>JAWNNL010000642.1:0-689347 GCA_035045005.1 Liodrosophila aerea | reverse complement strand
GACAATGGTTTAAAAATATCCGAATACTCTGTGATCAAGGTACTCAATGTTTCCGCTATACCCGCTGGGTGTTCGATGTCGAGTAGTAAGTGCACGTTTAATGACTCTCTGGCCAAAAGGGGTAATTTGATTCCGGGGGAAATAATCAAACAATTGTTCTCTCGATCTATTAAAGCCTTTAAGGCTTTGAGCGAATCGTCCCCGATGATGCCGTCGAAAGCCTGCAAACCAGGCAAGACGAAAAAAGTAAAGGTCGTGTTATTACCGATGGCTTCAAAAAATTTCCCTATGAGGCGGTGTGTGATCTCAACACTACCTCCGGCGGATTGGACGTTAAAAGGGGTACAAAGCGGGGTACTACCGGCGGCTATTCTGGGGCTAATAAAGTTTTTATTTGCGCCGGTATCAATTAAGAATTGTAGTTTAGCCCCATCTTTAGTGCCATACTCTAGGTATGGTACACTGGAGAGGCGTCGGTCATAAAATTTGTTCCCTCACCGACTGCACAAGTGGCTGGTTCTCCTGAGTTATCTACATCCCCCTCTAAAGGCGGGAGCTCGGCGCTATCCTCTTCGCCATGACCAGTTTGATCATAATAAAGTCCGTGAAGGGACTCTTGTTCAAGCCCTTCGGAACCGGGAGTGGGAAGAGAAACCATTGGCTCCATGTGGTAGAGTCTCTGGGCCTTGCGAAAAGGGTTGGAAGAACCGCTCAGTGATCTTTTATTAACGGAACCGCTATCCTGACGGCCACTGTACCCAGTACCATATGACTGGCCCGATTGGGCTTCAGGTTTTATGGCCAGTCTTGGCCCCTGGAACCTAAGTGGGGATTGCTGAGTTCTAGCGTATCCCGGGTTATATGGTGGCCTTACCGGAGGGCCAAGGCGAGGTTGGAATGAACCTGCAAATCTAGGGATGCCCCGATGGTAGTAAGCTTGAGGAGGGTGAGGGTAAGCATTATCGAAAAGTATTGGTTGGGGGAAAACTTTTGGTATTAAGTTCCCCAATTCCATGCAAAAAGAATATGCCTCAGGCAAGTCCTTGGGGTTGCGAACCACCAATAATTTTGACATGTCGTCACTGACACCTCGTATGAAAACGTCTAAGGCCTTGTCTCTATACATTTCGGCCAAAGCTTTGACAACTTCGGGGGCACGATTCCCGCCTTTCAGTCCATTTAGTATGAGAGAGAAGTGGTTATTGACTTGCCTGTAGAACTCTTCTAAGGTGTTCTTCCCTTGGGTCAGGTGGGTCAACTGGTATTCTAAGGTGCGTATGTCTCGCTTGTCTGCATAATGGAGTGCGAGGACACGCTTAACCTCCAACCAATCGTCTTCCTGTACGTTATAAGCTACCAAGGCCATGTCGGCGTTGCCAATTATCTTCCTCCTGATATGCAAAACAATGGACCTAAACAAAGGCTTGTTCCTAATGATTTCGTAATCGTCAACAATAGATTGGGCTCGATTTATCCAAGAAACGTAGCATTCAGGTTGTCCCTCGAATGTTTGCAAATCCTTGACACAATCAGGAAGGACTGCAACGTCTCTTAACTCGAATTCGTTGCGCGCACGGGCCAACGGCAAAGGCTCAGCTCCTACGAGATTGTGGCCCCCAAGGCCGCCTTCCAACACAACAACCCTATCACTAACCTTCTTAACGTCGTCCTTGATACTTGTCACTTGGGCAAGCACGGCATTCAAGGATTCATTGAACTTTTGCAAAGTCTCTTTTATCTCATCCATTGTTATTCTTAATGAGGTGCAAGAAAATATAGAAGTCTATAAAATTTTTATTTTTTTTTTTATTTTTTAAAAAAATTTATTATTAGTTTAAAAAAGGGAAGATTTCGGAATGCTAATTCAGATGTAAAAAGTTTGCATATAAAAACTCTTTTGATTTCTTTTTTTTATTAATTTTATAAGGCAGAATAACGTTTCACTCACCCTTGGTATAAACTGAAGATTGTGGTCTTTGGCTTTCCTTACAATGCGCAAATTTTTTATTTATTTCGCATGATTTTTGTTTTTTTCTCTTTGCATGTGTTTTTTTTTTTTATTTTTTGGCAGGAGGCACGGTGGTCCGTATTGTTCCGTTTTGGCATGAGCCTACTCAGGTACGGTTTGCGCACACAACCCACTAGGCAGCTTTTTTTGGGTGCATTCCACACCTCTTAGCGTTTCTAGTAGGTTACCCCACACCAGTTTTTATTATTTTTTTTTTTATTTGTTTAACGCCCGCAAATAAATTGCCGCGGCGGTTATCTTATTGTATTATTACACAATTTTTTGCACTCGCGGATATGCCGTCGGCAAACCGCCGCAGTGTGTATTTGTGTTTGGTTTTATAAAATCACAGCATTAACGACGTTTTTTACACTCGCGAATTTCGACCTCTGGCCAAATCGCCGCAGTGCGTAATTGCTTATTATTATTATGGTTTTGTTACTATTTATTCACATCACTTGCACACACACTTGGGTCAATACTGCTCGGGCGCCAGTTAAGGAATCACAGCTACGTGATCCCTTTATTCACCGTCATCCTACTGTACTTTACCTAACTACTGCCTTCAAGTATTCCATTAAACAATAAATAGTCTGAGTTTTCGGTTCGAGTTGGTTTTATTAGTCTCTTAATTGTTGGGAATAGTCGTCGTTGAATGCCGGCAAGCTTCTGCCGTGCTCACCACAAGCTGGAGTCTTCCAGACCCAGCTCGCGGCAGCCTCAAAATGCCGCGTCGGCAGTTATTGTCGTTCCTCACTCCAGCGGCGCTCGCTCCAATTTCGACATATCCGTTTCAACGGCAGAGCCAAAATATGCAGATCGGCACATTGTTGCAATTTGTTGCAACTGTGTTGACTCTGCAGTTTACCCAGTGGGGCGAGTTACCCAGTGGGGCAGCCGCAGGTCTTAACTTGTATATATCTGTCTGCACAAGTAAGTACTATATCCACCCTGTGCCGGGTGAATAAAGTCATAAATAACTTGAGGCATTTCCCCCCTTGCAAACACGTTTATCCCTGTTTAACTAGATTTTGTTGCACTTCTTCTTCTTTCGCATGTGTTACGCATTTGAAAGCCGCATTCATTTCGCCATAATCCTGCCACAACCCTCTTGCAACCCCCTGGTAATTATTGTGCCACAAAGCGAGTAGCACGTGCTGAAGTCAAAAGCGAAAACCTGGCGCATGCTTGTCATAAATGCAACAATTAGATTATAATTGCAGAGCACAAAAGTGCAGCAAATCAATTTTATTGATTTCTATCATGTAAATTATTCAATTTGTTTCGTCTAAAAGTTGCTGCTGTGACACCTACACAAAAGATACAAGATACAGCCCATCAGATACATATTCGCCCTGTAGTCAATGACACACCCCAGGCAGCTGGCTGGGTAAGTGCTGTTGCTATTGCCAGCTCTGGGGGTCTCTTAACTTTGGCCAAAAGACCAGACAATGACGATCATTAATATGCGTCATTGTTGGGGTCTGTTTAGGGTCTGCTTGGAGGTGGAGTTGGCTCTGCTCGTGGGAGCCATTCACCTTAGTGCTGATACATCGAGACTCGTTCTACATATACAAATGAAATTTATATTTATTTCTTGATTAAATATGGGAAATGTCCACTCATGCAGAGAGGGCCTAGAAGAGGAGACTACCTGAGATCTTTGAACTGACTTTTAGTTACTGCACCCATTACTTCTTATCTAGCTTTTTCCGAGTGTACTTCTACGTCTCGTCAGCTCAAGTGGTCATCATGATCACCATCGTGATTGTCGTTGTTGTAGCTTAATTGAAAATCAACTCAATTTACGGCTGTAGCAACAACAACAAGTTACGCATGCCTCTTAAGTATGCCAAGCTTCAAGCTCGACTTGATTGAGTCAGGTCAAAAGAATTTAAATGGATTGGAAAAGTAGTAGTAGAGCATAGTAGTGTCTACTGTAGCCTACTCTCAAACGGAAGCCTGAGCGAGCATATTTCAACGTTTTGAACCCCTCTCCTTTACAGCTCCCCCTCTCTCTATACATCTACAGTTCACGTCGAGTTGTTGACATTTGCATAAATTGCGTCTTCAAGTGGATTTCGGGCGGTGGTCATTATACTTTTCAAACGTGCCTGAGCTCAACCCGGGCATTACACAGCGAATTGTCAATTGAGGATGAGAGCGATGAGCCAGTCGTTTCCTTGGCCAGCAATTAGATGGCCAGCGAGGCTAATTAGAATAGAAAGAAACTCAGCGAATAGAAGAGAAGATAGATATATATTCAGATGCGAAAGATAAACGCAGGAAACGAACAATTTGCAAAATTATTTACAATTTGCAAGCGAAATTTTGATCAGAAAGTGAGTTAATTAGCTCTGGAAGTTTTATGGAAAGTTGCAGTCGTTAGATTGCGAGTAACTACTGTGACTTCTAAGCTACCTCAACGAGCTGCCTCAAAATTAAGATACGAGTACATACACACAGTTAAACATACATACATACATATGTATATACTTCTACTCTACAAGTCTACCATTCATACATGACTCGCTTCTATCCACTTGAACGTAATTATCATTACCTCAGTAACGAGTTGATTGTGTCATTGCTGCTATAGTTAATTGTGCAAAAAATAAATAAAAGAAGCAGACAGAGTAAATGAAAATAAAAAACTCGTAATAAATTGACAATGGCCACAGCGAGTTACCAAAAACAGAATTGCCTCAAAACACTGACGTTTGGCGGCGGTTAAGGCGCTGACCTTTTGCAGTCAGCAGAACATAAAAAATGTATGTAGCATGAATAAAATATAGATACATTAACACAAATTATATATTAATGCAGCTATCGACGAGCTGAATGAATACTAAACAAATGTTAAATTTTCAGCAAATCAAATCAAAGATTAAAGCATGTGAAAACTCATACTTAAAGAGCGTAAAAGTGACTCGCGATTTCATATAGTTTTCTTTGTGTTTTCCATAGTTCAAATCGATTTTTTGTTCAACCAAAACAGAAACTGACCAACAATTACGTGAGTGAAGGTTTCACATTCGAGATTTACATACATGCAAAAAGTGTGGAGAAACCCGCCCTGATATCGAGTGAAATAAAACTGCGAAATCAGCGCCTTGATATCAGAACTACTACGTGAGATTTTGATAAAACTAGCGCCTAGTTTGTCTTTATGTCAACATTTAAAGAGTGTGGACAATAATGCGCCATGAGACAAGTACGACAAAGCAGGAGAACAGACAAAACTATTATTGCTGATAACCGAGTGGTGGACAAGTGCCTGAACAACCCCAAGAGCTCAGGGAGACAGGAGCACGTGCCTGGCTAATGGACAGCAGCAGACGGCAACGCTCTCAGTCGAGACTGCAGTGCTAGGATATACTCTATAATCAACATAGAGTTGTACTATTTGAAGTGGAATTGTGCTCACTTAAAATAAAGTAAAAACTACTATACCAACTCAGATTATTATATGTACATATGTTATGTATGTTTCTTTATTTATATTTTGTTATTAATCGCTTTTTAACGGAATGTTTTGTATAAAGCAGTCTTAACGAAATGAAGAGGAAGCTGAGGAAAACACGCAGCAAGAAGTTCAACAAATGGAAGCGAGTTTTACACACTCAAGGTTACCTTTAACAACCCAATCAAAAGTGGCTTCACATTGGTTAAAGTGTGATGATTACCATGAACATATATAAAAACTATATTTGTATACAGTTTACAGTAAATAAGCAATATACAAAAAATTGTATAAAATTATTAAATCTTAAAACAAACCAAAACTTTAAGTTCACTCTCATTTTTACCACACTTTGCCCCACTGTGCACTGTGCGCAAGCTTTCTGAACTTGATTGGCAACTTGGTTTGGCAGCTTTGTTGTTTTTACAAAACTGAATTTTGATTAGTTCTTGCCACACATTTTGCATGCCACAGAGCTCAGTCAACGTTGCCACATACGCACACACACACACACACACACACACACTACTACAAACAGTTGTTGCGTACTCTCACCTTTTGACTCCAAGTTGTCAGCTGTGACGTGTGCGCCGTGTTGTTGCAGCAAGCATATGTTGAGGCACAGCAGCGCGGCGAACAGCCGTTGCAACTGTAGATGGAAATGGGAAAGCGGCCGAGGCATTTTCTTTGCCCGTTGTCTGCCGCTAGCCTAAGAATCCGCCACAGCAATTGCAATAATAAGGCAATTGTTGTTGTTGTTGTTGTTGAATTTGTGCTTCTGTTTCTCTTTGCGTTTATTTGTTGTGGTGTGGCAGTTGCAGTTAATGCTGTTGTTGCTGTTGTTGTTCTCGTTCTCGTTCTCGATTGCAGCAGGCAAATGTGAGAAAGGTGACATCACACACCCTGCCACTTCCCGTGTCAGCGACTTTGACTTGGATGTGGATGCAGCTAGAGCAGTTGTGTTTAAGGCAACTCAGATGCTGCAGCGCGCATTTCCCAATTGGAGTTTTGATTCAAGAAAACAGGATGCAACAACAACACATGCGAATGGGAATTACAGCAAGAACAATAACAACACTTGTGCACTGTGCACACACGCTGGCACACCCCGGCGCGCTCTCGAGTAAACAAAAAACGCTGATAACTAATAAACTTTATTTGCATTCACAAACTGTAACGGCATTTGTATTGGTTTATTCTTATTTGTGTTTTTATCTTGCTACTTGACTGGGCAGCTCTTTGACGCGTTGTTGTTGTTGTTGTGATTTCGGGGCCACACTTTTGCTGTTGTTGCTGCTGCCAGAGCTTTACTATTGGAATTTTTATTTTTATTAATACAACTTATTCAGCTTATCTTCTGGATAAATTTGTTATTTTGCATACACAAACACTCACACACGTACGCACAACCATTAATTTATATATGTATAAGCTCAAAAACATAGCCGCTCTACGCGCTGGCACAACAAACTGAACGACGAGCAGCCGCGAAGCACACCACACGCGACTTAAATTATTGCGATACTGACGAAAACGGAGAAAGAGAATTAGAAAATTCACAAGGCTGCCACTTTAGCATTCAAAAATGCTCATAAAATGAATTTAAAAAGAACCAAATGTCTTCAAAAAAACACCATTGTACCAAAGGTGGCAGCCCTGAGAGGAATTATTCAAAATGTGGCGGCAATTAAATAAGTATGCTTCTCTCTTTTACCTTCTGTTCAAAAATTTGTCGTTAACCGAAAAGTGCGTGAAGTATTACATATTTGTAGGCGTATTAATTATGTTTTCGTGGTGAAATTCTCAACTGGTTTACGTTAGCGCGTAATGTGGCTCGTGTTGTTACTCGCCTATATCAGCGTATTTTATTAATTTTTCAGTTTTTGGCGCCTCTTGAAAGTTTAATTTTAAATTGCTGCAAGAAAAAACACAAATTTTGTCTCTGTTGTGCTCGTTGTGGCACCCATGTTCTTTAGCTACCTTTAGTTATCTCTCTCTAACGCATGCATGAGATAATAGTCACTCTTTTTCCCATAACGACACAAAAGTACCGCATAGCAAGTAGCTTTTTGTCATGGACAGCAGCGCGCCAATGTTCATTTTTTTGAAATGTGAATTTTCATTGAATTTTACTATTTATTTGTTTTTAAATGCAAATAAGAATAACAATTAAACATTATACCTATAACTAGATAATTAAATACTTGCACATAGTACATAAAATTAAAGAACGGCAAGGTTAATATTAATACGAATATTTCTTAGTTACGTTTGCCATTGAGTCGATCCTGAATCTGTTGCAGACTTAGACCCTTTGTCTCCATCACGACGAACAGCACAAAGAAGAAGGCTACCACGCAGAAGACAGCGAAGAGCCAAAACGCATAATATGAACCAAGGGCATCCAGAGCTGGATAATAATAAGTCACCAGAAATCCAAGAAGCCAACAGGAGCTAGCCACCACAGAGGAGGCCACTGACTTAATATTAGCCGGAAACATCTCACCCAGCACTGCCCAAGGCAGTGGACCAAAGCCCGTACAGTAAACAATATTATACAAAATCAAAGCGGGCACCGGGAGCCAGAGCACGCTGGATATGTCACCCACCACTAGTTGCATATAGAAGAAGCCACCCAGCGCAGCCAGTCCGATGCTCATCACAGCAGCCGAGACCAGCAGCAACAGTTTCCTGCCCAGACGATCCACAACGATGGGCGTGAGACCCGAGGAGCCAACCTGAACGCAGCCAATGATAATCGTGGCTATGGCCGGATCAAGTCCCGTGTTGGCGCTGGCAAAGATCGACTGGCTGTTGAACAACACCACATTGATGCCTGATAGCTGCTGGAAGCAGATGAGGCCGGCGGAAATGAACAGAGCCTTGCGATTGCTGGGACTCTTGAATAGATCCAAAAAGGTGCCCTTATTGGCCATGGCCTCCTCCACATTGGCCTGGATCAGGGCCATCTCATCGTGCACACCCTCGGCGGTCTGACCACGCAGGAATTGCAAGGAGCGCACTGCGTCCGTCTTGCGTCCCTTGCCAGCGAAATAGTAGGGACTCTCTGGCATGAAGTAGAACACCACATCCGAGATGATGGGCACCACAATGCAGCACCACTGCAGCGTGTAGTAGGAGACGAACGGACCAATCGCATACACATACAGAATGCCAGCTGCAGATAAGAAACAATAATATATTTGACTTAATAATCTAATTGAAGCTGCCCAACTACTTACAGACAATGAAGAGCTGCATCAGGGATCCCGTGGCACCTCGCACATTATCCGTGGCAATCTCACCCACATACATGGGCTGCACAGTCATCACAAAGCCCACGCCGAAGCCCTGCACGAGCCGGGAGAGGTAGAGTATCCACACCTCGGATGCCACCATGTTGAGCATAAAGGCGGCCACAAAGAAGACACTGCTGGAGAGGAGCACCCACTTGCGTCCAATGCGATCGGCCAGTGGCCCAGCTGCAAATGGCGCTAACAGCGCCCCAATGGCAATCAGCGAGGATATCCAGGCATCCTCATCAGCCGTTATTGGCCGATCCAAGGGAGAGTCCGAGGTATCGTTACTCTTGAGTTTGGGCGCAATGGGCGACGTCCAGCCCAGGCAGGTGCCCACCACAAAGGCCGATAGGTTGGCTAATAATAGTCAAGTATCTCAACTGATATTGCGACAAATTGTCCTTGTGGAAACTCACCTGCTACAGCGGCCAAAAAGATGCGACTCGTCTTTACGGGTTCCATGCTTCTATTGATCCCGTCAACTAACTGAAAGGAGCTTACTTCACGGTAAGAATGCTCTTTGTCATGTTCTCCCAGCCGGCTCATTGTGGGCGTATGGCGTGCTCACGTGTAGCAGCTGCAATCGAGAGAATGTAAGCCCATTAAAAAACAATTATATGCACAGTGATTCCAAATGCAATTATACGGAAACAAATTCGCAAACATTCATATATTATAGAATGCATATATTATATTATATTATATTATATTATATTATATTATATTATATTATATTATATTATATTATATTATATTATATTATATTATATTATATTATATTATATTATATTATATTATATTATATTATATTATATTATATTATATTATATTATATTATATTATATTATATTATATTATATTATATTATATTATATTATATTATATTATATTATATTATATTATATTATATTATATTATATTATATTATATTATATTATATTATATTATATTATATTATATTATATTATATTATATTATATTATATTTTATTATATAAACATTTATCGACTGGTTTAATTTAATTTGAACAAATTCTCTTTGCCCTTCATTTAATCAACTTCAACAAAAAGAGGTTAAGGTTAAGTTTTTTTTTACTATTATTTAAGCAACAATCCTATATTATTGTTAGATTCAACCACATCACAATTATATGTATATCTTTAAACTTTGCTTATGCCGCGCTCTGTTCAAATAGAGTTAGACTGAGGCATTACGCATACGTCGCGTGGCCCCAAAAGAGAAAAAAGTTGCGCTCACAAATATTTATTTATCCACCGTAAACATAACAAATTTAATGTGCAACCGCATGAAAATCATTTAGGCACTTTTTATACTACACTAATAAAATATTCATTTGCTTGTAAATCACTTAAAAACGCAAAAAAATAATTAATAGTTTACATGATATCTATTAACGAAAGTTGTAAAAACAGTCGAAAATAATGTGACATTACATAACAGTTAAAAGTGCTTTAAACACCAGCAAATGGTAAACCGCACAGAATACAACGAATGACAAAACATTTTAATTATGGCGCAATCAAAAGCTAATCAAAATAAATAATTATATTCAGTTAGTCGACACATCGGAAGCGAAGGGTTTGTTCACTAAAGTTATGGCAATATTCAATTATACGTAGAGTGGAAACAGGTTAACACTATGTGTAATTATTGACTTGGTTTAGGTTATTTCATTTTATCACTTGTAGAAAACCCTTACATTAATAAGTAGGTGTAAATAGATGGGGCTATAGTTTCCTATAGAATAAATCACTATAATTAAGCGGAACTGAGTCGAAGCGCACTGTTTAAAATTCAGAACTCGAATGCTTTAGCGATCGATAGATCCTACGAATTTAAAGTTTATAAATATATATATTTAACGAATATGCAATCAATAGTGCTCATCACACACTCGGATTATCTTATCTGAGAATGCCTACGCGGTATTTGATTTACTATACTAATGTACTTAATCATCGATGCTTGCAACGATGCAGAGTGACGAAAACAAAAATATCACACTTGTAATCGTACTGGGAATTCTCTTTATAGAAATTTTGTTTTTGTTAAATAACTGCAACATTTGTGCATTTTGCACTTGAACTAGCCGCAAAGCGATAAGAGGCCCGATCGACTGACTGTCCTCTTTCCATTCCCATTACGAATACACTCTTCCAATCTCAATTCGATTGTTTGCACAGTCCCATCCACTTCAGCCTGAAGTCGCCAGTACCATATAAGTACCACATTCATATACAGAGTAGGTAGCACTGACCACGACTCAGGTGTATGTTCATTTCGTAATTTCTTAAAAATTTCCTTTGGAAGTAAGTACATATAACATCGCAGTTGGTAAATAAATGTGTCAGGTTTTTTAGAAGCTTTTCTGCCTCCTCTGGATTAGCTCTGTGTCTTAAAAATTTCAACAAAACTCGTTTAAATTTGCACTAAGTTTTAAAGGTATTATTTTTACTGCGCTAATAAAATATATATCTTACTAAGACAGATTTTGTTATCTGCCGTCCAAATGTGGTAGCTATAATAACTATGTTTCTGGTATCATTCCATGTGTTCTCATAATATGTGACATATAAATGATAATAACAACTGGGTAAACATCTGATTATACATGGTAAATACTCAGAGAGTGTCAGTCGCATTGACACAAATAAGTAATCAACTAAACTCATTGATAACTAATGACCAACATATGGAGCACACATTGAATTCGGCATTAATCACACTCACATTCTCATCTACATTCAATCTCGTATATAGAGTACATATGTATGTGTGCGAAATGTATGACGACTAAGTCGCGTGCCACACTTACGATACGAATTTCGGAGCAAATAGTTTTGTTATCGTATACATTTTACGATACAATTTTATTGTTGAACCTATTAGGACAATTTTTACGATATACATATGTAACATTTTTAGAGAACTTGTGGCAATAATATTTACGATAAATATTTGTTGATGAACTGCAGGAATACGATATATATGCTGCTGCGCTACACTATTATTACGATACATTTTGTTGTTGATAATTTGCGATAATACTTTGCAGTTGAATCACTTTTTGCATTATAATTTACGAAAAAACAGTTACACAATTAGTTATTCAAACTTTTCAATCAATACTTACAATCAAGTAAATATATTTATGAAATGTGAAAGGTCCTTCTCGGCCCTTTAGTCAATAAATCAATAAGTGTGTGAATTAACAACTAATATCCTTTTGCACTGTCAAGCTGGTTAGAACCTTTTGCGACGACAACAAATCGAAACTGATGGCCAATTTAAAGAGCTCTAAGCCATAGACTTTAGTACAACCCACAAAGCAGAGGCCAAACAATTGATATTCGTCTGTTTAGTGATAATACATAGTGGAGGGTCTCTCGTAATATACGTATAATTTTTAGCAATATTATGCGCGTACAATGGTTACGGCAGTTCAATAACATATTATTATCGTTACAATTTATTTAATCAGCACTTTAAACATGAAGAAAAAACTTTTCCACCAAGCAGCAAAAACAATTTGAAATTAAAAACTATCTCACTTGATATATAATAGTATTTCACATGATATAATAGTTTCCCGGCAATTAAAGTAAATTATTAGTATACTATAATTTATGTTCAGTTTGTTGTAGTTTTTGATTTATTTATTTACTCACCCATTTTGCCGAATTTACTAAATTACTGCACAACAATATAAAATTTCCAACGGGTATAACAATAAGCGGTAGAGTTTTATGACTGAAGAATGCTGGGATCCGGATCTGGATCTTGATCTGGTTTCAATCTGGTTTAGAACTTGGATCACTGAGACACCTCTGTCAACTTCCGTTGCCGCAACTCGAATGCTGCCGATGCGCGAATGTTTCGACGATTTTGTGGGCTTAAAAAATAAAGCAAGTACAACGAAAATACATATTATTTGAGCTGAGAAATTATGACAGGCGTATTCGTCGCAGTTCGTGCTCAGTAGTTGTTGCTTTTGCCTCTGTAGCAAGTAGATAAAAAAATGCAATAAATTTACTACTATTGTATTTACGATATCAGTGCGGAACTTCGTACTGTCACGCACAATATAAATGTTTATAATAACTAAAAAAATTAAATTATATAAATATAACACTATTAAAATTAAGCGACAGTTTTTAAGAATATTTTATATAATTTTCCAAGTTTTTATTATTGATATAGCTAATAAAAAATTGGCAGCACTGTTATACTGGCAGCACTGGCCCGTCGGTTTCACTAACAGTCTGGCAACGCTCACAGTCTAGCTTATCTTATATTGTTATCGTATTTAACGAGCGTTGAACTGAGCTGCGCTTGAAACTGGATGATTTTTATCACTGTGCCTTTTGTCACATACGACAATGAGAGGGAGAGAAATAAGCGAGTGAGAGTGAGGGCGAATTAAATCGCAACGATTATTCAGAAAATGATTAATAAAAATCACATAAACACATGTAGATAAACAAATGAGACTGCAGCTGAATTTTAATTATAATAGTGACTACGATGTAGCACACATTCTTTTGACTCAGTTCCGCCCAAAATGTACGGAAAAATCTAATTTACGACTAGTGTATTTTTATGTGCCACACAACTAACTACTATATTTAAACGGGGAATTTGAGGAAGTTAATTAGCATGCAACTGGCGACTCTCGACTGTCGACACTCGGCACTCGATCCTCAATTCTTGGCTTACGTTGTATCACACGCCGGGCACTGACTTGTTTAGTCGCTCTCGCTGCTGCTAAATAAATATACTATACTATATGTAAAAATAAATGTGTGTGCCTTACAAATGCGCTGCTTAATTAAAATGTATCCGCTGTACAGTGGGCAAAGTAGTCAATGAATCATAAATAGTCAAAAAAAGATGGATTTTATAATTGAAAATATTTAAAGTACTCTTTAAACTGTTGGTCATATTAAATAGTTAAAACATTTATTGTTAATCATTATATAAAACTGACCAAACTGCATTTATACAACGCAATATTAGAAGAATCAAAATGCATAATATATGGCAATTGCTTTCTAAATAATATGCATTTATTATAGAATTAAATTGCCTTTAGTTTACCTTTTTAATTGTATATGATTATCCATTTATTAATTTAAACTGAGCCTGGCTTATTTCCTATTGCAGTACTTCATACAAGGTGAGGCCACTTCAGTTACCTTATGTTATCAATCATTATCAAAGACTTGGTCGTTAAATCGGAAACTGAAAAGCAGGAAACTAATGAAAGGAAATTGATCGGAATGTTTATTATTCAGCATTTTCAGTCACATTTGATCTAACGCATTGAGTCATTCATCAATCATGACGTTCAATCTCAAGTGCTAAATAAAAATCAATCGATTTATTTGCCAAACACTCTGTCCATATCCCAGTGAGCTGTTATCTGCCGGCTTGACTTAAATGGAATTACACTTAGCGACGACAATAACAACAACTGATAGCAACAACAACAACCTGTTAGATATGTGTGTGTTAACATTCGCAAAATGTAACTAAATATTTGCATAGGTGATTACCTCAAAAATTGGTACAATAACAAATGATAATACGTATAATTGACACTAGCTGCCGTTCAATCAATGGGACGACCTTACCCATGTCCGATGGTCAAGTGCAAGGTCTTCCACGGTTCCACGGCTGAGGAAAGTGCGGCGCCACACTATTTGCAGTGGCGCCAATTGTGGGTGTGGCCAAAGCAGCGGCATGCATGCCATTATGACACCGCTGATTAGCTGTAAATTTGAGGGGCGTTGCTGTTGACGGGGGTTATCAGTTATCAGCCGGAGTCATTGTCTACTATACATATACGACTGTACAATTAAATTTATTATCAACATTAATATACGATTTATTATACATGTCTTTACAAGCGCATTACACACATATAGAACTATCTTAACACGCGACAAACAGGAGCCAACGATGCTCTAGTCGAGTAGGCTTAACTTAATCACTAACTACGCTACACTAATTAAACAATCTTTAACTTATTTGTTGTACATTTCTTTGTGTGGCACGCGGCGTATGCGTAATATTATCAAACAGAGTCAAATTGTATATAAATTAGTTTATTATAATAATATATTTGGCATTAACATTTCTGTGATCCGTTTACCATTGTCCTTTAACGCCCGCTGAGCCACGTCTGTATCTGACTGGAGGACTTGCCCTTCGTTTCGACCAGCGCGAGTGCCACATAGATTGTGGCCAATGCCATGCAACCGGCAAAGAACCAGAAGGTCATATCGGAGCCCCAATCCTTGATCATGACGCCGAAGCATTTGGTAACCACAAACACACACAGCCAATTCACCATAACAGTGAGAGCAACGGCAGTGGCACGCACGTCCGGCATGAAGAGTTCGCCCATCATTAGCCACGGTATGGGACCATAGCCCACCGAGAAGCTGATGATGAAGAGCACCATGCAGAGCAGTGGCAGCCAGCCAATGTGGCTGACATCCTTGCCACTCTCCTTCATGTCAAAGTAGGCGCCCAGTATGGCCAGGCAGATGGTCATCACGGTGCTGCTGAACAGTAAGAGAATCTTGCGTCCAGCTCGTTCGATGAGTAGCGAAGAGGCTAATGTCATGATCACCTGAACAATGCCAACAATGATGGAACTCAACGAGGCACTCAGGCTGCTGCCAGCCGATGCGAAAATGGATTCAGTGTAAAAGATAACTGCATTGATGCCCGAAAACTGTTGGAAGACCATGAGTAACATTGAGATGACTAGACCATTCCTTGAGCCACGATGGCTGAATAAGTCCAGAAACGATGCATCCGCACTCGCCTGATCCAGATCGTTTTGTATCACCTGAATGGCGCTACGCGAATCACAGTAGCGTCCCCAAAGCCACTTCAAAGAGAGCGCGGCATCTGCACGACGACCCTGCGGAAGATCAATCCAAATCCAAATCAATTAATCAATCAACTCACTCGTAAGTATAGCTACTCCTCACTCACCTTCTTCAGCAGATATACAGGAGTTTCGGGCAGCATCAGCATGCCCACGAAGAGCATAATAGGCACCATCAGACACAACATACTCAATGTAGACCAGGACACCATCGAGCCTACGATATAGACAAACAGTATGCCCAGGGTGAGTAGCAGCTGGAACATGGTGCCCAGGGTGCCGCGAATGCTGGTCTCCGCTATCTCCGAGATGTACATGGGAGCCACCACACAGAAGCTGCCCGTGGAGATGCCTGCATGAGAGTGATAATTACTGTTAAGAATGCATTTCAGTTTACACATCTCAGTATCCAACTCACCAATTAAGAAGCGGCCAAAGTATAACCAGCCGGCTGAGTCTGCAAAGGTAATCGATAGCCAGGCCAAAATGAAGGGTATATCCATAGCCAAGGCGGTGTAGCGTCGGCCAATCGCATCTGCTATATACCCAGTGGGCAAGGCGCCCAGAAAGGCGCCAATAGCGAGCAGTGAACTGACCCAGCTCTCTGTAAGATAAGAAGAGATATTAATCGAACTATTCCTATACTATATTCAACTAAGATATAGATTACGCTGTGCCACAGTTAGCTGCAGATGATCTTCAGCTGGCTGAGGAGACAAAGTCAAATTGGTAGCGTTTAGCATGGTGGCATTGCCAGCGGAGTTTACTGTAGTGGCATTGGGATTAACGCTGATCTGTGGCAAGGCGGGACTAGTCCAGGCCAGTGCTGTGCCCGCTGCCACGGCTCCCAAACAAACTGTAAAAATAGTGACAACAACTAAGTAGAATCAATCTCAATAAACTACCAGCAGTAGAGTACTTATAAGGGCTGCCACATATTGACGGGTTTTCGATGTCTTCACCACACCATCTTGCAGCGGATCATAGAGCATGGGATTGTGGGACGACGCATCGTTATCCTCTTGGCTGACAGTCTGCGAATAATACCAAGAGATTTCACAAATATTTTCAGTACGCAAACGAATCTATTTTTAAAATTACTCGTGTATATTTAAAGCGACACGTGCTGTGGCAGTACTATAAACGGGGCTATCAGAGGTCAATTGAATATGCCTCTGCTGGTTGAGATACATTTGTGTTATCTTTCTTGATTTATAAACCAATAAAGTGACACTCGCTCATCTGTTCTCTATCTATTTATACCTAAAAAGAAATGTGTTCCGCTCAGTTTACGTAAAATTATTATCCCTTACCTGCCACCAGCGTGCCATGGCGCGTACTACTTTATCCGAGTCCATATCGGAAGTGGTTTCCCAAAGGAATTATATAAGATTTATCGCTATCACAAGTCTATTACCACCGTCTGCGTCTACCTTATACACAACTACACACTTGTCTCTTTGTATTTGCTTTGCGTATTTTATTTTTATCTCAATATTTTGTCGCAACTTTTATTTGGCTTATTTCAATATCGAGTCATTAATTATATAGCTGTATATATATGTATAACTGTATTCTCCGCCAATTTTATTTATTTTCTTGGCCGCGCGGCGTTTGCTTGGGTCCGTGTGGCCCACACAGCTGAACACGACTGTTTCGCCGTCTCTGCGAAAAGTGTATTTTCTTTTTCGGATCTTTTCATATTGTTGTGATGCTGCCACAGTTCTTGCCCGCACTCTTTTAATACTCTACTCGAACAGGTAGCTGGGTTGTTTAATTAATAATTGCTCATCATTTGATAAAGTATGGACCTCATATTGAGGCTCGCCCTAAAGTATGCTATAAAAAGTTTGCCGTTGCCTACAAAATCTTTATTGATATTTTCGCTTTCCTGTTGGCAGAGTATTTGAACTTCGTTGATTGTGAGGAGGAACTGTTTTGTTTGTCATTCTAATGCCAGCAAATTACGCGCATTTGGATGCAACACCATTCGTGTTCTACGTCAGATACAATAGAATGAACTGCTAAAGATTACCGGTGCAAAGTTTAGTTTGTTTGATAATAGTTTATCGTATTGGTTATATGTTCTTTGACATTTATCTGCCTCATATAATAGATTACACTGCTTAATACCGAAAACAATAGATATATTATGTATCTATCTATCGAGGAAATATGTGTAAAAGCAAACCGAAGAAGAAGAACGTAAACAAAGGAAAATTGTAAAACTAATAAACAGATTCAGTTGTAAATGCTATTGCCAAAAGTGGTGTTTTTTCTTTGTATCATAGAACTAACTGATTAGTGATGGAACAGTCAATCACTAATCACATTGTGCTGGTGAACACAACTATCAATTCTTATGCAAATATTACGCATACGCCCCTCAGTCCAAGCCACATTATGCAAAGTGCAATAGAAATTTCTAATGCAATTTTGTTTTTATTTTTAGCATCATATTTTTTGTTTACACCTTGAATTAGTAAATAAAAGAAACATTATCTTATAAATATAACATTTATAGATAATGTTATTGGCTTTATAGCAGCAAATTAATCAGCTACAAATAATAAGTAATCAATTTTAATAAAATAACATCGATACTAAGCAAAACATTGTGTAAAAGTCCTGTAGTTTAGGCATTCAAATGGCGATTTACGAGTCTTATCAGAATCGTAATATGAATTACGAGTATTATTTATAATATGTATTCAATTTGTTGCTACACTCGTGTCGCATATTAACGTAACTGCACTAAACGGCGCCAAATGCCGCAGAAACCTGTCGCCATAAAAAAAACAACAACAGGTCAAACAAACTAGAGAGACGTATAGTGGGAGAGAGCACTCACAGAGAGAGTGGGCGAGCGCAAGACACACCCACTCTTATTGGAAAAGGGGCGCATCACATGCTAATTAGTTTGCGCTCTGCGCTTTCGCTTTGTTTACCTTTTGCCAATTCCCCTGCTGCCGATCCCAATGTCAAGCGCAATCATCGGCATCCACCACCCGATACACTTCGTATATGCCGATTGCGCACACGTTTATCGCTGTCGTAGGAGTCGGGGCTGACTGAAGCGCCTTTACGATATCGATATGTTTATTTTTAATGGACACATTGCCATAAACTATCTGCTGAGAGTAAATACAGAGACGTTTATCTGCGTTTCTGTATTCACCAAAGGGACAAGCAGAACAATTTAAAATGCAATTATTCTGTTTTGTTTATGCACTTAATGCTATCTTGAGTAACTAACTGAATTATTCAATGCATGCATATAGCTTTGTTATTTCAACTTTAGCGTTGTTAAATCAAAAGCATTTCTTTAGCAAAATAATTGATAATATTTCTTGTAAGCTCCATATTTATTTTGTTTGTTTCAGATTTTCGATAGATTTTCCCCTAGCCCAAAAATTCCCAAAAAAAATAACTCTCCTTACCATTTCGGGACGGAGTTTATTTTTCAAAATCTAATATAGTTGTAGAAAACGTACTTTATTATTATTATTATTATTTGTCAGAGATTTATTTAACACTGCGTCCTCAAAGATCTATTGTGCTCTCTGCCTAATTAAGTTACAGCTCTTCCGCCAGTTCAATCGAGCGCAGAAATGCGATGATTTTCCCTGGTTGAAGAGCTCTTATCTCTAGACTGTCTAGGAGGTAGTTACCTAAGTGAGCTAGTCTTAACCTACTGACTGCCGGGCATTTTCCTAGTATGTGCTCTAACGTTTCGTCTTCTTCGAGACAGAGTCTACAGAGTGTATCGTCAATAATTTTAAGCTTGTTGAGATGTTTGCGTAGCCTACAATGTCCTGTAAGTATGCCGGTGACTATTCTAAGTGAACTTTTGCTCATTCTCAGGCAGTCCTCAGTTCTCTTCTTGTTGTATCTTCTGATAACGTACTTGCATATTCTAAAAGCTGGCTAAAAAAAATCATTAAGAGGCTCACATTATCCCAATAAGTTAAAAGAGGTCAACAAAACATTGCTGGGACATATTGTCCAAGTATTTCCGAACGGGTCTAATGACACTGCGACCACAGTTTTAGAGTCACTGACTTTCGACTGCATGAACAAAGCCTATGATATAATTATGTGTATGTATGTATGTATATGCATATACTTCAGGATCTCATATAAATATTTCTGCAATGACATTAACCATAATTCCTTCTTCGTCTGAAAATTATATTATGTATTATTTATTTATCGAATGCGTTGGCTGCGATATGTGCAAAAGAACATGTAATTATTATTGTTGTTTCGCAGATTGCTCGACAGCTCAGCAAAGGCAAGATAAACAATTGTTATATATGGACAACAATGTCCGGTCTTAAAACATAAACAATAAAGCGATAGGCCCAACAAGTGAATAAAATAAATGAATACGCTTGTTGTGTTCTCATTTTATCTCAATACAATATTATGGATTTTTGGCACTTGAACATCTGTTGTCTCTTATCACGTATTACTGATCACTACTATCGGCTCAGGAAGATTCTGTGTGAATCACGCTTATCAATCAGCCGGCTAACAAATGAAAGTGTTTATTATAAAGCGTCATGCCCAAAGTTCTTTTAATGGGTCATTATCGAAAACAGTCGGTTCTCACGTGGGACCCACTCTACGCAGCTCTTCGATAAGAAATCTTTTGTGGGGCAATAAATAGATTTTGGGGGAGAAAAAGCCGTTACTATCAACAAAATATTAAAAGTGCTAAGTTGGTTGAAATTAGGAATTAAAGAAATTGCTAGATTGAAGTACATACATATTATAATTGATATAGACATGTAATACCTATATCACAATTTTTTACCTTTAACTTCTTTCTCTAATCAGTTCATTTTTCCTTGTAGATAAACCTAAGCATAATTGCTAAAGCATGGCTATAAATGGTTCAGTACTTTTATTACCGCAACTGTAAAGCTAAAGGTTTTAATCCACTGTCAAGAGCAGTCATTAGCTTAATTGTTGTATTGATTGCCCTTGCGGGATTACGATGACTGTTGCGAACTTCCACTATGTAGAGCACTTCAATATTTCTATGTTACTTATAATTTATGGTCTGCGATAGGGCCAAGCTGATTTTATGAAATCGCGTGGCTCTAGGCATAACTGATATACATACATATGTATTGTACATACTATTGTATAATAAATCGTAAAGAAGGCGTAAATCTTGAGGCTTGTACTCGAATTTCGATGTTGGGATTGAGATAAGATATAGTTGCCCAAGTTGGGGAGCTAAATTAATTGGGCAATAAATTACCTTAATATTTTTGATATTTATTTGTAAACAATACGTTACTAAATTCCTTAAATTCTAAATTGGGAGTAACCTATACACTCTAGGTTTAAATTCATCTAATGACGTTTTAATATGGAAGGCAAATAATAAACATTTAACATTATTAAAAAAATATTATTTAATCACCTGTAAATACTTAATAATAGTAATATCAATAAGAAATAACTTTTATTGTGAATTTTCAAGCATCTCACAAACGTTTGAAAGCTGTTTACCTTCTTGATATCCTCCGTGGCGACCATTTTATGGCTTTATTTGGTTTATAAGCGTTATTTAATTGTAAAATATCTATGCACTAGTAATATAACAGTATTTATGTCAGTTGGACAGAATACACATCTATTTAGACCATTTTCAAAAGTTAAGTGTCGAAACGTGTGGATGGGCGCGCTGAGTGCACGAGTATAACTGAATTTGTCTAAGGAAACGCGCTTAACAGCAAAGCTAAACGCAGCGTCGACGCCGCCTGCGCTGCAGCGACGTCGCGTCGTTAACTGATATGTACGTAAGGCACGCAAGTCTGAACAAGTGTGTGTGTGTGTGTGTGTGTGTGTATAAGTATATCACAGCAATAGCAGAAGCAGTGGCGCCCGCTGAGCTCGCGCTTTAGCACTGATGTGCATTGACATTGGCTGCTTGACAGTTGGATGCGTATATGGATAGAGCCTTCGATCAATTTCAAATTGATTGAACGCATATACGAGCATATCACAAATGTGAAAACTTTTCTAATCTATGTATATCGGAGCACCTATTTTAACATAATGAGCTACAGTTTTTAATTTCATTCTAATAGTAATACAGGAGCTCAACGATTAGAGGTTAATAAAAGTTCCCGTATTGTTGCAATATTATATACAATGTATGTATATACAAATTTAATTTATTTACATTTCTTTCTGATAAACATAAAACATGAATTCTATCGTTCCGATTTAGATTTTTATTTTAATTAAATTTTATCATTTATATTATGTTGTATATTACTTTATACTGTGTAGTATGTTATTACACCAGAGCAAATAATTTATATAGCATTTATGAGACTATGTCCAAGTTGCTCTCTCTGCTCTCACTATGCCTAAACATAAAACTTAAAACATAAAACATAAAATCTATGAATTTCGGTGCACCTATTTTAACATAATGAGCTACCGTTTTTTTTTTCGTTCTAATAGCAATACAGGAGCTTAGCAATTGGAGGTTAATGAAAGTTTCCGTATTGTTGCAATATTATATACAATGTATGTATATACAAATTTAATTTATTTACATTTCTTTCTGATAAACATTATCGTTCCGATTTAGATTTTTATTTCAATTAATTTGTATCATTTATATTATGTTGTATATTAATTTATACTGTGTAGTATGTTATTACACAAGAGCAAATAATTTACTTAGCATTTACGAAGCTATGTCCATGTTGCTCTCTCTGCTTTCACTATGCCTAAACATAAAACTGGATGTTTGTTTCACTTCGTAAAAGTCTTGAAATTTGCTCAGAAGACGTTGAAATCCACTTTCCAACGATGCAGAGCTCACATCCTTCAGCTTATCGAGCACATAATCAACCAGAGCCGTGATGAGCAACTGTCAAAGACAACGCGATATTAATGCGATTAAACAAAATTAGCACAGTTGTCTCTCACTAATAATGATTACCTTCATATGGTGATGAGTCACATGACAGCGATTGTGCAAGCTGTTGTTGTCATGTAACAACGTTTGGAATACCACAGGATCGGTCTGATCAATGACACTGCTCAGGAATCGCATGAAGGCCAATGTATGGCCGTGCAGGTGATGCAAATCAAGCTGGCCTCCACGGCGGAAATACTCAAATGCCTTGTAGTGCTCCATAAGGAATCTAAAGTTAACAATGATTCAATGAGATTATGTCAAATGCTCTTAAGAAATCAGTTTAGTTACTTAAAGTAAACTTCCTTTCCATAACGCCGCTCGAAGGGCTTGATTAGCTTCCAGGCCTGTTTTAGAGCTAGTCGTTCGCACAGCGTAAATCCACTCTCATCGTACACAGGTCCAATTACGAGTTCTGGCAGTTCCTTGGGAAACGGGGACTCCACAATGCTCTCTTCGGATTCATCACTTCCCCTCTCATCAGTGTTAAAAACACTCATGGCTTCAATATCAAGTTTTAACTTTAAAGTAAATGTATTTAATTCAAAAATTAATTAAACTGAGTCTATGCGATTAACACTGTATAATGACTGAACCAAACGTATACATTATTGTTTTTATAACATAGGCATATTTGAATTTTGTATACCGACTTCTGTGTTAACTTCTAAATTTGTACAACTGAATATTCAAATACTTTAATACTTAAATTGTGAATTATTGTCAAGCAGTCAAAAGTATATATATTATAACATTATTTAAGTGGAAAGCGCATTGTTCTCCTCAGTACTCTTCAACAAACTTAAGACATCCCTCATGGTTGGACGTATTGTTGGATCAGTATTCCAGCAATTGGTTATCAAGGTTTTCAGCTCTTCGGAGCAAACAAATTTCATGTCGTTGATGTCTGGGCGTAAACCTGAAATTTGAAAATAAACTAAAAATTAGTTGTCTTTACAATCGCAATAATACGATACCTTCGTCCACACTTTGGCAAATTCGTAATTCATTTCTTAGATTTTTATAGGGAATTTGGCGTGATAGAACCTCCCACATGGTAATGCCAGTGCTATAAACATCGCACTTTTCAGTATACTTCTTGCCATTAAAAACCTGTTGAAGTTCATTTTGCCATTAATATTGGATGAAATAGTGTTAGGAGAGGATAGAAGTACCTCTGGAGCCATATAGGCAGCCGTTCCACTGTTCCTTGTCATCGAACTGGCCAAATATCTTACTGTTCCGAAGTCGCAAAGCTTCAGGCAGCTCCGATTCTCATGAAGCAACATATTGTGAGGTTTCAAGTCGCGATGAATCACAGGCGGGGTAAGGGCATGCAGATATGCCACTCCCTATAAATAGAGAGTTCATAAGAAATACGATTAATAATCATCCATGAGCAGAATTACACATATGTACCCACATCAGCACACTGACGCAACCAGCTGATTGCATTGGCGAGTGAATATTCTTGAGTGGGATCCCTATGCAGTAGATTGAAAAGGGAGCCCCCATCAGCGTACTCCATTACTAAGTAATGCATTCCTTCGTGTTTGGCAATTCCATGAAGGAATATAATATTATTATGGCTTGCTTGGGATAGCTGTTTAAACTCATTTTGCACCTTCTCATCTGATACGTTTAAATTGATTCTCTTTACTGCAACATTTTTTGTGTGCCATGTAGCAAGGAATACGTTGCCAAAAGTGCCGGATCCAATTTCCTGGAAGCAATTACTTAAAGATTTAAATGTATTTTTTTAATAACAACGCTTTTACTTACTTTAATTAGATTTAAATGAGAGTATTCTATATTTGAGTCAAGCATTTTAGTTTTTCTTTTTTCTCTACAGGTTGGACTGGCCTTTACTGCGCTTATTCCATTATGACACATAGAACCAACATGCATTGTAAAAATGCAGATAAGCTTATCTCTATATTTATTTTTTGCAACAAATATCGCATTTCAAATTCGATTTATTCGATTTCTTACACTTTTCGATATCCACCTACCGGTACCTATCGTTATCGACTCACAGCTGAGCGTTGATTATGGAACATAAACATGTCGGTGGTAAATCCATTTCGCTCCGTTTTTCGTCTGCCGAGTCGAAATCAAAGAATTAACTGGTTTCCCGGCCACATGACAAAGGGAATGCGGCAAATCCAGCAAAAACTTCGAACAGTTGATTGCATTGTGGAAATTCATGACGCGCGAATTCCGATAGCTGGAAGAAACTCGCAGTTCTTTGAGACTATTACCGGTAACCAGTTGAATATTTGTACACATTTTCATTTTATAACTATTTGATTCGTATCCAAATGCAGGTAACGGTGTTAAGCCACATATATTAGTTCTTAATAAAGTCGATCTACTGGGAGCAAAGCAGCAGCGGGGAGTACTCAAACAATTACGCACCCACCAGCCCGAATTGAGAAATATTTTATTTACCAACTGCAAGGATCAGCGTAATCATGGAGTCCTGGACATACTGCCTTTGGCAACCAAATTGGTGGCCCAAAGTAGTCGATTTAATCGTTCTCAAAATGCTGAGCACAACATGATGATAATCGGAGTGCCAAATGTCGGTAAAAGTTCCATTATTAATGTACTTCGAAATGTGCACCTTAAGAAACGCAGTGCAGCGCGTGTCGGTGCAGTGGCTGGTATCACTCGTGCTGTGGGTGAACGCATTAAAATTCAGGAAGAACCACCCGTCTACATGATTGATACACCGGGAATTCTGCAGCCTTCCGTTACAGATGATGAGATGGGCATGAAACTGGCGCTAGTTGGATGTTTGCCAGATCATATTGTTGGCGAAGATCTGATAGCCGACTACTTGCTATTCTGGCTCAATAAACACAAACGTTACGAGTACGTGGACAAACTGGGTTTACGTTCCGGTCCCAGCGACAATATAAGTGCTGTCCTAGCAGAATATGCACAACTGGAAGGCATGTTCCATCGCGTCAAGCAATATAATGGCCAAGTAGAGGTCATGACTAATCTGTTAGCGGCTGCGCGTCGATTTATTAGCTTCTTTCGAACAGGACAGCTGGGATCAATTAATCTGGACGAAGAATATACATAGGAGAATCAATATCATTTTAATTGTGTGTGAAATTCGCAAGTTATCGCTCAAGTGCAAATGATTACAAAATTGTTACAAAGTAAATTTCGTAAGTCTTAGAATAAACTGTCAATTATTTAATATTACTCGAACTTAATTATGCATCCACCATTGGAACATCGATGGCAATGTTGCCTACGCCTGGTACTGGTATTGAATAGGAAACGCCCACATCCATCGCAGCAGCTACTGCATCATCTGGTTGCTGTGAATGCTGTTGAATGGGCAAATCCATAGGTGCTTGAGCACCATCCAGAACCACCGAAATTTGATCGCTCTCAACACTGCAAGTTGAGGGTTCCACTCCATCTGTAGATGCACTGCAGACCGCGTAACCGGTTTGGGCCGCAATTGTACGCACTTCCTCTGGGACACCTTGCATGCGCTTTTCGATATAACCATTATATGGAGCCAACTTCTGATAGTAATCTATCAGCAATTCTGGATTCTTTTCGGACACCTGACTGCTGGAAACTAAATCAAACTCGTCACAGTATTGCCAGCGGACAAGGTATTTTATATCTCCGCTAACATCTGTGGCTCCCATTATCTCCGCCAGCTCTAAGCCACGCTCATATCCGCGCGGCTTTTGTATCTCTTCAAATTTTGGCTTTTTCTCGCCTCGTTTTTTGGATTTTGCCCGAGACTCTTCAAACCTTTGTATGAGCGCAGGGCAATCGCAGTTATCCTCCGGTTCCCAGGTATTGTCGCCAGACGGATAGCCGCGCCACTTGATGAAATACTCCACTTTGCCATCAGCAGTGATACGCTTGTCAATAATTCTCTCAACGACAAAATTAGGTTCGTTTTTAACCATTGCGAACAGAATTTGTTTTCGTTTGGTCTATTTGCAAGCTAGTGATGGGTGAAAAAATTAAATTCCATCGATATATATATTCCACATCATCGAAACATTTTATCTATCGATATTGATATTTAAAATCTTACTTAATTTCTTTTTTTTACAGTAATTTTTATAAATCTGCTTGTTAGGTCAACAGAAGAAATTATTTTATTCAAATGTTGCTTGAAATGGATTTCATCGCGAGTTAGAGCTATCTTAGCAAAGTTAAGAAAAAAAGTGTCATAAAGACATAAAAAACGGCTAAATTTGGCGCAAAAGCGGCAACGTGTGACACCGTGCTACACCTCTAGTTCAAGGAGGGTTGCCATACGTCCTACTCGTCTTTTTGTTTATTACTGCAATAAAATGAGCTTAGCCACAGTTAAACAAAAGGAGACAAAAGGAAAGAAGAATGTGCTACCAAAGTTACGTACTATTTTGGCCAATCCATACAAACAGTACAGGTTAGTGATACAGCTTAATAAGAGGTATTCTAAAACTAACCAGATACATTGCAGTCCTGTGCTCCCCGATAATGAGCTGCTTGAATTTCGAGACATGTTGAAAGCGATTGTTGAGGAGAGTGGATGTCCACAGAAAACCTTTGCAACACAATCCCAGATTCATCTTGGTTTGGAAAGCTCACTACGTGCTATTAACGCTGGCCGTTTTTCCTGTGTGTTTATATCGCTAAGTTTGCGTCCTTCACACCTGGTTCGACTAATTGCTACCAGTGCAGCGGTGAAGGTGCCAGTGGCACCAATTTATGCCCAGCCCAAACTAGAGGAATTGACCCATGAGATATTCGGCGTGCGAGCTCACCTACTGGTGCTACCACTGGATGTGGAGTCTATTAATCCCAAATTATCACGATGGGTAAATTGTCACAAAAATAGTGCAATACAACATAAAAAACCATTAAAACCCGAAAGAAAGAAAAACAAGAAATCTGATGTTCTAACGGAAGCAGCGATGCCAGCGCTAGAATCAGCATTACAACCTGACCCAGTACTACAACCAGCACCAACAGTTGAAAACAAATGGACAGGGGATTACATATCCTGCTCAGATGAACGTATTGTTGATCAGATAAATGTGAAAATAGAAACGCAACAATTGGACGCCGCGCTGAGCAAACTCATGATGCAGAGCAAATCTACTCCAGAAACTACGTCTAACACTGAATATTGTCCACCAATCGAAGTACATCCGATAGCTAATGTACACATGGAAGTGGATAGAGATATTGATGAGTTTTTGCCAAGCGATTTGACTGATTACAAACCACTTACTGTCCATCAGATACGTCCAAATCCCAACAAAAAACCCAAAAAGAAACGCAACAAAAACAAAATACCAAATTAATAAAATACCCACACCTGCTTCCAATATCTGGCAACGCCACACAAAACAGCTGTTCCATTTAGTAGTTTAGGTTTTGTTTTTCTTACCGTAATTTGAAAAAATAAACAACTGCTGAAAATTATGCTTCGAAGTTTACAGCAAATTACAAGACTGCGGAAGTACGTACTTGCTCCGGCCTACGGTTGCCTCAACACCCCCACGATATCAAGCAATGTAAATATAGGAGTACAGTTGCATACCAGCCAAGTGTTGTTGAAATACGACAAGAAATCATCTAGAACGTCGGATGACATTGACAGCGACGATGAGCCGGATGATGAATTTAAGGACGAGCGTGACTCTAAGGTGGTTAAGAGTAAAGTGAATTCATTGCGAGCGGATTTGCTATTGAAGTCAGGGCTTGGCATGGCCAGAAAGTGAGACATCTACTATAAAATGTATTAAAGAAACTACATAGTAAATTACAAATATTGTTCGCTCTTTCAGCAAAGTTGAAACGAACTTTTATGAAAGCAAAATAAGAGTAAATGGAAGGAAGTTGCAGAAGAAGAGTGTGCAGGTAAGGTGCTGAACTCAATTGATAGAAAACAGTATTCCAACACTTGTATTGTTCTATATTATAGCTCGAAGTTGGCGACGAGATTGATGTGATTCGCGGGTTCAGCCAGGCGAATCCCTCCCATTTAGTTATCGCACGTGTTGTCATACTCTCAGCAGGCGAGCGTGATGATGGACTCAGCGTTCACTTGCGTCGCTATAAATCTATGCTAATCGAAAACTACAAAGGTTCCAATGCCTTCAAATCGTCGGATCAGACAAACGCACACTAGCACCCCAAATGCCAAAAATAAAACAAAAATTAACGCGATTAATCAAAAATAACATGCGTAGTTTATATTGATGCATATGTATACACACATATACATAAGTATGCTATGTTTGTACATAAATTATGCAATGAACTCTCGCTGGGTTATCAACATTAGCTTACGTCGTCGATTCACCAAACGCGGCATTTTGCGGTCTCTGGATTCATACGAGTGCCAACTGAACAGTTGAAAGTTTTGGAGAATTCCTCATTGTTTGTGACGGCGCCAAGAACACGATACTTATCCATGGTATGCTCATTTGTTAACTCCTCCCAATAGTGCTCCTCCTCATAGGCAGCACACCAGAGCTGCGCAAAGCCCATGAAGAATAGTTGTTCCGGGTTTAAATCGAGGCCAGGCATTTGTTCATTTTTCAGCACTGTTGAAGAATTCTCATTACTATGAACCAGTTGCTTCATGTGACTGCGGTAAGCCATTAGAGCTTCACGTAATCCTCCGCTGTCCGCTATATTTTCATCCACGGTCTCATTTCCGTTGATATAACGCTTGATCTCTGGTATCAAATATTTACTATAATGGTCTACATAGCATTTGGCACGATCTTGAAACACTTCGTTGGACTTATTCGACCACCATTGGCGTACGGTGTGATTGCTGTCATAGAATGAGCCAACAGTATCAAATCCATGGGTCAACTCATGCCCCACCAGATAACCGATGGTGCCGAACTTAAGCGCATTGGGCCAAGACTTGTGGTATGCTGGCGGATGTAGTATGCCAGCCATGACATTTATCGAGTTATCCAAATTATAGTAGAAAGCATTCACCTGCATTCCTTTCAATAGATCCAATGGCTTGGTCTCATTGGACAAATCCTTATGATTAAAAGATGTATATCGTTTCATGTAAACTCGGAACTTTCTCAAGTTAATGAAGCTCTGGGCAGCGCTTTCCGGGACAAAGGTCAAATTGTTCATTTCCCGTATTAGTCTATCCGATAGAATCTTATCCTCAAAGTTACCTATACGATATATCATGGTATTTTCCTTCAGCAAAGCCTCCTTACGTGTTTCCTCATCCAACCAACTGGTGCCATTCAACAGATCCTTCAATTTGTTTTGCAACTCCTTTATAATATCCTCAATGTCTTTGCGGGTTTCTTCATTGAAATTCTACAGAAATGCAAATGAATCAATTTATATTTTATGTTATTTGTAGTAAAATATGTGGTAATCGTCCCAATTAATATAGTATACTCACCACCATGTAAAGCTTGTCCACAAGGAAAGGCACAGAAAACTGTATTTGTTGTGCGCAGTAGTCACGCGTAAACTTATCGTTCTTTAGTTTGGCATCCATTGCGTACAAGAATTTCATAGCCAAGTAGTTGGCAACTGCTGTCTTATGCTTTTCAGCCACCTTGTCGAGCTCTGTGTAGTAGAAGTCGCAGAATCGGTCTGATAGCTCGTCACCAAACGTAAGATTATTCCACACTATCTCATAGTAGTTTTTCCACTGAGGGAATGGTTCCACTTCCTCTGTGGCAGTCAAAATATCACACTTTTCTGGTTTTTCTTTAAAGCGATCCGCAATAGATAGAGCCTCACGCCAAAAGGCAAATACTCCGGCTGTCACATTAGTCACTTGATCCTCGGGCAAACCATACGCCTCGAGGTAGTTACGCATACGCTTCTCATTTAGCTTATACCCCTTTGTGTCGTTGGCAGCAATATTATCGGTATGCACAATAAGATCAAAGCCAAGTTCAGGCAATTTGAAGTAGGGCATGAAAGGGTATTGGGGCATTATATTTTCATTAATTAGAGCATTGACGCCGTAGGTAGTCAAATGAGAACTCATGTTAAACCAACTGAAGTTGGCGGAATGCCACGCTTCACCGTCAACAGCTGGGAATCCTCCAATCGACCTGATAACCGTAAGATAAGCCGGGTCAGCCGATGGCATAGGATAGAGCTCAGCGCTTAGGCATGCGTTATAGAACTGTTTTGCAATTCTTAGCTCATTGCCATAGCCCAAATCATCAGCCAACGATGAATTTGACTTAAGTAAGCCGTCAACCAGATTGGCCAGAGTGTATATAATGTCCAATAGATGGCTGCGCTTATGTGGGGATTGCCTCTCCGGTTTCACAGTTTTCCAATTGCCGCAGGCGTACTCATAGAAATCATCACAGGGATCCACACTGCGATTCATAAAGCTGAGCATTTGAGCTGCATACGTTTTAAGATATTCCGTTTCAGCATCTGTTATATTATTTTCGGTATCATCATTCTCCGACTGTGATGCGGGTTTTGCCACCACACATGTTTCCAATAAAATGCCGAGCACCAAGCCAGCACATATTATAATGGTACTTTTCGCAAACATATTTCTTTAATCATTTACACTTGTTGATTTTATATGGTGAATACATATATATTTCTCAATTAGTGATGATCGTCATTGATTGATTAGAATTAATGATTAAAATACGCCGAGAAGACACTTAAAAGCACGACTATTTCATTCAGAATCCAATTCAAAACTGCGTGGCATGGTGCAAAACTCAAAAATCTAAAAGCTTATAATCTAAGCGTGCTCTCTAGTGCTGAGACGAATAATGCGAGCTGACGAAGCTTCGTTTGCTGATAACGAGCGTATTATGTCGTTAAAATGAAAATATGACCTAATCTAAGCAGATTATATAGTGTTTTGCCACATTCCCATAATTTTCACTCATTAACTCAATTAGCTCTCCGCCTTGCAAATTGCATTTTGAATTTTATTGCCCGCGTTTCAAAGTTGAATAATGCCACACTTTGCGCTTTTGCGCTAAAACTTGCGCTTTATGTAATGTATTGGCCCAATAGTACTTCTTTTTACTCTGCGATAATAAATAATCTTATGCCGTAGAGAAACTAATATTATTATTACTATTAGTTTTCCTATGATGCTATTCTTTTCATCTTACAATTAAACAACAATAGCAATAAAAACTAAAACTTTATTAATAGTTACATTATTTATCATTTACTGATAAACTAATGCATATTGTTATAGGGAAACTAATTTGAATATTACCCGCCTTATAACCACTGAGGATGAATCCGCTAAACGTTATCGATTCCTCTCAGATTGTTATTACAGTGCTGACTGAAAACTGGTCACACTAATGCCGCATATATCATTCTGGCAACGCTAGCGCTCAGAATGCTTATTATTGAAAATGTCCTTCTCCCGAGGCGGTAAATATCGCGTTGTTTTGCAACAATATGTGGTAAGCGTTAAGAAGAAATCAATGGTCATGAGATTAACACTTAGTCTAATTAGTATGGACCACACCAAGTATTCTGCACCTTCAAAATATTGCCGGATAGAGTGAGTTTATTCGGTAAGCTGCCAGAAGATGACTATAACTGGATGACAACAGATCGTTGGGCTAGATTGGAGAATGCATTATGGAAATTATTTGCTGAAATGGAAAATTGGCAGCAGGAGGCGCAAAAGCTCAATACCGAAATCTCTGTCGACCACATAACTGTGTCAGTCCACACAAAACCAGAGTTGTTATCCATTGCAAAGAAGTTTGAGCAAGATGATAAGATAGAGCATAATGCTTTGGGTCTGGAAATCGTACTGAAATACAAGTCTCAGGAGGGTGAAAGTATTTCAAATGATAATGCAACAAATCGACAGCGCAGAGCTGCCAAACAAAAGAATAAAGATGTGGTCAAGCCAACGCATGAAAAGTCCTCATCGTCGTCTAATGTTTGGTGAGTATATTCCAGCTAAGCACGTAACTTTGACTATATCTAAACTATTTTAGCAAAACGGAGAAAGCGACTAAACAAGATGAAGTGATAAAAAAGTCAAGTACAACGAAGAAGATTAGCAGAAAACGTAGATCCATTTCTCATGATAGTCACCGGGATAGGGAACCAATAAAGAAGGAAAAACCTACACAGGACGTTGACAATGAGAATTCGAAAGGTGTGCTTGCCCGGTAAATATAGTTGAGATAAATTCCGAAATATACCTAATATAGTTTTATTTTTAGTTCATCCAGCGCAGAGGAGCACCCTGAACGGCGTTCAGCTCGTGTGCCTACAAAGACCGAACGGTTTAATGAATTCATTTTAAGGTAAAGGGAAATAAATTTGAAGTCTTGAACACATATTTCAAATTAATCAGTATTTTACAGCACGAAGAGAAAGTCTAAATCTCCCAGAAGTGCCTCTGTATCCAGGAAGATGAGCAACAACGGAACTTCACCAAAGTCGGTTCCACGAGAAGCTGTACCTATAAATGGTGAAGCCCTGAAGAATATGAACGAAATGCTAACTATTCCGAAACCACGAACAGTTAAGATTTTGTAAGTGGTTGTTATACTTTATAGCTCGAACTATGACCAATGTGTATTTTTGTAGGCTCCTGAAGGATATGGATGAGACAAGCGTATTAAACACATTCGAAACATATCGCATGGATTTCAATCGGCTGTTCAGTCAGCGTGAGCATAAGTTATCTACCAATGGTTATAGGAGCGTCAATCACATTCATGTCATGGATATACTAAGCGATAAGATACGCCAAAGCATGTTGAACAAATTGAGGGATGAATATAGCAAAAAACCAGTAGGTCAATCTCACAGTTTTGAATACCTTAACTTTTTGTAAGAACAAGTTTTCTTTTTTCTACTTTTTCTCAGTCCCACGTCTCTCTTGTAATAAACGGTCTATTGCCTTTGTGGATAGTTCGTCTGTTCATGGACAACTATAGTTTTACGCAGGAGCAGGCTGTGAATCACATAATGGAGCAATTCGAGTATCATTCCTATATGAAGGCGGTAAATGATGACCCACTCGACTTGCCTTAGCAACACGTGTTTGTAATTTGTTTAAATTTTAGTTTTATTTTTTCAAATGCAATTATTTGTATTACATGGAATCCATTCAAGTTTTTCTTGCATAATTCTTTTGTTTATACATTATATTCTATTTCATTAAAATTTATCGTGCATGAGAGCTTTATGACATTTGCCTTGTTACTTAGAGCTAAACGGGTGGCCAAGTGGGAGAAGCTACTGTTGATACAACTGCAGCGTGTATCCCCTTGCCATGGGTGCAGGGTATAAACTCAGTCGTATATGTACACAAATTATAAGATGCTTGAACCGACCACTTAGAGCTCATCATGCTGTTGCTCCTCATCGTCCTCATCAGCATTTGTGCTCTTCTCATCGCTGCTAGCTGACTGGTTATCATCCGCATTGGCGACATCGTCCTCATCCTCTTCCTCATCAAACTCGACTTGCTCATCTTCATCCACGCCCATTGTTTGACGCATCATCTTCTCGATACTGTCGGCAAAGGTCGATGTCTCCTGTAGCATATAGCCGGAACGAAGTGTGGCCGTACGGAACATCATAACGGCCATATCCTTGGCCGTCTGATCAGCCTCATCAGCTTCCACACGTCGCAGAAGTTCACGCATCAGGGGATGTCTGGGATTAATTTCCAATGTCTTTTTCTGGTTGAGGTAGTAGCTACGCTGCGGATCATCGGCCTTCTGGTGAGCATTCGACATGGCCAGACGCTCCATGTTTCCGGTCCAACCGAATACACCGGCCACCAGAGCGCATGGGGAATTGCTTAGACGCTCCGATACTTGAGCTTTAGAGATCTCATCCTTTAGAGCAATATCGTTCAACCATTTCACCAATGGCTCAAATGTGTTCTTCAATGTCTCGAATTTCTCCTTGCTCTTCTCCGACTCGTTTAGCTTGAATCCTTCCTTGGCTACATTCTGGAATTTCTTGCCATCGAATTCGGGCAGAGCGGAGATGCAGTACTCATCAACAGCTTCCACGAGGTAGAGCACCTCATAGCCCTTGCTTAACAGACGCTCCACAAAGGGTGACTTTTCGACCTCAGCACGATTGGCACCAGCAATGTAGTAGATATGCTCCTGCTTCGACTTCATGCGCTCCGCGTACTCGGCCAGCGAGGTGACGCCCTTGCTATTAGATGTCTGGAATCGCAAAAGCTTGGCCAGACGCGAACGATTGCTTGGATCCTCCATAACGCCCAATTTGATACTGGAGAAATAAGGAAGACATTTAAAATAAAATCGATTTTGAACTGAATGCACTAATCAAACGTACTTGGTAGAGAACTCCTTCCAGAACTTCTCATAGGCAGCCTTGTCGATCTTCTTAATCATGTCCAGGACTTTGCGAACCAGCTTCTTCTTGATCACCTTGATGAGCTTGTGTTGCTGCAGGGTCTCACGAGAAACGTTCAGGGGCAGATCATCGGAGTCAACTACGCCACGGATAAAGCTCAAGTAGTTGGGCATCATGTCATTGAACTCATCCGTAATGAATACACGGCGAACATACAGTTTAATGTTGTCGGATTTTGTACCATAACGATTGAAGGATTCAGACGGCTGAACCTTTGGAATGTACAGTAAACTCTTGAAGGTCACTTCGCCTTCGGCAACGAAATGAGTTTGGGTTAGGGGCTCACTGGAATCCTTGGTCAGGCTCTTGTAGAATGCATTATATTCCTCTTCAGTGACCTCAGCGGGCTTACGTGTCCAGATGGGTTTGCTATCATTGATCAACAACCAATCCCAAATGGTCTTTGATACCTTCTTAGTTTTGGGCTTATCCCCTTCGTTGTCTTCCTCAACCTTGGCATCATCATCGGCGTCCTCAACTTCATCTTCAGTCTTTTCGGTCTTGGGTTCCTCCTCAATGGGCACCTCCTCGTCCACAGTTTTGCTGGACCACATCATGATGGGGAAGTTAATGAACTGTGAATATTTGCGAATGAGATCACGCACAGTGTCTTGCTCGAGGAAATCCTGGGCCTCATCTTTCAGGTATAGTGAAATGATCGAACCTCGTTTCAGAGTATCGCCGCGAGGATCTTCTGTAATGCTAAAGCTATTGGCATCGGATTCCCAGATATACTGTTTGTCATCGTTGTGCTTGGTGGTCACCACAACCCGATCAGCAACCAAAAAGGCCGAGTAGAAGCCTACACCAAACTGGCCAATCATGTCATTCAAATCACGACCATCTGATTTGCTCGGATCTTGCATTTTAGCCAGGAAGTCAGCTGTGCCAGATTTAGCAATTGTGCCCAAATTATTGATAAGATCTTGATGGGTCATGCCAATGCCAGAGTCTAGTATATGCAAAACCTTATTCTCCTTGTCAGCCTTAATGCGTATATGCAGTTCAGGATTTGAGTCCAGCTCCTTGCTGTTTGTCAAGGCCAACAAACGGATCTTATCGATAGCATCGGAAGCGTTCGAGATCAATTCACGCAAGAAAATCTCCTTGTTACGATACAGCGAATTGATGATCAATTTCATCATGCGGTTCACCTCCGTTTGGAAAGTGAACTTTTCCGCCTATAAAGAGAATGTATATATGTGATAAGTATTCATTCCTTTTGGTGACGTGTCTTAGAGATAATTAAATATTTTATAAAAAAAAAAATGCTAATCCCTGCACTTCTAACATAAATTTACAATGAGTATTTCATGAATGAATAACAATAAGTATGCAGGTGTGGGTGTGTGTGTGTGTGTGTGTATACGGGTGCCTCGGTTTCTTATTGCTGTGTTTACAAACCTTTTCGCGAATTTCTTTTAGTTGAGCCACATTAAGTCCGTCCAATTGTATTGCCTCCTCTTCGCGTTTAAGCGTTTCGGCATCTGCAAATGAATACAGCGATGTACGCATTTAGATAAGGGGCGTTTACCTCCAATGCAACGTAAACGACGGTCTTAACGCTGACGTGTACGAATCGCACTGGGCCAGGGGGCGTGTCGCTACTTACCAGTTCTGGAACCTTCCTTAAAGGAGCCCAAGTCCAGATCAATTGTCTCAGTGCTCGCATCTTCGTCAGCAGCAATTTGATGAATGCCTACATTTTTCAAGTTATTAATGAAAAATTAGGTTAAAATGCCGGCAAGCGTGGAAGTTAATAAAATAGATACGAACCTGCTAAAAGCAAAATGCTTAACAACAAAAAATACTTCATGTTTACTGAAATTTCTTTCACTGGGTCACAATTTGCCTGTTGGCCACGTCACTACCAATTGAAAGACGTCCACCTATTTGCTTTTTAATCCCCGACGTCAGATTTTGACCAACCGACCGCTTTTCGCAATGAGAAAGAATAACCCCGTCGCGGCTTGGACAACTCATATAAATAAAATTTTATGGCGTTGCCAGACTCAAGCAAGTACTATTTCTATTTATCGATTCTGGTTTGAAAAGTATCGTGATTCGATAACTAAAATAATTTGACGTAGAAAATAATAACATGATTTGCTTTTAAGAAGTGTATTTAAATTTAATATACTTATTATTCTTGCTTTTGAATCACCATTTCTAAAATCCATTCAAATGAGTAAATTGCGCCGTTCGCCGGAAGAAAAGGACAACCACCGCGCCGATAAGTGGGAACATGGCGAACAGAAAGTTTTTTTCAGTACGTACATTATCGATTACAAGTAATAACAAAAATTTTTTTGACAAATATACATAACTATGAATTTATTTTCATTTATTCAAGTTTAGACAGATAAAAATAATTATATAGATTATTACAGTGTTATAGCTTTACAAACATTTTTATTATGTAGTAGCTGAGGTGCATACTTGACTTGAAACGACCAACAAAATTCGATAACTTTTGGACAAGCTGTTTTTGACATTCCTCTTCATCAGCAATATTCTCACATGCTCACACACACACATATGCACACACACACACGTGCACACAAACTTGCAAGCTCAACTAAAGAGATTTGTGGCTGGCTAAGAAATTGAATGATTTTATAATCAACATTTGCGTGAGTTATCACATACGATAATACCTTTGCTTGGTTGAACTCATAACGTATACAATTACTTCCAGCACATATTAAAGAGAATGCGCCACGAAAGCAGAGCGCAGTAACAACGACAGCAGCGACGAGAGTCAAGTCAGTTTAACGGGAGCGAGCAGCAGCAGCAACAAAATCGGCAACGGATAGCAACATTTCATTATTGTTCGTCGTGCGTGGAGGTGGAACCCGTCAATTATTGCTTCTCATTGTCGCATACATCCCCCCGTCCACACACACACACACACACACACACACTAGCTCGCAATAAGAGAAAAAAGACCGTGTTATACAACAAAATTACAAGTGGGCTAACTTAAAGTATGCCGGCACAAATATAGTTTTTCACCTGCAATCAAAATCCTGAATTGAGACACCCCCAAACACAATCGAATCCAAAATACGATCACAATCCTGTGTACGCGTGTGTGAGTGAAGGCAATATCGTAGCCCTAAGTGCGTGGTTCTCTCTTATCAGCTGCTGAGCCGAGGCAGTGTCAGTGGCAGTACCAGTGACAGTAACATTGCAAGCACCAGTAACAGTGGCCAGAGTAAACTCGCTGCGAAAGTTGTGGCTAAAGGCAGAAGCGAAGAGAAATCACACTGTCAAAGCACGAAACGACAATAATTTTTGTTTGGTTTTCATTTGATTTTACTACGGGTATTATATACAGTTAGCTTTTAGAATCCAACATGACATCTATGGACGACTACGAATCGTTGCCGACGACCAGCATCGGCATCAACATGACCGCTGGAGCGTTAGCGGGCGTATTGGAGCATATAGTCATGTATCCGCTGGACTCGGTTAAGGTGAGTTGCAAAGATGATATATGTATGTATGTATACCAGAATGTAATCAAAGTGCATAAACATAACGCACATAACCTCACAATTGCGCATATCTCATGCACATTATGTGCGTTTGTGTGTGTGTATGTATGTCTTATGCCCTGGTATAATCGTGATGTAATTTCTTTCAAGTTGTTGTATTTATTTGTGGGCTGCTTCGGCAATGCGCGCGTTGCTGAAATTGATTGAGTGCGAAAACCTCAGCTCAGCTACTTTACCTTTACGCACATTACTTTGAGCACCCTGCCCCTTATCAAAGCACGTTCTCCTTGATAAGATTAGCTCTTGCGCACTCTCCCTGGCGTTAGCGTAGTCATGCTACATGGCATTATCAATGCTAAGTCTAGCATACGAAATTAATCTACTACTGCGGGAGGGCAATAGAACAAACACCTTTGCCGGCATTTCGCTTGTTCCACTAGTATACTAGTTGAGCTCTATGCTCAGGAGACTAAAGTCTGTCTAATTTCACAATTTGCATATGATTAAGAAGTGCACATTCATCCAATCGAATGTACTATGCACACCACCGCACATACAGTCCACATTCGCTAATTGAAGACGAGAATGGAATGTGTGCAAGTACACGATACTTTGATACTGTTCAATGCCAGTTCACTGTAAATTCGTCAAGTTGCTTTGCAGATGAACTTCAACTTCAAAATAATGCTAAAAACACACATTTTATTCATAATAAAAATAAATGTACGACTTATGTGTGTATATGTGTTGCTTATACCGAGCTTAAACTGTTGCAATTGTTTATACTTATATGGTGATTATATGGGGATTCTTGATTATTGTTTTGTATCCGATGCATGTATTTACTATATATAATGGCATATATTATATGGCATAGGGATGGAGCTACTTCAAATGAGATACATAGTTTGCATTTCAACGAGTGCATTTCGCTTGGCTACCCGAGAGCCTATTGATTTTCTCAGCCTCAGCCGAACGTTAGGAGTCAAGAATAAAAATAGCAAAATAAAAAAGAAAAAAGAAACAATAAATATGTGACATTTGTCAATAACAGTTGCTTGCGGTCGGGAGGCCCCCATGCGATCCACAATTGACGGCCAGCCTACAATTAAATGCCAAAACTGAACTTATACTGCCAAAGGGATTCCCGGCGTCATCAACAGACTTGTCCGAGTAATCACATTAATTGTCACGCTGACGAGCTAATTTTCTATATGTATGATGTACTATATACACTTGAGTAATACTACAACGATAATAATATTAATTATAACAGCACAACTGAGCTGCAATTACTTTAAGTACTTTGCACGTATTTTTGGTTTATAAATAATTTTTGTTTTTTCATTTTATCAGTTTAATAAGTTAAACTATAGATACATATATTCCCTACTGGGCGATTAAGGGGCATTGTGTGGATTGTGTGGACTCCATGACAGTACTGATGGGTGGAACGTATTTGCTGCCAATTGGGTGTTTGGTTTCTGTGGTGAAATAACCTTATATCTCGTTGGTGTTTTATCAGTCAACGAGAATCGATATGGATTATTATATAAACAGCTCTGATTGATCATCAGCGTTGAAATCAGAAAACAAAATATGTTTTGATTTTCCTCACCTTGGTTGCTTGCTGTTCTTTCTGATAGCAGTCCACATATTTACACACACATAGGCTTATGTATGAATAGATAAGTGAGGCGCGGTCACTGTCAAGATTATCTTATAATTATTGTTGCGCCGTCAGAGCCACGTATCTATAATTTACAACATTGGATGCTGTTGCTACATATATGTACTTTTATATAGTAAATACATATGTACAGTTATTCGTAATTGTGATATTTTAGCTGGAAATGAAACAAGTCTGCCAAATCGAGTTTACTTTGTAATAGTAATTTGCATTACAATGCAAACCTGTCGGGAGGGTTACAGTCGGTAGCACTTGATGGCAATGCCTGATGGGTAGTGTATTATAGGCTGGAAAGTAGTGTCGTAAATATCCCCTCTGAATCATAGTATATGTATACTATTGTATAGTAACAACTTTGCTTAACTTTTACAGAACGTGCTTGTGTTTTAATTGTAAAAAGTAATATAAAATTCTAGGAAAAATTGTGCTATTCTTGTGAACACCAGAGTACTATACTGCAATCTTATCAATCTCTTTATTGGTGCACATCTACAGATCTCGAGAAAATAAAAGAAAACATTGTACACTCACTCAATTGACTAAACTGATGCAATCAAATCAAATCGCAGTTATTGCACCCTTCACACACCGAGTAGTATCTTTATTTTCCAAATGACTTGCAATAAAATTCCACTTGGGAGCTGATTTTCTTTCAAGTACTGTAATCTATCTCAGTTAACAGCGACTGTTATTAACATTAGCAGAATAATCATGAATCAACATATTTCTCTTGCAGCAGTTCTTTGATAATTCTTTATAATTTCATATAGCAACTTGATATTTTAAAGATAAAAATAAGTTTGTTTTCAAGCAGTCATACATTTTCGATAAAAAAAAATAATAAATGTTCTCACTCATTTGACTGAGGTTAAACATAAACACCATTATTTAGGCCATAATGGCTACCGTGGCTATAAGCGATATTTAAATATGTTTAGTGACTTTACATTAAACTTGAATTAAATAAGTATAAGAGTTACTTTTTAATTAAATTCAATTATCATATATTTAACTATGGTTTTTTATTTTTGAATTTTACAGACCCGAATGCAGAGTCTAACATCACCCACAGCGCATCTAAATATACTGGACACCTTTCGAAATATGATCACTCGAGAAGGCATGATGCGGTATGTACATAATTGCATCTGTTAAATTTAAAAACAGTTATTAAAGCTTCTTCTCTTTCTGTCTGCCTGTAGTCCTATTCGAGGAGCTAGCGCCGTGGTTATTGGAGCAGGACCTGCGCATGCATTATACTTCAGCGTCTATGAGATGACTAAGGAAATGCTGACAAAAGTCACATCACACAATCATATAAACTATAGTGCGTGCATTTAAATTATTATCTCATTTGTTTTGTATTAACGTAAAATATTATACCATTAGTAATTTCGGGTTCAATGGCCACACTCGTACACGATGCCATATCTACCCCGACGGAGGTGATAAAACAGCGCATGCAAATGTACAATTCGCCATATACCTCGGTTCTGAAATGCATGCGGGACGTATACCTGAAGGAGGGCGTGCATGCCTTCTTTCGCTCGTATTCGACGCAGCTCGTCATGAATATACCATATCAGACGATACATTTTACAACGTACGAATTTCTACAGAATATGGTATGGCTAATCATAGATCTAATTGCTGTTTGGAGTTGTGCTTATTTTCATTGTACTTGGACAGCTTAATGTGGAACGCAAGTATAACCCAGTTGTGCATATGTTGGCCGGCGGAGCAGCTGGTGCATCGGCTGCGGCCATAACGACGCCTCTGGATGTTATCAAGACGTTGCTGAACACACAGGAGACTGGTCTGACCAAAGGCATGATTGAGGCTAGTCGTAAGGTAATATTATATATTAATGGATTTTGTATCAATTCGAAATTCTAAGTAATTTCAATTGCAGATTTACCGCATGGCTGGACCAAAAGGTTTCTTCAAGGGCATCACGGCCCGCGTGCTGTACTCCATGCCTGCGACTGCCATTTGCTGGTCTACATATGAATTCTTCAAGTTCTATCTGTGTGGCAAGAAGGCGGAAGACTACAAATCGTCAATTACGGGCCGCTCCGAGCTGGCCAAAAGCAAAACCAACTATGTCTTAGAGCCCAGAGACGAGTCTGATGAGGAAGTTGAAACGTCAGGCGACCTGTTGGCCAATCCAATCAAGGATGGTCTCAGTTTGCATCCATCACCTCCTTCGGTCAATGCCGCCGGTGCCATTAAGACAGTCTGTGAGCTATCCACACGAACAACAGCCCCAACAATAAATCTACATACGAGGCATACGGAGGTAAAGAGTCCCTATGAGCGGGGTTTCTCTAGTACGTAAGCTGATAGGCGGAGCGTGTGGTTTAATAAATATAAAATATATATAAAACAAGAAGCGCTTCAACAGCAGCGACTAAAACATAAGCATAGCTTTTAGTTAAAAAAGCAGAAACGGAGCACCCAGTCAGTATAGCTGATGTATGATCCGGTGATTGGACACGTCGTTTGAAACGCCTGTGCAAACGGATATACGCATTGACGGTGCTTCCCCTCCGGCTGCTTGTGAATGAATTGAATACTCGAAGCGGAGTCGGTGAGAGAGTTTTATCACTCCCCCAATAGGTACAATATAAAAAATTAACTAAAGTCGGAGGTTAAAAATTGTAGTTGTTGTTGTGCACAAAACTCTCGCTCACACACACACCCACAACCACACACACAATCACACACTTTATACAGTCATCTGCGAAAATTTCTTGTTAAAAAGCAACTGATAATACTGTATCTATATGTTACTTGGAAATTGAAAGCTAAACTAATTGTAAATTACTATTACCTACCTACAAATTATGTATTACTGCGATGATTTTTTAAAAGCAAATTTAAAATTAAATCTATATATACCTATTTGGAATATATATTTATGTTTATGTTGTTAAAAGTCAAAATGAAAAACAAATTCAAAAGTCTACAGATAATAAAATGTTTCACATAAGTAAATTGCTTTGTAATCAAATTACAACAAAATAATAATAATAATGTTAAGAAGTTATATGCTTTCTGCTTTGTATTGTATACAAATGGTTTGAAAGAGGCGCTAGGTCTGTTCACCTTGGCGCTTTAAATTAAAATTTAAAATTTGTGTTGTATCAATCATGAATTAGGCATACTAGTCTCGTATACCTACCTATAATTGAGCTATACTCCTAAGTACCAAAGTTTTTAGACTACATACTAACTAAGCGAAAAGCGCCAGGGGCGTTAGCGTTAGCCTCGGGATATAGTATTCAATATACGCATTATTATGTTTGTTTGTAATTATTTGATTATCTGAATGCGCTCTAAAGTCAAGATTACTATTACTATTGTTAAACCCTTCAAAGTGAAACGAAGAACTCATTAAAAACGGAGAAATGAACACTTGTTTTCTGTCAAAATGCAACAACAACAATTGCCTTTCTTTTTCCTTTTATTCAATCGCCCATCCAATAGGACAAACGATATAGTTTACAGAAAACATCAGCTATCGTTAGTACTGTCCGCGTTCAGCTATGCCTAGTTATGTTAAATGTAGATAAATTTATATTCTTAGTGTTAAATTCATTATTTTATGTTTATTCAATGATAGACTATATAGTACAGTAATGTTTCCTTAAGGATATGTCCCAACGATAGTTGTTGCTCGGCTGCTGGTGGGCTAGAGGATTGAATCCAAGCCGCGACGTCGCGAACGCTGCGATAATAGTGGACGGGGCTTATAGAGATCATCATTGGTGTAGCGCTGCTGCTGGCACAACTTCTGGCTAAGCCGCCTCGAGGTCAGATTTCCTATAATAAAGAATATGCATGAATTAGTTTCAATTAGAGACCTCTACGAGTGCAGCAGGCAATGTGATGTAGGGGATATGTGTATTAAGATTCGTTAATGGCTTACCCAGCTTAGCACTAGAGAACTACATATAAGAGTTATAAGGGTATGCATGTGGAGAAAAGATAAAGAAGCATGTACTTATGTTCATGTGAAGGTGCAATATAAGCAAATACAATAATATACTCTATAGTATTTGAAAACCAGCTTACCTTTCTCGAGCTTCTCATGCTCTTCGTTCTCCTTGGAGTTGACGCTAATCTCAGATGGTGTTGGCGACGTTTTATCATCCATGCGCATGTGTTTTGAGCTGGGACTGCCGGAGCAGCTTCTGGCACTAGTGCTGGTGCTGCTGCTGCTGCTACAGCTGTTGCGCTGCTTGGATGTGGAGGCCTCACTGCTTAATCGCCGCTTCAACGGATTTCGGCGTGCCAATGCCGACTCATCCGACTCGCCGAACACGTTAAGCAAATGGCGGCGATCCTTAATGTGTTGCTCAATGAGTTCAAGGCGCAACTTAAATTCTTCCTCATTGTAGTCAAAGTGTGTAACGGCGTCGTCCACATGCGCAGATGACCTGGACTCCATGGAGTTATCTTCAGATTGAGCAATATCAACTGGTGTCTTACAAGCTGTTGTCACTGGAGTAGTTTCAACTTGTGTAATCTCTGCAGCATTGCACTTTTCCTCTGGTATTTCCTTAACTATATCCTTAATCGGCGGCTCATTGGTCGGCTCTGCTGTTGCCGCACTGCTTGGCTCTACAACTACCGCCGCTTCTGTTACATTTGTATGAGAATCTTGAGATTCCAGCGCTTGGTATTCTGATTGATTTTCTTCTTTTTCTTGGGCTTGCTCAGGCACTGCCTCTGTTGGCTTTGCTGCCGATCCGCTGCTATTTAACTCAATAAAACTAACCGTTGATTGCTGCAGAATTTCACTGACGATAACTACATTGCTGGCAGATGTCATATCCTCAGTAGCAGGCTCATTGTTGTTACTTTCATTCGCACCGTTGGTTTCAGTTGTCCCATTCGCTTCGGAGTCTTTGCCATTGGAGGCTGACGGTTCAGATATTGCTGCGGTTTCTTTGGTTCGCGTATCGGCAGTTTCTGCATGGGATTTGCGGAATGAACCAGGCGGATTACCCTCATCATTCGAATCATTGCTGTGGCGCTTCTGTGGCTTTGTCTTCTGCTCGTTATGATCGTCTTGTATGCTTGGAATTGAAGTTGGAGCAGAGTTGGAAGTTGACTTATGACGATCCCGGTCCTTATCGCTTCTTTTCGATGCAGATGATGAGCTGTTACCGTTTTGGCTGCGACTATGATGATTACTATGACTATGACTTTCTTTGTGATCGCGAGTTTTTGACCTGTCTCGATCCCGATCGGAGCGTGATGCAGATGAGCTAGATTTATGCTTTTTGTGTGAGCTCGAGCCGGAATCATGACGCGATGATGATGAACGTTTTGATGATGAGGACACGTGATTAGTGCGACTGGATGAAGTCGAAGTGGACCCCTTGTCGTGCTTAGAGCTGCTGCTCGTGCTCCGGTGCTTTGAACTGGATGAATGCGATGAGCGGGTAGAGGAGTGTTTTGAACTAGATGAAGTTTTGCTACGTGATTTATCGTGGTCGCGATCCTTTTCTCTTTCTCGTGACCTTTTGCGCTGTTTGTCATTTGAGTGATGTCTTCGGTCCTTCTCCTTATCCTTGGAGTGGGAGCTGGAATGCGAATGCTTCTTAGTTTGGGAAGACGATGAAGCCGAAGCAGGTGAAGTGGCTAAATCAGCTGTCCTGTTGACATCTTCTTTCAGTTCCTCTAACGTAGGTTGTAATGCAGTCGACTGGGCATCTGTTTCCACGTTCACCTTGGCTTCCTCTGATTTTGACAGCTCTGGCTGTAGTTCAGGTACTTCAGGCATACCAGGCATCAGATCCTTTGAAGTCGGTGAAGTAGTTGATATGCCGATATTGCATCCTTCTTCGTGTTCGTCTTTAACTGTCGGTGGTTCTGGTGGAGGCGGAGGAGGAGGAGGTGGCGTAGGCGCTGGTTCTGATGGCGGTTCAATTTTGTCATAAATTATATTGGCCCTCAGCTCAGACATGATGGATTCTTCAATAGAAAGAACTCCATTGTTATTGTTCGATAAAGAATTCCGTCGCTCGGTTCCTTCAGGGTAACAAAATGAAATATAGAATGAAGAATAAATAATGTACTTGGTTTAATTGTAACTTACCCTTAAACGTAATGGCATCCTGCTTGATATCAAAGTGAAACTGACGACCACTATGCTCGTTTGTCTCGCAAGAGTTTTCACTGAACTTGGGCATTTGCGCCTCCTCCGAGATGTTTGAGGTGAGTTCAAGGCTGTTAGTGTTTGTGGACGCCAATGGAGGAGCATCAATGGAGGCAATAGTTAAACGACTATCACTGGATACTTGAGATAATTGTGATGTTTGCGAGACGCCAGCGTCTCGCGAATCATTTGCTACGAGCTCCTTGGCATCTTTAACCGAATCGAAAGCGTTTAGTGACCCGTGGTTGGTGTCTTCTTTGAAGCTGGCCACAGGTTCAAACGGTGGGGATGGTGCATCATCATCATCATCCAACATATCATCATCATCTACTCCTGGCGGAGGCACTTCCTCATCATCTTTGCTATCGTCCTTCATATCGGATTTAACTGTAGCTCTATCGGAATCGGGACTAATTTGTTCCAAATCCGTTGGCAGTAGACTAGCCGTCGTCTCCACTTTAAGCATGCTGCCACCGTTCAGCTGACCAAGACTGTGAGCATGGCTATGGCCAGGGTCCGCATATGGTGGTAAGGGAGGCGCTGGCAATAGTGGCGGACGTGGCGGCGGGTTGACTGGCGGCGGTGGTGGCGTGATGCCAAGGTACTTGTAAGCAATGCTTTCTATCTTTGGCTCAAATACTGTAGCTACCTTCGGATTAACCACTTGGTCTACTATAAGATCCACGCCCTTTTCCAACACATCAGAGCTGCAAAACAAACCAAACCATGCATTCGTTGCATATGAAATGGTTTCCTAATCTAGATGAACTTACTCAAGCAAATGTTTACGCAGCCGTTCCCGTAACTGTAGCTTATTGGTTTCCGGAGTCCAATGTTGCTTAGCCAGGAAATCACTAACAGCAGTCTCGACTCGATTGCGTACATTCTGATATGCTGGCTTTGTGTCCACGTCTGCCAGACAGCAATTGAAGCGAAACTCATCGAAGACACCTTGTGACTTGACCTCTTCGATAAGGGTCTTTACGAAATTGTCCATTATTTGTGGACGAAATTCGAAATAAGTCAACAATATTACAATTTTATTAGTGAAACAATGTTTTTCAGAAATTTTTGTGATTAATGTGACCGTATCCCAATTGGGCAACAATACCCACTCAAATTCCCAAAAATGTTAACGATATGTTAAATTAAGGCGCATTCTGTTAAACTACGAAAATGTCTGAAAACGATAGTGGCTACTTAAAAATATTAAAATACGCCAAAAATGATCTTAAAGTACCAATGGCAAAAAAAAAATTACGATACATATGTTAAGCTTATTTAAACAATTTCTCCAATATAAATTTCCATTGGAATTTTCGACAGCCGCTGTTCAAACTAGCGCCTATTGTATGATGTATTTGCAATCGGCATTTACAAACACTTCCAACACTGACAATTGTGTAATCGATATTGCTCGATAGAAGCAATTCAATGCAACGATGCATAAAAATTTGGCGCAAGCAAGCGCTGTGGTATGCCATCGTTCGTTTCTTGTTTTGCAAGCTAAAATTTAATTAAAGTTAAATATGAAATTAAGTGGAATGCAAGGAGATGGTGTTATCACAATAATAGAAACCAAAGACAATGCGGCTATAGGCAATGTCGCGGAGAGCACAAATGAAGACGCCATCAACGAGCAACAATTCCAAGGAAATAATGTAATAAAAAAACGTAAAGGTTTACGGAAAGACGCCAATTCGACGCCAGACACGGAGGATCGAATAACTGAAAATGAGCTAAACACATCAACTGATCAACAAGAATCCATGGCATCCCGATCAAAGGCACCAATCCGTAAGTATACAGATTAATGTACGTGCAACTTATAGTACTAACACCCACATATCTGTAGGAAAGCGTGATTTGATGAATTTAAAATCCAGTTTAAGTCCAAAATACATTGGTTATGCCAATGCCAATTCTTCAACAATAGTAGATGACAACTCGCGCACAACACGTAGACAAAAGCACTCGCTGACGCCAGGGCTCAACAGTAGCAATGAGCAACTACTGAGAGATAGAGAAAACGAAGCCAAAACCACCTTAAAGCCTGTACAATTGCGACCAATTATCAACTATATGAGTCCCATTGATAAACTGTTGCTCATGAACGGTGCTAGCTCTCCAAACAGCACGGGCTTTGAGGCGGATGCGGAGGATGTCGTTATGAAGTCAGTATCTCGTAGACAAGTGAAGCGAAAATTGAAGCGATCGTCTAAAAATAAAACAAAAAGCATTACAAAAGTGAACGCCGCTGAAATTGTTGAGGAGGCAGCAAAGATCCCATTAATACCTGTAAAAACAGAGGCTAAAGAGATAGTAAACCAAGAGGAGCCAACAACAACGGACAGTGCCAGCGAAACCATGCAGATGGAAGCTGTTATAAAAGTTGAACCCAAGTTAGACGATGAACCACAGCCAAAGGATACTGAACAGGAATTGATCCTTACATTGCCAACAGCATCTATAACAAAGTTAGAGCCAAAATCACCAACAGATCTAATAGTACCACCAAACAACAGTGAACAATCGGTTAAATCACCATCATCGATTAGCATAGATAGTGCCAAGGGTTCCTCTATTGCTACAGATGCGTGCTGGCCCACCTATCAGGAAGGTGATCTTTACTGGGGTCAGCTCTACAACTATTGTTTCTGGCCTTGCATGATCTGCCCGGATGAGTTCGGTCAAATCGTTGGCAATGTTCAGGCGTATCCGCCACGTAAATCTACGGATAGCGCAAATGGAACGATTCTGCCTATTCAGGTGCATGTCCGCTTTTTTGCAGATAATGGGCGGCACAATTGGATTAAGTCGGAGAATCTGTTACATTTTGGCGGGCTCAAAGCCTTTGAAGACTTGCGTGAAGAAATTCGTATTAAGCATGGACCCAAATCTGCCAAGTTCCGTCAAATGGTTCCCAAGCAGAACAAAATACTCATATGGCGGCAAGCCATTGATGAAGCCCGAGAAGTGGACCAAACGCCCTTCGACGAACGACTTAATAAGTTCTTCCAGATACATGAGCGAAACAGGTGCGTAATGAATTAAAAGCAAAGAAACTTAAAATTTAATTTTCTTCAATTCGTCTGTTTTTCTTCCCTCAGCCAACTTATTAAAAAGAAGCCGAACAGGAAGAACAAACTTGTACACCAGGATACCTCTGATGTGGGTAGCAGTCTATATGACTCTACGGATAATCTGCATTCCAAGTCGCTTGCTCTACTACTGCAAGCCAATGTGAAACGTGAGCGTTCATCATCGCCGTTTAGTCCAGCTTTTTCTCCGGTCAAACACAATCATGAGAAACGTGCGAAACGACGTAAACTTACTGAGAACACCGAGGTGTCTATGGGATCCACGGAACGGGCTATTGAAGATAAATCAGTTACATCTGACTCGCTTTATTTTAGTAATCCAGAGTTTGGACAACTATTTGATGCTATCAAGGAGTACGTTATGGTACATAGACAGGACGAAAAGGTTGAAAAGATTCTGCTGGCAGTTGTCAAGAATATCTGGTCATTGAAACAACTGCAGCTACGTGAATTGGAACGTAATTTGGCCAGTGGCGAAACGCCTACGCTTTTAGGCTCCGCTCGTGTTGGCACAGAACATGGCCGAGGCGTTGGCACCATCAAGCGACTGTCGCATCGTCTGAAGACAATGGTTCTGCAGCGCAGTATAACTCCAGTTATAATACCGAATAACACCTCTAAGCCACTGACACAGGCAATGGAACCGCAACGACGTAACTCTGAAATGGTGTCCAGGAAACCCGTCAGCCGTTCAATTGAGGAAGTTGTCGATGATGTACTGAAATTGGATAGCAAATACTTATTCCGAGGTCTTAACCGCGAACCTGTGTGCAAGTATTGTAATGAGCCTGGAGGCGACATACATCGTTGTTCCTCCCATGGCTGCAATAGTTGGATGCATATCAACTGCCTTGGCGACAAGGGAAAAAGCGATGGCCTAAAAGCAATTGCTGGCAAGGAACCGCGGCAGACTATGATTTCTTCTTCCACACACGTAACAGGAGATGAAAACGAGTCGATGCCAGTTCAGCAGTCGATAATGTGCTGGGAGTGCTCCACGGGCAAAGCATCGACGTGTTGCATATGCCACGAGGAACAGTTGCCGCAGAAGGATGTATCACTTGGGGAAGATGCTGCCAATGTATCGAACAGCCAACAGCAACTGTTGGGATGCTCTCAACCCAATTGCAACATGAAGTTCCATGCCAGTTGTTGCAAATATTGGCCTCAAGCCCAGGTCAGCAACGGTACATCATCACGTTGTCCGATGCATGTTTGCCATACCTGCGTCTCTGATGATCCCAGTGGCAAGTATCAGCAGTTGGGCAGTGCTAAGCTAATTAAATGCGTCAAATGCCCAGCCACATACCATCAGGATTCATATTGCATCCCTGCCGGTTCGCGGATGCTGACCACAACTCATTTGATCTGTCCCAGGCATAACATATCCAAAGCTGATGCCAACCTCAATGTGCTCTGGTGCTACATATGTGTCAGTGGTGGCGAGCTGGTCTGCTGCGAGACGTGTCCCATTGCCGTGCATGCCCATTGCCGAAACATTCCCATCAAGACTAATGAGAGCTACATCTGTGAGGAGTGCGAATGCGGGCGTTTGCCACTGTACGGCGAAATCGTATGGGCCAAATTCAATAATTTCCGGTGGTGGCCAGCTATTATATTGCCGCCCCCTGAGATTCCCAATAATATATTAAAGAAACCACACGGAGTAAATGATTTTGTGGTCCGCTTCTTTGGCACCAATGATCATGGTTGGATTTCCAGACGTCGTGTTTATCTCTATATTGAGGGCGACACTGGCGATGGCTACAGTAACAAGTCTCTAATGTTTAAGCGCTATAAAGCGGGCGTGGAGGATGCTACACGATTTCTCAAAATCATTAAGGAAAAGCGACAAAAGCATGCAAATGGTATGGTTGGTGGCAACAAATTGCATCCGCCTCCGTATGTTCGAATCAAGGCAAACAAACCCGTGCCGCCAGTACGGTTCGCCTTCAACGAGGAGGATATTAACGTTTGTGACTGCAAACCCGACATGGAACATCCGTGTGGTCCCGAGTCAGGTTGTCTCAATCGTATGCTCTATCATGAATGCAATCCTGAGCACTGTCATGCAGGCGGGCGATGCGAGAACCAAATGTTCGAATTGAAAAAATCACCTCGTTTGGATGTGGTCTATATGAATGAGCGTGGATTCGGCCTGGTTTGTCGGGAGCCCATCGCCGAGGGTGACTTCATCATTGAGTATGTGGGTGAGGTGATTAATCATGCGGAGTTTCAACGGCGTGTGGCCCAAAAGACAAGATATCGTGATGAGAATTTCTATTTTCTTGGCGTGGAAAAGGATTTCATTATCGATGCAGGACCTAAGGGTAATTTGGCCAGGTTCATGAATCATTCGTGCGAACCAAACTGTGCGACACAAAAATGGTCTGTGAACTGTATCAATCGCGTGGGTCTATTTGCGATCAAGGACATACCAGAGGTATTATAATCTTGCATTCAAATTTCAAATGTATATTTGGTAATATGCCATTGATACTTGTAGAATACGGAGCTCACCTTTAACTATCTGTGGGATGATCTAATAGATAATGGGAAGAAGGCATGTTTCTGCGGAGCTAAGCGTTGCTCTGGCGAGATCGGTGGCAAACTCAAAGAAGAAGAGATTAAGGTAAGTTAATCTTAATAATGTAAATTGTAATATTTTATAATTATTGCCTGCATTTATTCTTTTACTCAGGAAAACGGCGCACAGTCTAGCAAGAGCAAGAGCAGTTCCAAACTGAAGCAAATGCAGCGAGGTAAAGGGATTCGCATTTCGGTTGCTGCCCCCAAAAAGAAAGCTGTAAAAAAGCCGAAAATTGTAAATTTGAATGCTGCAGCGTCGCAATCGGAAACGGAGCAACGTCCTGCAGAGCTACCAACTAGCCAGGATTAAAACAAATCGGTTGAATATTATATTATACTACGTTCACTGTTGCCCACTTTTGTTTAGGACCCTTCGTTTTTATTTTTTTAAATATGCAAAACAAAAGAACAACCTAACCTCAGAGTACGCAAGCATTTATACTTACCTACATAATATATTTATTATTGTTTGTTATAAGTAAAAAGTGTTATCAACAAATTACTATAAACATGAGTGTGCTGTCTAATATATTTAGTGAATCTTTAACTTAGTAAGTAAGAACTCAAATTGCATTGTATTCAGAAGAAAGTATATTGTTAAATTCATTTATCAAATCAGTTCATTATTCATTTATTTAAATACACGCAATTGCTGCGCAAAAAAATATATATAGTTCATGTATATATGTATTGTTCATTTTGTAAATTTGGTTTGGTCTTTTTACCTATATAGTACATAGGAAGCTCTTTGGCTCTGGCTCTTACAAAACACTAAAGAATGAATTTGTCTTACTTTTAATTCTAAGAGCATACTCTTTAAACTTAAGCAGTACTGTAATAACGTGAGAATTTCATCTGTGAGTGCCAAGTGAAATAAGGATGAAGAAAACAAAAGTAATAATGGAAAAATAAAACAGTATGTAAGATGAATGGCACGAGTTATTAAACATTTTGTTGGGTAAAGAGACCTGTATTTAACTTTGGCATAACTACTGCAATCTTTTTCACAATGCCGTTTAGCGATTCTTGCGACATCTCGTAGAGATTGTGGAGAGAGATCAGACGCATGCCGCGCTGGTTGCACACTTCAATCACAGACCATTTTTCTAACAATTTCAAACAGTTCCTCACGGAATCAGTTGAGATGCTTTCAGCTGCAAGAATGAAAGGAAGTTGAGTGAAAATTAAACATTTGCTGTTACATTATGCTTACCATAATCACAAATGCCGCTATTGAATTTCGATGAAAGGTCATTGATAACAAAATTGATAAATTCCGTTTCCAGCATTGAGTTACGATGCAGAATTTGCAGCGATTGTACCACAGCCAAATAAGTGGAAGCAAAGGGTGCCAGTACTTCACAAATGGCACGCTGTTGTTCGATTGTTTCTATCACTGGAAAGATCAGATTAGCTGCATCCTCTTTCGCCTGTTGCTTTAATGTCTGATAGCCCTCATTGTCAGCATCGTCCTCATCTAATTCAAAGGCCAGTCTTCGTGCCAAACGTTGTGTTGCCATATCCTGCTCAGATTCGTTTTTCTAATAAAAGTAAATATATTCTGATTAGAAATTATGAAACAGCCATAAACACTATTGAGAACAAAGCGACTTGTCAAGCTTTCAGTCCTTGTATTATCAGAAATGAACAACGTGGCAAGTCATCTCCATTAACGTCAGCATAATTAACCTCATTTCGATGCAGACAATCACTGATAAGCAGATCATCCAATTGCTTTTGAAGCATATTCTCCAACACTTGGGTGGGTTTATTGAGAATGAACTCATAGCGATACACTAAGCAATTCTCCAGAGCCGTCTCAATTAGTTTCTTGCGAGAAACACCCACATTCTTATCTGTTGTGGCCGCCTCAGGGAGCATCGCATGGAACGTGGTTAGCAAGATTGAGCTGAGGGCAAAGTGCGGCGTCAGCATATTGGAGTAATAGGCCAACTCAATGAAGCTCTCTATGGTGGGTACTGGACAAACAACGATACGTCCATTTTCATCTCGTGTGCGTGTAACTAAACCTATTACAATGTAAAATGCAAATGTTAGAGGAAACTATGTCCATTTACAAACTTTAAAACTCTACCTGATCCCAATAGTTCACAGGCATGGTCAACAATATGCAAGGATTCACCAGAAAATCCTAAATCCTTGCAGCCCGACAATGAGTTGCGTAGATCGTCCAAAGCGGCAGCAATTAACTGCACCTCGGCACCATTGCGAAAGCGTGTGAGCAGCAAAAAGGCCAGAGCATTTGTCGACATTACCGATGTGGCCGCAGCACAGTCAAAAACTACCTGCCGTGAGATGCTCTCGATGAGATTGCGATGCTCCTCGCAGACAACATCAGTGCCATATAGTGACGATGTCGATTGACTATGCTGCAGAGTTCTAAATAAATAATTCAGCAGTCAATAGACATAATTTGAGGATAGTAAAAGACATCCTTACCTGTTGGCCGGTTTATACACCTTTGAACTGCCATCCTCAAGAGCAATTTTGTTGTAAGAGTGCACTAGCTCACGTATTGAGTAGGGTTCATTGAAATCGATGCGCATCAGGCCATAGTTTGAGTTTAAAGCTTTCCAAATGCCCGACATGGCTTTTCTGAATGTTTCGGGTACCTTCTTTTCTCCCTTTTGTTCACGCACAAAATTACCGTCAACCAAACGCTCATAGTTCACGGAAACGGGCACCAGCAGAGCATCTGGTATGCTGCCATCCATAAAGGCATTTACAATGACCGATAGGATGCCACCTTTGGGCATGCAGGGTTTGCCTGTGCGCGTTCTCCCGCCTTCGATGAAAAACTCCACATTGTGTCCCTGCTTAAGAGCATGAGTAAGATACAGATGAAGAGCGGCACGATAGAGTACATCCTTTTTCCCCTCGACCGGATCAATTTTGCGCTTGATAAAGAACGCTCCAAGGCCGCGAAGCAATGAGCCAAATACAGGTATCTGGAGATTATTACCGGCTGCGACCAGCGGACTTCGTATATCATTGTTGGTCAGAATAAATGTCACCAATATGTAATCCAAATGGCTGCGATGGAGCGGCACAAATATTAATGGCGTGTTAGGGGAACGCTTCGAGGCATTCTGTAGCATTTGAATTTGTTTCGTATTTGTCACGACGCCAGAGAGAAAGCAAGGTAGAAGTTTATAAAGCAACCAGGAAGTAATCGCAATAAGAGTATTATTCAAAGTGGACCCCATTTCCTTGAGTATGGTCTTTGCACGTTTCTCCTGCTTACTGTAGATCTTCTGGTATGATATATCCGCCTTAACATCCTCCTCATCATCTTGCTCACCGCTAATACTACGCCCAAGCAATCTATGTCCATTCTTGGCGTAGCGTTCATCGCGTACCACCTGTTCGGCAGCTTGTTTAATAGCATGTTTCAAAACAACATCGTTGCGTACGATTTGAGTAACCTAACATAAGAATATGGATTAGAATTGATGTTAATAATATGCACAAGTCACTCACCTGTCGGAATTCAAATTTCTCGCTGCGCACAACTTGAGCCACATAGGGGAACAGATTGCCCCAGTCGAAAATTCTTGTAAATGGTTTGGAACCCGAATGAGGTGTTAATTGTAGCATATTATGTGTACCGATGCCATGATTAACAGAGCTTTGTTGTTTCGGTTCCTTGAAATAAAAAATATGTAAAAATTGGTGATGCAATTGTCGCGCGTAAAGATTTTCCAAGTATAAATATACACTATATGTATAGCATAAACAAATTAGCATATGTACGAATGTGTGCGTGTGTTCTTACCTCGAACCAGCCGCGCACCTGAAACTCGTACATGGTAATACAAAAAATTATTCGCTTATTCTACTATGTATAGCAAATAGTCCCGTTTTCTTTTTGTTGAAAATCACATTGCTCAAGCACAACGCGCCGGCAAAACAAGCTCGGTGAATCGATAGACTCCTTCAAGCTTTTCGTTGAGTTTATCGTTTATCGATTTGCAAAACTCTGGCAGCTCTGCGACAATATCATTTAACGTTGAATGTAAAAATACGTTAATTGATGTAAATATTCATGAATTGCTTGTTTTACTGAATGAAATGCGCTTATCATCTTTCCGCATACATATATGCGTGCACGAGGGTATTAGTGTCTGTATTTCGCGTATTCTAAGGTTATTAAGCTGTACATGCGGGTTGATAAGCATTCAAAACTTACATGTGAGGAACGCAGCGTGATCAGTAAATCGGTACTAATGCTGTTGAACTTCCCCAGCGATGAACGATAGCTTAGTTTCAAGTTAGGAAATAAACGGGCGATAATGACGGGGGCTCTGTAAACAAAGGAGTTAAATAGATTTTAATTTTTGCAATTACTTAAGATATACATATATATTGTTTATGCCCGCGCATGGCAGCTTATGAAACATAAAATTGTTAACTGCTATCAAAACAGTAGCACGCAATAAAATTCATGACACCTCATTCGGTCTGTAGTCCAACGTGTAGTTATAATTTATTTATTGGGTTCAGTAACCTAGCATATATTTGTATAGACTATATATGTACATATGTATGTGTGGGGCTAGCTTGATAAGTTCTTAGTTCTTGTTGACAAAAAAAAAAAAAAGAAAAGCAACATACATATGTACATATGTATGTACATATATATATATAAACCAAATGAACTTTGTACTTGAAAAGTTTGTATCACATCCAATGTTCAGCACAATCGTAACATTTTTTCACAAATTAAAAAAAATGAAAAATGTATCAAATTTATTTACGTATTAAAATGTTCACATGTAAATTTTGTAGGTTCAGGTGTTTGTTTACCATTTTCTTTGTTTGTTTGAATATTTGTCATTGTTTATGGTCACACTTATTACCTAAACGTCCGCCATTTTGAAATCGTCATTAAAAGCTTAGTGTTCGCAGGATAGGAATGCGTCGGCAGATAGTTCAAAATAAAGTGCAAAATGGAAATGTTTCCTTTACATTGCAACAATTGCTTTAATCGCGAAAAGCAGGATTCGTTTCAACTCACTCGCTGCTATCATATACTCTGCAGCAAATGCTTGCCCAACACTGCCAATGGACAAAAATGCTCAATTTGCCACAAGTCGACGGCTGGCGTCGAAATCAACAGCAATATGCCCAACAACGTTGCCAACTATTTTGTGGATCCCGATAAATTTCTAACGTTGTACAAAAGTGTTAGCAAATTTCAACATGAACAGCGAGCGTTTTACCTCAAAAATGCTTACGACCAGCAGGGAAACATAGAAATGGAAAAGCATAAGCTTAAAGGTTACAAAACAATGGAGGCTCTACTCCACAAAAAAATCATTGAGGAAAAAAAACGCATAAAAAAATTGGAGAGACGTATTGCCAATCTCAGCAATGAAGATGTTGATAGCGATGGCAGTCTGCTTAATTCAACTAGTTCGTCCCGTCAGCGAACGCCATCAATATGTACCACAGATGATACCGCAATTGATCCAGAAGGTGCCCTCCCAGTAGAACACCAGATGGAGTTTGAACATCTGCTTGCCGAGGCAACAGCTTCCAAATCTCCAATCCCTCCGTATAATAAGAAAGCAAAGCACTTTTAGCTGATTACAATTACTTTTTTTGCACTCAAAATGTCATAAGTTTGTTTTAGAAGTTTATAGCTAAAATAGTTGAAGTTTATTTTGGTTTATCAAGTTCGAAAAATTTGTGGGATAAGAGCGGTGCTTTCATCAATTTTTTAATTCTGTTTGTATAAGCCTTAATCTAAGATAAGTACAAGCAATAAAATTTATGAGCTACTATTTTGAATACTCACTTATCAAACAAATAACAACATTCGAGTCTCCTTTGCGAATCGAATGAAGCGAAATTTCAATCAGCGTGAATAATAGTAATGAGCTTTGGCCTGCGGTAACCACCTTTAATATAGATTATAGCTTTACTGCCCGATTAAGCCGAATCAGCAATTATCAGCTAATTAGCCGTTCTATTTAGTGCACACTGTATGGATATGTGTTTAGGAACGTGTGTTTGTGTGTGTTCGCTCTTTCAATTTCAATTACGATAAGTGTTGCTAAACGATCGATCGAACCAACTGCCGCTCTTATCGCCCAGAGAACACACACACACACAGATACTGAGTGGGTGGAAGAGTGTGACCAGGTACATGGTGCATGCTAAGGCACTGAAACTTCCAATTAAGTTTACGTCAGTATTGCATTGTGTAATTAAATGCAATTGACCCCATGGCATCCTTAGAATCAGCGTTTCTCACCTCCTTGCCCTTTTTCTTTCAACTGGTAAGTTATTCGCTTGATAAGACGGAATTCAATACATGCCAAAGGCACGTTCGGCAGCGTTGACTTTGCACATACTACGAGCGTCGTAGCAACAGCAACAAAGACAGCGGTTGCATGGGCAACAGCAGACCCCAAAGTGCAAAGGGCTGCCGTCAGTGGGTGTGACTCAGGCAGAATGCCAACCACCTGTTACAACAATGACATAGGCATCAATTTGCACGCATTTCACTTAATTGCTATGCATATTTTACTACGTTGTTTGAGTCTAAAAATAAATCTGCTGTTTACCATCAATTTACACAAATCACGCACACACACACTCGCTCTCGGACACACACACACTGATGCCAACAAGTCTGCGGAATTAATTGAACTTGACATGTACCGGCAGAATCTTTACCGACGGGGCATGGATTTTCACTGGTTTCGCTGCATGATGCATGCTGCATGCTGCATGATACTCACCTAGTCTTCGCAAATATATAGTAGACAATCAGCGCCACTGATGCTATCTCGATGCTGCCGAGCAACGAAATCTCAGCCACGCACTGAATGAAACTCAGCACGCTCGATAACATTTTGAATGTTTATGTAAGTGTGTATGTATGTATCGTATCTATTATTGTTATCAATTTATCGTCGTAGATGTTTGTTGCACACTGCCGTTGTGTTCGTTGTAAATGCAATTACTGACTTAGGACTAGTTGCTTTCTTTTCCTCTTCCTTTTCGATTATGATTTGTATTTTGTAGTATTGTTGTGTACTTTGTACGCGTCTGTCCTCACATCACACCGCAAGCGTTGAGTTGCGGAAAAATACAGAGAGCGAGCGCGTCGCTTGCTCTCGGGTTGTTTTCTGTATGTCTGTATGTACTATGTTGTGTGTGTACTTGCGACTGATTGCCTTTGTGTGTACAGTGTTCGTCTGAATGTATGTGTGGATGCTGTCTCCTGGCTCTCCCTCAATTGCGTTCTACTCTACATAACCAGACATCATCTGTGTCGCGACCCGCCACTCGCGACTGCACGACAACAACAGCAATGATAGAATGTCGTATGATTTGGAGTCTACGCGACTTGTACTTGTACTTGTGCTGTATTGTTTATTTCAATTTTCACTTGATTATCGCAATGATAACAGTTCAGACACCGTGTTTTGTTTATTGTTTTAAATAATTTCGCAGAACGCCTAAGTTCTCTGTTGAGCTGCTCCTATTTCAGTCTGTATGGTTTGGCTTTGTGCCGGTGTCTTTGGTTTCGCTTCTAGTTCCCAACGGCGCACGACACAACCGCTCGCTTCGGCCGCGTTCAACGAAATAAACTCGCTTGCAATCGTTGCTGTTCAATTAAACGCCAATTAACGTGTGACAGTAAATACAAAAAGTAGCCAAAATGCGAAGCACGCCGAAGATCAGCATCACGAACAAAATAAACACGCCGCCGTGATAAGAGAGCATCGCCAATCGACGAAGTGCTTCTTATCAGCGCACTCTCGGCGAGTACAACAGTCGGGTGGATCGAGAACATGTGGAACTTGGGTGGAGAGCAGCAGCAAGAAGATGCAACAAATAAGTGTGGAGCCTAAGACTAAATAGTTTTTAATTATTTTTAACTTTCTCACTGTATTATGAATAAAATTCATACAACTTGTTGTAGTTTATTATTATATAAAAGAGTGTGTGTGGTCTATTATTGTGGAAAGTAAATTTTATTGTTATTTACTTCTTAGCCGCTGGCTTCTTGGTGGCGACCTTCTTCTTGCGGGCGGCCAACAACTTGGCGCGGTTGGCAGCAGCCTTTGTGGCGACATTTGCGAAATGCGATTTAGCCAGCTCGGTGTTCTGTTTCTTGGCCTTGGCCAATACCCTAGCAACGGTGCGCTTCTCAGCGGCCAAGGCAGCACGACGCTTCAGGACCTCGGCATATGGGTTCAACTTGACCAGTTGACGCACATTGGACAGAGGATTCAGACGGCGCACGCGGCGGAAGACGCGCTTGCGTGGATCACGCAGAACTTTACGGATCTCCTCCGATTTCAACAGGCGCGACAAGTCCGTGTTGGCCATCTTAGGCTGGGGCAGATTGTAGCCCTTCTTCAGGGTGGATGGCTTCTTCCAGCTGCCGAACAGATCGTTCAAACGCGAGAAAGCGGATTCGGTCCAGATGACAAAACGGCCAACATGACCACCAGGTGCCAGTTTCAACAGGTTCAGCTTATCCACGCTGATTGTCTCAATGCCGGGGATGTTGCGGAATGCCTGACGCAGACCCTCATCCTTGTGGTAAACCACGAGTGGTCCACGACGAGCAATACGACGACGGTTGCGCATGGTACCACGGCCAGCACGGAAACGCTGAGACTTGTACACCTGTAAATTATGAATTGTTTGTTAATAACATCCTTTAGAAATGTTGCAACTGTCGTGAAAGTACCTTCTGGATATCAGCCCAGATCTTCATGCGGCGCAAGAAAACAACAGCCTGCTTGGTCTTCTGCAGCTTCTGCACTTCATCGGAAACGACCAATGGGAACTCAGAGATGCCATCGATAACGTGTCCCTTGGACTGGACCAAAGCGGGCACACCAGATGCAGCGATGGCCGACACCAGAGCATAACGACGCTGGTTAACATTCACCTTGCGGTGCCAGCGACGGAAAGTCTTGGTTGGAGCAAACATGCGACCACCACGGCACATGTTACCGAAAGCACCCTGGCCGGAACGGTGAGTACCACCACCACGAACACGGGGAATACGTGCAACGGCACGACCAGTACCCCATGATTCAGCCGATGTCTGGTGACCTATTGAACAAATGACAATTAGTTACTTGATTATTCATGACAGTTAATAGAACTACGCTATTACTTACCGGCCAACTCGCTGACAGCATAAGGCTGACGGTTGTTGCGACGCATCAGTTGATGCACCTCATTGACCACATCCGGACGGATGGGTGCCTTGAACACTGCGGGAAGGCAGATGTTCTTCTCCTTGGCTGCCTCATTCTTTTCCGTATAAACGGAGACCAATGGCCTGGCGTTGCCTAAGCTCTGTAAACATGATTAACAAAAACAAATAGTTTTAATATGCCTAAAAAAAATACAATACGACGCGCGGTCGCCACCGCACATTACTAACACGTGGAGGTTAGGGCAGTTTCACTGGATATTTTAGATGTTTTTTGCACTTAAATGTTTGTAAAATCACAGAAAATCCAGTTGCTGGCGACCTGTGCATCTATTCAGTACATTTTCTCACCATTTTCGCTGATTTTTAATCCCAATAAATGGTGTTAAATTTTCTGCAAATGCAGATGCCGTCCTCTATTTAATAAGAAGAACGAAGAAAGAAAGAGAGCTGCCGGAAGTTAGGTAAAAGTGCTGCCAATCGAATTGCGGATGCAGGGTTGCTTTTATGACAACATGGCACAACTGTCAAAATCAACGATGTCTATCGATAATCAGTAAAAGGCAACACTTGAATATAAACAATTTTGAGTACGATTGAGCCAAAAAATATTTAATTGAAGTTAATTGTTGTAGAAATGGCTGATGAAGTTATTGTAGACGCTTTACCTTATATTGATCATGGGTATGACGACGTGGGCGTGAGAGAATCGGTATTTTAAATGACGCTCATTTATAAATCATTCGCATATTAATCAATATTTTTATACAGGCACTGGCGATGGTAGATGAGGAATGCCGGCGCTACCGTCCCACAAAGAATTATCTGGACCATTTGCCGCTACCCGCAAGTTCACCATTTGAGACACCTCTTATGATCAATGAATTTGAGCGCATACAAAATCGTTTGCCCATGGAAACGCTCTCAATGAAACGGTACGAACTGCCGCCACCACCTTCGGGCAAGCTATCCGAAGTGTCTGCTTGGCAGGAGTCCATCGAAAACTCTATGGCTCAGCTAGAGCATCAATGGGTGCGCTCACTTAACCTCGAACTGATGCTGGACTACTGTACAGAAGCGTGGAAATCCTATCTAGAAGTGTTTACAGCAATGCAGGCAAAGGCACAGCTGCAATTACAGCAGATAAAAAAGGATATGCAAGACATCAACTGGCAGCGTAAGCAGGCACAAACACAAGCGGGCGAAAAACTGCGTGCACTTGAAGCACATTGGGTGCTGCTCGTCTCCAAGAACTATGAAATTGAAACCGAATGCGTTGAGCTAGAGAAAGTGGTACAAGCAGCACGGGAACAACTGGAGAAATTAACTCCACCGGTAAACAACGAGCCCACGGAACACACAAATGGTCATCCCCCAAAGCCGGAGGCAAATGATAGTAGTACCGAAGATGAAGATGACGGTTCTGATGAGGAGGACAAAGAGCAAGCAGATGAACAGGAAACAACAGAAACATAATATTGCCGCAATAGTTTTTATTTATAGTTTGTACAATTTTAAATACATATATATTGAGTCATTATAACAAGCAAAATGCGAATACAATTGTATAAATATAGGATTCGTGTGTGTGTACGAGTTGTGGATGTAGTCGACCGAGCTAATCCTAGTCTATGTTAATTGTAATGTATATAAATTTATGTGTATACATATGTAATTATAGTTGATACAGCTTCACCCATCGGCTGATAGTTTAGTCGTTCGTATGGCACATTCGTGATACTCTCTATGGCTATGACTCCAACTCGAAGCAGGGCAGCGAGAAAACGAGTGGCGTTTTGCGGTGGGAGCAATGGCGGCAGAGCGATATGATTAGACAGCAAATAATTTAGGAGCCTTTAGCAGTTAGCAGGATATGTGGCAGGCGAGGCGTGTGCGCCGCTGTTTCCCTCTCTCGTGCCGCTCCGAGCAAGCCATATCACTAGTCCTTAAGACTTCTGTCCCCTCATATCTAAAGTGTCGTCTCAGGAACATGTTGCAGTTGCCCTCTATCATGCTCCTGGTCCAGTCGCATGTCACTGATTTTCTGCTCCAATTTCTTAATACGTAACTGATACTTTCGTTTGCTTTGCTCCAACATCTGATTTAGATTGCTGCAAGTAAAAATAATTAGTTGGACAACCTTTCCAAATAAAATTTATAGTTCACTTACTGGTTGGATTTCTGTAGCTCTCGCACATTCTGCTGCATTTGCTCACACTTTGTATCCGTGGTCTTTTGTGTCGCATTGAGATTAAGTAGTGTTTGAATTCGCCCCTTTAGTTCTGTTTCACGACTCAATGCTTCTACCAATTGTTGTTCGGTGAGTGCTGCATGCTCCGCCTCAGAATAGGACACGCGATTGGCTGCCTGCAGCTGTTTGAGTGCTTCGTGGAGTATGTTCACCCGTTCATTGGCATGTTGTTGCTCTCGATCGGCTTCATCCTTTTTTGCCTTGAGTTGTTGATTCTGTTCACGCAACTCAAGCAGCTCCTGCATGATTATAGCCATCTCTATATCGATAGGCGATCGCTTTTCTTTATCCTGATCGCGCAACTCGTGATCCTTTTCCAATGCTAATCGCTTTTTTTCATACACATCACTAAAGGGGGATTCCAGATTGACAATGGTATGTTGCACAACGGATCGCCTTCCCTTGAGCTTGGACACATGATTACGAAGGCTTATATCATCGTCGGTGCTCCAGTGTCGCGTGCCTTTAGGTGTAACTTCTGCCCCTAAATTGATATTATGTTGCCAGGGTCCCAGACTGTTCTCGCACAAATTCTTTTCGCTCTCTAGACGCACTAGCAGAAGATGGGCCACCGATTCAACAGCTCGTCGGCTCTCTTCAGTTGCCGCTGACTTATCGTTAAGCAGTGCCAGCCTATAATAGAATTGCATTTGTAATTAATTACTCCAGTAGAATTTCAAAACTGATCTTACCTGCTCTCAAGTAGCGCCAGCATGACATCATAGGCTTCTATAGCTCGATCACTACAATTGAGTGCCAGTTGGAGAGCCACTGCATTCGACTCGTATTTGCCGCACAGCAAATACAAGTGTTCTGTGTGTTCCTTGGACTCATCTAGGGTAAGCGACAGCAGAGTATTACGCATCTTTAGCTGCTCTACTTTACGGTGCAGACGATCCAGTTCAAGTTGCAGTGGAGCTAAAAGTGTATCCATTAAAGAGTTTGGTTTGCATACCAGATGCTCGACAAGATTGATATCCTATAGGAAAAGCATATCGATAGTAAGGGGAACACAATGATGGGTAAATGCTATTGCATGCTCACCTCACTACACATCTCTAATTCAGTCTGGCTATCAGCGTCTGCTTCATTTTGTAACTCATCTTTGCTGGCACAGTGTAACTTTACACGTTCCGCTTTCTTTACACACTTTTGTGGACTAGTCAGAGATACACAGGCTGCAAGGATTAGGGTAGTTAGAGAGAGTTCGACGATCAGCAGCCTAACTTACCATTCAAATCATTTAGACGCTGATCTTGTGGTCCACTATTATTACCATTCTCATTAGCTTCCAGATCACAGGCAAAGTAAAGGATATTCGTTTGATCCTCTTCGACAACGGCAGAATCCTTGTCCTTGCTGGATATCTCCGCCTGCAGCAGAGCAATCTGTGCGCGTAGGTGAAGCACCTCCTCCTGCAACGCCTCTAACTGGCCCTTGTTAATGCCATCTGATGCTTTAATTTGCACATTATCCGCACTCGAGCAAGCGCCTTCAAAATCCTCTATTGGTTCTGTTTGGCATTCAATCTCAGCATCAGCATTAGTTAGATTCAGTTCCGAGTTATAGATTGAGCCTTCCTGATAGCTGAGCTCTGCCCGAAAAATAAAATTAATCAAATGGAATGCAATGCAGATGTTCAGCTTACCACTTCCATCTCCTTCTGGTTCCTGTTCCTCCATTATGATATGCTCCTGTTTACTGCGCAATTTCTTGCTTAGCTCCGCTATGACGCAATGCATTTCAGTGATGCGGCACTCGTGTGCCTGGCTGACCACCTCCAGGCGCTTATGGCACATGTCTCGCTCAACATTGCTCTCTGTCAGTTGGCGCTCAGCTTGTTGCAGTCGCTGTGATAGCTCACGCACACGATTTTCCAGCTGTTGCACCGACAACTGTTCAACCTAGAAGTCGAAAGTGATTTAATTACAATATTTTTGATTAAGATGTACAATTTGTCACACATTAATTGGACGTCGTGCCATGGGCTGCGACATTAGCGTATATTCCCAACTGCGCCGTTTTTCAATACCGCCTCCGCCAATGCCATTTAAGGGCGTGTCAGTGCAGCACATGCAGCTCAAGCTGCGGGGCAGCAATTGCTCCGATATCATAACTATAAATTTAAGTTTCAAAATTTTCTTTTACTACTTTTTTTTGGCAAGTGATTACGTCGCTGCTGCACTTCACCTTGCACGTCGCTGCAGCTTGACCCTTCGCTTGTCCACGCAGCTGCGCAGTGCGCAACGCATCCGAAATTTACACACAAACAGACTTAAAATAGTGGTGACTGACTAACTATTTTATAGCTATAACTGCCACTTTGACTTTGGAATCAACTATGTTCCCATTAAAACTGCAGCTTTTATCTGTTTTCATTTTAACAAATATGAATTTTGTCCGCCCTTTTATCTGTCTAAATTTCAACAGTTATTGTAACTGTAACTTACTTTGTTTACGATATCCAGTGTGGAGCAGCTGGATATGTTGTTGTCACTCTCGGTTGTGTCGCGTTGTGTATGCTCCGGCGAGTCCATCTCATAAGATCCGACCACATGCTTGTGCTGTCCCAAACTGATGCTTGGGCCTCCCCCTCTCGGCGATATGCTGCCAAAGACAAATTCGATGTCATCGCCAATGACCCCGCTGCCACCCTTTGATATGCATTTGATATCCCGTTCCTGTTGTTGTTGTTTTTTGCCCTGCCTCCGCTGCACATCAGAGCCAATCCTGGCCACGCGTGCTATCTGCACATCGTTAGACATTGTTTGTTTTAATTGGTTTGACCAGACAAATACGGATTGGATGTATGGCTTGTGGGTGGTGGGGCGGTGGGTTGTGTTTCACACTTTTGGGTTTATTTTGGCTGCGATAATTTGGCGTACTTGGTGTATTTTTGATTGATGCTCCATTTCCATATATAATGGCACTTATTTTTCATTGGTCTAGCTGACCCTTTTGCATATTTAAGGCATTTTTAATTCAGAATTTATGCTTTTGTTTTCAAGATTGCGAACCACAATAATTCTTATCAGAAAATGTATACTATAGCGCCGTCGAACAGTGCTGGACAACGGAAAAAGGTTGTTTGAATAGTGCTGCGAAACATAATATACATTAACGACAAAGTGGCATTTGAAAATGAGAATTTAAACTTTTATTCCGTTAAACACAATTCATATTTCCTCACACAGAATTATTTTTATTGTACGTTTCAAATCATTTTTTTATAAACAGATAAGTAATGAATTCATATGTTTGTCTGTAACATAATACAGTTTAAATTATAAATAATCCTGGCATCTATATAGTTGCAACATTCTCTGCACGTATTGTTACCATAGCCTCATAGTCTCGCATATCTAGATCGTGCAATGCTTTTTGGACAAGAGCCGCAAGATGTGGCGGTAAGTCCTTGAGATCCTCCATCCGTTCTCTGACAATGGCGCTAGATATACGGGGTGTGCCATTATAGCCTAACCCATAATTGCCAGAATCTGTTGTAACCGATGGAGAATTGTAATTAATGGCTAAATCCTTCAATCGCACATCGATTCCATATACAGAGGAGTCCGCTGAGTCTGATGACAACGACGACATGCCGTCATCCGACTGCACTACCCCACTGCAATCATTCGAACTGGGCTTTGTATCATATGGCTCGGATGAAATTGTTTTTGCTTCTTTAGGAGAAGTGGCTGACACTCTAATTCCTGACCCTCGACTCTCGTGCTGTTCCTGAGCATCGTCGTCATCCACCATGGCAGCACAGTAGCCGTTGAGCAGCAGCTGCGATGGCGCGTAACCAAATTCGGCTTCCTCTTCCTCGGCGGCAATATTATCTGAATCCCCGCTCAGGAGCTGCTGCCAACGTTGTTCTAGTTCTGCCATCTTTGCTGCAAGTATTCTGGGAATAGAAAATTAATAGTCTCTTAAATGAACGGTTTTTCTTGGATTAGGCAGCTTACTTGTTAGTACGTTTCTGATGGGTTAGCGCCAAATTCTTGTCATTCAAATTGTCAAGAAGCGCCAAACACAATGACTTCAGATCATGGATGGTCTCAGTTTTACCAGGTAAATCAATGCCACTCTCCAGAATTGTCTTTACTGTAATAAAAGGGAACATATTGTTTACTGTATAGAATAGTTATTAAGTTAAACCTAAAGGATTAATATAAAAGGAATTAGCATACTAGAGGAAGAGAATAGGTGGAACTTGAATTGTTTATTTTTATACGTACCTTGCCTGGGGCTTAGAATGGTTTCATCATTACTGCTACCACTTAGCTTAACAATGCCTTTCTTCCGCTTTGTCTCCAACATAGTCTGTATAGATAATATTGAGATAATCAGATTGAAAGAGACAAAGAGTCGTAAGATATAGTACTTTATACTTGTTAACCGCCAGCTTGGACAAATCCAATTCGCTCTCCTGAATCTTGACACGTTCATGCAGGTACTTGTTTTCCAACAAAACACCATCGATGTCCAGCAACTGGAAATATGGAATAGATATGTAGAATATACATAAACAAGGGGACATTTTACTCACCTTTGGATGCATTTTGTTGGCCTTCAACGCAACTAGCAGCTCATGGTTGAGCCGATGTGCTTTGCACTTGTAGGCATCGCGCTCGGTGATGAGTTCCTCCTTTTCATCGATTATTGCCTTCAGGTCAAAGGCCAATTGTGCGTTCTTCTTTTTGAGATTCTCCAGATGGCAAATGAAATTCGCACGATCACGTTTCCATTGCAGTTCTTCTTTACTGTGGACTGAATTCTCAGTGACCAATGCGTGTAATTGGGATCTGCTATGTGCTTCTCTTTCACGCAATAGCTCCATGTCGCCTTGAAGTTCACCAAGTCGTTGCTTAAGCGCCTCCACCTCTGTGCTAAGCTTGAGATTCAATTCGCGCGTCTCGTGTAGCAAGGCTGCCAGACTGGAATTTTGGCTAAGTGCTCCGCAAGTAACGCTGCCACTCCCAGCGAACAGTTCGCTGTTTCGCTTCATGGCCGAGTAGCGGAGCTGTAGGGTTTCGGCCATTAGTTTATATTGATCCCGTTCTACACGAAACTGTTCTAGCTCCTGACGCAGGATACGCAACGCTTCGACTTTGCTTTGCAGCTTGCGATGCACTGCTGAGGTCTGCGAATAGTATATATGTAAATTATATAAAATAATAATAATATATTTGTCCAACCTCAATGTTGAAGGTTTCCATATGTTCCCCGAACATAACATCATATTGGCTGACATTGACACCATTGCTGTTGGTATTGGTATTGGTGTTACTAATGGTGCTATGTCTGTCGTCCATATCCATGCCGTTTCCGTATGCTTCCATATGTTCCGCCAATAAGGACTTTTCACTTTGGTCATGGACAGTCCCAAAATGTTAAATGTATTAAGATGTTGTTATAGTTGTTACATTTGTAAACTGAAATATATATATCACAAAAGCTGTTAGAATGTGTCAAGCTCTTAACTCTAGCAAATTGTATGCATTGTATGCCTTATGACATGGAATTAATCAATTTTATATCTGCGCCTGCGCAATCTGAATATAACAATACAGTATTCACACGCCAAGCGTATTTTTTGTTGCTGTTGATTGTGTTTATTATAAAAGTGATACACATTAGCCGAAAAAGAAAATTCCAGTATAAGCAAATTGCGGTTATTTGTTAAATTAAGTTTGTAAAAGTTCACCTTTCCTAGTTCTGACTGTATACCAGTGTTGGTAAACACAGTATTGTAACAGTTGTCCCTTACGAATATAAGCAGCAGGTGTGTTTATTTAGCTCTTTAGACCAAGAATAATAAATAGTTTTTAATAAACACAAAATATTCGCATTTCGACAATTTTATTCAAATACCAATAGACTTTTTAAAGGTACGGATTAATATGTCCCAGATATGTATTCTCGCTGCTTGTTCGTGGGACATTATAATAATTGCCACCATTTTCCATATCGTTTTCCCCTACTAAATATTTTAGCACCATTTTGATAAGTATTCTAATGTTGCTTATTGCTCCGGCTGTTATATTGAGACGGCCAATTTTAGCTAATATGCGTTCAACTGGAACGATGAAGATATTATTATATTTATAGTCTTTTGGTAGAGAATTCGTGTGAAGTGTAGTTTCCACCTGTTGTCACTATATTCTTATAAAATCTGATCTGTCTAATAGGTATATTTTCGCTACTTGAGTTCAAAGATGTAACGGTTGATGATGATTCAGTTTGTAACATCCCTTGATGCTGTGCGTCCTTTAGCGGCATCTTGCACCGGGTCCAGAAAATATTTAATCTGCTGGGGCCATTGCAAGAACACTGATAAAGGCGCTGCTCCTGAGGCATCGATATTAGATCTTCACTTATTGAGATTAAATTTGCTCCCAGTCCTTTGAGTTGCTGAGGCAGTTTTGTTTGTGATAGATTGTCCTTGCCATAAGTTTTTAAGCCGTTTAGAAGAATTGTTGTTAATAAGAGCTGGGGAAAATAAATTACTCTATTGTAAAAATGATTGATTTGATTACCTTTTCCTCAGCTTTCTCCACTTGTTGATTGACATTTGTATGGATCATATCTGTACTAGAAGTCTTTTCAAACAAGGAGTTTATACAGTCTTCTTTGGTTTTTAAATTCTCGAATACTTCCTGATTGGATCTTACAACATTCTTTACCTTCTCGATTTGAACGGCCAGTTGCTGGTTGTACTCATCGGCTTTCTTTAACATTTTCTCTACTTTCCGTAACTCGGTGTAAAAGTCGTGGAATCCCGCGTTATCTCTACTCATTTTAAATTACAGAACTTACCAAATTTATGTATAATTTTTAATCTGTTGCCCAAAGGTTGCTTCTAAAATGAATCTAAATATTGGACGACTACAATTAACGAATTTTTGACACAGTTTTATTAACTTATTCTACAACTTTTGTGATTGTACTAAGATTATATATGCATAGCATACATTACATTTAAATTTTTATTTCATTAAGAACTAAATGCTCTTTATCTGCAGCTCATTGCGCTAGCTATGGTTACCATTTTTCGTACAACATTTACATTTGTACCGTAGTAAGGGTCAATATCTTGTCTACCCATAGTCACGTCACACTCCATGCGTGTGGTCGTGGGTACGCTGTAATCCTCGCTAGCCGTGTCCATGGCGGACGCATGGAATTCAAGGCAACGGCTCACAGTCAGTAGTTCCTCCAAATTGGATACTTTGATGCCTGCTCCGGGCATTATAACAATGTCTCGATGATGTTTTGCTATCAATTGGGCCAATGTGTCAGCTCCTTCAGCAGCAGTTTGCCGAAATCCACTGGACAGTATTCGTTTAAATCCCAATTCCTTAAGCAGCTCGACGTTCTCATGCATATGTTTCGGATTAGTAAGATCAAAGGCGCGATGAAAAGTCACAGGTAGACCGTATGATTGTTGAATTATTCGACGGCACTTGTCCACGTCAATAGTACGTTCTGTGGTGAGAGCTCCGAAAACGAAGCCATCAGCTCCGTGAGCTCGCAGCAAATCCATATCAGTAAGCGTAGCCCGCAACTCTTCCTCGCTATAAACAAAATCAGTGCCACGACGTGGCCGCAACATGCAATATATTGGCAAAGTGAACGGCAATTCCTTCAGAGTTTTAAGAGTCCCCGTCGTGGGTGTTAGACCGCCTTCTTGCAGAGCAGCGCATAATTCAATGCGAGCGGCGCCACCTTCCTCAGCTGCGAAAGCCGATTTTATAGAATCTACGCATACCTCCAACTTAATGTCATGAGAAGACATTTTATGCATGTACTATATGAAGAGCAATTTATTTTAAGCCTTCTAATTCAGAGATTATTTATTTTCTTTTCAGCGTCGGGGCTTCGGCCAGTGATATCTGTTGCCACTTTGTAAATATAAAAATGTACCAGTTCTAATGCAAGCTTGCCATTGCAACAAAATGGAAAATCACCAGTTTTGGTGCAAAACACCAAGTGTGACAATCGTGCGTTGAATTATTTTCATATGTATGAGAATGTAAAGACAGCTGTTGTTTTTGTTATTTTTTAGATTTAATACGATTGGTTTCGAATTAAAAAATTATCGAAACATATTATATTAATTAAATATTGATTGAGTTGATAGATTCCTCCTGAGTATTGTTTTATGCATCGGAATGGCGGTTGAGATTTGATAAATTCCAACGGCGGTTGCCATATTTGTAGTTTTTCGCCAAAATTGGTGCTTTTTAATTGTGTTTTTGCGTTGGCGCAATTTCACGATTTTAATATGGCCTAAATTTCAATTTCAAGCATTTTATATACATAATATAATTAAAGACATTTTCTTGTGTTGGGTTCACATTCATCTTGATATGGTATGCTTATCGTCATTGGTGGTGGTCAGTGCCTAGGGACATGTATGATGATCTTTTACCAGGTTGTAATCAAACAAATTTACAGTTTTTCTATCGCATCTTGTTATCCTACTAATTAAAATAAAATTAAAATAAAATTTATATTATTAAATTTTTTGTTATTAATTTTTGGTGTATTTTAAAATTTCAGATTTGCTACAGCGAAAATATCGATTAGAATGTATTGCGTGCACTTATCGATATATCGATTGAATTAAACATCCCTATACGCAACACAACTCTGCTGTTCGTTCTAACCTAAAATTTGCTAACAAAACAAAAAGTTGCCTCGAATTATTTTGTTTTGCTAATACTATTAATTATATACATTATAATAAACTAAATAAGAATAAACTGATAACAGTGTGTTCGCGCATGAAACAATTACAAATAAAAAAACACCAAACAACAAAACGTCCAATAAAATCAAACAGAAAAGGCAGTAGCAGCACTGAGGACTGAGGCAACAAATATACAGATACAAATACACAAAAAGAACAATCAAATAAATAAATAAAACTATCAAGAAGCAGCAGTGTAAAGTGCTTAAGTGATGTTAAAGTTAATTAAAACAATATTATTCGGCTCGTTCGGGATGTACATATGAAATGAAAAATGCTTTAAATTACAATTTTCACTGCGTTCTCTCTGGCCAGAGAGTTGCCAGAGGAGTTGCGTTGACTCCAGACTGCAAACTCCTACAACTCCTACTTCTGCCACCATAAAGCGCATAATATATACACATAGGAAAATGTCAAAAGTGATTTAAGTAATTATACGTCCGCAAATTAATCTCTGCCGGAGGTGAATATTATTATACGAAGCACCTTACGACGCTGGAGACGAATGCATTCAAAGACAATCGGAATTTACCACCTAACGTAAACAAAATCCGCGTCCGCATTGGTGCTACACACAACCGAAACCACAACAACACACAACTGAATCCACAACTGAATCCGTTTCCCTAACCGGCGACTGCAACTGTTGTTGTCATCTATAAGCCTTGTTTAGCATTTAATTTTGAACGTTAGCCGTACTCGTGCCTCTCTCGCCACCTTGTTACATTTATTTTAATTGTTTACATTTAGTGTCAGATTGTTGAACATTTTTAAGAATCTATAAGTTGTGCAATTCCCACCCGCGTTTAATGACATAGTTAATAAATTCGTTGTTCGTTGAGCATTTAAATCAAAATGATATCTTCCTTATCGTATTTGCCATCATCGAAATCACGTCCAGCCTCTACAGCAGCAACTAAACAAACAACGGCAACTGCAACTGCAACAGCAACACCAACAGCAATAATAGTAAACAAATTATACCCGTCCAAATCCAACTCGTTACCACCATCAACGCCATTTGCGGCGCACGAGGGCATTACATATTATCAGTGGAACTCTTTATGCAAATTAATACAATTCAATTAATTTAAAAGGTACGTATGTATGTTCTTTTTAATCTCACTTTAATAATCATTTCTTTAATTAGTCTCTTTAGTTTGCTTAGGGCAATTGATCATAATATCAATCAAACATCTATTTAATGAAGATACTTCTATGAGGATTGTGTTTATTATTATCTAGCAGCAGGCAATTGCTATCACTAGGGTAGGTTAGGGCGGAAGCTACGGACTTGCGATTTTTAACTCATTTAGACCACAACAGGTAAATTGTGATGCCGCATGGACCGTGCCAGATTCATTGGTTTTGCTGTCTGAGAGGCAGTTAAGGCCAAGCTACCATAACCTGGTCTACCAAAAGAGACAGTTTTCTCTTCTCGTTGCGAAAAATTCTGCAAAAGTCTATTGGAGGGAGCAAGGACCGTTCAGGGTTCTAGCCACCGCTGTGCATGATGCTCGATCCAGACCGCATAGCTAAATTTGTTGGCCATCTACCGAGGGATTTGCGGCAGTTGTTACGGATAACGAGTTAGATAGGGGACATAATCGCCGCTTTGTTATCCGTGTAAATGTTTATAGCATTTGATAACATATGGGTTGTGGATATAATGCTTTAATGAGTCTCAAGAATCGATGCTAACTAACAATATGCAATTAACAATATGAAAGTATGAACAACATTTGATTACCGACCTTGTTTTTTTGGAATCTTGCAACTTGTTGAATAGTTTTCTAAAATATTTGACTAAAGCTAAACCAAGATATGAATGAATTATTTAATAAACTTTAAGCGGAATACTATAAAGTTTAACTCAGAGCGATCTTCATCTTATGTTCAGTCACATCACAACTTTATAGAAATTTATTTGTAACTTTTCAATTTTCTATATTAAATTCATCTTCAATAAAAATATTCACATTGATTTCATTTACGCCTCAATCAAATGAATTCGTGCGAAAAATATTTGAAATTTTCACCCCTTGAAGTAGAAACCAGCTACATTTTTAAGGGTTATTCGATTTGTGTGCACTGAACAAAAAATTATTTGCATCCTTCACTGGACACTTTTTCACTGAAGTTATAACAAACTTTATGTTAACTTGAATTTCCTTTCTTACTTCTTAATAGAGGAGTTTTCAATCAATTTTCATATTCAAATAATTCATATTCAGTTCAAGCTAACTTCACATGTGGTTTATCTGTACAACTAAGATTAAATCATTTTACTTCACATTTGAAAGATTCAAGCTTTTAATTCTTGAATAAAAAGTATAAGAAGTAACCAAATATCATAAATGAAAGCTTTATAATAATATTAATATTAATAATTAATATTAAATTTTATATTTCGCCAAATTCCATTTTCTTTCAAAAGGTACAAAAGGGTCTAATAAGTTTGTCCAACTCAGAAATGTATGTAACAGGCAGAAGGAGGCATAGCAGACCCCACAAAGTATATATATTCCTGATCAGAACGACGAGCTCAGTCGATAAAACTATAGTAGCTATGAACACCTAGATCTCGTGAACTATAAGAGCTAGAGTCATCTTATTTGGCAGTTAGATGTTCCTACAAAGCAAGCAGATCAAGTTTGTGTTCTATTTTTTATAAAAACCCACCGCAGCCGCAATTTGAAGAGTTCATTATAGTAAATCAACTCAGTAATCAACATGTCAATATGTCTGAAAATGGATAATAATATAAACATAATATACAGTAGAACTTCCCTATAATCAATCTTGACAGGACCAGAAAACCACTTCATTATATAGAAACTTCATTATACAGAAATTATATTTTTTGAATTGAAATTCGAACGAAAAAGTTGAGTGTTTGAAATCAATTCATAAAAGGAAGAGCTTCATTGTATAGAAGTTCACTATAGAGAAGTTCGACTGTAATTATAGTGTCGATAATTGCATTCAAATGAATGAATGACTTAATAAATACCTGGATCAATATATTTATATATTGTGTACTTATTACCTATCTTATGCTGAAATTTTCATTAAGGTCGAATATTCAGAACTTTTTTTTTTTTTATCACTTTTACGGAAAATTACAACTAGTTATAGACTAAACTGAGATTATACCGCCTGAAAATATAAATACAATTTCAATCGTTTAGTTAACATCATTTAAAATAAATGATCAACAAATTATGTTCTTTACAGTTTTTGGAATCCCCAAGATCTCTACATCCACACAAATTTATCGCAAATTACACATGTAAGTATCAACTTGATTAACACACATTCTTATGATTATAAAGACTGATTTAAATAATTCTTTACGACTGCAAACTGAGCAAAATTCGAAAATATATATAAAATTAAACACATTGATGCAAATACCATTTTAAAGAAGGGATTAGACATTCAGCAAGTTCGAGCATGAGTCGTTTATTGGCTCGGGTGTTCAATTAATCAGGAGTTGTTGTATATAGAGTTTAGCATAATTATTGCTTATCTCAATAAGGATTACATTAAGGCTAAGACTTGCTCACTAAGGAAACTATTGAGACCTACTGCCCAAGCTAGATATGTATATTTGCAAGCAATTGAACTGGCTAAAATATCTACATATAACTACATATATCTACATATAACTTTGGAAATAGTATATGAATAAGTGAATCATTAAGAAACAAGAAATAAAAAGGAAATCAGACAAAATCATATCTTTTATATATTACTCGAATTAAAGTTCTTTAAATATTTGTTTAGGATTTGTATAACTTTACCTAGATTTGCAAAATATTATTCGACTTCTAATTGTTTTTAGCGCTGCAGTTAGCAAAAATTAACTTATTTTTAATAATACTGAATATGATTGATTACAAATATTGAGGTAATATAAAAAAAAATTGATTAAAAGCGAATTTATATATGTAAGTTTAACAACTAAATTAAATAAACTACATTCACACAAAAAAGGAAGCATATTTCAGATTATGTAAAAACTTTTACCTTTTACAGCTAAAACAAGACCGCACGACGAGTGGATGAAGGTCAATTGTTGTTCCCCTAGTTTTAATTTCAGTCTAGACTCGAATCAGACTCGTGAATACACTCAGAGCAAAGGCAATGGCGGTCGTCTGCTGGCTGCAAACTCATTTGTATTCGTATTTGCCTTTAACCTCATTAGAAACTAACTGTAAATTGCAAAAGCCTCTCAACTCTTGGCGCATATAAGGCCATTTACTATGCCGGCGTACCATTCATTGTATTCAAACTTATTGGAAAATAATTTTCATATTTGTTTTCACAGAGTTGGTTTGAGCAGAGATAGGGGTTGGCTTGGGGGTGGTTTTCTATATGTGCTTGTAGTATATATTGATGCGAGGGTTGGAATGGGCCATACATAACCCCCACCTATTGTGTTCGTTTGAATTGTAGAATCCTGCTCTCCTTTTGGGTGTTTGTGCCGCTTCTTATGTTCAGTTTTTTATGTACGAACCGAGTCTGGACCTGCGCATATTGGTTTGCACATCTCTCTATTTGCCCACACAACCACTAACACTTTGTGCAAAAGAACATCCTTTGTGTTTGTTGTACATGAAGTGGTGCAGCATCATCACAACATTTCACTCAATGGTCAGTCAGAGGCATGGGTCAGTTTGTGTGCAATTTCTGACTCTAGTTAAGACATCATTATAAGTGATTGCGGTTTGCCAAGTTCTTCGGTAAAATCTTAAGGCATAATATATACTCAAATATATATCTAAACGAAGCAGTTTAGCAAAACCCCAAGGAAAATGCACATGCAACAATTGTGCCAGTTCTCTGCATTTCAACTACCACCATTAAAAAGGCAAGAAAGGGAAGTTGTAGTCGAGAGTGCTCGACTTAAGCTTTACACCAAACAGATATTTATGTCATATATCGAATTGTAAGCTGTGAGGTTTGTCTAGCAGAATCTAAATAGTTGTAGAAGGTGATTCAGATGTGAATCAATAAAGTGTTTTTTTCTGTGAATAAACATAATCGTATTTAAGGCATTCGAAATTTATTAACTCTAAAAGTTTGATGGCATTTACTGTAAACAATAAACTAAAAGAAGTCCAATTTTAATTCATTAATCTGTTCAGTGTTCGTTAAACTATACCTTAAAGGTATTTTAGTAAATTGAGATGAATATTAATTTTATATTTTATTAGTAGTTTACGTCTGTAACTTAGAAAAGCGATATCTGCAGTATATAATTAAGCAAAAATCTGTAGAATCTGTCTAGAAATAATCTTAACTATTTAATTATTGGAACCCTGTAGAACCTGGTTCTTTTACCTGGGAGCCTACCATCTAACAGACCTGACAGACCTTGCTCCAATAAAGCCAAGGAATCTGAGTCGGTTCGTAAAAGCCTCAGGCTGGTCTTGAACGAAGTAGTTGGAAGTTTCTAAATTTGCCCATGCGGTACCACAATGGGCCTCTTTTGGCCTAAATGAGCTGAGGTTCGCCCCTCAGCTACCGCTCAACCTAACCTAAGCTACATCATCGAAGTATCTGTTGTAGAGTGGTTTGAATCTGCAAACTATTCATTCCAATCACTCAAAGTACTTTTATCTGTTATTTTAAGTGTACTTTTTTTTTATTTTACAGTTTATTTTAAGGTTAGGGATCTTTGTATACCCATAAATCAAATTGAATGAAAGCGGGTAGCCAAAGTATAATAAAGTTTTCTGGTCTACATACATTTATCCACGATATTGTCTGAGAATTGGATCTACCTCTGTCTTCCTGCATGGTTTTTACATTTAATGTTTGTTAAACTTAAAAATTTCTTTATATTTTTAAAATGATATAAAGAATTAAATCTTGTAACTAAACTTAAACTTAGCTTTGCTTTGTAAAGATCTAAATTTTGTAAATTTATCATTTACATATTAAAAGGTAGCTTAATTTGAAATAGCAAAAAGTTGTAATGAAAGTAGTACATAATTATAAATAAGTAAGCTAATTTAAGCGTAATAGAAGTTTATGCAATAATCCTTAGTTACAATTTAGTTAGGATAAATGAATATTATATCACCAGGGTTGTCTTTAATGCCCTATCAGAGCCATTTGCAATGCCTGCAGGGTATCACAGCGAACAGAATGATTATATACTATGGCATTGGTATATGCAGACACACAAAAACACACACACACACACAGAGCAGAGTGCACAATGACAGGGTGTGTTTGTGTAGTGGTATGAGTGCGCTTTACATGCCGCATGTCTGTCCCGGGATGCTGTCAACGCTCGCCCGCCATCAGGATTCAGTTTGACTCTTTAGCTTTGTGCCGTTGCTCGCTTTTGTCAAAGAAGACGAAATTTACAGTTTGTTAGCGACTCGTGGTAAACAGTTAATAGTTTCATCCCGTGCCATCTTTTGTTAGCGTGAACAAAGTGTCAACAGTGCGAATACTTCAAGTCACCATAACTAAGGTACTCTTGGCAGGTGATTACTATGTGATTATCATCATATGTCATAATTAAGAAACAGCTCATACGTCGGCAATTATCCTGATTTCTATTATGATCATCCTTCGTTCAGCATGAGCTGTCAATCATACACAAGTACTCATAATACTCTACTCATGCATTTTAGGGCTTGAGGCATTTATGCTGTGGAGCGTACAAAAAGAATTAAAAATAAAAAATAGGGATAATAAATATTGTTCGGTTTGTGAATTCATCTGCAGCTCCTGTTGCCGAGGGGATTTCACTGTTCCCCCGGGCGTATTGTCTGCTATTCAAGCGCCTGGAACTAAGATACAAAAGGCATCGTTACCACAATAAGTCCGCATAATAATTATTATTTTTATAGCTATTTAATAAAGTAATTTCCTTTTAAGTACTTGGAATAATAATACAAAAATAATATCGACCCCAATGCGGGAAGTTATTGTATATTATTATTGTATGCCTTATTGTACATATTAATTATTGGGCTTGCAAACTCATCTTTTACTAAAAGTTGTATATTAACGATAAAAAAAACCCATTTTTTGGAAAATTTAGTTTATAATTTCATTATAAGCTGTTAATCTATTCTCAATCTCTCGCTGTCTTCGGCCTGTTTCGCATAACTCTGATGAACAACTAAAACTTCTGGCTACAATGCCGTTGGGAATGCTTGATTGCTAATACCGATTATTTTACATGGATTTTATTATAGTCAATAACATAGTTTAAATTAGTTTAATTAATAGATGAACTTAGTCATTTCTTTTCATTGAGTTTGATTGCAGAAAAGAGTTTTTTCTCAGGAGACTGCTTGAGCTGCTGCTTACATTATGTTAGGTTAGGTAATAGCTGAGGACTTGGGTCTTCAGCTCACGGTGATTAGGGAAGGCTCATTGTGATGCCGGAAGGATTAATTTCTATTCTGACTATATACATATACATATCTAGGTTATGTTCAGCCTGATTTCTTTGTTTAGGTTAGTAATATATATATCCTGGCATGGTCCTCGCCTGCTTACATCTTAATTAAACTTAATTATTGGGGGGTTGTCGTTAAATAACTTAGAGAACTGTCTTCTCTTCAGTCTACTGATTGGCGGTGACCCAACCAGCCTCACAGCATGCCTATTGACCTGATTATTATAGCTACTGGAGAAAAGTTAGATTACTAGTATAAGATGACTTACTTGGTGATGAGTAAGTAGCTTTAAAGCAATTGTCGTAAACATTTCGTAAAAAATGGCAATTACAAATACAATAAATTTGTTTATGCAACCACTTTCTGTAAATTTAGGATTCGAAATGACGACAGTCTATACTTCAAATAAAGCTAGCCAAACTTAAATATAGTTAGTTTTCGCGTAGTAGTTTTTCGAACACAAATTTTATCTGTTTGCACGATAGGAGCATCTAACTACCAAAAATGATGTTTCTACCTCTTACGAGATCTAGGTGTTCATACAAACGGACAGACAGAAGGACAGACGCACTATATCGACACAGCTCGTCGTCCTGATCAAGAATATATGTATATACTTTGTGGGGTCTGCCACGCCTCCTTCTGTTTGTTACATACATTTCTGAGTTGCACAATCTAAATAGACTCTTTTGTACTTTTTTAAAGTTCAGGGTCTAAATAACCCACTGCCTTTAATTAAATGTCTTTCATTTCAATATCTCAAAACAAATTCACAAAAATAACTTGATGTAAATTGCATAAAAATGCTTAATTTGTAAAATATTTTATGTTGATTATTTGCGACTCAGTCTAAGATATAAATATTTATTATTGTTCATTGGAAAATTATTGCTGTTGTATTTCGCTGAATATTTGCCTCTTCACTTTTCCAATTTGTGTCTTGGGGTAAACCTTCGTCTTCGGGCTACGCCCATAAAAGCATCCATGACACAGTCAAACTAAAGCTACCCTCATCGAAAAGTCTTTGAGTGAGTTATCCTTGGAGCCTTGTTTTACAAGCCGCGATTATGTCATTAAAAGGCAGATGCAACTGTTTGATGTTGCCATTTATAAGGCTCAAGCGTGAAACTGAAGCTGGCTAAGTCTGCAAAGGATTTGCTGGCGTCTTTTACGCTCAAGGAGGCGCCGCTATGGGCTGGCTTTGAGCGCCAGCGAAGGGTAACTTCAAGTGGCCAGCGCAATAGAGGGCGTCTAAATACACTGAAAAAAATATATGGTGCGTAATAGTGGATTATAACAGTATTAACTATGAACTACTGTTTGAACTCTGATAACGATTCTTTTCTTTAATTCTTGTCGAGAATGCTAAAATGAATTTTTTCGATGAGAAATTCGATAATATTGCATCACACGATACTTGACGATATTCGAAAGAGTGGATATCTAATAATTCTTTTTTATTAATTTTATTATTCTGATTTATCAAAAAGCTTTAAAGTATTACCTTTTAAAGATTATTAGTATTTAATTTGATGCTGCATAGACTAAATTCTATTCCGACTATAGAAGTACATCCAGTCTTTTATGAACTCTGCCAGATATTTGCTTTCGCGATATATGTACATATGTATATTAGGTCTGGCAGATAGTAAGTAACAGAACCTGTTTCTGCAGAGTAGAAGAGATGATGGACAGTCTCCTCCGCTTCCTTGTCGCGAGAAGTTGCGAGAAATCTGATATTTGAATAGGTTTAGAAGTTGTTCTTGAATGTAAATATTAGTTATTAAATTAAGGCATACTTTTCTGTCTTTCAATTATTTAAATTTCGGTTTAAATAAAGGCCACTAAATTTAAACTTAAATTTGTAACACAAATATTTGTCTTACTGTATGCATAGAGTATTACGTTCTACTGTGATCCAATGATAGTGGGAGCGTGATGGGAAGTCATCTAGCTCTATCCCTTTCGAGGCTGAGCGATTTTAATTGTGCTTTTCTTTGTTCTTTTCGCTGTAATGGAGTGCTATGCAAATGGCGTTTTTTTTATGATGAGTTTCCTTGGGCTCTGGCGGTGCTCTCTTTTTGTTGTTGTCGCACCAGACGTTGTTCATCCCCTTTTATGTACATCTATGTGTGCGAGTGTGTGTGTGTGAGTGTGTGGGTAAGGGCTGTTGCTGCTGCCGTTTTCTATGTTCTTTGTGCTTTGTTGTTGCCGTTGTCGCTGTCGTTGCTCTGTTGTTTGGCGGCGCAACGGCACAGCTCCTCTCATCGCTTAGTATACAAGCAGAGTGTGTGTGTGTGTGCGTTCCATTTTCAAATTTCGTACATAATGGATTATTGTCCTGCCCCTTGTCGTTGCCTGGCACTGCGTCCTTCGTCTGTGGACTGTAATATTGTATTGGTCGATAAAACGAACCAATCAAAAACGCTCTCAAAATGGCCGACGTTCAATTTTCTTCCTACTTGGAAATCAAATCAAACACACTCCCAACCACAAACTTATGTACTACATACATACAAATATGCAAAACTTGCGATAAGTGTAAAACAGCGAAGGTAGACAGACATACAGATGTCTATATCAATCAATCTGGCCCAGGTCAAGCGTTTCCCTTTCAATTGTAATTGAGTCAATTAAGTGACGACTGCAATCATTTTAATGTTTCCTCTATTCAACTATTCAGTTAGTTTATAAAAGTCCTTTGAACACTGGCAGTCAAGAGCTGCAGAAATAGCCTTTGACGTGTACAAATGTACACTTGATAAACTATTTTAGTAACACTAATATTTAATCAATCGTATTAACATACCTATTGGATACCTTTATCTTTTCCAGGCCTTGTCTAACTGCCTTCCAAATTCGCAAACGAAATACGAAAAGAGAAACACACCAAGAGCGCATCTTCCATATCCCAAATATTTTCAAAAAATATCTGGCGTTTGTGATTTGTTAAAACCATTTGATTGTATTTAACTTAGGCATAGGAATAATAGTTAAATTATATACTTAAACCACAAGTATAATCGCACTTAAAAGGCTCGCTCACTCAGCAACAAGCAAACGGATTGTAGAAGCGTATCGTAACTTGGAGTGGCATGAGCCATCCATTGGGACTCCGGAAATATGATGATAATGAGTGTAGTGGGCCACGACCACCTGTACCCGGAGAAGAGAGCCGCGTTAAAAAGGTATTTTTTATACTGTTATACTATTTTAGCTATATTTCATTATGTATATTCGTTCATTCATCAGATGACCGAAGGGGTTTTAGATACCTCGAAGAACTCACCTCCATCTTATTTGAACTGGGCCCGTACGCTAAATCATCTGCTCGAGGATCGCGATGGGGTGGAGCTGTTCAAAAAGTATGTGGAGGAGGAGGCGCCCGCCTATAATGATCATCTCAATTTCTACTTTGCCTGCGAGGGACTCAAGCAGCAAACAGATCCGGAGAAGATAAAGCAAATCATCGGAGCCATATATAGGTAAGTACAACTTATTTTTAGGACTATGTCTCGTATATTAATCTCGTTGATCATCTGCAGATTCTTACGCAAAAGCCAACTATCCATTTCGGATGAATTACGCACTCAGATCAAAGCGATCAAATCAAATGAGATTCCGCTCAGTCCGCACATTTATGATCCGATGCAACAGCATGTGGAGGCCACCATACGTGACAACATATATCCGAGCTTCCTCTGTTCCGATATGTACATACAGTACATACAACAAATGTCCGCCGTTCAGGAGCGATTCAGCAGCAGCGCCAGCAGTGGCAGCGGCGGCAGTTGCGGCGGCAGCAATAATGGCAGCGTTGCCGGTGCCTGTGCTCTGCTGCCACCGTCGGCAGCCACGGGCGCCAGCAAATCACAGTTCACATCGATGCCATCGCCAGTGGCGGCAGGCGTGTTCATCAATTTGCCAGTGAATAGTGGAGCTGTGCTACCAGCGGGCACATGCAGTGCCAGTGGTAGTGTTTATGGTCCCTCCACGTCGGCCAGCTCGAGTGGTTCGATTAGTGCCACAGACACACTGCCGCGCAGTTCTACATTACCCACGTTACACGAGGATTCCGAATTATCGCTCTGTGATGATTTCGAGAAGGTACAAATCGAGGCTGGTGCCGGTGGGCGTGCCCATATCGATTTTCCCATGCGTCTCACGCGCGACCTTCTAATAGCCACACAAAAAAGAAGACTGGAAATCCGACCACCCGGGTATGTAATATGATATATGCGAGTAGTTTATTCCAATTGATGCCCCGTGCATGACTAGAGTTTAATTAAATAGAAAATTGAATTAAGCATTTGATTATACGTTGGTTTTAGGTTTTTTTATAGCAGTGTCTACTGAGGAGTATCAAGTTAATATCTATTAGGCCTTTATTTCATATTGTATTTTACACTTAATAATAATTATAGATTAGCATGCAAACATAGGCCAAAGCATTATTAGTTTATTTATTCATTTCAAATTGTTTCTAATTACTGTACTTGTCATTTATTTGTTTTGATTATTTCTCTTTTTATTTACATATCTTTTGTACGTTCACAAATACGCACGATCCACCCAACAAACAACAAACAACAATAAAAAACAACACCACCACCTCAACCATGCTATGCGACACTCAACATCAACGTAACGAAAACCCATCAACCCATAAACAACCACACGGATTTGATATATTGATTCTGTTTCATTCATTATGTATATGATTTTTCTTTTTTATTTATGGAACACTCGATGATACACTCTCTCTGTATATAAAATCAAAACTCTGCATGGCTCTAAACACACACAATATTCAATATTTTTGGTTATGAATGTGTCCTGGCATATATGCATGCGACCCATAGAGCTCATGGTTATGTGTATACCGCTAGCACAAACACATCCTTTGTGCCCAACTCGCGTGTTGACTCGGAGAGAGCTAGCGTTAGCTCGGGTGGCCGTACAGACTCTGATACAATGTCTCTATCGAGTTGTTCAATGTGAGTAGAGTTCTACGCAACTAAAGATCTTCCATTGTTCTTCGGGTTTATCACAAGTTTTTTTAGTATATAATACGAATATGTATGTAGCTGACGCAATTCTATTTATCCTTTCTAGGGATGGTCGACCTTATATAGAGCGCAGACACAGCTCCACAGAGAGCAAGGCTATACGTCAGAGTGCCATGGCGAATAAGGAAACCAACAGCTTTCAGGTACATATTTAAAGATCTCACTGTTATTTGTATATGCCAATATTTATGTTATGTTTCTTCCTTAGGTTATACCTCGCACACAACGTTTGCATTCGAATGAGCACAGACCGCTGAAGGAGAATGAACTGCTAGCCTTGCTTATACCCAAACTGGAGGAGGTGAAGCGCAAGCGTGATCTAGAGGAACGTGCACGTTTGGAGGTAAATAAAGATAATATTTGTTTATTTATTTTATTTTAATGCTTATTAATGGCCGTAGCGAATGCCGGGAGCCGCCCAATCAAACAACGAAAGATCTAGTGCCAGTGATCGTGCATTTGCGGAGGCAATACGAGAGAAGTTTGCATTAGACGAAGACAACGACCAAGATATACTGGACCAGCATGTGTCGCGAGTGTGGAAGGACCAAACACCCCATCGTTCACCAGGCACAATGTCACCCTGCCCACCCATACCATCGAGAAGACGTACTGCAACCCATGACTCGGGCATGGTCAGTGATGGTGCCATGAGTTTGAGTAAGTTTAAAATAAATTCACTGATGCCAAACTTACTAATAAATCTTTTCCTTCAATATTAACGCTTAGGTGGTCACTCAATGAAACACTCAAAGTCAATGCCTGATCCCAGTTCCTGTTCTAGGAAGCTAACGAATAAATGGCCTTCGATGAACACAGATAGCGGCATCAGCATGTTCTCAGCTGATACCGTGATGAAATATAAAGATTCTAGGTATATACAATTTTTTATTTTCTATATACAATCGAATGATATGAATATATATTGCGCTGCAGCTCCCGCTCTGGTTCAAGCACGGCATTAAAATTGGAGGAAGCGAAACGAAGACTGGAAGATGAGCCGCGTCGTGCTCGTCGCTATGCCCCCACGCACTTGCAGCCACCCCACATGGCGCAACAGCAGCCCTCCTTTGGTAGCAGTGGCAGTGGTACTACTCTGCATCATTCACAAGTGCCGGGTGGTCCACCGCCACCGTTGCCAATTAAGCCGCCGGAAACCGTTGTGGTATTTTTGTTCTGCGAAGAGCCTGTGCCTTACAGAATTAAAATACCCGGTACTCAGCCGACCCTGCGACAATTTAAGGACTATCTGCCAAGGAGGGGTCACTTTAGGTATTTATCTATCGGTATTCAGTAATCAACTTGATATTGTAAATAAACATTTGATTTGCTTGCTTCTAGGTTCTTTTTCAAGACACATTGTGAGGATCCAGACAGTCCAGTGATTCAGGAAGAGATTGTTAACGACTCCGATATACTTCCCTTGTTCGGAGACAAAGCGATGGGTCTTGTTAAACCATCCGAGTAAAGTTTAAGGCATAAATGGTAGATTTATCATAATGTAAGCTAAATTATCAAACGGGGCGGGACATCACAATGTATTGATGTAGGCAGATGCATCTTAGAGATACATTTCCAGAAGCTATTCCCAGAAAATCAAAAACTTAAATAGAACTAACTGTACATTCAATAGGCTTATCTAAGCATCACAAACTACAGGACGAAAAGGGGGCTAACGGGGGGTAGGAAATAATGTTTATTGGTCAAAGGGATTTGTTTCATAATTTCGTCCTTAACATCCGGAGTTATTGGTTTTTTTCTTTAAATAGAACAGTGTAAACATTTATAAATTCACAGTCGAGAGCAACAACAAAACACACACGAATCGTACATACATATGTATGTGTATGTATTGTATTTTGTATGTGTATAAAAATTAAGTGATCTAAAAAGAATATTATTAATCCGAAGCTCGTTTTCCCCATGAACAACTGAACACAATAGAGATTACTGAGCACAGCACAAACGAATCGAAACATGAAAAGCAAAATAGTTAATTAATGGGTAATCCTGGATTCGGATTTGTTTGTTACTTTTGTACTAACTATGGACTGCCTGCAATAAATTTTGTTAATATTTTTATATAATGTGCATTTTATAATAATACAATACGATGATATTAACAAAGTTCTATTCAACTCGACAAAAAAATCAAAATAAAATCTGTTTTATTTTTGTATAATCTATTGATACTACTTGTAGAGCGGAGAAACAATTTTGAATTTGTGTATTTATACGTAATATATATGTTATATATATTATAATTAACTTTAATTTGGACACCATGAAAATTCTTTCCTTTTTTATAAATAAAGATTAACAATGAGTGCTAATTGCTCCAATAGTTGCATAATTGCTTAAATTAGTTCTGTAGAAAACAAAACCAACCATATACAATACATATTTTTTTAAGAGAAATACAAATGAGAATAACCACAGAAATACAACAAAATAATAACTGAAAATACATTTAGTATAGTAAACATATTTTATTTGTGAAATGCATGTAGATTTAATAAAAAACAAATTACATAAACGAACACTTAAATTTATTATTTACTTGATGAATGAATCGTTAAGAGAGATGTACAGGTATAACATAGAATCGAATTACACATTTCTTTCATATGAATATATTCTTCAATGCCACATTCACCGTGGCTTAGCGGTATGCCCGTAATGTTAATGAAAGCACCCCGTGTTAAATCTGAATGGCAGTGCATATTTAACTAAAAAGTGGTGCGAAATTTGAATCAGGGGCCAGCGGCAGTACTGGCAACCTTGTGTAAAAAAAGACATTTGTTCCTATCGTAACAACCGTTCGATTTAAATTGAAAGTTTCGGCTTATATTTGTACACAGTACTATGTTTTATTTACAAGGTTTAAAAGTTAATTTATTGCAAGACTAAACGGGCATACAATCGTCACGCTGACAATGGCTCATGTAGTTCTGTTCATTAATGAAGGTGTGAGTACATTTGGAACAATGAAATCTCCGATGCCGATTACTTCCGGGATTCTCGTGCTCCCTTAGGTGGGCCTTCATGTTGTACATTTGAGAGAAGCGCTTGTTGCACACAGGGCAGGCGAATGGTTTGGCTCCTGTGTGAGATCGTGTATGCCTCTCGAGATGAGCTTTTGTACGGGTCTTAAAGCCGCAAACCTGACACTCTAGACGTTTCGAATCAGTATCGTGTATCATTTTGTGCTTATAGAGTGCAACTTTATGAACAAATCGTTTGGAGCAGACTTCACATTGGTATGGCGTTTCGCCAGTATGCCAGGCCATGTGATGTTTAAGGCGAAACTTGCGGCTAAAACGTTCTCCACAATGTGGACATTCAAACTGTTTGACCGGTTCATGATTTTGCAGATGACCAATGAATCCGGAATAAGATTGTAATGTTTTGCCGCACTGGTCGCACACGTAGCCCGGAAAATGTTCACGTTTCGTATGTGCATTGTAAGCACGGCGACTGGTAAATTGTTCAGGGCAGCTGGGGCACTGTATGTTGACTGTATAATCGCCAGAGCTATCCTGATCCTCTCCATCAGATATTAGATATTCTATTGTCCCTTCAATTTGATCTTCAAATTCACTTAGCATATCCTTATCCTCTCGGTATATTTCTAACTCTTCTGATGCTTCTTTTATATCTTCATGTATATCTACTTGGGCCTCCTCCTCATTTATAATTATCTCGTTTTCAATGTCCATGTCTAGGTCCACCTGCTGGAATTCCTCATCACAACTGGAGTTCCTATCAAAAAACTCGTGCTCCTCTTCACCTTCGTCCTCTGCTTCCACTACTATCGTTGGATCCACAATTGTTGGTTTCTCTTCGATCAGCTCTGCTTCATCTGCTAATTCAGATGCATCGATTGTTTCCACCAGGTCGAGACTGCTGTCAAATTTATCGAGGGCCTCGTTCTTGATTTCATTCCGTAATATTGATGACTTAATATCCTTAATTATAAATGGGCTACGTATCAATTCAAGAACTTCTTGGCGCAATTTACGCGCGATTTGCACGGACTTGTAGTAGCGTGATAGCTTCTCGCAGCATTTCTTGCATATAGCTGAGCTCACTTCGCTGAGCACATAGTTTGTACCTTTCGTGCATTGCTGTACTATATCGCTAATCAATACTGGAGGCTTTCCAATCGACTCTTCGTATATATTCCTGGGGTTACGAACAGTAAATTGACAAATGCAACAATTCATTTTCGTATTAAAGCGTTTATACTAGTATATAAATATCAAGACATTAAATTTTGCTTGTCGAGAAACATTATTATTCAATACTGTTTAGCAGTGTTGCAAGACGATGTAAAATAAATCGGTGTTCAGTTTCCACTGCTGTGTTATCGATAAGTAAATGCATTCAGAGAACAGAATCGAATTAAACATAAAAACAACATTTTACATCAATGCTTGTTATATTTGAAAATTATTGATAAATGGCCTTAAAACTATTATTATCCGACAGAAATTCTATATTTTTTGTATTTGTCCGAGTCCTTCAGAATATCCTTTGTGCGGTAATGGTCTGCCCTTCCAAAGGTCTACGAAATAATTGAAAATAAATACCAGTTATCACAATTAATTAGTGCACATCTTACCTGACACTGGGCGTAAACTCTGATCTTTTTATTACTATTATCGACTTTAATTTTACCGCCACCCAAGGCTCTCGTACATAATGTCAATTCTTCCATCTCTTCTTTAACTTCATCATACAGTTTAGCTGTTTAAATTAATGGGTATGTAGCGTGATTTAGATAAGATAAATATGTTTTACTGACTATGTGATCCTCCGTGAGCTCTAACAATCGTTTTTGCGAATAACGTTTCTCCGTGTACATACACTGAGATCAGTAAATAGTTTTGGGTTCCCTCTCCAATTCTAACTTTTCGCAAGTTAATTAAATTTCTCGCCGTGGCCTGGGTAGCATGGCTAGCTAAATTCTTAGCTAGGTACGAAATAAATAATTATATCTCAACGTGTTTGCACCGTTTTCATATAGTACTTACCAAATATATTTGAATAAACCTGAAGAGGACGAATGACGTTAAATTTCATTTTTTAACTATCGGTAAAAATTTTGAATTTTGAAAAAAAAGTGTATGTATACCGAGCTCAATGAACTCTTCGGATTTACTGGCTTGTTTCCTAAAATCTAAACGCTGTCAACTGAAAATAACTTTTAAAAACTACTTTGATAATAATAAGCAGGAAAAAGTTACAATATCATTCATGAACATATGTATTTCATTTACAAATAATGTTAAAATAATCGCTGTTAAAAATGTAAACCGAAATTAATATCCATCATCGGTGGTTTCAATCTCGTAATCCTTATACTTTGTTTGCAGGATTTTCTTTGACTCCGAGTGGTCAGCTTTTCCAAATCCCTGTTATAAAATGAACAACCTTAGCAATTGGTGTAATTGGCTAAATTTGGCTATTATATTACCTGGGAATACCCGTATATCTTCAGATACTTTTTATCTGGATTATGTTCGATGCGACCTCCACCCAAACATTCAGTGTCAAGTCCGCTCTTTTTGCAAATTTCCTGTACACGATCATATATGTCAGCTAAAGAAGTTATATGTTTTTAATAATGGCATCCTTCTTATGAAATGAAAATGTACTTACCATGCCATGTACAATCTGCATATCCACGCACTATATTTTTACTTGGTTCAGCCCCATCGGCGGTCTCTTTTGCGTAGACTTTAATAAGAATATATTTAAATATTCCTTGGTTATCTATGTCCACCGAAGGGATTACGCCAAGCTCTTGTGCACTCATTTTGAGAAATCGAAATCCTTTTAAAGATGTGTTTTATAATTTTTTATTATAATTCTCTATTGCGCTTACCGCAAGAACGACCAACAGCTGATTTTTAGCAAATTCTTATAAACAGACATAATTTTCCTAAAGGTGACAAAAATTTAGTTATGGTCATAGTTGCCAAACTATACGCTTTTTGTACTATAATTGGTGTTTTTTTTAGTTTCTAGTGCGTGGACAGACTGATAGATGTATCGATGTTAATCGATAGTTGCTCTATCGACTACTTCAGCCGCAACACGTGCGAGCGGTTGAAGCGTTAAGTTATTGTTAATATAAAGTTTTTAATATTATTAACTGATTTGACTCGAGGTTAATATAAATTTATTGAAATGGCAATTCTAAAAAATAAACGGAAAAGGAAACACGAAAACGCAGAAACAGATCAACAAGATGATGCAGACATAGCAGTTCCAAAAAAAGTGGCCAAAGAGTCCAGCAGCCCGAAGAAAAAGAAAACAAAAAATAAAAAAACAAATGCTCCCTTACCAATAGAAGATTCGGTAGACCACACAAATGGCGAGGTGGAAAAAGATGAAGCTCCAAGAAGCTCGAAAGAAGAAAGTACTGCCGAAAATGAACAATATGAGGCAGAGATCAGTCCAGATTCAGGCATTGAGCCAGAGGAAAAACCACAAAAGTTTAGCACTGATTTTAAAATGATGCTGTTCCGCAGTAAATTGCTTGGTAATAGTTTTATAACAGGTACGTAGCCTAAATTTGGTTAGCCATTTAGCCAATATTAAAATTACATTTTTCTTAGAGCTGCGCCATTTTTTGTATTTGTGCCAAATAAAGCCTAGAATCGTGGCCAAATACATAGAAAAACGTGGCAAGCCGCTGGAGTTGGCGGAAGCATTTAATCGCATCGATAGGAGTAATATTCTGCATATAGGGTACCTTTGTGAAGCCCTACAACGGATTATCATGGAGATTCTTACCAATCAAAAGAGTCACGTGGAGTCAGCGGCTCATGCAGGACGATATTTCCTCAAAGCACATGGTCCCCTGCTGGAACAACTCCTGCAGTCGTCAAAGCCAAGCCATAGAATGAATGCCCTCAAACTGTTGACAGGAATTGTCTGTTTGGATGCACAGTTGGGGCGGCAAGTATTGAGTTCCTATGACATTTTGTCTAATGTACGCACGATGGAGGAACTATTGTCCCATACCAAACACGATTACAAAAATGAAGACACCGTTCGAAAGGCTTTTATACACTTTATTCTGGCCTTTTTAGTGGATGGTAACACGCTGCTTATTCGCAATATTCTGGATCGAGCTCACTTGCTTAGTGTGCTGGCCAAAGGACTAGTTTATGATGACCATGTTACTGTTTGCGTAGTGCTCAATACACTGCGGCAGTATGTACTCGAGAATCCTGATATATTGAAGACGAAAAAGGTGCATGTCTTCGACCTGGCTTGCTGTAGACACTTGCAGCGCCTCTACGATTGGGAAGGACCCAAGGGCCTGGAAAACATGTATAGCGGACGTAAAGATATTGAAGATCGAAACTTTGAGCCGGAAGCCCGAGAAGCAGTAGCCTCAGCAGTACACCAGCTGCTAGTTTTGCTGCTCACATCGCGCAAGCACGGAATCTGCTTTGATGCCATGTCCAACTATCGCCAGAAACACAATAAGCTTCAGGGTAAAGTGCTGGGTGCTTTGTACCGTCCCTTTGCGGATGATCGCAAAATTTACCTGATTCTTAAAACGTTATCAGCTTGTCCGGATCTTGGACGTCATACTGTACGCAACTTCGCATCTTTTGTGAGTTCAAATCGTCTGAGCGAATCAGATTTACCCAAGGGCATAGATTTGCTTACCAAAGTCATTGAAGCTGTTCCACCTAGTGCACTAGGTGGGGCATTGGATAAGATGACTCTGACTGACTTTAGCTATTGGATCAAGGAACTCTGTCTACCCACCGAAGCTCTAATTCATATTGTTAGCAAGCATATGCTTAAAAATAAGGAATATACATTACGCTTGGCACTAAATCGCCTACTCCTCGCCATGATGACACAGTATAGCAAATACGTAAATGCCGTTGCCGTGCGGGAGCAATCGAAGCGTGCGGGCAACTCGCTGCGACGATTCAAGTTTGATTTACTCAATCATCTGTTGGTCAGCTTTCCCACAATGGAGAGCATACTGTATTCGCTGTACCTCAGCATTGAGGATCAAATGAAGCCAGGTGTTAATGTGCTGGAGCACTTATCAGTCACCCTGGACTTGGTTTTGCTGATGTGCAAGGAGAATCGTGCGTTCGTAAATAAAACCAGTCAAATCCTTGACTATCTGGATGTGTTACGCCCCCTCTATGAGACCAAATTTGATGAACCAATAATTGCGAGCAAGTCAGGTGATTTTGGCATGGTGGATAAAATAAAACTGGAATTGAAATCGATTAAAACAATACTACTGCTATTTCCCCGGGCCCTTAATCCCCAGGAGATACTTTTTGAAAAGGTGTTGCGTTCGTTTATCAGAGCGTATCTACTGGATGATGTGGAGCTAAAAACAGAGGCCGGTGAGCTGCTTCACTGTCTGTTCAGAAACTCTGGCCTGTTCAATTCCGCCAGCTATGAGATTGACATCTGGCTTGAGGCTTTGGTCGGCTTTGATTCGCTCACAGTCCAAAGTCTGACCAGCATATTGGTCACCATATTTACGCTGGATTTGAGTCAAGTAGATCTGTTACCCATTCAAACTGAGGCCGAAACCGCCATAGATGTGGACAACATTCGCAAACTGTTTACCCTTATCGAGCAGGGAAAAACGGTGCAAGGTTATGTGGAATCCCTGATGTTAAGCAAAATGATGCCACTGATCTTACAAGGTGTCTCCATAGAACCTCCCTATGATGCTTATGTAGAGTTGGTATGTCTGCTGCTCTACCAGTACTACACCGACCCGGCCAAAGTGCAGTCAATGTATAGCACGAACTTGGAAAAGCACACTCATTACATGCAGAAATGGCGACAGGGAAAACCAGCCCAACTGCCTCCGGCCGTTGCTGAGCATTGGCCACTTTTGGCGAAGCTGCAGCGCACAGTGCTCAAGCGGACAAAGCATTCATTCGAAGAGTTATTCCAGCCAGACGGTGATTACTTTGAGCTGCAGCTGACGGAAGGTAACTCACTGAAGTTGCATTTGAGTCTACGCAATCCTCGCCGGAATATGATTTATGCGCACAATCTGCTGTTCCTGCTCTGTCAGCTGGTACACAGTAAACAGTTAGAGGCAGATCAATCCCAAGTGATAGCGAATTATCTTATAAGGCTGCTCCAAATTGCCACCCAACTAGATGAGGCACAGAATCCACAAGTTGAGCTGGAAGATGATCAATATCAGAGTGAAAGGGAGACGCACACGCAACGTCTATTACGCTATATTTACACAATTCGATTGAATGATCTGCGGCCAACAATCCTGATCAGCGAAGTAAGCGAAACACAGCTCCATTATGTGAGCTTCCTGAGGCGCCTTACGGAGCATGCGCGTCACCTGCCGAAGTTTGAAAACCACACGACCTACTACAGGAAGCAGCTAGTGGTTGGGCTGGACATTGCCTTAACAGGCGAGAGAGTCGAGTGGGAGGAGCTGCCGCAGCAGTTGCTTGAGTGGGTGGCCTTGGTAGATGCGTTTAGTTTGAAAACTGAGGAATGTGCCCAAATGTTGCAGCTACTCACGAAGAATTTGGAAGCCACAGATTTCTTTTTATCTGGGGGCAGCAAGACTAATCATTACTTTGAGCTTCTGTTGCGTCTACTGCAACGCCTGGCGCAAATGGATCAAGATCCAGTGGACTGTAGTGAGTCCGTTTCGCAGCTACAGTGCTACTACAAGTATTTCTGCACCGTTATAACTAGCGCCGAGCAACTGGAGCAACTTGACTCTGCCCTGCTACAGTTCTTCAGCAATCAACATCATCATGTGGCGGCAATCACGCCGGATTTCTTAAACTGCTTCTTTTCCAGCACCAATCGCAAGCTCAGCAAAGCTGCCATCAATCTGGCATGTCTTTTGCTCCAGCGCAATGTGAAATTATTGGAGAGATTCTCGGTGCTGTTGCCAGACCATCTGGAGCAGAAGGAGTTGATCTATCCACTACTGGATGTGGTCTTCAACTGTGGCCATGTACTTGAGCAGACGCTGCTGCAGAGTTGCTATCAAACCTACAAAACTGGCATACTCAAGAGCATCGAGAAGCCGCAGAAGGCAGCGGTCATCTATCGGGAGAATTCGAAGGCCAGTGCTATACTCATTGGCCAATGCATGCCTAAATCCGAGTGCCTGGATTACTGTCAGAAGCAGCTGAAGTTCGACGCAGTCGAGCTCTTTCAAATGTGTGTATTACGGGAAATTTACCGGCGGGGATACGCCTGCAGCAAAGATGAGCAGCAGAAGGCGCAGATCTTTGTTAACTACATCAATCTAAATGTGCAGATGATGGCACTCGATCTAAAAAAGCAGTGTGTCCAACTGGACAAACTGGAGCAGCTTGCCTACAACTGCTACGATTGGTGGCAGCAACAGCCACTGCCAGAGCTCGTCTGGAGTCGTCTATTAAATGCCCCACACTGGCTCAACTTTTGTCGCAGTTGTCTAAAGCAGGCAATGCATTTGGCCGAGGAGCAACATCGCACACCGGAACAGGATCAATGCAATGGACTGCTGCTCAAGCTGTTGGCATATCTGTGCGACCATCTCTACGCGGATCATACTGATGAGTCGGCTGATCAACCCGATCCTGCTCTGCTCTACGAGATGGTGTGCACCCATTCCAGTTGCTACGATCATCTGCTGGGCGAGCCAAGCGCTGTAAAGACACATTTGCTGCAGTTACTCGAGACGTTGGCACGGAAAGCGCCCGCAGCATTACACTCCGGCCACATCCCTGTCATACTCGGCTCGTATCATGCTAAACTGACTTCAGCAGATCGCTATGCCTTGGCATTGATCGAGCACTACGAGCGCTACGATGTGGGTTTGGCCCAGTACCGGCCATTAATCTGGGGTGACAGTGCTGTGGCACACTATTCACTGCGTGCCAGTGACGAGGATGATCGGGCTAAGCTCCAGCAGCAGGAGACGAATGTGGCCCAGGTACAGGCTCTAATTGTGCGTCAAGTATGCGAGTATACCATTGAGAACTTTCCCATTTGGCGTAGTCTGCATGCTAGAGAGCAGCTACCGCATTTGCATTTTGTGAATCCTGCCCGGAAATCGCAGCATTTTGGTGACAATCCGCTGGAGCAGCGCATTGAGCAGGGCTGCACTGAGTTCTCAAAGGATGAGCGTCGTTTGTGTCCGAAACGTGATGAAATCTACGAGCGCTGCTATGATCCGGCATTCATGATGCCACTAATGATGCACTGCTTTGCACCGGAATCTGTGGTGCGTGCCCAATGGCCCGTACAGAATGGACTGCTCGCGCTCAGCTTCTGTGGTTTGTCCTCAATGGACAAGGATATGCGTCTGGCAGCTGCCTGCTGCCAACAAAGGTATCGTTCGCACTTCCAACTCTCCAAATTCTATGAGAGGGAATTATGGACTCAGGCCTATGACAATATACAGTCCGGATTGGGGGAGCTGTGTAAGGCGTGGCTAGCACAACGTCGCACACATGGCGGAACACCACGCGTCGCCTTGATACCGACGCTGTTCATCGGGCACAGTTTCAATCTGAGCACGGATCCCACGCATTTACTTTACAAACGCCTGATGACGTACTTGCAGCTGAAACAGAGCTTTGACTTTCAAACTATACCAGAGTTCAATGTGTTCTTCTTCTCTGCGGATCCAGAAGCTCAGCAGTATCGTGAGTTCATTGTACAGTTGCTGTGCAATGGAATCAAATGCAGCGCTGATCTCTTCCTGCTGGTCTCTACCAATACGTTCAAGGTGCTGATGAGCTACTACTCCTCGAATCTAGGCTCTCTGGAGATGAATTTGCTCTTACTCTCCATGTTTTCCACTTGCGTGAAGATCCCAGGCGCGGTCCAAATAATGGTCGACAGCGTGGGCATATTTTCTTGGATGGCGTCTGTTGTGCGGGACACACAGTTCCATCAATTCGACATCATTGAGGGCATTATAAGCATTATCAATAACCTGTGGTATGCCGCTGCAGCCAGCAAACCGGAACTTTTGAACTACACCTACATCCAGGCTAGCCTGTTGTTACTTGTACTCCAAGTAGTTCCACTCCTCTCGCCACGTGTCTCCATACCCGGTCTCGCGCGTGTCCTTAATGTGCTGAACAAGACAATGGACACAACAGGCCAGTATGCGGTTATGTCTGAGGATAAACTCGATGGTCTACTCGATTGTGTCTCTCGTCACTGGCCTGAACAGATTGCCAGCATTCGATATATTCGGAAATTTGGTGGAGCCCATGCCTGCCCCCAGGTCGACTACTGCGCATGGCTAACCAACGATCAAAAGCTGGATGTACACTCCGTGCTGGCGCTGTCCAGTCTGCGACAGCTTATTACCAACTGGTGGCAAGCAGATACAGCAAAGAAAGCGAAAGAAATTAAAGCAGATACCAACTAGGATTTGTTAAGAGATGTACCTATTTTTGTAAAAAAAAAAATTAAATAAATATTGAGTTATGTTAATGATAAGTACTACTCGCTTTATTCCAATCTGGATAACGCTTTGAGATAACTGAAGACACCAATGAAAATGGTAGGTATTAAATGACTTTTCAATAAATATATCATACTGTATTTAGTTGGTTAACATAGAAAACGGAATATGTACCTATATTTAATATATCTTCCACTATTGCGTTGATATAATATTCCGCATTTGTCGTATGGCTGTCACCAGGCGTGGCTCGCAGCCTACGCTGAGGCTTAGGTACTGCTCTGGTGCTGCCTTGAGTAGTATTAGGATCTGTGATAGCTGTAAATTGATGCTCAGGCCAAGTTCCTCAAGCACGTTCGACAGATACTCAATATCCACGCTGAGCTGTGTAGCACATGAGGCGGGCAGAGATTTGATCTGCAGTATTTGCGCCTGGAAAAGCACACAACACTGCTCCACGACCAGGGAGAGTAACACATCGGCACAAGGTATGGCCTGAGTGTACTTGATGTTGCACAGTTCCAGTGCTTGCTTGAGCAGCGCTGATGGCGATAGTAGCAGTGGCTCCAAATGCTGTGGCAGCGTGAGCAAATATTGGCCAATCTGGGTGATGCTCTCCTGTGGGGCAAAACTAAAGGCGGGCATGCTGATGCCTGCTGAGGAGCTGTGTGTGTCAACAGGTGGACGTATATGAGCTAAATGCACTTCGATCGGCTGCAGCAATATATTCAGCGTAATGTCGTGCGTCTCGGCCAGATATGTTTTCAACGTGGTGTAGATCTGTGGGAAGATGCCAAGGCTATCGGCACTTGTGGCTGTTGTTGCCTCCGCTCGTTTCAATGCATAGTCGCCAATGCTGGTCAGTAGTTGGGCGCGAGTCGCGCGCTCACAGGTCTGATAAATGCTAATGCCACCACCACTTGGAGGCTTCTGCAATCGATTGGCCAAGACCTCCATGCGCCCGTGCAGCATTTGTTCAAACTGATGCAGTTGCAACTGAAAGTCTGCCAGGCACTGCAATTGCGACATAGTGTATTGTAGCAGAGACCAGTTTTCGCTGCGAGCTGTGCTCGTTGCCGTATTGCTATCACCTCCGAGGCTAAGGCTCAACTGGCGTTGTGTGCGACTGAAATTCTCTAGCTGACGCTTGAAGGTGCCATTAAGCACCGTTATGAGCTTGCAGAGGGCGAGGTCATCAGTTATGGAGCTACACCGGGTGCAGGCCTGCTGCAGCCACTCGTAGAGTTTACGTGTGCTGTCCTCCAGATGATGAACTGCGTCACTGGGCGTAGTTTGGTTGGAGAGCAATCGATCGACTTGCGTGGACAATTGTGTCTCCTCCAAACGAGGATATTGCTGTATAAACTTATGAAAATACTCAAAGATTGCCTCCGCAAGTTGGCAATGTAGGTCCCGAGCCAATACAATGTTTGATTGGGAAAGCATGGAATTAAGGTGAAGCACAAAGTTTTGATTGGCCTGAGCAAATTGGCCCAAAAGTTCCAGACGTTCATTTGATGTCTTCAGTAGCTGCAGAATGTGCGTATCGCGTGTGGGCTGTAGAGACGGCAAGAGCTCAGCGATTACTAGAAATGGTTGTGATTGCGCTATTTCCATTGATTCCTGTCCAAATAATTGAACACACCACTTTATCTGCCGTTGGCAATGCTCCAATAATTGATCGTAGAAAAGAGTGAGGAAATGTTGCTGCTGCGGCGTCTGCTGCTGGGATTCAGTCGACTGCAGCTCCAGGGTTTGCTTCCATTGTTGCTGTAGCACGTTCTTCTGAACAGCTCGATAGTATTGATGAAGCTGAGGAAGTCTCTGAATGCTGGCAAAGATTTGCACATGCTTTAATGCCTGTTCCAAGTTAGCTTCGGCAAAGCACTGAACCAGACTAGGTGAAGCCATGGCTTCAAGACGGTTTTTAAAGTCCTCTACTTGTGTTTGCCGCTCAGCATGTCCTGGTAGCTGTTCCTGTGCCTGTAGCGATTTTTGTAAAGCGGCCAGCTTGTCACAGACACCCTGTATAAATGATAAAAGTTTTGTAATAAGTTAATTATATTCATAGACATTTCGCATTCACCTTTATGTCGTTGCGCTCAAAGCAATCATCTAGCTGTGTCAGAAGATTGCCCCAACCATCGGACTCCTGTAATGATTCTTTAGCTGCTTGTAGTTTCGTTTGCAAGGTGTTCAACCTCTCTAAGGTAGCCATACAGTCGCCGGTCTCTTCCTGCACAGCAGCCACTTCTTGCCGCATTGTGCTCATCTTTTGCTGGAGCGCAGCAACATCGCACTGCAACGTGGCAGCTTCTTTGGCAATGCGCGGCATGCTGGCAACAACCTTCTGGCTAGATTCCTCGACGGCATAGTTGACCTGCTGCACATACAACTGTAGCTTGGCCACGTAGCTTTGAATAAACGATGTGGCAGTTGCGTTCTCCTGCTTAACATGCTCTTCTTTATATTTCCTATAGTTTGCATTTATCCAATCGGTAGCACTAAATGTGGGCTCTGACAGCGCTGAAATATCCATTATTGAATAATAGAATAGAAATGATTGGAATGTTTTGATTTTAAGCAATTCAGGGATATAACAAAATGAAATATCGATAAAAAGGCCGAATGAAACCGATAACTTATCCGACAACTCTCTATGAGACTTTTGAAAATCAGCTGTTGATTAAACAGTGTAGACAAATAGTTTTACGCACTTTTACACATTGAAAACGAAATTGATTTTTATGACTATTTATAAACCTCAGAGCACATAACAAATACAAGTAGTATCATCATTTAACTAAAACAACTACCAATTTATCCGTATAAAATGAATATATATTAGGATATCCAACAGAACACAACAGTGCAATCACAACCGAGTATTCGCAAAAATCGACACGCATGGCGGAACGGAAACTTTTACTTACGAAAATCGACATTGTTTGTTTACAATTCTACCTGATGTGGAATTAGTTTGTAAAACATGTCAGTTTGCAATGCCGACCCCTGGCAATTAAAAAGCGACGATAGCTCTAAGCAACAAAAAAAAGGAAGTATTGAAGTGATTGAAAAATTTGAGGATAATTTCAACCCCAATAACAAAGACGAGACACAAACGCACAAAACAGATGAAAAAATTAGCAATTATCAAATCGAAAGTAATGTAACTGGCTCAAATCAACCACTGGAACCATTGCCAGACTCGGCAAATTATTTACAATTATTAGGTAAATGCGTTATTTTACTTACTATATGACACACTTTGTGTATATCCCATATAACGTTTCCTTTTAGAACGAAAACTGCAAAAAGTGCAAAAGGGTGCTAAATTATTAGACTCACTCCAGCAGAAAAAAGAGGACTGTATGCGCAACTTGTTGGCTTCCAGCGGTGTCCAAGCAGCAGCATTTGAGCAACTTCTCGAACTCGATACGCCCATCGAAAGCGGCCGATTGCATCGGCATCTGCTTCCAGTGCAGGCTGTTACGTTGGGTGAGACGTTGCCCATTGTGAATCACGACGCTTTAGAGGGACAGAATAACGAAGAAGATCTGCAACTAGAGTGCGACGAGCCGCCAAAAAATTGACCAAATAACAAAATGGACTCAACTTTCGGCAATGTGTTCCTCTTTCTAACAGATTTGGCTTGGAAGAGCCGCCTCACGATACCGGTATTAGTCACAACCGCGTTTCTAATCATGGATATACGCCTGCAGATTGAGATTAATATACAGACTGGTCAAATGGTAAGCACAATCCATTAGAATTTTGCTAAGTCTTCTACTAATATCTTCTAAATTCCTCAGAATGCCAGCGACCTTGATGAGTCTGAAGATGACGGCTATGACGAACATTTGGCCGCACATGGAGCTAATGGAATTGAAGATGAGAGCGATGTCTATACGGATGATCTCGAGGAGTATAACAGCGAATATACAATTGGGGACGACAACAGCAGTAATGTATCGCGCTACACCGCTGATATTTACGACGATTTGGGATCCGAATATGATGCTGAGAACGATATTGAACGTCATTTCATTGAAACGGATGTACACTTTTAACTTAGATGTGAAATACAAATTGTAGCAGTTATCATATGTATATGTACATAAATAATTTGCTTGTGAAGACTATTTTTAATCAAATACTTTGTATAATCCCCTGTTTTTACATATTTGTATATGTATATTTCCGGTGTAATCACAATATAAAGCCATTTCAAAGTAATCATTTCTATTTTTATTGGAGTTTCACATATACAATTTGATCAATTCATCGCTGACAGCCGACGGTGTCAATATACCCAGATCAGTGAAGAGCAACGTAATATATGCAGGCGGTGTATAGTCGACCAGTGGATGCACCTGGGACACATCATTTAAATGCTTACGAGAGTACTGAAAATAAAGAAAATTAATTTACAATAAAGTCGAAAATTTAATATATATTAAATTTAACCTTGTATTCATTGGGAAGATCACGTTGATTCAATGGGTAGAGCCGAGAAAACTTAAAACTCTCGGAGAGCACGTAAAATGGTTTCTTCATTTCGCGAGCACACAGACCCATTGTATAGGAACCGATCCTATTAATTATCCCACCGCTTTCCACAACCGCCTCTGCGCCTACCATAACAAAATCAACCGATTCCATGACATAACCCGTGGCGGAGTCCAGTATAAGTGTGCAACTGATTCCAGCTGCCTGCAAATCCTGTACCATGTCCTCACTGCATAAAAATAATTGATAAAATACTGGAAAACCTTAATGTATGGTGTCGAGCTTACCCAGAGTTTCCTACACCGCCTTGCGTCACAAATACATGAAAAGACTTCTTATTTTTCGATGCTGCTATCAGTGCTTTGAGTACGACACGAGAACGCGAATGGGTTAGAATGCGACAGCCGTCGCTGATGAAACGCTGTGCTTGTTGTGAAATAACTTCGCGCGAGTTGAGCAGTTTTGTCAGAAAGATTTTACCTCGATGTAACATGATCTGCCGGCATTCTTCCATATGTTTATCATCCAGGCTGAGCGTGATGAAACGACAAAATAATTCGCCGGCTGATACGATGGCAGCTATGGATAAATCCGTGTTCCGCATTGCGGCCACAGCCTCGCGCATTGTTGTATGCAGAATGTGGATAGTGCCAACTGAAATAGAATTGCTATTATCTGCCGAATATTTCAATAAAACCAAATACTCATTACATTGCTTCTTTTCCAATATCATCAGCAAAGTTTTAATGGCTGCAATGCCCGAGGACATGTCCTTATCATCGTCAAGCAGCTGCAGAAAATACTTGACCACATCTAGAAAATTTCAGTTCAGTTTTAATATTGCAATTGTATTTTTGTGTTTATTGTTTATTGAATTACCAAATTCCTCGTCAGATCCCGTACGCGGCATTTTATATTGTCGATTTGGAACTATATATGCGGAGGAAACCCTCGTTGTCAACAAATGTTGTTCGAACAGCTGATTGTATTGAGAAGGCTCTACACTATACAATTGATCTGTCTGATGAGTGAAGTTTATAGAAAATACTATATCAATATAACATATATGTTGAAAATATTAGAATTACAAAATCTTAATTTTAATATTATTCAATTAGATTTACTATAATGAAGATTGTTGAATAGAAATGAATCTTTTCAATGGATCTTATATTTATATTGATTCAGCATTTACGCTGTTTTATTTTTAAATCATGTGCGCCTACATTTGTCAAATTCCATTGTAAGCAATATTGCAAAATACTTCACTTATGCAAAAATGTTTGTCATTTAAATTGTTTTCTCAACTTTGCTGGTTAATGTAATTTTGTAAACCAATTCTTTCAGTGCATTTCAGCCAAGTACACAACCTAAGGTAACCAAGTTCACAACCTTAGTGCATGCCACAACCCCGAATTGCCGCTACAATAGCCCCCTAAATATCTCGTTCAAATAGCCTTCAGATCGCAAATAAATCTGCTCGTGATGTCAACAGAAGAAATTATTTTATGTATATATTGCTTGAAATTGATTTTACCTCAAGTTAAGGCTATCTTAGCGACGTAAAAGACCAAAACAGTGCCACACAAAAAAGTGCCAATTTTGGCACAAAAACGGCAACTGTGGCAGCCGTGTTTACATCTCTAGTCAAAAAGTAAACAATTGAATATTGTCGCAAATGTTATTTTGTTTTGATTACTGTTTTCGGATTAAAAGTGAACAAAATTATCGGAATGTGCATTAAATTTAAAATATCGAACTCGAGTTAATTAGGAATCCACTTAACGTTACGTTTAATTAGAGGCGTGTTTGATTGGAGGGTCAGCAATAATGTTTAAGTTGGAATCCTATGTGACGAGGATTTTGTTGAACCACGTGGCCAAATATGTTCAAATTCGCGATGAAGACGCGCAGATATCTCTATGGCAGGGTGAGGTCACATTCCAAAATCTGGATTTGCGCCTGGACGTCCTCGAGGAAGAGCTGAACCTGCCCATTCAGTTCGTTACCGGCCACATACACGAGCTATCCATACAGGTACCATGGACAAAATTAACATCGGAGCCAGTCCGAATTGAGATCAATACAATTGAATTTGTCGCCAAGCTGCCAAGCGAGCAGGAGAAATTGGATCTTGCGCAACGCCGACAGCAAAAAATGGCAAAAGTGAGCCCGGAAGCGGAACAACAAAACAGTGGCGCTATCAATTCTGGTTTGGCATTTAAGATTATCAACAATATTACGGTGGAATGTCACAATATCATTTTAAAATACGTGGAGGATGATATCGTAGCTTCGATGAACATACAGCATTTAAACTTTTGTTCCGTCGACGAAGGCTGGAAACCAGCCATGGTGGACGTGAGTCCTGTGAATGTTCTTTTGCGCAAGCTGCTGCAGGTTTCCGACTTAACCATTTGTCTGGACAGAACTAATACAGATGGACGCATTGAGGTGTGCCAGGAACCAATCCTTTATCGCTGCACCTTCGAGTGCCGGGTAATTCGCAAACACAATGCCAACACAATCGCCATATCCAGCTCTACTCAAATCGGTGTTTATACAAAGTCCTTGGACATCAATATGTCTTCTCTACAAGTTCCTTTGATTATGCGGTTAGTACAGATGTTGCTGGAGCTTAAACCGAAAGCTGCTGCGGAAAATTTAGCGACACTGGAAAAAAATGCACCGGCGCCTCCGGCACCTAATACACAGTCAGCTGTTCCCAATGCGGCGCCAAACTCAATGTTCTCTTGGGCGTGGAATTTGATTCCGAGCTTTGAGTCCTTACCGTTGGTTAGCAACAAAAACGAACCGATTGGTCACTTCTTAGAAATAGGTGTATATGCGGAAGAAATAAATTTCCAACTTAAGAACTCTGAAATAGTCTCTGAACAGGGCATTGGCGGCGCAAAGCGTATAAGATATAGTCCTGTCATGCGAGTAAGTCTCGGCGGCATCTACTTTGAGCGGGCTCAGCTGAAAGAGAACGATTGGACAAACATGAGAGCTGGGCTATCGAGTATTCAGATAGAACCGCTGGGCTTATATCGCAGCAATGATCCAATGGATACCACCATTCTTAACACGGAAAAGGTAGTGCAACACTGTATTTCAATATTGGTAACATACTTCTACTAATTGTTATTAACAACTGTTTTCTCTTGGCAGTTCGAAAATGAACGAACATTCGTGAACAACAGCCTGTTCGATGCAGAGTACAATTCGGATAAGGCGCGACTGTATAACAACCATGACGCTTACTTTGCGAGTCACACCGACGAATATATGCTTTATCGAAGTCCAGTGCTAGCTTTCGATGTTGTTGAATATCGCAGCCCGGCTCCATCAAGTATGTTAATTCCGCCAGAAACGCAACTGAAGGATGTGGGACTACGTGTTAAGTATCGATTACTGTCGGCTGGGATCACGTTTCATTTTTCGCAGTCATTTCTCCAGGTTAAAAATGTAATTAGTGATTTATTGAGTCCTTTCGATTACCCCGGATATAATATAGAGTCAATAAATTCAGAGGGCCCAATCCTTACGCCTACTTTGAGTGCCAGTACATTGCAAGAGGAGGAGAATGATGGAGACAACAAGAAAGAGTACATGACGTATAGTGACTTTGAGTTCCTGATCGGACTGATGCCCACCTACCACTTTCATATAGATCTGCGTAGAACAAACATAATGTTGTATCCTCGGCAACAGAGCGAAGAGAGCTCAACGCGCTCGAATCAATACCGGTTGTACACCACCATCAATCAATCACTGTTGCCACTATTACAGGTGAGAGCAACTTCTGTGGTGGGCACGATCTGCGGGCCAACGAATCCACAGAGTTTACTGGAGTTGCTTGAACAAGTGGAGCGCAAGTCGGCTGACGTGGCGGATTCCTTTTACCATGTATGCAAACTTAAAATTAAGAACTTGAACCTGACTGCACTTAATACCACTCCAGAAGGCAACGAGTCCAAATTTATAAATATACCCATTATGCATATGGAGTGTAATCGACTTGCTGTGCCTCGCCTAAGGCGACAGCGTTCTATTGCGACGGACACGGGTCAGGCAGAGGTGGAATTGCTCAACGTGGAGTTCTCTAAGCGCGAACTGGTATTACTCAATCGACTACTGCGTTTAATAATTAGCTATCATGGCGCTAACTTGCGTGCTCTGTCCGAATTAGTATCCGGGTCCAGTAGCACCACAGATGTGATTAAATTGCAGACGTTGGCAACGAAACTAAAGGGCAAATACCGCAAAAGTTGTGATAACTATGCCATTCTGATCTCTTTGCGTAACTTGAATACGGATGTCTATCACACCATGATGAACATTCGAAAAGCAGTCCTGTCCACTAAAAAGGGCAAACAAAACAAATGGATGGAAGTGCAAGTGCAACTGCCGCTACTACCACATGCAGAAGGCCGTCATGAGATACCCGCAACAGTTGTTGCTCTCTGGGTGGAAAGTTGCACTTTAACACTAGACATATATTTGCTTCAGTTCTTAAATACTTACCACAACCCTAATATCTGTGATGAGATAGGTAAGTTGTTGTGTTTATTTGTATTTACCACTTGTACTTATCTAATGTCACTGCGTTCTTTAGAAGAAGCCGTGGAGGAGGATTTCGATGTGCTGAGTCAAAAAGGTCCGTCTTTTTCAAACTCTTTCTCATTTGCCTCGAGCAGTGCGAAACTGGGTACCAACCAAGTTGGGCAACTTCGTCGCACTTCCCGCAGAACCTCCAAGCCTGAAGAGACAATACATATAAGTTCTGAACGAGAGAAATCAGTATCAAACATAGAATTGGGAAAGTCAACCTCATCGCCAAGTATTACGTCAGCAGTAGGGGATACGGGTAAGCTGGTGGAAAGACTATGTTCTATAATCATAGCAGTAGAGATAGCTGAGGCCAAGATCGATATATGCGAAGTAATGATGAGAAATATAACCACCGGTGCGTCGGTGTCGGAACATACATCTATTTATTTGCCATGTGTGACCATCACTTCGAACAGGAGTGACAGTATATTGCGAAGTGATATTCGCTTTGCCAATTATGTACCCAAAAGCAGTGCACTTTGTCATTGGATTGTCGAAATGACTGGCTTTAGTATAGGCTTGAGACAAGAAAACAGAAATGACATGATTATTGCGCCAATGGACACCACAATAACAGTAGCAATGTCCACCAAGGTAATTGAAAAGGAAAAGGTGACTTTAGAGCAACACCATAAATCTTTTCGCGATCGGAAATCCGTTGCAACTGACGGATTGAAGCATAGAAGTAGAGTGGACGATATGGTGGACAGACAACACAAACCTACAGTAGCCTATTCGGTTGAACGACGAAAGCCATTGGTGGGACCCGGCTCTTCTGGCCGACCAAAAAAAACATTACTATTCGATCCGCATGAGCAATCAAGGAAAACTGGTGTTAATCAATCGCCGAGTCGATCAAGAAAAACTGAATTAAGTGCATCGCCGGATCGACTGAGGAAAACTGTGTCAAATAATTCCCCAGATCGGAGAACTGCGTTAAGTAATTCGCCAGATCGCTCGAGGAAAACCGCGGTAAGCGTTTCGCCAGATCGATCGAGGAAAACTGGGTTAAGTGATTCGCCGGATCGACACAGGAAAACTGCTTTGAGTCGTGGTTCGCCAGATCGACACAGGAAAACTGCTTTGGGTCGTGGCTCGCCCGGTCATCGATCGAGGAAAACTAATCTAAATGATATGCAGGCTAACCAAAGCGATTTGCCCAGGAAAACTACCTCCATTAACGTGCATGTTGACATGGGTGCAATCAATATCAAACCTCGCCGAGTAAGTGGAGCGTTTATTTTATATATCGTAATTGTTATTCTAATTCAATCAATAGGTGAGACTGCTGAAGGAACACTTTGATATCATGTGCTCAATCTACCGAAACATAATGGATTTGGATAGGGGTATAAGTAAGTGCGCTGAGGCTAGAGAAAAAATATTAATTTTCACGGGCAGAGCTGGTAAATATCGAGTTATACAGGAGTTTTTAAACCTGGATCCCGACTCATCACCAAATGAATATATTCCTGGTAAGAAGAAATTCATTAGATTGGGATAGATTAAAAGTTAATTAATATTTCCTTATCCTCTTTTAGATTTAGTATATTCAATACTTTCAGTAATATTCTGTCAGTGGACTATTCCGAGTATATCCATCGAAATGGAAAACCTTGACGAGAATAACAAGCGTAAAGTATGTTTATACTTTGAAGGTATACTACTGAATGTAGACAAACATCAGGATTATACGAAACTCAGAACAAAAGTGGAGAACCTTCATTTAAAATACTACGAGGCAGCATTTGGTGAAGAATGGCAATTTGTTGACGATTTCTGCATTAAAATGCTTGGAGATGGTAGCAATTTGCCAATGATAAATGTGATAGTCACGACTGTAAACCTCAATGATCTGTACGACAAAATTGGTGTTACAAATATGAATAACAACCGCCACACAATCACCGAGCTGCTAATTGATTTGCAGCCAATTGAAATGATTTTGGACCTCGACCGAGTGGCAGAATGCTTACATTTTCAACGTGAACTTTTGGAAATTGTCAGATGCAGTCGCCGTACGAAGAGTCAGAAACCTAGCAAAGACCCGCAAGCGATAGCGAGAGATAGCATCACAACCGTACAAGATCTACCAATGGTGCATCTACATTGCAAGGGAATCTATATCTATGTACCAGTCGAAACGGAAAACAAATACTGCTCTGTGCTTATGATGCGGGTAAGTCCGAATTTAGCTGAAATTATTGGTTTTTTTAATTAAACGAATTCCTTCAGATTGAAAGCATTTCTTTGACGCCGAGTGTAGAAAATCCATTGGAGCGCAATCTAGTGCGTCAGGATATTTACAATAAAGCTGCCGAGCTGGACATGCTCCATACTCCTGGGTCATACGTCGAGGATCGCCAATACGAATTGAACGTACACAAAATATCTTTATCCACGGGCAACTGGAAGCAAACGAAAATTTATCGTATGGAAAAGTCAAAGCTGGCGCGGCGCAGTAATCCAGCCTTTGAGTGGAACAATCAGTCGCAATCACTGAAACTGGAGATTATGTACATATTCAAGGATTGTGATTTCATCACGATTTATGCGCCGGCCATTTGCTACAATCGATTTTTGGTCTGTGGCGAAATAATCGAGTACAATTTTATATCGGACTTTGTGGCCATTCTCAATACATATCAAATAAATTTGATATGCTGTGTCGTAGAGCAGATGCAATTTTTGCGCAGGTAGCTATGGGATATGGAAAGGGAACCTGTACGCAATGCTAATATTACTTTTCATTTTTACAGCATTTTGGACTTTCAATGTATTTTTGCTCCTACAAAATCGAAATCAAGTTTATCGCCAAGTTCATCGGAAAGTTCTTCGTTATCGGTGCCCTCAATGGATCGGCATAAACGATCTGTGAACAGCGCTAACCCAAAAAGTACGATTGTCCCAGTTACAACAAAAAGTAGCGACAGTATGGTAGGTTCATGCCACAGCGGCTCCAGTATAAGTATTGCGAAGAATTTAAGCAACCCCCAGGTGCAATATTGGCCAAATGAGATAATAGAACCGGAAAGCAGTAAGCAATATTATTACACTTATCCACCCAGTGTATCCTTTGTTGCCGGCAAATTTACTCTGAAGATTTTTGAAGCAGTCGAGGTGGAAAATCAATTGAAGTTAAAACCCCTCATGCTGATCATTATATCTCAGCCTAGCTATCTAATCACTACAACTATGAGCACCACTATCACACAGGCCTCAATATTTGACGTTAAGATCAGCATGGCTAAGGGAAATTTGGAGAGAAACCTTATACGTTATTCAGAGACAATGAGTTGCGGCATCACTGATTTCATCTTTGAGACCCAGCCTGAAACACTTGGTAGCTCGGGTATCCCAGCTCCCCTTTTAACTGTGAAGGCGCAACACGACCGAACTGAACAGACGGAGGTAGATATTGAGCTAGGCAAACCAATGATGATCAGGATATGTGACAGCAACGTCAAAATAATCTCGAAAGATTTTATGCACCTATATTCCTTGGTATATGGCGGTTCACGGTCTTTTAAACGTCCCGCCCGCGCTGTCGTGGCGGCAACAGCATTATATCAGCTGAAACTGCACTGCCTCGACGCGGATCGTCTGCATCTGGTCTGTAATCAGCTAACAGTGAAATTGTACGATGAGGAAGAAAGCTTTACCTGCAGTGTCGTCTTTGTGGATCTCAATGCTAATATCAATTTTAATCAACGATTATCCAAAGCGACCCTCAAGTCGACACTGGGCTCCGTTTATGTGCAGACTGGGGATAAGATTCTATTGCATCCGGTGCTAATGCGACTCTCGACGAATCTGCATAGCGAAACGTGGAGCGATCAACTCCTTGTAACTAGCACGCTAAAGATCAATGTAGTCCAACTTGATGTAGGCAGCGAAACCATTCTCTGCTTACGTGCAGCGCAAAAAACTATTCAACGAACTTTGGAATATATTGACTCGGCGTGGCAAGACCATCTGGATAATCGCCCATCCATGGGCACATCCTTAACTATGCCTATAGCGGCAATGTTAAGGTTTACGCCATCTATGGTCGTGCGCTCCAAGCCATCAGCTAAGCAAAAACCTGAATTTTACCAGGATGATTTACGGTATGTTGTGTTGCATGGCTTACAAATATCTCATTTACTTATATTTTCACTTTACTTCCCTTTTCATAGAGCTGGAGCTTTTCAGTTTGTGCACCTAAATACAGACACATTGCTGCCAATGCCTTACCAGGTGCAAATTATTAACAAAGACTTTGGCATAATTTGTTGGCGGTATCCACAGCCTCGTCAGATGAACAAAATATATATCAATCCCGTGCCCATGCCGGTAAGCCCGTCTGCAATCAATGCTTCTGACAAGACTCAAATATATGCTCTTCTTTTTACAGTTGGAAAGCTCTATGCACATCAAATGTCGCATCGAATATTTTAGTGACACCCATGAGACGTTTTTGCATTATTGTGATTTTGATCTGTCGGAGAATGTCAGCAAAGAATTGAAAATTCCGGAGAGGACTGTATGCGCAACTATTTGGCGTGTGATTATTATTCCGTCGCTGATCTCGGTGGATGGCACTTGTTTTGATCGCGATGACGATGAGGATCTGCAGTCGGTGAGAAAACTCTGAAATGAAAGTTATCTTGAATCGCGTTAATCCTCTGTGGATCTCTTTCAGATTGATAGCAAAACCGTTTCTTCTCACTTGAAAGGAAATTCGGAGAGCGATTTTATGTTGCATCCTAAAGCTCTTGTTGCCAGTATGCGCATTGACACCATCTTTCACGCAGAGCTGGTGCCAACGCTCCAGTTCTTATTGTCTTGCAAGGACATTAAGGTGAACTTATTGAATCAGCCGGATGCCTCAGATGTCGTTCCTCGGACCTTGAGATATTACAAACTGAGAAAAACCACACAGATAACACAGACATTTCTTACGCTACACGTGGAGAATCTGCAGATACATTCGGCCATTCATACTAATAACACTTACAGTGTGGAGACAGATTTTCGCAGTCGAGTCATGTGTCTCGATTACGTTTTCCTAAATATGATTGACATTCTGGAGCCGACGAGCTATCACAGTTATATGAGTTATAACCGTAAAAAGCGTGCGATGAATGTAAATTTATTAGTGAACAAATTGAGAGTCAATTGTGGGCCCTGGGTCTTTCATACGCTACTCAGCTCCAAGAAACATTGGGAGGAGGTGCTAAAAGATAAGAAGACGAGCCACACCCTGATCCCAAGATGTATGGTAGCCAATCGAATGGAAATTGACATACTCTTTGGTCAAACGGGCACAACTGAGCGCATCGAATTAAAGCCAATGCAATTAACTCCATACTACTTCTGGAACGACTACCAAAGTCAGGAGCTGACATTCTACATCCAGAACCATGAAATTAATAAACTGGAAGCCAGCGAATCGATACAGATATTTTTCAAGTTTGACGAGGATTATTTGAATCGTGTTCTGCGCATTGGGAATCGAATTATAACAATTAACACGCGCAAACTATCCCCCACACAGATTTATATTTATGTTAAGGGCCAAATAGAGCTGCTGAGTATGATGCCAACTGAATTAATCGCCGAATTCCGTACTCAGGGAATGGTGTTAGATGATGTTGTTCGAAATCTGAAACTATATTCGCTGACACCACAACAACGAACGTCTTTCTATTATACGGTGGACCGCAGTACGGAAATAATTTTGCGGTATGTAATTTCCATAGAATATTCTTTGCAACTTATCATTTGATTCATCTATTTAACAGTCTCAAGTTAAGCCTGGAGCAAGGCAGAGGACGCACAGGTGACATCCCACTGAATCCTAACAAGAACTTGCCTTGGCTGGTTAAAGTGCCGGTACTGTCGGACCAGAAGTTTGTTAGCTTATGGATGCGCATATTGCGTCAGGACATTATTTTAGATAATGTTCAGGATGACTTCCATCCACAGAAGATCTTGATTACGATTTGGCCCATCTTTGAAATATGTAACATGCTAAGCTGTAGCTTAGACGCAAAAGAGATCAGCACCCAGTACGACTTTACTGTTGCAGGCGAGGGCGGTATACATTCGTTAAAGACGCCGACAACACATTCCACCAATCATCGGGTCAAATTTGAATATCCGTAAGTTATCTCATTTGAGAGTTTAATACTATATTTAATGTTGCGTATTTTGTGTTTCAGATGTGAGCTTGGCGAAAACTCTCACACTTCATTCACATTCGAGCTGAAGGCCATTGATTGGCAAAAGTTTTTCTACTACGATCCCAACGTATGGACTATTGAGAATGCTATGCACAAACTAGCTGAAAATCCGCTTCCTAACTGGCCGGTAACCGATGAAGAAGAGATGCGGGTACGTCGTACAAATCGGTTATCAAATAAAATCGATATTAAATACCGAACGCTGGTAACAAGCGATTTTGTCTGTACAAAACGATTGGAGGTAGCTCCCTGGGCCACGTTTATTAATGCCACGGGTATAAATGTGAGTTTATGCCTGCTAAAAGAGAACACCCGCTATACCATTGAAGCGAATGGGCTTGAAATGATGCCAGCATTGAGAAGTCACTTCACCATTGATGTGCCCTTTGGTTCCACTTGGATCGCTTCCGTGCCCATTTGTCTGCAACAGTCGAAATCGACAGATAACAAGGAACGACATTTGCTACTCCGTCCCAATTCCTATGTGGACATTGTCCTAATACGCGTTGACAATGTGTTCCGAATGATACTAGAATATAAGTCTGAGAATGGACGTCGTGTCTTCAAGCTGCGCTCTAAGTTTGTTGTTGCCAATTTTACGGATGTATCGTTGCAATTGCTGCCATTGACAATGGATCACAAAGAGACGTCAACGCAGGAGGAAGTTTGCGCATTGGCTGCCAAATCTAACATAGGAACGTGCTTATCTAATAATGCCAAATCAAATTCGTAAGTGCATGTACAAGACATTGAATCAACATTTCCTTATAGCCCATCTTCTTTTACAGCTTGGGTTTTTCCATGGAAAGCTTCTATGATCTGACCGCTTGCAAATCTAAGCACACTAACGACACGGCCTTTGTGTACTTTGTGTGCTTCGCCGTTAAAGCAAGTACGGACATTTCCATACCAATACCATTGGCAGCACCATTTACTCGCCGTTGCTTCAGTGTGCAGGACATCAAGGAATCCGTGCCTCTCATGGTAACATGCGTAGAGAAGAATAACGTTTATTATTTGAATGTATTCAAGGACACAGCACCCGGGATTCTGATCACCAATAAAACCAATATTAACTACGTTGTGGCGCAGACAAGTGCGTCCGGCAACAGCAATGTCACCTGCACCACTCCAGAGTTTTCAGGCAAGCATTTCGAGTGGTATCAGAGAGTTCATTCGCACAGCAGATGTTACTATACCCCACCGCTGATGCATGCATACTTTCCGGATGTGGAGTTCACCATGTGCAATCTTTCTCTGGCCGCCAACGGTAAGATGAGCTTATACAAATAATTAGGGTGTTCACTAAGTTGTGTAGATCATGTTAACAATTTATATGACTGATAAGATGACAGTTATATCCAGACAATTTAAAATAATATTACGAACAAAATCATAAGAGTGAACTGCGCCAACTGTTTGTCTAACATTAAAATGTGATATTCATGTGAGTCATTTTTCGTTAAACTTTGCTTACTACTCTGGTTACACATCTACGGTAATACCCAACTTAGTGAACACCCCTAATAATTATAGAGAATTTCGTCTATTATATTGTTGTACATATCTTTATACTTCTACATTTGGTTATATCTTTGCTAGAACAAACGCCTTGTGGTAAACAGAAGATAGCCTGGTCGAAGCCAATACGCACGGATAAGACGTGGAAAAAGTTTCTGCACGTGCCCAACCATGGAGATATCAAAGTGGTTATCTGCAACAAGCATCGCGTGATACATTTCAATATCTACTATATAGCTCAGCAGCAAGAGTTTTCTGTGAAGGATTTGCGATCACGCCTGATTAAACCGGATATAGCAGATTCGATAAATGTGAATATTAGGAAATTGGATGATGGAGAAAACGTAGAGCCCACCTCGGAATGCATCCACTTGTGTGAGGAATGCGAGGAGAAGGAGAAGTTCTCCATGCGAGTGTTTATCAAGAGTTTTGTATTTAGCCTGCAGACTAGTAGTCGGGAGCGGGATTATCTTAAGTCTGAAGTTTTGAACGTATATGCGGATGATATGATGCTGACCTACGATGACGATGACGATCAACGAGCTTTCCATATGCTGTTGCCCAATCTACAGGTGGATAATCAACTATTTTCCAGTGGCAGATTTGACTTCCCTGTGCTGCTGTGTTCCCAGCAATTGTACAATCGCAACTGTTGCCTGCCGCAGGTGTATGACCTGGATGCATATTATCGAGAAAGAGCTGTTGATGAAGCTACGTCTCTGTTAACCTTTAATTTATACGAAGATGAGATGGAAGTGCAGAGTGTGCACTGTCGACTGCAGCCTTTCCGTGTCTACATTGAGGATGCATACCTCAATCAGCTGTTGGATTCGCTTCTTGAGTGTGATCCCTTTAATTGTGTTCATACGCCCACGCCTGAAATAGTACGCATTGTACTAAAACCCGGACAGACTATGCTCCCAGAGGAAGTGGTTGCCCAGGCGCTTTACATATCCGAGCCACTACGTCTCAATAGTTTCGTTATAGAGCCGCTCAGCCTGTTGCTCTCGGTGCACACATCTTCCCATATGTACATTGCATTGGATCATTCACCTTTATCCTTCTCCCGTTACGAGCGACAGCAAATCCTGACAGTGCCTTTGCGTTTTGGTCAATCTTTGGGGTTGCATTATCTGAGTGGAGCTATATTTGGCGCTGGCTGGGTAGTTGGATCTCTGGAGATACTGGGCAGTCCAAGTGGTCTGGCGCGTTCCTTTAGCACGGGACTGCGTGACTTCATCTCCATGCCGGTGGAAGGATTGTTCCGTGGCCCATGGGGCTTTGTCGTTGGTGTTACTCAAGGATCTGCCTCATTGCTGCGTAATATTACGGCTGGAACGGTGAATTCTGTGACCAAATTAGCCGGATCTGTGGCACGAAATCTGGACAGACTTACGTTAGACTCTGAGCATATTGAACTAACGGAGGCACGAAGACGAGCCCGACCCCAGGGCTTTGCCGACGGTCTGACGCAAGGTTTGACGGGGTTGGGCATAAGTCTGCTTGGAGCTGTTGGCGGATTAGCGCATCACACACTGGAGGCACGCACCTCTGTAGGTGTACTTACAGGCCTCACCAAGGGCATAGTTGGCGCCATCACGAAGCCCATTAGTGGTGCAGCAGAGATGCTGGCACTGACTGGCCAGGGAGTACTTCATACCGTTGGCTTCAACGCAATGCCACAGCAAGTTGCACCGAGTATTCCACGCAATATGGCAGTACACACCAGCTCATATCGCATCTGGCGTTACCTGTCCGAGCAGTTGATCAGCAAAGATCAGATACTGTTCTTCAACGACATGACGCTCTTGCTGAATGGACAAATGCGCCCTGCCCTGATCTTTGTGACTTCAACAGTTCTGGGTATAATAGAGCTACAGTCCGAGGAAGTGACTTTTATTGCATCTGTAGTGAAGGTGTTGGCGGTGGCCGATCGCGAGGATCCTTCCAAGATATATCTGAGCCTCAAGCCCGAGGAATTCGAAGTCGTAAGTCCCGAATGCTAATTATAATTTAAAGCTCTTTCATTCGTTAGTAATCGAACTCTCTTTGCAGCACCAGGCTTACACAAATGAGCGCATAATGAACTTTCTGAATTCATCTCGCACCCATGTAGGGGTGAAGGATTCCCTAACTGATCTGTTACACCTGAGTGACCTCGATCAAGAAGAGAACATGCATCGCCAAACGCAGTGCACCTTCTATATCAAGCCAGCCATTGGAGAGCATCTGATACTATACCTGAAGCTTATCAAGCAGTATCACTGAAACCCAACATTCCTAAATAACTACACAAAGAGTATTGTTGTGTACATAATACATATATATACCTTAGATACATAGACACATGCACATGTACATATTGCTATGTATATAAGTTTGCATTAGTATAACACCCTCTTTACCGTCTCCGAGTATTGTTTACTGTAGGAGTCTGTAAACTATTTGCCAAAAAGATAAAAAAAAACAACTATAATCATTTTAAAGACAACGAAATTCAATTTACTGTATTATAAATGAGTTTTGTTACCTTTTATTGAAGGCTTGCCTTTGTGCAATATATAAATATATATTTTTATCTAAACATTTTATGTGTAGTTCAATTTGCGCAAAGTATTGCTCATTAATATCCAGTTCGACTTATTGATAGTTCAGAAAGTAGTAAATAACATTAAATTACGACTGTCCTTTTGGCATTTCCGCTCACGTGCACCGAGGACAACGTTTTGTTGCAACACCACAAACATTGAACGAGCATGCCAATGCCGCAAAAACTCCATCTAATGAAATTGAAATTGATTTTAGTTAAGACCAGCCGCAAACCAAGCCAACAATAAAACTAAGTGCAATCGACCGTATTGGTTCTGTACTGTGTTCTCGTGTCCTCAGTGTTCTGTATTCGGAATTCATTACTCACTGCCTGCAATCAGTGGGCCAGCGGAATGCACAGTACATGGATAGGAGGCGGACTCGGAACACAGATATAGGCACAGGATACTGCAAGTGCCGCACGAGTAAGGGCATTGGGAGCAGAGACAACAACTCTATTTACTGCAATGCGAAAAACTTAGTCGAAAGTGAACGACTTGTACTTATATTATGAGCATCAGACTAGTTCGAAGAATACACCTTGGAAAGCTTAGTCATACATCTATCTTTTACATAGGACTTTCTACAATTCTTGTAAGGGTAAACTGCGAAGATATTGAAACTAATTGATTTGAATTCAAAAACAAACATAGTTAACTAATACGATGTTTTGATTAGCTTTTATGTTCTAATCAAGCTCAACAATATGTGTTCTCTGTGTTTCTATTAAGAAAATGTGTATAATTATTACACGCTTTGTTTGCACTGCATTTAGCTACAGGGTATAAAAGAAAGAATAAGGAAAATACAAGGGCAAAACCGTAAAACTTACTTGCCACCCACGCTTCAACAAAAGCCACCAGAGTAAATTGCAATGGATTTTTTCGCTTAAAATATAATTTTCTTGGTGGTTTGGCTTTGACTCATGGATGCCGCATAACCATGCGAATGCATAACCAAAGGATTCAATTAAAGCTGCCGCCTTGCCACAACCACAACTACACACACACACACACACACACACACACATATATTTTTGCATAATAAGTGCTTGAAAGCAGTTAGCTTTAGTGGTTGACCCACTTAATGTGTTTGGCGGTTTCATTGAACCACACACACTCACCACGCACACCACACACATGACCAAATTGATCACTTGCAAACTTACTCCTTGTTTGGCTGTAGTCTTTCAAGGATGCTAATTTAGCCATGCAATCTTATGGAAAAAACAAAAATGATGTGCACTTCATGATTTGCCTTTCACGCCAAAAGTTCGCCTTTGTCTGCCTCGCCAACTACCTCGTATATGTATTATGCTCTTGCAACGCGCTCAGAAGTAGGCAACGCTTTGTGTCATGCACAGGCGGTTTATGTTTTTGGGGTCTTGTTGCAGTTGCACTACATTACACTACACCATCTTGAATGAGTTACTGAGTTTCCAATTGAGCACAGTTGATAGAGCAGCTTAAAAGCTCAAAGTTAATGGTTTAGGTCTGCCCATGACTTAACTCTAATGTGATTAATCCAACTTGTCAGAAAGTGCATAGGAAATTGACTTGGTTAATTATGTAAACAGGTAGACAGTGTGAGCATAATTCTAAGGTAGAAAGCCGAGGCCTCTATTATTAATGAACTCTCATGCCTTAATGGAACTTTGTGACATGCAATTTATGTTGAGTGTATCTGGGATATAGTATAGTAGGTATAATATTTGGAATTGTAGGGCATGCCAAAAGCCAAGAGAAGTAAGTAAATGTTTTTCTTTCTGCCATTTTCATGTTGTTGTGCATAAGTGCGAGATTTTAGCCTATATGGGAAATGAGAGATGTTAAAGTATATGTATATGTACATGCATGTATGTACCTATTCCGCTAAAGTGAAATTTCATAAGAAGCGGAAAAGCAGTATGGGCCAAGGGAAGGCAGCAGAACGCGGGGTAGATATGTGCTGCACATCTATGCAAATATTACTTGTACTAGGCATCAGCCTCAGGAGATTTAGAAAGGGCGCCCACGCGAGATGGTCCGGAACCTAAGAACTGGCACAGATGCTCAATTACTTCGACACGCTAAAACACACACATACACACGCACATACGCACACACACATTCACCATAAACCAAATAAAGGCAAATGCAATTTTCTCGAAAATGGTTACTTATGAAAAATTGATACAGCAACAACAAAATCACACACACACGCGGGCACACACGCATGACTAGAAGGTGTGTGTGTGTGTGTGTGGATTGTAGAAGTGTTTATGCAACATCGCCGATTTGCTTTTGACACACTTCATGTTTAGCATTTGGCGCCACAAGGCAGCAAGTTTATTTATATTTGTGCATAGACAATTTTTTCATCTTTCAGCGCATGAAGTTGCCCCGAGGTGCCGTTAGTTGTGCCACGCAGCACAGCAGACAGTTCTAAAGAGAGGGCAAAAGCAAGGCAGCAACGTCGCCTAGACGCCACGTGTCAAGTGGCAGCTAATGGACTGGGATTTCATCAATCTGTTGCTGCCGCTTGCCGCTGTATATTGTATCCATCTGTATCTGCATCTTTGGCTAAGCCTTTGTCGATAGTGTGTGTATTGTAGTTTAATGCTTTCAAATAACAATTCAGTTTATTCTCGAGTAAAACGCTTTATTCACAATTCTCAGAGGCAGACATACCTAAATAAATAAATACATGTATTGCATGTATGTATACTTGTATATAGTATGTTTATATTTGTATGCTTGTATACACTTATTTACACATTGAATTTGCATAACGCAAGCAATCGTTGGAAATTACAACTTAACTTATGTACAAGGTTACATCGAAATAGAATCGTGATAAGTCTTCATTTGCTTTTTAAACATTAGATGACATATAGTAGTATTATTTAGTGACTAAGTCTAAGATTTAGTTGTGACTGTTTGCATTTAATGAAGCCGCAGTGATTATTCGTAACATGATATGGAAAACCGAATAAGCTGTAGGACGCAACTCTTAATTAATTCACATTCAAATATATTTATGTATATATGTATGTATATATATGGGGTGTTCACTTGATCCGAGTCACAACAAATATGCATAGGTGGGAAAAAAATACGATCAAGTATCGCTATCAATGTTAAGTGGGTATTTTTTAGTGCTTAAGAAATCAGAGTGACCAAATTATGAGCAAAATATATAACTGTTGTTTAATACTCGTGCAAATTACTCGTGAAGGGAACACCCCTTTAGTATTATATCTATACATTAATGACATTCACATCAATTCACTTAGAGATTAAACATAAATTCGAGACTCTACAGCCAGGTCTTATCATCAGCTACAGCAGCTGCAGCTGCAGCCGCCTGTGATGTGGCTGTGCGTCGATAGTTGTTGTTGTAGCTGGAGACGGAGACCACCTGCATCTGCAACTGCACCTCAATGTTCTCTGGAGCATGTTGTCAGGATAGCAGCTGTGTGGTGCGGCAATCCGCGGCTAATGCGATGCCACCGCTAGCCGGCTTGTCGCTGCTCCAACGCTCCTTCATCTCCTGCTGATAGGATGATCTATGGCTGCCACGCAGTGCGGAATGTCGTTGCTGTCCAGCCTCATTCCGGAGTATGCCTGTAATGATTGCAAATGGAGTTCCGCCCTCTGCTGCCACTGTGATGCAATTGGTTCATAACTTACCGCATTGCGAAACTCGATGCGATTTGGGAGAGCCTGGACACGCATATAGTATGGACTTCTGTGTATCTGCATTTGAAATGGAATTTTGATAAGCTGACACAGACAGCTCATTGCTCACTTACCATTCCGTTTGATGCGATTGTGGTCGGGTGAGCCGGAGCAGGAATAACGTGAGGTTAGGTTCTCTCTGCGACTGAGCGACTCGGCGCCCACGTGAACGAAAGGACACCAGCGAAAGACCATTTTGAAGCCATATCGAAACCTATAAAAAGGAACCCAAGTAAACTACATCAAAATGCAAACAATGAGAATGCTTTGACTGCCTCTGACTTGTCTTGACTTGTGCATTCGCTTGGAAACGTAAATGGAGATGGAGATGGAATGCATAATAAGTTGGCATAAGCCAAGGGGTACAAATGTTTGCTAACACAGCTCGATGCTGTATTAAATGATACAAATAACATGGAAGTAGAGAATGTTGAGGGTGTTTAATGGCTCTTTAAGGCATATCATTCATGAAGTTCGAGTCACATCAGCTTCTATTCATAAAGTCATGTGCATTGCTTGATTGAAACCTGCATTAATTAACACTTTTCTCCAATGCACATTTCTCTTTTCTTATTTGCAGTTTTCCGTCTACTAACTAAGCTAATTTATGGCTTATTCACACTGTATCAGCTTCGATAGGAAACTAGTTTCTATTCACCAGAATCAAACACATGTCAACTCGTTTGATTTATGAATTTTTGCTCAACATTCATACACTTGTTATTTGCTATTCCTTTGTAGTAGGTGCAATAATAAACAAGTCAGTGTACTGCAGTAGGGCATGCCTCACTGGCAGATATCCTACATTTAAGTAAATAAATATTAAGAATATTCATTACTACATAGAATGATTATTTGGTGATTATTGCAGCTTATCAAAATACAATATATTATGTAGAATAATTATACCCTGCATGGGCGCATTGATAGGGAATTCGAATTTCCTCTGTAGTCTATCATCATTTACATAAGGTCGTCATAGCTGGGAGTACTCTATACGTGTTACTGTCAAAGTTTTGCTGCACGTAAAAGCCGGCAGGACATCAGCCCCATTTCACCAACCCAGCCATGGTCACGCACCCTCTCACCACTCTCCAATCTACGTGTCGACGGCAACAGTCATTGCCATGTTGACTGGGTCAAATTAATTGCAATCAGTTACGTTTCCCCTAACGGATGTGGCACACGAAACGCGTAACGAACGCGTGACGACTGTATGCACAAATGTAAATATATACATATGTAACTCTATTCATTATCTGTATCTGTATCTGTGTATCAAGAGGATAGTCCAATAAGTGAGTCTCTCTAATTGCAGCGTTAACTTTTAAGGTAATCATACTTATATCGCAGTTGCAACTGATGCAGATTTGATTACTAATATACTAGTAGATTTAATACATCTGCTGCAAACACAGCAAATGTCTTTCTTAGACAAAGCATTCATCAGACCCCTATATATATATATATATTGACTTGCCAACCTGATAAAATTGTTAATCATAAATTGCATAGGTTGAATGGGAATAGACTTAACCAAATGGTTAGTAGGATAGAGCCTACAACCTATCAGTCGGGCGCACTTGACAGCAGTTCTCTTTGCTTTTGCATAAACAATGAGTAGTTTTATGTATAGAATTTATTTGGGTGTTTTATTACTATCTGCTTGATTAATTGTTTCAGTTCAAAGGCTTTGAACTGGTTTTGATTATCTGAATAAGGATTTTGAATTAAAATGCAGACCTAATCAAGAAAGCACCATCTTAAAGGAAGAGTTGTCAGTTTAGACACTTTGCGGCACCTCCACGCCTTGTGCAATTGCTTTAATAAACTGATTTAACTTTAAGCGTAAGAATATTGCTGAATATTAAATCAACCTTGCTGGAAATAGAATCAACATTATGTTAACAAACGTAGCTGCCCTCGCTGTCTGCTCTTTTGCAACTGTGTTTATGTGTTTGACTATAATGATGTTGCTAATGATGATGATAATGATGAGCAATGGCTTCATTTCCGGCGAACCAGTTAGCTGGCTAACTGTCTAATAACTGGATAAATGATGTTACAGCAGTCAGCAAAAGTGCGATTTGCGGTAAGGATAGACTGTCTCTGAATGTGTATCTGTGTATCTGCATGTATGTATGTGTGTGTGTGTGTAGCAGATGTTGCACTTGACGTTAAGTGAAGCGCAAATGAATTTCACTTTGTCCTGTGCCAGGCATAACATGAGACGATTGAGATGAATGCTTACCGTGAATTCATCCAGCAGTATATAATCGGGTTATACATGGAATTGCTCATTGCCAGCCAATAGATAACCAAGTATAGCTCCTGAATGAACGGCGCCTCGGTAATGGCCGGATAGCAGGAAGTCACAATGAAGTACGTGTGGAAGGGCAGCCAGCAGACGCCGAATATTAAAACAACAATAATCATCATTTTGACCACCTGAGCAGAAAATTACAATTGAAATTAGTACATGCTAATAATATGCAAAATGCTGTATAAATGTTTAACAATAAGCAGATCAAAAGTAGCAACATCGCAATGATGATGTTGCCACATCAACAGCCACTTGGCAAACAATTTTGAGTGAAAAACTAAAATTCATTTGCATGTTCATAAGCTCCAAGAGGGTGGGGAGGGGTGCAGCAGGGGCTTTTCTTTACTTTCACTTACCCTTCGCTTACTCCGCACATTCTCCACTTGGCGGGGCGTATACTCGCCAATGGTCTTGGAGCCCCAGAGCTCAATGCCCACACGAGAGTAGGTGACCGTCATGGAGACAATGGGCAGAAAATAGGTGAGTATTATGATGAGAATGTTGTAGCTAGATTGAGAAGAATAGATGGACAAATCATAAGAGGCTAACAAGCTATATACATGTACATTTGTAGCTGCTGCTTTAACGACTCGAATCGAGGTTTAACAGTCACATAGTATTCGCTTTCAAATTGCCATAAAGTACACATCCTGTACAAATCGCATGAAAGTCACTCGTGTGTGTTTTATGTGTCGAATATCTTACGGTAACGGTTTGCTTTATCTGATTTCATGATTTATGACCTCGTGCAACTTCGAATGCAACAAAATTCGCATCCCCTCCCTTTGTGTGTCATACTTACAGATGCTCCTGCTGGGAGAAGTTTGTCGAGCCATCTGGCCACTCCGGAAAGCACACAATGCGCTTACTATGCTGACCGGGCGAGAGCACCTACAAAGTAGTAAAAGAAACACATACCCATATGTATATAAATATATATTGGCAGCAGTTACAAAATATCCTGTTGACTGTACCTCCTCCGTTTTGTAGAAGAGTAGCATGGGGCAGGAGATGAGGGAGGACGATAGCCAGATGACAGCAGCGATGGCCAAATTGCGACGCTTGCTCATTCGCGGTTGCAGCGGCTTCATAATTGCCACGTATCTGGTATACAAAAGAATCAGAATCCATCAAACAAGGGGAATACACAGTGAAAAATATCAAGTAAATGGATTTGAAATGAGGAAATCAATATCAAAGGGGATATGGAAAACTTCAGTTCTGAAATCTGACTTAATATAACTTTGGAAATAAACTAATGCTAAAATTAGACCTGTTCCCACTTCCATTTTCGAATCTATTTTATGCATTTTCTTGGGATGCAAAAAAAGAAAAAATAACTATACAGCGCGATTCATAATTATAAGACACTTTAGAATTTGCTAAAATGAAATTAATAGGATTCATGCAAACCCGATTGGTAGAGGTTCTTAAAAGTCGAGAACGATATACTAAATATAAAAAATAATTTAAAAAAAAATTTCCATGTTTTTTGTTTAAAGGATGGTGACTTATGATAATGAAACACTAAAAAGACGCATCAAACGCAAAAAATAGTTCAAGGGAAAAACGCAAAATTCTAACGGCGAATTCAAAGCTCAGATGTATACGCATTGTATTTGTCAAAAAAATGTCGGCTTTAGAAAGCTTTAATCACCAGATATAAGACATATTTAAGTGTCTTGTCATTATGAAACGCACTGTATAATATAAATTTTTTTTGGCATCCTTAAAGTATGCAATTCTTGAAAAATCTTATTAAAAACAGGACTGAAGAATATTTCATACATTTTAAAAAATTTTAATTTTAAACTTCAGGCACAATCTGTTTAATTTTAAAACAATTTTTTCCTTAGTGTACGCATCGTGTAAACGAATTATACTGCATTTTACATGGTAGAATCCGAGCATAATTATTGTACCTCGGTAAATTGACAAAGTTTTCCGTGCAGAAAGGATTTTAAAATTGAATCAAATAGTAAATATATGGTATAGTATTTTATGAAAATATTGAGAAAATACTAATTAATCCGGGCATAGTGTGTACCTAATGCATTCATTAGAACCCTTTGAGATGTGGCAAACCAAATTAGCGGAAAATTGAAATTTGAAATTTTCTATAGTTTTTGGTAGCGAAATTAGTTTATTGGCATAACATGATGGCATGTCATGACTCTTACGCTGACTAGGCAGCCACTAAAATGAATCATACAATTTTTTGAATGGCTCTTCGTTATGTGAAAAGAGTTATTTGGAACGAATTGATGGTCTCAGATAAGGCAAGGAATGAGCTTGACAGCCCCTTGTCAAAATTGATGAACTGCACACGTAATATTTGAAGTTGCGATGGCTTATGCGTCTATAAATGAAATCCCTTTCATTAGAGTCCCAAAACTTAATATGGATGAATGATGGCATCGATTTGGTTAACAATACCCTCGAAATGCAACAAGCTATTGACATGTTTCTACCCCTGTAAGCTTAGCTTAACAAAAACTCACACAGACCCACAAATACATATGTATGTAGCACATACTCGTATCTAATATTAAATTGAGCAGTTTTTCGGGTTCAGGGCATTGATAAGGGTACTGCACCCAAATCACGACTCACAAGAAAACTTTCGTAAACGAGCCACGCACATTTGCAATTTGTCGAGTGTACGTACCTACCTACATACATACTTTCATACATACTTGTATATGGATTCGTTACACATGTATCTTGTGGGGGGCGTGGCACTTACCTGTCGATTGATATGGCCATTAGTGTGAACACCGATGCACAGATACTCAGCATGGCAATGAATTGCGATACTTTGCAGTAGAACTCGCCGAATGGCCAATCACTGTCCAGCATATAGTAATAGTTGAAGGTTACGTTGAGACTCGAGACCATGGCATCCGCAATGGACAGGTTCACTGTATTCAATAACAAAAAAAATAAATAAACAGAAAATGCGTTTATTACTTTAAAAGTGAAGGAGAAAATTACCAAATTGTGCAAATAAACAGTCAACATTAAAGGTTATCTACCCAAAGCTATGGCTTGACTTTAATTGAGTGTAAATGCTTGGCAGATACCCTGTAAAGTGGAAAATATCATAAGTACTAAACTATAGAGTTTTGAAATCAACCTGTTAAAACATTGAAAATCAAAGTTCTTGGCCATGGCTTAAAAATTCTATTTTAATCCCTAAGATCCCTTAGATAGCAGTTCGTTATAGGAATTTGTTTTTTATGTAAAAAGATATACAGAAAATAATAAGTGTGTACACTTACTTATTTTCAATACTCAGCGATAATATGTATTGAAATTTTAGTAGCCAATCTCTCTTGTCAGCAATTGAGATTTTCTTTTAGCATCTCGATAAAAGGAATATAAACTAGATAACCTGCATACGTAGCACGGAGTGGTATATGAACCCTTCAAATGTATAAATTTGTTTTTGTTTTCAAATCTTTTTATGCGCATTTTAAGAGCAGCAATTTCAATGAGTTTGCAGGGTATAATAAAAAGTTGGCAACACATTAAAAAGGTAGCAAAAAGCCAGCAACGCATATTTCATGTTTTTTAGAGGTTTATTTTATTTTTTTAGGGTTCATATGTACACACGGAATGAACGGTAAATTGTTTTTTGTTTATTTATGTGCTGTACATTTATAATTAGTAAAGAGTTAAGTGTAGTAATTCTGGGAAGTCGACACGACTCGGCATAATGAAAGGGAGTCTGTGGCACGAAGGGAGGAAGCCATTAAGGAATGGCATCCATGATTGTCCGTTTGTCTGTCTGCCTCTCTGTCTGTCTGTTATTTGGCATACTTGATGTTTTTATTGTAAGTGGAATATTTGGTTTATTCTTTGGAAGTGTGTAACGATTTACATGCCAATGAATCACTAAAGGAGACTGACTGAGAGACAGACAGATGAGAGCAGAAAAGACAAAAATTATTGTTATTATTATTATTATGATGATGGCATGCGCCTTTGCCCATTGTTTACTTTTCATTATCTATGTAGATAAGCAGAGTGAAAGAAATAAGCATAAAAAGCAACACTTGTAACAACACCCACAGCACCCACAGCACCCACAGCAACAATGAGACAAATGCTTTTTTCTTTCAGGTTTTTTGCTCTTGTTTCTTACAACATTGACGCCTACGGTACGTGTCGCATTTTTGCCAAACGACCTGACCAACTCTGACCCTAAGCCAGAGGCTTCTTTGAAGGAGCAGCCACGTAGCCGAATATCGATTTAGACTCGTTTTAATTAATAGAAATCTAATAACAATAGGCATGAACCGTACTGAATAGCCTACTCGCACAATATACTACAAACAAAACATGCAAATTTTGCGTATTCTTATTAAGACAGGCAAACTCAGCTGGGAGGAGCTATGGCAAGAAAATTAACAATTTCGTGCTTTGAATTTTATTTATTAAACAAAGTTCAATTTTATTACCCAGTTGATGAAATGCAAATTCGTGGTAAATGGCTTTTAGAGCCAGACATTTTAGTTTACATAATCATTTTTATAATAAGAATAATCAGTTTGGGTATTACATCCGCTGTGGACTTTGGCTTTAGGGCACATAAGCAGCAGCATCCGCTCTGAAGCTCGCTTTAGTCAATCAGCTGGGTCAGAGGTTATGCTGGGTGTGGGGATTACTACAAGTATACTATCTAAGACTGCATGCAAGATGCCATTATGTCTGACAATGCAACTGCCACAACAACAACTGGAACCACACACAGATACAAGTAGTATTTTTCCTGCCTTTCAATGTCAACTTGCGCATGCATAAGGCCGCCGGGCTTTCATATATGTCTGTGTGTGTGTATTTGTGTATGTATTTTTCTGTATGTGTATGCAATTGTCTATTGTCGGAAGGCAGTCGGCTGACAGCAGTTGGTCGGGGTTAGTTCTCTATTGGTATGCCTTGCACTTTTTATTCTTCTGTTTTTAATGGTTTCGGCAGTGCCCGTCGGAAATACACACACACACACACACACACACATGCACATGTGACACATAAAATAAATGACTTGACTGCATTTACACAGTGCCTGACAAGGAAGCCAGCAGTAAAGCACCCAGCATAAAGAAGTTTTAGTGCAATCCGACTAATGTCATTATTAAAATGTAGAGTTAAAGTCAAAAGACAACAGAGAACTCTTTGGGAATTTTAATACAATATAAAATAGTCATAGCAGTACTTGGATCACACAAACTACGCCTTAACTTAAGCTTAACTACACTGTATATAATTAGTTTTAAAGTATATGTGGCAATACAATGTAATGACTCAATTATATACTTTATGTTATGCTTAAAGTTGCAATCTGCAATCTTACAAAATTCTTCTACCCTCAACCTGATGCAATTAAATGAAAGGATAAAGTTTTATTCGAAACCTTTCACAAACGTGGTGCTGCTGCAGCCTTCAAGTGCAATTCAAACTTGGCTTAGGAACATATGAAGTGAGATGATGAATTTTAAATTAGTTTATGACAAACCAATCAATACAAACTTTATCTGTAGTCACTTTAATATTAAACATTTATTGGGGAGTTTAAGAATTACTCAATAAAGTTAAACTATTAATTATTTGATTATATTAATATTTAATTTGTTATATTTGAATATGAATATGAATTCAGCTGCATTTAGTATAATGTATGGAAATTACTTCGAAGTGTAACAGAGCATGTCTGAAAGTTAAAGTTAAAGAACTTTAAAGAAAGCGATTGCTCTCAGTTGCCTCATTAATCATGGAAAGAACAATAAATTGCAGCAGAAAGTTGTTGAAGCAAATCCAGTTAGTCTTAACGCAAGTTCTTATACATTTATTTATATTATAATACCATCACACATATATCAATTATTAAAGACTATTTAATTACACCGAAAATAAGACATTTAGGTCTACGCTGCGTATGCGTAATATTACTCATACGCAGGGGCTCACACTTGGGCACTCACCTATGAAATAGTTGGTCACTGTACGCATCCGCTTAGTGGTGAGAACAATCCAAACGACAATTAGATTACCGCCCGTTGCCACAATGACCATGCCCCCAAACAGTATGCTCCAGAGCACCTGACGCCACCAGGGCACAACAAAGGCGAATGTAGCAACTGGCGTTGCCGCATCGTCGCCAGCACCACCACCACCAGCAGCAGCGACATCAGCAGCTGGCAGACCTGTAATGCCTGTGGGTAAACTGTGTAAAGAGAGAAAGTGAAAGCAATGAGAAGTGTTAGAACAATGGTGAATTAGTGACATGAAGATTATTTCTATGTATGTGTGTTGTATCTGTGTGTGTGTGTGTCTGTGTGAGTGTGGCAAGTGGGTGTCCTGTTGCCTGCTCACAGGATATTAGGTGTATGTAATTGTGCGTGCGTTAACAAATCCGTGTTCTTGTGCGCCGTCTGCCACATAAAACCTCAGGCTTCTGCTATAACTTTGCTTGTGGGTTACACATCGTCATTTGTCGGCATCTTTTTAATATTTTGTGTCTCCGATTGTTTATTTAGCACTGCGCGTGTGTGCGTAGAAGTGTTTAAATAGGCAATTCACACAAAACCACACACATATACGTATCTATATATGTTTGCTCGACTAGGGCATAGATTTAGTGGTCTTGTTTAAAGAGGCAACGCAGGCTGTTGCCAGGGGGCATGGATGTGGTGGGGCCTTTGGGAGATTTGTCGCGTCGTCTGTCAACGCGTGTGCTGGCCCTTAATATCGTGCAGTCAGTCAGTGTATATCGGCCTCATGTTCATATGGCTCGTTAAGGACCCTCAGTCCGGACATAAGTAATTTAATATGTGCGCTATATGTGCTGATATACGACTCGGTACCTCTGCGGGTCCTGCGAGCCTTTCGACGGGGCTAAGCTGCTGTTACAGCTACTCCTACAGCTCCTATAGCTCGTAATCATCTGCTGTTAGTCAGCTCTTTAGAGCAATTAAAATATATGTATAACATACATGCAATATACTCAACGTTTTACGAGTACTCGCATCATGATGGAGGACTCAAAAAAGGCACCTCGACTCTACTATCGTGTGTGGGTGTGTGGCGCATTTGCATAAGTCCCTTTTGTTTATTGGCCTAGTGCAAAGAGGATTATTGATTTTTGAGCTCAGCTCGGCTCGCTGGCTAGTTTCTCAGCCACATACACACACAAAAGGAATAACAAAGTCAAAAAGAATGTAACTAAATCTAAAGAAAAAACCATTTCATGCAGCAGCCGCAGGCATACGAAAATGTCATGGTAAAAAATAAAATATAAATCTGTTGATGCTTGAGTTTTTTTTTCACTTTTTTTATATTTTGATTTTGATTTTTTTTTTGCATTAAGGCCCGCCAACGCAGCGCCAAGGCAAGCAAATAAACAGTTATAAAAAAGGAAAACATTGAGCACCACAACAACCGCAGCAGTGGCTAAAGATACTTCTACTTAAAGACATGTCCTTGGCAACCTAGATGAGGCATTGGCATTGCCTGCATAAGGCCACCGCAGAAAGGAAAAACACGCTTCTCAAAAATGTATTTCCAAAATGTCAAACACAGCAATTATGGCTGTCTTGCCTTCTCTCTGTGGGTAGGGTGGGGCCACCCACCCGTATAGGGATAGACTACTCTATCTATAGATGGGAGTAAACAATTTGTTGTTGCAACAAAGCGACGCTCAGAGTCGTTGAGTACATAAAAAGTCTTGGAGTTGACGGTCTAGAACGACTAGCAAATATTCTAGTTTAATTTTTGTTTGTATACAGAGTGTCACAGATAGTATCAAGTTCAATTTACTGATGTAAAAATGTAGGGTTGTGTAAGATTAGAGCTTAAGCAAGGCTCTTCAAATATTAGGAAATAGAGAAACTTTTCAAAAGTTTAAAAGTATTTCAGAATATCTATATTTTCAGAACCCAAAAAGAAAATGAAATTACAGACGGCGGTGGAAGCATTCAATTTCAGTAACCCTTTATGTAGAAGGCCTGTGGAATCATAATTTGTTTTCCTTTACTGTCTTATTTTTCATTTAATTGTCAACTTTTTTTTTAAACCCTGTACTTTATTTTTTATATGACTGCAGAGGAAAGCTGACTTAAATTGCAAGCATATCTACATACATCTGTTTTTCCTTCTCTCCTTAAATTATAATATTAATATTAATATTTATTTATTTCCTACTTATTAATTACATTTATTTTAAGTGTGTTTACTGCTTTAAATATATTTTAAATATTATATTATATTTTTTTAATATTTTTATTTCAATATTTTTTGCCAATATCTATAGTAGTTAATTGCAACATTTACTGTCATCTACTATTGTTAGCTTTTCATCATGTTATATTAAAAACCTATTATGCAGAAATAATAATTACAAAATTTAAATTTAAATTTGCAATAATATTTCAGTCTTTATGGAAGTCATATCAGTTTACCTTTGAGAATCTTGAGTACCATTAAAATAAGCATGCCCTTTTGTTCCCAAGAGATAGACACTATGTAAAAAAGCGCTATGAGAGGACTCGACAGTAGCAAAAGAAGCAGCAGACGACATTAAACAGTCACACACACACACTCACACATACGTACACACACAATCAAACAATCAGATAGAAAAAATGTATTTTTTATGTATTTGTGTTTGCGTTTGTATTGGTGTTTGCATTTGTATACGGCGTAGCCCATCAATGTAATGTATTTGAAACGGAAATAAAAAGCCATGAGCCGTGGGTGGAGTGAACGGAAATGCTTGACTGATTGAATGGCGACTTGCAGTGCGAGTGAATAAATGAATGAATGAATGAAAAAGAGTGAGTGAATGGATGCCGCCGCAATGTGAAGTCATTAGATATGCATGGTTGGCACACAAAGCAAACCCAGTTGACTTAGCTCAAGTCGAAGTGAATGTGCTGGCGTGGGGCAAAGGAGTTCATCAGCTTTAATCAAGCATTTCGGAAGCGAATCTTTGGCTAGCAATCGCTTTAATGGTAGCGTGTGTTATGCGTTAATTCAATTTGTGTCATAATTAGGCATTTTGGACATACTTACATTCTGCTCAGATTGTGAGTGATATCGGGAAGAGGCGTTTGATTGGTCACAGCCATCATGCTATTCATAGCGTTGTACAGCATGGTGGGGGCATAAGTGCTCCAGTTGCTCCAGCTATTCCAGCTGCCATCACTATCGCTGTCCAACAACAGCTCATCGTTGTCGTTGTTCTCCATGACTAATGTTGTTGTTGTTCTTTGATGGCCAGAGTCCAAGTCACCAGCATGCTCTGAGTGCGGCTTCTTACCCTTGGCCTTTTGTTTGCCCTGACTAATGTTGCGTGTCCCTTTTTGCTGTATTGCCTATTTCGCTTCCATCTGCTTGCTCGTGTGCCCTGTAAAAACAACAACAAAAAATTAGAACAACTAAGCGCAATAATACATTTAACTAATTTCGTTTCACAGACGACCAAGAGAGCAACCCAAAAAAAATTGTTCTTAGATGTTTGCTCTCAAGATTGGTCAACCGCAGGAAGAGGCATTTCATGCTCGTTTTGCATCAAAAGATTTTTGCTTGTATGTGTGTCTATACACACACACACACATATATATATATTTATATATGTTTGTCTGGCTAGACTTACAAGTTGCTAGACGGTAGGTTCCGATTGATTTTGATTTGTATTCGTTGAGTGGATTTTTTGTTGGTTCATTTGAGGTTTCTGTTTCGCTAACCGCACATACAAAAGTTTCCTGTACTCTGTGGTCTGTGCCACATCTCATCAAACATATCATAACCTAAAAGACTTTGGAATGGATCCAAGTGTAGTCAAATGTTGGTAAGTCCTGGGTTGCCAGAGTAATGTTTAAAAATAAAATTTTAAAGACATTGTTAAACGTAAGTCAAATAAAGAAACTTTTTAGGTGACATCAAAGGCAATTAAAAGTTGTGCACTCTGTGGTGAGAGTGTGTTCATTATTGAAATTATAGGAATATATACTAAATATAGTATTTATGCTTTGTTCAATTTATTTTAAGAAATTCTGTTGAATTTTACTATTGATACTTTCTAAAGAATTAATTCCTTTTAGAATATATTTTGAGCGGAAGAATATTTTTAATTAAAGGCATACAAATAATTCAATAAATGTAAATAAAATGTTAAAATTGCCACAATAAAAGTTTGAAATAATTTCGTGGAAGAAGAACTTACTTGACAATACTTTTCTTAGTTCATTTAAATGCTCTACTCTTTTCTGAACTGAGGATATATTTAATAAGAAAATAAGTTCAGGACGCCTTCAAATGGAGCACTCTTGTTTTAATTTGATTTACTTTTCTAATAGTGACATAGTTATGCTTTGTCAATGACTTTAAAGTGTCATTATAACTTGAGCACGTACCAGCCAAAGAGAGTAATAAATTTGTACATGACAGAATGTTCTCAGAATTCTAATCAAATCTTAATGGCTCTCAGAACTTTATATACTAGTAGAGCTGCATAAGTGCAAACGTTTCTTATCTTTCCAAGCACTTGAAACGCATTGTCAAATTGTGTCAGTTGAGCAGGACAGACCTGTAGATACTCAGTACTTGTTAATTACAAACCAATACCTCCATGATAGATACTTAATCATTTTCTTAATGGTTATATAATCTGACCAATTTCATTTGGGTATGAGTAATGGAAGTCAGCCAGTAAAAGAAAATCCATTACCTTAAAAGAATGGAATATACTAGATTGACATAAAAATAGAATTTTCCTTTCAGTATTTCTGGCCAAAACAATAGCCAATAGCCAGAACAAAGCCATTTGACAAAAGCGCATTTCTACAATTGAGCAGAAACAGCAAGACGTCCAGGCTTCAAAAAACAAAAAGCAATGTAAAAAAACTAATTCAATTCATTCTATTCGTAGACGAACAAACATTTTATTAAAAGTGTCCCTAGAGCTGGATTTACGATTTACTTACCTGTAGTTTGTAGCAGGTAAGAGGTAAGAGTCTGTAACTTGTGGCATAGAAAATTGCTATTGCTTTCCTTTCAACAGAATGACAGTTAAAGTTTCTACTGATAAAAGGCCAAGGAACAGATGTGGCAAGTGAACTGCTGCCACTCGTACTCTCCTCCTGTTGCTGTTCACTGCTTCCATTTCCACTTCCACTTTCCCACTATGCTTCCCTATCTACATTCCTTCGTTTCTATCTCGACCGCCGACCATCTTGGCTGGTGCTGACAGATTGAGACAATTGCCAGACAGATCCGCCACTTGTAAGCTTGAGAGGAAGCAGCACCATCCGCACCACTGCACCACCATAAGGCACTGCTTATGGCATTTTATTTTCCTTCGGCAAATTAAGCGACTGTTGAGCCCTTAAGTCTGGGTATTTATGATGCTCAACAAAACAAATTTACAAGTGAAAATGAAATATAAAATATAAATAAAAAAAAACATGCTTTTGTTATTCTTTTACAGTGAGCCGCCGACAGATGCTGCCTGTTTAGTTCAGCCATTAATAACAAGGGTATTATGTCTGCGGGCTGTTAATCAATTAACCCCGCATCCAAGAGATGATTGTGATTGTTTTTAAACAAATGAGGAAGTTTTTGTGTGTGCAAAAATCAATTACCGCCAAGTTGTCTACACGGTAATTATACTAAATATAAGAAGTGACTGAACATCTGGCCATTTACTTGTAGTGTATCTGAGCGAGCAACAGATAGAAGATACAGATAGAGGGAGTACTGCACGCTGCAGTTGCGGCGACGCGGACTATGCCGGACATTCGCGTAGTCTTAATGAAATGTAAACAAACTTCAAAAGAATGTTGGCTATAATTGGCAGCTGGCCGAACGCTTCGTACAGTTCAGACAACTCAGTGCAGCGACCGCGACCAAAGGGGAATAAACTAAAAATATGTATAAAGTGCGCAAAAATATTTGTTGAAAAAAGCAAAAGCTTGAGTACTCTCACAACTGTTCCACGAGCTACCCTTGACTGATGTCTCTTTCAATGGCTGCAATAATCACAAAAAATGGGATTTCGCTTACTTTTTTATTTTCCTTCTATTTTTATTTTTATTTTGCTGTATGTACTTGAAAAATAGCCCAACTGTCACGTGCTGCAGAGCTGATTGTTTAAAACTGTTAAAGTCACTGGCAGACAGTTCGACGGTTACTTTTTTGTGTATGGACTTCGTTGGGGTGCCATATGCGGGCAGATAACGTATACGCCATGTTGTAGCCGTAGAAGTAGTGCAAGTATTCAATATTTGTCTGCATGCCATTTAAATGAATTTGTCTTCCGGCTGTCAGTTTGTCGAGCTCTTCTTGTTTTCTATTCTATTCTATTCTGTTTACGGGTAGAGTCATAAAAATAGAAACTTTATCGCACAATTTACACGCTGCTAAACATGCCGGGTGTTGAGACTGGACAAATATTTTCAAAATAGCTGTGTTGGCTTTTCTTTAAATTTTTTAAACGAATTTATTCCAGCCAGTGATGCGTTAGGCTAAGAGTAAAAGGCAATATGCTGGACATCAAATCATTGTAAAGAGATGATTCAATTATTATGCGAGTATATGATTATCCTTAAATAAAAGTTGTAAAAAATATGTATGACCTCTTGCGGTTCAAAGTATGCTGGTATTTCTTTTAGAGTTAAAGAAAAAGTATACTCATTCTCATAAAGTGAAAAGAGAAAAACCTTGAAAGAAAGTGCTTTAAGGTTAATAATAAAGGAATAAAAAATTGCATAATTAAAAGAAGCAAGTGTGAGCTGTAACCATAACAAACAAATTCCTTCCTTTAAAAGGACACATTTTGCAAATTGAAAAGTTGTTCGTGCTGTACTTAAAAAGTAAAAAAGCTTCTATTAGGTTCTTATCTGCATCGTATGTACTACAATTTAACATAAAGAAATTAAAAAATTATTAATCAATTAATGCAGAAATTGATAAGAAAATTATACATTATAAAGCAATTGAAAAATAAACTAAAGTTAAATTCAATTTAAATTAAGTCGAACTGAAATTGAAATACCTAACCTAATTTAAATAATAATTAAATGGACATTAAATTAAAATTAAATTAAAAAGCTTAAACTAAAGTTTCGCCCAACTATATCTAGCTTAATCAACTGAACTCAATTATGAAATTGAGAATATAATGTAGATAATAGGGGTATTACCACACAACCTTGTGTCTTTGGCCTTATGACACCTAGTATGTACATATATACTACATTTGAATAGCTCATTATATTGCAGTTAATTTGGTTGAAAGGTGTCATATAAGCTGACCATATAGAAAGCGTATTTAGGTCTCGCCATGACTAAATTATAAGATGTGTGTGTGTGTGTGTGAAGGCAGTTGTTTGTTTGACAAGTCAAGTGCAGGGTGTGTGCACCCTGCAAAAAAAAGGACATATATATGTATAAATGTATATATGAAATAATAAAGAGAGAGTTTTCTTGTGTGCGTGGCTGTTGGCCCATTGTAGCAATAAGTTTTGCCTCTAATGGTAGGTGTGTTGTTGTGTGAGTCTGAGTCTGTGTGTGTGTGTGTGTGTGTGTGTGTGTGTGTGTGTGTGTGACAGATGCGAGTATGTGTGTCAATAAGCAATGGGTTCTGCGAGTTTTTGTATGCGACATGCTGGTCTACTTTTGGCTGGAGCCAACCCAGTCCCTTCGGATCCTGCTCTGCTTGAGTTCTTTCACAGCAAAAGTTCTAAAACAATTTAATGCCTAGGCTGCTTTAACTTGGCCATAGTAAGAGGGGGGTGGTAAACACAGAGAGAGAGTAAATACTTTTCTTCTCATTTAGAATTGGGCTTTTGTTTTCGCCATGCCGTTTGTTTTTTGTTTTTTCTATGAACAATGAAAATGAACTTGAATTGTAATTACCAAGGCCTATACATGGCATTTGGCAATGCCTGGAACTGGCAAAAATGAGCACGTAGCACACACGTTTTTAATTTTGGCTAACACAAAAAGCATATTTAAGTGATATGAAATCCAATTAAACGCCGGCAAATTGGCCACAATATTTTCAGCAGTTGCGAAAGAAATGTGGGAAAAGCCAAGCAAGTAAAATTCATCATTATATGATTTTTTAATGAGCTTTAAGCAGATCGTCCATCCTCGAGAATTTATTTACGAGTGCGAGTGTGAGTGTGAGTGCGAGTACTCATATGTGTTGTTCTTTCACACCTAACAAAAAGCAGCGTAAAATTTTAAACAATATTCGTAAATACGTATATAAATAAAAGGGGTGAACACACACGCCCACTAAATCCATACACACACACATCTTTATCTGTGTGTATTCTTTTGTATAAGCGAAAAATCGCATTACTGCGGCATGAGGTATGAAAAGTCGTTGGCAATCTGTTTTTGGTATGATACCATGTCTATGTGGGCGCGTGAGATAAATTGTTTATGCGCTTTTAATTTGTTTGCCTGTGTATTAAAATATTTTAAATGAAAGCAATTACATGCCCTCCGCTGCAGAGCTTGAGAATGCGTATGAAAACGTTTTACACTTCGCTGGCAAAAGTGAGTATTTAACGCATTAGTCAAATGAGTTGACACAGCGTTGTTGCCGCCTATAATTTAAGGCATAATATTACAATAATAAATTATAAATATAATTAGACATTTCTCAAATATTTAGAGAATATTTATCTGGAATTGTACTGGGAAATTAAACTAATTTATTTGGCATTACCAAATAGTATACCAAATCTGGTCTTCAAGACTAGATTGCTCTACGTGTAAAAGTCAGTATATTTCTAATTTGCACCCGAGTCACCTTTTATTTAAACTTTCGTATTTTCATATGAACAGTGTTTGTTAAATAATAAAGTATGTATGAAAAAGCTGTTGAAAAGCAAATTTTCACTTCAATTATTAACAGTCATCTCCTGATATTAAAACAAACAACAAAAAAAGTTCTAAACTGTGTATAATTTATAATAAACACGTAATTTTTTTATTTTAACTTTCTTACTAGAAAGTACATATCACATCTCCTCTTGACACTAATTATGAGTCGTTTCTAGGAAATATAAGAGAAAGTTTCTTTTCATATAATACAAAAAAACACACACACACCGTTCAGTCGAGCGCACTCGACAGTACAATACCCTACAGCAAATTTTGCTGCAGCCATGCATTCACACACACTAACATAACACAGTTACAGTTTAACGATGCTTCCTCTTCCTTTGTTGTTTGAAAGGGAAATCATGAAAAATGGTTGATTCAAAACCTTAACTGTTTATCATCCATTCATACAAACAAACGAATGAACAGACTAACGGGCAGACAGTCAGCGCTAGATCGACTCAGCCTCTCGTCTCAATTAAGAATATGTATACCACGCCTCCTTCTGCTTGTTATATACATTTGCGCAAAGTTATTATACTCTTTTTACCCATTTTCCATGGGTATAGGGTATACAAAAAACTTGCCACACAGCATGCAGTTCTAAACTATGATAACATTCATATTAGCTAGAGTGTGCATATCAGTTAGACAGGCAGATGGACAGGCAGACAGTCAGACAGACAGACAGACAGACAAGTGGCCTGCTGGCAATAAAAGTTTATGCTCACATTAAATTAAGCTAGAGAGTGCATAATATTACGGTTATTGTTATGTGATATTTAAAATGGACATACGCAAAAGCTACAGCAAATTATAAAGAAAAGTGTAATTGAACGAGAGATAACGTACTCATATGACCTGGAGTACGTTACGGTAAGTAAGATAAACTATCAAATATAGTCGTAAAATTGGAGGAAAGATAGAGACAAGGCCAAAGCGGTTGCCATAGACCAAGACCCAAGCGGAAGCCCCCAGTCATACCATATGCATAAGAAACAACCTAGTTTAGTTGTGCTGCTTATTTGGTTGCCTTATCTTATCGTCATTGAGTTTATTAAGAGGTCAACAGATATTTATGCCGCTGTCGTGTATAGGAAACCTAAATCGATTCACAGGCACACACCTAAACCCAGACCTAGATCCAGACCCAGACCCAGACCCAGACCTTACGCTTGCATTACTCTACATTAGTCGAGGGGAGGAGTTCGAGGAAATTTCTCTTCTACTTCTTTTTGCGTTGCTTGTTTGTGCTCAGCTTGCCTTGACCAAACCCTATTCAGTCAATTTATTGCAATTATGTGTAAATTGAGGAACAAAGCGAATCGCAGACGATACCATCGAGTGAGAGATCTCAACTAACAGTAAGTGCACAACCAGACAGATGAATGGAGGGCCGCGCGGCATGCACTTGTCGCCAGGGCGTTTGAGTTGATGAAGTCGTTGGTCATGGCTAGTGGAAAAGTGGAAGAGTGGATGCTGTGCAGGCAATTGGAAAGAGCAAAACTAAAAAAATATACAACAGGCAAACAAGGCGAATGGAGGGGAGGGATGGAGCCAAAGGAATCGACTCGTTAAAATATGCACATGATTCGCATAGTTGTTTAGGACCAGGACCACGACCACGACGGGCACCAGGACCCGTTGCCTTCATTTAAATTCATATACTGGAAGACAGTACTGCTGTCCAGTTTTACGGCGGAGCTAGCTCTGCGTAATAAAACAGTGAGGATACGGTGCTTTTGTTGCTTCAGTTCCAATTTAATTAAATGTTTTGATGCATGACAGCACATAGCAGAAAAGCAGAAACACGAGTTCAAGCATGCCACGATATGTATGGCATTCATTCTAATTCGTTTAAAGACCCTTTCCGCCAACTGAATCTGTAGAAAGTGTCCAGGGACCAAGGACGGACACACAACAGCCGGGGACAGAGTGTGAGCCTACTACATGGAGTAAGTATGAAGGGCATTTGATTCAACTAATGGCAGCCTGAATACACTCATAGTTTTTGACTCTTGGCGTGTAATGTGACGTGGCATCTAGGGTCGGTAAAAGCAATTCGTGTTGAAAGGATTTCCAGTTTAATAAACTGGCCAGCGGTTGCAGTGGTCTCTCATTTCGTTAGCCCATTACTAGCCACACCGCCTGCCTCCTGTCTGTTCCAGCCAAATGAAGCTACAGTTTCAGTGGTCGAGTGGCTCGTCATGGCATCAGACGCAGTGACCACAAGTAGGACAAACCTCTAACCGGATGACCATCATTTTGTACATAAAATATTTAGTGTTACTCGGTGGTTGGTTGGTGGTGCGTTGATTGATTTACGAGACTCGTCAGCAGCAAAAACCACATTATGCTTTCGCACGCACTCATACATCGATGAGCAAGTTGGGCATTAAAATAAACCAACCCAATAACTTAATTGAATATTTTAAATACTTTTTACTACTCATATTTTATAAATTGTGTGCATATCGTTTAAAATGTATGATGAAAATTCCCCAAACAGTAAAGTATTTAAAGAAATTATTTAAATACTTCAACTTGTGTACTAAAACTTATCAAACTTTTGCACAATTAAAAGTTTCACCCATTAAATATCCTGCAGCTATAATAGAAACAAGTAAAAAGCGAAATTTATTACTGCAAAATTTTGCTTTAATTTTGTGACAATTAATTTCAACAGTTTTCATCATTAATATTCCATTAAATGAACATAACTCAATTCTAGCATAATCTGAATTTAATTACTACAAAACATTTATAATATAATACAGTGAACTTCTCATTTTGGATCATTTAGCATAATTATATTTCTCAGTCAATTGCATTTGATTTAGGTTTGAGCTCTGAATGCAGTCAAATGCAAAACACAAAACTCAATTCAGATACAATTATTATTCACTCAATTAGAATTTGTGAATGTTTATTGAATAAATCGAGCGCAAGAGCAGTAAATAAAATTAAGCACACTAAACCTTGCTTATCTTAACTGCTTTACTCTTAAGTGGTTGAGCAGTAAAGAGATTTCAGTTTAAGCCTACATGTATATTAATATGGAAAATGCTCTAAACAGAAATATATACATCTATGGAGATTAGCCAATATGAAATTTATAAGCGGGTAAATTTCGTTTATTTTAAATTTAATTAAGATTAATTAGCTCTAGCAAGATTTTTATATATATCAAAATTATTTATTTTAACGTTCTCAAGAATGTGTTTAATATTTTTTATATTTATATTGTTATCCAATATTTGACTACATTTTATTACAGTAAAAATGTAATTTATTAGAGAATGCCAAGTTTATTATTGCGAAAATATTCTACAAATTTTACAGGAAATATTTATATACCTATTTTCCAAAATATATTTCTTTAATTTCATTAACTCTATTTCTTTCAATACTGTTATAATTTTTTCTCCAATCCTCTAGTGATTGTTATGTTTAGCTTTATATTATTTTAATTATATTTTGAGTTTTTAAAGTTTTAAAAAATGTTTTTACCATTTTTGTTATTTATATTTTCAATTACATATATGTAGTAATATTTGTGTATATGCAAATCTTTCACTGGTAACTCTAGCCTAGATCATTCCCATATTTTTATTTTTTGAAACACAATATTAGAGACTAATTGGTTATACTCAGCTGCTGATTAAACACTTCCTACTGAGCTCACTTTGCAAACACTTGCAGGGCTATTTGCAATTGAAAAGTGCTCAAATAACAACGCATCTGAAGTGTAAAGTAAACCACTTTGCAACCTATCGCAATTGATCAAATGCACAATATACTTATATTATATGCATATAGTGAAAAACGTAAAGTGATATGTATTTAGTTTAAGCTTACCAACCAAATTGCTCGTGATCGAAATTAGTATTTAATTTCAAATTGCTGGCACGCCACAAAAACAGGAACACAAAAGTCGTTCATAAACAACGTATTTTATTTGCAAATTGGAATGCTTTCGATATATTTGTTTTGCTTGATTTTATTTCTCAAGCAGAGATTCGTTTTTTATATTTGTAAATATTTATCTGTTTCATTCAAAAACACGCAGTGGAATCAACAAATTTTCCTCATTTTTTCCAATTGAGCGTGCAGCTATTATTGCACACACAGACACTCACACACACTCCTGTTTACTGTACACTGATCAATTGTTTAATAGTTTTTCTGTTTACGGTTTAAGCAGAAAATTCAATTTAGTTCGTCCATTAGCTTGGCCCCAAATTAAATTACGATGCGAAATTTGTTAGCCGCCGGCATTTTCCATGCTTATCAAACATTTTTCCCAATAGAAAATGAAAAACATTAACTGCGCCGCGCTCCGACAAATTTCTTTTTTGAACTGTTCGCGCGCGAGTTTGCCGTCGAACTGAACTGAGCTGAAATGTTGCGCCAGTTTGTCCATTGCCTTTGCCATTGCCAGTGGTTGTGCTATCTGCCCCCTGCCCACGGAAACCCCTTGGAGCCAGAGATGAGAATCGAAGTGGCGAGCAGACGCAGGTCACAGTTGTTGCTCCTACTGCTGCTGCTGCGCGCTTACTATAGCTTTCTTTCCACTTTTCATTAGGCAAATAATTAAACAAAATTTACAAATAATTTATTAAATTAGTTTTATGATTCACTTCTTAAATTGCTAAATTCCATTTAAATGTAATATTTTTATTCTATTTACTTTTTATAATTACAAATCGTACATACTTAACTACACTGCTGCCAGTGTTGCCGTGCTGCCTGGAGCAACGCACGTTTCTGCCTGCGCCTGCGCTTTGCGCATTTTGCGCTCTCTTTGTTTTCATACGCTTATTCGTAAACAGAGCATTGAAGCTGCACGTGCAATTGATAGCGTGAAACTGCGGTGTGAAGAGAATTGAATATTCTAATTGTGCGGCATGTTGTTGCTGCTGATGTATGTATGAGTGTATATGTATATGTGTGGGTGTTAGTGCTTCGTGTTTGTTGCTTTAGCTGGCGGCAGCAAATGTCTTATCTCATTCACATCAGGCAGCTGCAGGTGTGCCTTTGATTGGTGCCAAAAAAAATCCTTAAGTAAGCACCATTAAAGTATGTAAAGCAAAACATTCATTTGCACACTGCCAAAGGGAGGGTATAACAAATTGTATATGAAATATGTAATGTGTGGCATGAAGCTGCTTATAGGTATAAGAAAACCCTAGGTAGGTAGTCCCATCTATATTATCTTTATTTCGAATAATAAATAAGTTATCTACTACGGCTACACCTAATTTACATCATAATAACATAATGGCAACATATTTTATCATCTAACTTAATTGTTTTCAGATTGTAATTTACCTTAACCTATCGAACTGAAAGAGCATCTAGCAGTCGGCTCACCAAATTTTAGTCCATCTAATTCATAAAAACTTTTTTGGCCTGTGCAAAAAGTAAACTCTCTACAGCTAAAGATGGGCTGTCATTCAATTGAATGAATCACGAATCATAATAGATATGTTTTGAGTAACCGAAACAGGGCCATTCCTATGGACATCGGCTAATCAATCATTAACGTTGTCCAACGCACTGATACACGTTGCGTAATAACGAGAACTTTGTTATCATATTTCCCACACTGCGTTATTATGCACTTTTCATATCATGGTACATGTAATCATTATGATGCTGCTGCTGCCACTGGGACCACACGCAGCATACATGGCGTATGCGCAACGTCAATGGCAGCTGGACTCATAAATAACAACCCACAGCTCGTAGCTAACCGTTAACCGTTAACAGCTTACAGTTTACAGTATACAGTTTACAGCTTACAGCTCGGTGTTGCTTTATTAAAAACCCTGCTGATGACCCATATTTAATCAACGTTAATTGCACTCGCCTGTGCCTTGGCCTTCGCGCGCCATTGTCCCAGTTCGCCTTAAATGATAATTTGTTTGTCAACTTGAACGTGATATAAAAAAAAAAAATCGGGGAATAATTTACATTACACAAACATTTTTCCAGGGCTAAATACCGTCAACATCATGATGGGGAATCGCGTTTTTGATTGATGGCCAGCTCTCACTTCCGCTGGCAATACTCTGTGCCCTGTGTCTCCGGTTCTTCTGATCCTGATGGCTCTTTTACGGGCATTAAAATTTAATTTTCCAACAGGATATCCTGTTGCAGGAGAAGCTTTTAAACTACGCTGTCATTGCGTAATTCCTACTATCTGCTGTTGATATATGCCATTTTATATATAGTACATTTTATTTAGAGTTTGAAAATTTATGCAATTAAAAGTTACGTGATATGAATACTCTGAAAAGTTCGCGGAAAAAGATATTTACTCTTCCGGGAAATTTCTGCAGTGTCAGAAACTGTTTTCAATTAAATCAAAATGTGTGAAAACATTTCGAAAGTGTGGATAAAGGAACTACTTAGATAAATAGATAAACAGATAACTAACTGTTTAATAGACATACCGTATTATGTTATTCATATATTATTAGGGCTATGTCTAAGCTCGATATATGGGAAACTTTTACTTAATCAATATGGGCTCTTAAACAGATTTTTATTAAATTTTTCCTTTAAATTTTAATTAAAATTATTATGGCTGTTGAAGTCAATGAATCTTCCAGCCCTAACATTAATTCATTATCATTAATTCAATTATATTCATATCTGAGATTCAATATGATTTTAATCAATTCAAGTATTACCCTATTTTTTTTTTTTTAATATTTATTTATTAAGTGTAGAACCTGTACTAACATAAAATGTACCTTAACAACACATGGACGGAAAATTATAGATGGACCAAACCTTATATCTAAGTAGTATGAGGATTCTGTTATATTATATTATTATACACTATTATATATTCTATATATATACTATTATATATTATTATATTCTTTTGGCAAAACCTTGCCGTTTAAGACGCCTTAGAGGTCGAGCAGGCAGTAGTCGTCTGGCAAGTAGGCTGTGGTGTGTCAGCAGTCTGTCGCTGTATCGGCTCGTGTGTCTGCCAATCTGCTCTTCCACAGTATGCAGCTTGAGGTCTCTATGGAGTGTGGTACCTCGCACGTACCAGAGACAGTCTGTTATACTGCGAAGTACAGTATTATCCTATGCCTCAATTCGTGGAAGCATTACACTTTCAAATTGATCAAGTACAGGTTGGGTATTAGATGTATGCCACCAGCAATAACACCTACAGGCACAGCTGTCGGCTCTAGTACAAGGTCAATCCATAAAAAGCCATTGGGCTCAGCTGTTATTTCGAAAACTTCGCAACACTTTAATTTACGGCCAATAAACTGCAAGCCAAAAACGAAAACAAACCAAAAATGGCTGCAAAAAATAAAACAGAAAACTTTTTTAAATTATGCAACGATGTCAGGAGATCAAGGGGGTGCCCTGCTACTGATGTTGTTGTTATTGTAGGTTCATTAGCAAAGGTTCAATTTCCATAAAACATAAAGTTTTTTCTCTTTCGCCGAAGGAGTGGCAGAGGGCAGAGGTTAACATTAGACAGCTGCTCGTAAAAGCAAAAAGCTGTGAAAAAACGAGCAGCAAATCAACTACAAAATGGAGCAGGCACAGCACCTAACTTTGCCACAGCATGTGTGTGTGTGTGTGGGAAGAAAAATGAAGGTGTCGCCTTATGGAGCAGTTAATTTTTCAGACCACGTATATACAGTTATATGTGTGTGTATAAGAATGTATGAATGGCTGTCTGTATATACACGTAAACCCTTCGGGACAAGGTGTAAGGCTGAATGGGTGGCTGGCTGGCTGGCAGGACTCGTGCTGCAAAATGTCCTGGCTGCTGTTAATTATGCGTCTACGTGACTTCTCTAACGAGCGAACTAAAGGGCGATAATCTCTTGAAGTGAGAGCGGGGGTAAGAGTCCAGATTGCGCTTGCTGCGTTTTGCTGCAGCTTAACACTTAAGCTCCGACCGTAACCTTGAACTCTTAAACCATATTTATATGCCACAGACACGCAATACACACACAAACACACACACACATACAGATTTTGAACTTGCGCCATTTATCAAGAGCCCCGTCGGCTAAGCATCTAATCAAGACTCAGACTCTGACTTCGCCGCATATGCCAGGCGGGGCAAATCAATGGGAATTGCCACATGCCACAGCATCCTGCAACTGTGACCCAGTCTGAGCTAAACCTGCCACCCCGCCTCCCATTCAATTGGTATTATTGTTTTCATTTTGCATCCACTGCAAATTGAAGTGCAAAGTTTCCAAATTTTAAAACAAAATCAAATAACACATGTCTCCCCAAGGGACACGGTGAGGCAAGAGAAATTGTGGCATACAGCGGGAATTGTGGAGAATCCCTGAGCAGTTGGGAAAGAAGAAGCATATGTGAGTCATGGTTGATGATGCAAAAACTTTGATTTGAATTGTGAATGCCATTGTATGTGACTGCATATAGTTTGAAGAGTTGATTTAGATTGTGTGCAGTAGTGAATGCAAACCACGAACGAGTGTATACGACCCGAAGATATCCTATTTTATTTTAAAATATATGAAAATAAAGAGTGCTCCCACATTTACCTATATTTAAAGTTAATAATCTAAATTTTACAATAGTAAAAAATAAAATCATCATTTCGCATAGGGATCAGAAGTAAACTCTAGTTGATTCGTGTGTATATACTTCATATACTTAATAGCTAATAACTGCATAATAATAATATCAATAATCAATTGGCCTGAATGCCATTCGTTCACTTTCAAAAGAACTTATCCTTACTGCACAATTTCAGCTTATTCAGGCAAATACATACTACTCGTCCATTGTAATCTAAGAGGATTTGCTGACCCAATAGAAAACCTATCACTGAGGCAAATAGCAATATGTTTTCTATTTAAAATGTAACTATATGCTGAATATTGCATACAAGTACTAAACCAACAAACCCCAAATGTTTTTGCCCTAATCCATAATTTCATAAGCTTCCTTAAATTTACAACACATTCGCTCTGAATCTACACACAAACTGAACGCCGCCGCTTTACGAGTGGCTCTTGGAGCATTGAAGTGGAACCAAATTATGAATGTTGTTGGAGTGCTTGGTATTCAAGGTTAGGGATTAGTTTTGTGTTACATCCCCACTCTCCCCTATCTCTAGAGTAATCATCGCAAAAGTTTCCAGTTTAATGGTCATGTGGTGCACGCAGCTGGATGCCATGTTCACCTGCAGTTGGAATTTGGTAATGTTGAGAGTGGAATGTGAATGTGAAAGTGAATGTGAATGTGAATGTTCATATGAATGCTGGGGTCTGTGCCTGTACTTGGCACAGTCGCTGCGCTTACCGTTGTTCCAGAGCCAGGAAGTCGTTTCACAAAGGTGCCATTTGGGGGTGCCAGCAGGACACCAAGGTCTGGGCACAAAATGCTCGCTAAATAGCCCCATTTTCAGCTGCTGTTGCTGTTTAATGTCGGCTTGGCAAATTAGCTTAACGATGATCTACTTTACGACTGCGGAAGCTGGTTGGGAGTTGTCGCAAACCCAAGAACGCAAGAACTAACAACCGCAACGCCATTTATGCTTCAAAGAGTATTTTCTAATCAATTTTCTGCTGAAATGCACATCAAACAGGCCAAGAACAACACTTTAACATTAATTAAATAAACTGAAATGAAATAAGCAATTAAATAACCAGAAAACCGACAATTAACCTCCCAACTTTCTTACTTTCCGATTGCCGTGAATCTGAATGAAAATCAAGTACATGGAAATTATTACGTACAGACAACAAATCGGTTTTTCAATAACAAGACAAGAGTAGGAGGACAATGTGTACGACAATGATGACGACATGACCGGGATCAAGCAGCAAATATCCTGGGGCTTTAACGCACAAAACTCCAATTGCCCAGCAATAAAAACTTTGTCCTTGCTGCCACTAAGAGCAGTCTTAGCGTCCACACAATGCCCCTTAGGGGCTGTTACCTCACTCTCCTGCTTCCATTTGATGTTGGAAAAGAAGCAGGACATAACTGAGCTCAGCTGAGCAGAGCAGGCCTAAGGGAGCTATGCCAAAGGACCGCTTGGAGGAACCTATGCCAGCCCGCAGACTTCCGCAAGTTACACATTTTTCTAAAACAACAATAAATGCTATACGAAAATGTCATACCCTAAACCCAAATATTCTTGATTTAATTCATTCTTTTTTTATTTTCTTATTAATACTGAATTATTTATTAACTTTTTTATTTACTAGGAACTATGTTGAAAATGTATTGAGAGCGCATAATAAAGTTTCAGAACATTCAGTCTCTCCCTCGATTAGGGTATTAAAAAATATAATTTAAAGCGTTGCCGGCGTAACCAACATAATGACAGATTTATTACATTTTAATTTGTGGAGCAGAGCAGAAAAAAAGGTTATATACAAACTTAGATATTTTATGACAACGAGAATAAACAACTTTATCATATTTTATTTTCCTTTTTGGCCCTTTTCCTTGTTCTTGAGTAAATAACTTTTTGTACAGATTTGCCTTTGCACAAGAGCTCATAGATGCTTAGTCAATAAAGTTCTTCTTGGCTCCAAGTGTCATCGAAGTCGCTCACAAATTAAGAGTTTCGGTATTTATTTACTATAGGACCAGAATGTTGATGATGAAAGTAACCCAAAGTCTTCAATAAGATGCCTATACTCGCCCAGCACACTAATCTTTGCATCACATCCAGTTGAGCGTAAATATGGGCCTCATTCAACTGGGAAAAAAATAAAGAAAAAGAAAAGGAAAAGGATGAGCTATACTCCTGATGCTAGCCCCAAACCTGTCCATCGCACTGATAACGAGCAGCGAAGCAATTTGCTCGACTGTCAAACGATTTGAGCAAAAAGATGAAAACAGAACAAAAATCTTGATGATGTTCAGCGCGCAGTGGCTGAAATTTAAAAGGATAATTCTAAACAAATTACTGCTACAAGCCAGCAAAGACCCGACGACAGGGATAAAGAAAATCTGTTGAGGCAATCCATATACATTTCGTCAGCAAACATTGCGCCCTGCGCTACGATACAAATCGGCACTTGAGTAGTTCCCTCTTCTCGGAGAGCATTAATTTTAGTTATTGTGTAGGGGCTTTAGGTGCAGTCGACTATTGCCGAAAGTAGCTTTAAATCCGCCTGCTAGACGTAGCCGCTTTAGCCAGACAATATGGTAATTCAAGGCAGCATAATGTAATGTAATTGAGACAGCGACGAGGGGCGTTTAGCACAGCAGAAAAAAATATGAGAAAAATAATAAAAAATAAAAATAAATAAATAATATACCGGCAGAGGCAGAGATAGAGTGCAAGCACATCGTGACCCTGCAAAGCACTTTATGAAATTATGCCGAGTCCGTGGGACCAGCGTAATGTCACTTTCAGTCCATGTCAAACCTTTCTCTCCTACCTGGACAGGCTGGTAAACACCCAACGCCATATTCATAGGCTCAAGAAATGTTATCAGCGCACATTAAGGTGCTACCTGAGTAGACACCTTCTTGTATACATTTAGGCACAATCGTATGCAAATGAGCTCAAGTACGCGTACAGTTGTGCTTGGCGCAGACAATATGCCTGAGATGCTTATAAGATATAATATTTACTCACTCACTTACTCACTTATACTTTATATTCAGTTTCATTCCTCTCTTTTTTCGCCCTTGTTAATGTAATTCTTTGCGGCTAGCTGGGCAAACAGTACTTCTTGCCTGGCGACCCAGACAGCGTTTATGCTTATTAATTTTGGTCGCAATTCGTTGAACAAACGACTCATGCTCGGACTCAGGGGCGACTAGACACCGCCCACTTATCCAAGCCGCCAAGCGACAAAACTCGTTCATCGTGGGAGTCATGTTTATGAACTTTATAAGGAGCATCCTTGTACTGTGTTTAAGTCAAAGTTTATCCAAATTATATTTGTTTGCCCAAGTTGTCAACGACACGTTCGGATTTGCACATGTCATCGCATAGGTAAGTACCCTCGGACTATCTTAAATGGGAGTTATGCGTTATGCACATAAGTGCTGTCACATGCCTCATACTCGAGGTGTACTGAATTGTTTTTTGCCCTAAGGCTAGAGTGTTGGGAATTTAATGAATGATTTAACCCTAAAGTTCAACAATATTTCATAAGCAACTACATTGATAATTTATGAAGAACTCTGATTAAAATGTGTCTAATACAAATCTAAACTTATTGAGCTATTTTTCACTATTTTTGTTCAAATATTGTAAGTTTCTACTTTGAAGTTTGGCCCAAGTTAAGTATAATGCATACTTTCAGGCTGAAATTATTTGAACTACTATAAAACTCATTTATGAAATTCAAATGAATTCGTTGCATACTTTTAAGCTGCAGAAGTTTTCAGTATATCATATGAGTGCTTTAAAAAGTTGCTTTCCCGCTTTTAAATTGTTGCTAGTTCAACGACTTACTTATAGAATTCTTAAATGTTTCACGTGCCTGTTTATCGATCTACTAGCTGACAACGAAAGACAATGTTAAGGAATTTCTGGAACAAAATGAGAAGAATGCTGTGGAATGGATGCCGGGACCAGAGTGTCGCACTGTCACTAACAAGTTAATTTCGATGGCATTCGTGTGACACATTTTCACACATCATTTCTGCGGGCTTCACGCAGCAAACAGCAGCTGCTCGGTTTCTGTCCTGAGTGTGTGTGTGTGTGTGAGTGTGAGTGTGCGTGTGAGTGAGTGTCATGTTATTTTTAAGCGAATACCACTGTAAAGAACTTACTGCATACTTTTGGGGGCTGTTGACTTGAACTGCCGCAAGGCTAAAGAGATTTCTGCTGTGGCGCCATCATTTTCAGCATAATGAAAAATTGCTACATAGTATATAAGAAAAGCAAAGTCTAACTATATATCAAACCCCAGGCGTAATTTGTCGTTATTAATCAATTTCTAAGTTCAACTTTCAGCTCATTTGCATAGAGTAATTATGGACGAAAGCAATAAAATTTCACAATTGAATAAACAGCATCCGTTTGTCAAACTAAACACACAAAGAGAAATAAGTATCTATAATACTGTAAGCCGAATTTTAAATGAACTATGGACAGTTGGACTTAGGGCATGTTGAATTTGTGTGATATACTATATTAATAGAATTTATTTGCATACTAGATAAATTTACTTATAGTTATGCATCTTGAGATCAAATGTAGTATATAGACTCTATTAATTTTCAAATTTGTATATAACTCCTACTCTCCATTCGATTGCAGCTAAAACTTTTTATGTGTGCATTGTCTTGCGACTTCCGAGTGTAATTTATGATACAATTGTATTCAATTATTCGACTATAAGGCTCGAATGGTTTTATAAATTATGCAGTCAAAGCCCCATCAGCATAAATTGTGTGCAGCTGACACCCCCATACCTCTGCTTATGCACATAAATATATATTAAACATCCATGGCTAAACACAATCACACAAACAAAATAAAAGTGAATACAAACGAATACAAATGAAAGACTTTTTGGCAAAGATGTGAATACCTTCGAACAGGTGAAGTGTCTGCACATTAATCAATAATATTCATTTTTATGATTTGTTATTCACATTCCAATGCCAATGGCAAACTGTTTGAGATAGGACTCACGATATAAATGGGTTAGACAGCTTATAGAATTCTTCACTGAAAATTTGCTTAAAGCGATTACATAATTTATTTATTTCTTAAACTGTAGCATTGTTAATATTATGTTCTGCGAAAGAACCCGAAAAAGTCTCATAATATTTTTACATGCAACAAGAATTTGACTTTCAATTTCACACCTCGCTGCAGGGACAAGGATAACATAATCCCAAAGATGAAGAGATCTTTTCGACTACTTGACATTTTTATATATGTGTACATCAGTCCAAAAGGCAGACGAGAAAGAAAGACATCATCAAATGTGCCAGTTCGTGTGTGTTCGAGTGTGTTTAATATGTGTGTTGTGAGTGTGCGAATTTGTTGCCTTTTTCTTACACCAATTTTGTTTATTTTCCATGATTTTAAAAGATACGTTAAATGTATAAGAAAATATTTGTTTGCCATAAAATATGCAAATGCACGACAGAGATGAACACCTTACAGGTGCAGATACAGACACATCAGTTAAACAGGGCACTGTAGCCATGAGAACAGAGCTCTACTCTATTCTACTCCACATGGGTTCTATTCACATGCTAAAAAGATATTCAATAGACAAAAAATAAAATAAAAATACACACCATATCCTTTCAAAACAACCTTAGCTAATGACGCTGACGTCCTTGAGGCTCTATTGTTCAATGAAGAATGGAGAAAAAACCACAAAAATGCTCCTGCTTCAAGTTGAAACCGACATCAAAGTTGTTGTGTTTCTTTGAAATTAAACGATTTAATTGTATTAAAGTTAAATCAAATGTTCGTGCGAAAAGTTTTACGCATTCCACGGAGCACACACCGAAGCGTTCAAATCGAATCATTCAACTCGAGCGTGGCATACGGCAACAATACAAAGGGATGGGAGGGGCCAGTGCGCCACACCAAACATGGAAACCGATGTGCGTCGTTTTCCACTTTGCTCCAATTTCGTCTTTGTTTGCGGTTTGCTTGAATGTTTTACAGCGCGAAAAACTTTTAATTAACTGTTGCAAGCCTCTGCCTACTGCCTCTCTGCCAACCCAATTTTATCTTTAAGCTCAACCTGTAATCAAGTATTGGCAGAAATCCGATTGGAAGAGGTAAATTTAAAAAGTCAAAATCCCTTTTCACAGCCTGTTGATTTTGTGATTTTTCGTTTTTTATTGAATTTTAATACTGTGAAAAATTGTCATTATATTTTCATGTACTGCATAATTTTAATTATATTATTGTTATCAACTCAACCGACTCAGTTGCTCCACTTTGTTTTTTCATTTATTTATTTATTTAACGATGATTTTAAAGATACTTTTAAAGTACATTAAATTTATTAAATTTAAATTAATAAAGAAGTAAACAATATTAAAAAATTGTTTATATTAAACCAGAGTAATTTTTTATTCACTATTCCTATGATATATTAAGATCGCTTATCGATAATTCACTTAATTCGCTATGCTTATGGTTTAATTTTTTAAACATATTTGAGAAATTTTTACTGAATTTCGTTAAATTTGTTTGACTTGATTTTTTTGAACATTTTAATACATATTTTCCACACGATTTCAAATTATTTCATTTTATTCAATTTTTCAAAATACTTTTTTATATTTACAGAGTAACTATTCGTTGTTGCATAAAGTTTAGTTGAATCCCTTTTGGTTTACATATATATGATGCTATTTTTAGGTGCGAATTTTTTGCACACAAAATAAACATCAAGTCCTTGCGGAAAAAGGCTGGAATTTTTTAAAAATAAAATTCAGCTAGGGCTGAATGTGTGCTGATGCATGATGTTGATTAATTAAGTTCAAAAGTTACAACAGGTTAAACTTTTTGTAATTAAAAAAGTATATATATACGATATACAGCTTGTATATTTTTATGCTGATTTTGAAGCATGCAACTTAACCCGAGGCATCTAATAGTCTTTGCGGCATGTAGACAGGGCTTCGGTGTAAAGAGGGACTTTTATTAATTACTAGGATCAACTACTTTAAGGTATCTTGTGGTATACCACAAATGCTATTACTGGTATCTCTAAAAAGTGCGACTTATGGGAAAATTGAAGATTATTGTGAAGTGCTATCGCAGATTTGCAGGCAGCGCAGGTATGTGTGTGAGGTTTTAATCCATTTAAGAATGTGTATTAATAGCTGACATGTTTGTGCTGCTGTTGATAAGTAGTTCTTAATAAAGCAATTTTATTAATTACGACTCAATGCACTCTGCTGCTGCAACAATGCATTGTTTTTGCTGCTGCTGTTGTTGTGATACATATGTTTGTTGTTGACTTATTGACAGCTGTCTGGCCAATTACAGTCCAATTAACACACTCGATTGCTCTGCTCCTTTGCACACATTAACACATGACGTTTTATTTATACCCTGCGCTAAGGTGTATTAACATTTCCAAGCTGGTCATTGGCTATGACAAGTGCCCCTCCCCCCTGCTTTATCCTCTTAATCTCAGTGGCATCAACAGCAGCCACAACATTTTTTTTTCATTTGTTTTTTTTTTTGTGTCTCTAAAGTTTTAACAAAGTTGGCCATAAAGCTGATTGCCATTTAGCCAAGGGCCAAGGGCCACACAGCGTCTGTTCCAAAAATAGATACACCTGTAATAATATGTATGTAAAAGTTGTGTGTAGTTGCGTGGGGGAGAGTGTACAGAGTACCATTAATTGTGTATTTATATTCATTTGAAATTGGCCATTTGAATAAACGAATGTGCGTTTGAGTACTTAACAATCACATTAAATGAAATTCAAATCCAAGTGTAATAACATATTATGCCCAAAGGGAACACTGCTGAATTCATTCATTCAGATAATTAAAATATTATTTACGTGTCAAAAACAAGCAATTTCAGATACAGAATATACATTTATGAAAACGAATAAATTACTATTAAATTATTTATAATATCTTTTACTTAATTTGTCTCATGATTAGCTCAAGTACTCATAGTCCATTGTGTCAGCTGTGTCTGCAAATTTATTACTCTACTACTTATTATTTTTAGTCCACTTTAACCCAACCTTAAGGTTCAAGGCTAGACAAATATTATGATTAAGCCCGTATTATTGACCCACGCTTTGTTGAAATATCATACAGTTGCCTAACAAAATATCCATTACTAACAAAAGACTTGAGTGTGTGTATCCAGGGCCCATAGCCCTAGTACCCATAATCAATATTAGGAAATGTTTATGGTCTACTGTCACTCGCTGTCTAATTTGATGAAATATCCTGTCTGTCGGTCTGTCTGTATTCTGTCTGTCTTGCTGTCAGATTGGGTTAAGGAACTAAAGTACTTTGGCATTAAACATAAGCACACAATACTCGTAGTTCCCGAAATAAGACGAATGCTACAAGTTGTAGTTTAAATAATTTATCAAAATGGAAATCCCAGTAAAGAGGCAATGTCCCAATTGGCTCCCCACCGTCTATCCTCCTCCTGCCCCACTCTATACATCCCACTTAGGCGTCACAATTTGATGTACGAGCTGGGCCTTGTAGGGCTTTACCCAAGTGTATAGATGCCATGCCTAGGGCCTAGGATCTGGTGTTAAACTGGATGTGGGTAAGGGTATGGGTGTGGGTCGTCTCCTGCTGTTTACGTCTTTGCGCATTATTAACATGCGACGATGCGACGACTAATAAAATGAAACGGCAACTGGGGAAAAGGACACACAGACTTACAGACTGACAGACATACAGAAATACTGCCAGGACAATGAGCCGACATCGCCTTATTATGTTGACATACCATTCCAGCCATTTGCCTGTGCCGCAGAGCCAAAGCGTTTGTATAATTGATTAGGTTTGGCTTTGCCAATATAGCCACACACTTTGCTTATCGCTCCCCAGAACCCACACTCACACACACACACACACATTTCCACAACTTGTGTGTGGTGTTGATTCTAAATAATAATTTATGTGCTGTGTACAAAGACATTAATCTTTATTGCAACTCAAAAGTATATGCAAACCGCTGACAAGCTATTTGCTTGTCTAGCTAAGCGTACTTCCATTATAAAATAAACCACTCGACTCTCCATAACTTTCTCCACACCACCTCAACTACCTGCATTATATCTAATACCAAGCACACCTGGCTGTGCTCTGGCCTATCTCTGAGCCTGGCTGGGATAGGCTGACCCTTCAACTGGGGGTGAATGCAATAAAAATATCACTTTAATTGACAAAATCTTTGGTGTTTATCATAAACATTTTTATCACCGAAAAGTTTGCTTTAAATAATTTGCTTAATTAAAAGGTGTGTGTTATAAACTGAACCGTTTTATGTCAGCAAAATTAACTGCGAATTGAGTGTTTGTAATTTTTAAGCTCAACTGAGTAGTTATTCCTTTAAATTTCAATTTGTACTCCTTGATTGTTCCAGAACTAGAACCCTTCAGTTAGTTACACATAAACTCTGTTTAGAATAGTTTGCTACACATATTTTTAATACTGCACGAAGTTGGAAATATTTTTAAATTTAAATTACCTTTTAATAGATAAAGTGATAGTAAGCATAGCAAAGAAGAAACACTTCGGAAATATAATCAAAAGTATTCAAAATTATTTAATAATATAAATTCTTAGCTAATATACCTTCTTTACAGTTGAAATATATAGTTAAAAATTGCGATTGCTACCAGCTTAAACGGACTAAAGACGAGAAGCCATGCCATCCTCAACTCGTTCCACTTCAGAGAGTTCCAGTTCCGCACATGATCCTGATTCTGATGCGGACACAGGCGGATGCGATACTTGCCCACATCGGGATGTGGAAGTCTGCAAATATTATTACGTTAAGACCGTCATGATTTCACGTGTCAGAGCTGAACAAGTCACTACTGATGCCGCAGGGCCATCTTGCGAGAATCGCAATATAAGCCATGATGAAATACCAATCCCAACGCCCAGATGTCGCCGCCGTCGCCGCAGCGAGTTGGAACTTCTTACCGCCGACGATGAAGTGCCTCCTCCACTGAAACGCAGATGTCCACACTTGCACCGTTACATAGAGAGATCTGCGCACAAATGTCCCATCTGTCTGCATCTGGCCTGTGAGCACAACGCGACGTCGACCCGCTGTGGTCATGTGTTTTGTAAGGATTGCATCGAGATGGTGGCACGTTCCAGCTCACGCAAATGTCCAATATGTAGTAAGAACATCTCCCTCCGGTCTTTGTTTAGGGTTTTCATTTAGGTCTCGAGCACGGCATCCCATTTAGCATATGGTATGAATATTACAAATAAATTTTCCACATTTTCATATCAGTAATACGAAGTAATCTATGTTATAATCCTATCAAGTGCCAGGGATTGAGAAGCTAATCATTGAGGCTTAAGAGATTAACGCTGTTCGGCTATTAGACTGTCTGATTTGATCCTAAGCCATCAATAAGCATAATGGACGCATTTCTCTTTAAAAATAGAAAAATCAGAGCAGACCAGTAACCCCAGACGTGGTATGCAACCTGTATGGTCAGTCTGGGAGGCCATTCGACCGTTTTGCATATATGCAAATTGCGACAGTGACTGGATTTCTGTTTTGGGGGTTTGGGTTTGGGTTGGGTTCCGTCTGCGCACATCGTAGAGTAAATGATAAAGAAAAGAGAAAAACAACACTGTAGACATTATGAAGAGGCTGGGTTGTGGGTGGTGGCTGGGAGGCTACGAGGCTGAGACGTCTCATGGAAAAGCCAGTCAAGTGTTGAGCTTTAGACATAATTCATCAGTTGAATGATTTGATTTATATGGTTAAGCACGGCATGTGGCGAGTCATTGCCGAGGCTTGGTGTAGCTCTGTTTGTTGTTGTTGTTTTCGCTTCTATTTTCATTACCGCTATTATTATTATTATTAAGTTGAGTATGAGTATCGTTATGTGTGTATGTGTGCTACCATTTGCGGACCATTTGCTCATGAAAATGGAAAGTATTATTTGCGCAAAAGAAATTTTGCCGTCGCATATGATGTTTAACATGCATGCCTTAACATGAAAACATAAAGATTACAGTCAGCCTCTTTAGCGAGAGGCGGGGGCGTGGCAGCTGGCAGCGTACCTGTATGCCCGTGTGCCTGTTTTGTCAGGTGTTAACAACCTGCACAGCGAAAGAGACAGTCACACACACACTCACACACGCACACACTCTCGCCTGTGATGTGCAAGCAAAGAGTTGATCAACGTGGTAGATCTTGCCCCGAAAGGTATCTATGTAGATGGCAATTAGTTGCCACGCCAAATAGCCAAGTACCAACTACCCATCGCTTCGCTTTTTTCGGCATGGAAAGTGACTTGGCATGGAAATTGAGATCGCTATTGTCACTTGTTTTGTGAGCATTATTGAAGACTTAACCCCATTAGCGTAAATTGGCGCACTTGCCAATCAGCGATCACAACAACAGGTTGCCACAGTTGAGATACCGCATCGGAGGCAAGGGCAAGACACAATACACAAAATACAAAACATAAAAAAAGTAAAACAACAATACAAAAGAAACACACTTTCTTAGGCATGCCAAAGAACAGCATCGACGCGAGGCGAGAAACTTTTACCCAGACCCAAAACATCACGAATGCCGAAACTCTCCGCACGAAGCCTAAGCCGAGAGAGCATGGCCGCAAGAGAGTAAAGAAGAGCGAGAGAATGTGAGGTAGAGAGAGTTGTGCAGCATCTTGGAATTTTTAGTACCTGAATTTTTAGTACGGAGTAAGCGCAAAAAAGTAAAACCAGTTTCACCTGAGATGTAAGAAGTGAGTTGGCGCTAGTCGGCAGTGCTCGACAAGAAAAGAAACTTGAATTGGGTTCAAGCTAGGCTTTTAGTATTGGAAGTAGTAACAGTTACAGTTAACGGCTACTCCTGGCTTTGTAAACAAGAGTAAGTAAGATCTTTATCTAATTAATATGCATAGTGGAATTCCTGAACACATAGAGTTTGCTGTGTGAACTAAAAATGTAGGGAAATGATGGTCACCCTAAAAAAGAGACAGCTCTGAAGGTCACACAATCACTTAGGCATGATTGGGGATCGAGACGTTTATTATTTTTTGTGATCTATATTATTAAGAATCGAAATTTGCTTTTGTTTGATTACATAAAGAAAGAGGAGAGAGGAGTTTGAACTGCCCCAAAGAAGAAACTGCTTACCTAGTACGTCTGTATATGCATACGCACATATTTACATTATACATATTTAACAGGTTTATGTAATGCATTTACTGCCTAATTCTATTCACATACGATTTAGTTCATTATAATTTCCATAAGCCTTATATACACCTCCAACGGATTGTGGTGTTGCCAGTTGGCAAAAAAAAACGCGAGCAGCCAGCAGCCGGAGCTAGCCAAAGTTAACCATGGCCAGCGCCAGTTGCTGCGCGACGCTCAAGTGGAGCACAAGACATCGGAACGAACAGAAGTCGAATCAAAGTCGCAGTCGCAGTCACCGTCTCCGTCGCCGTCGCCGTCGCCGTCGCAGTCGCAAGCCAAAGCTGAAGCCGAAGCGCAGTTACCGAAACGAAAACCGGGACGCCGCTGCGCATGCGCAGTCAGCACACTTGTAGTTGTTGTTAAAGTCGAGTTGTAGTTGTAGTTGTATTGTACTTGTTGCAGCGCCAGTGCGCAGCTTAATTATTACCACAGCCCCGACGCCAAAGAGCAGCGCTGCTCTCCAGCTGCAGCTCCAGCTTGATTCCCGTTTCCCCTGGGCTGGCAACAGGCAAAGTTTACTTGTTTGTCTGCATTTTTCCAGCTCAAGTGTGTATGTGTGTGTGTGAGTGTGCGTGTACATACAGCTACGCTTTTCCATGGGAAAATATTCTTAGCTGTTTTGCGCTTTCTTTTTGTGTATAACAAACACAAACAAACATAAACAAATTGGCAAAAAGCAACAAAGAGAAGAGAAAGAAAAGAAGACATAAAAACAAAAACAAAAGCTGACAACAACTACGAATTTCCCAAGCAACAACAACCACAAGAAGAAGAAGAACAACAACAACAACAACACAAGTGTGACGTGCAATTTCACAAAGCGTTTAAAAAAAGTAAGCCAAAACATAAATCAGTCAAGAAACTGGTTACAAAAACAATGACAAAACCAACAAAAAACCAACAACACGAAATAAAATTTGTTTCAAACCGCAGTTGTGTGATTAACATATTTCCCATCGAAACAAAAAATACAACTCAATGTTTTTAATCGTCATGTGCTTGTGTGCAAGCCTCATACACCTGTGTGAGTGTGTATGTGTGTGTGTGTAAAACAAGAAGTGGACGAGACCTTGAAGCTGTCGCTATACATTGCGCGTCGCGTTGCGAACCAGATTTTCGAATCGATTCGTATCAAAATCATAAAATTATATGCATTTCGATCCGCAGAGGAGAAGAGAGAAGCGCTGGGAGCGGGATAAATGGGCACAACCTGTCAGATTTTGAAATGCAACCTGTGATGTCGTTTTATGGGCCATATAAATTTACATACTTATGCATATATGTAATTTACATACTTACAGCTATTCATATAGCTTTACAAGGTTTATTCCCAAAGCAAATATTACGAAAAAACTTATTGACCAAATAACGTTTTGCATATCTATAGACCGTAAAACAAATAGTAGCTAAAAATATACATACACACTCACACTATACAAGCATGTATGCTGCACGTACATATGTATGTATGTATGCCTGCTTTGAAGCTTTTGGTGCCGTTGCGCCAGCCCGAACCGTCCATTTCAATCCAACGGTACTGCAAACGCCTCGAGAGAAAAAAATGATCAAGAATATGAATAGTCACTCACCTATACACACACACATTCAGCATGTTGTGTTTACGTATGCATGTGAGTGTATGTGTGTGTGTATGTATGTATCATACAAATGGCATGCGCAATGCGCTCTAATAACCACTACGATTGTACTATAAACAAAATTCTATAAATCAGAGCTGTTATGATTTGATTTAATGGTGGGAAACATTAAGACTGTGAAAACTTTAAGTAAACTTCATATTTTATGTATTTTTTCAATTAATTTCGCATTAAAAAATATGTTTTACTTATTTTTTAGACCCTGTACTTTAAAAAAGTACAAAAGGGTCTATTAAGCTTGTTCAAATGACATTTGTGTGTAACAGGCAGAAGGAGGCGTGGCAGACCCCATAAAGTATATATATTCTTGATCAGGACGACGAGCTGAGTCGATATAGCCCTGTCTGTCTGTCCGTCTGTCTGTCCGTCTGTCCGTCTGTCTGTCTGTATGAACACCTAGATCTCGGAAACTATAAGAGCTAGAAACTTAATTTTTTTATTAGGTTCGTGTATTACATAGGCAGGTCAAGTTTATTTCAAATGTTTGACAAGTCATCCCCCTCCCCCTTAAATTTGCCAAAATGTCCTTAGTATATACAGTTTTAGAGTCACTGTTTTCCTTTTTTGCATGAATAAACTTTTAGGTGCTCTGAATGTTTGGTGCGATTTGCAGCCCAATCGGATAATAAACACCGGAGATATTGAACAAACAATTTTCAGTACTAGGCATTTGGCTAGGGGAGGGGGGAAGCCGCAGCGTATGCGGCCACTAGGGCGTATACGTGATTTTTGATTGTGAGTATGAATTTCTGTATGAGTATTGGTTATTGTGATCATTTGCGTGTATATTTGTATGTATAAGTGTATGTGTGTAAGTATACACACATATGTTTATATGTATGTGTATGTGAGTATATACTTATATGCAGCTGCTATTATCAACGCCCAGGGTAAATCAAAGTACAGGGTCTTCTACTGTCGGTTGAATCCGACTGTAGCTTTCCGAGTTTTTAATCTATATATCCAGTATATATAAAGCTCTCGGCTCTGACTGACTGACTAATCAACATCGCACTGTGCAAAGGTTAAGACATAGCGGCCTAATTTGTACGATAGACCTCCACATTTCTGGTAATACTAAAGGGTTCCCCCTCGCGTTCAATGTGTGCGTTGTGGCAAAAGGCGGGCTCATACTATATAAAACATTTGGATAGATATACACATGTGTAAATAGTCATCGCTACCGACAGTAGGACAGGGTCTTCTTCAGATTTTGTCTTATATTTTATTTGACTAAACTCTTAAACTAATTGCTACAATTTTTAAATAATTTCCGGTATTTTTTACGAGTATATGTACTATATTTACAGTACTATATACTGTCTCATCTGTTAACTGTCAATCAAACTTTTCTCAAAACATTTGATGAAACTTCATGCATAAAATTTTATATCTTGTTTATGTTTTCAACTTCTGCTGAGGCTTATAGAAGTTTTCAACCAACTGTATAAAGTTTTTTATGAAAAAGGTAAAGTTTTTCAATTGATTTAAGCTGTTGATTTTAAGTTCTCAAAATTTATACTAACTAAAAGGGAATAAAACAAATTCTTTTTAAATATTTCGACAATTAAAATAACTGATAAAATAAAACTTAGTATGTTTAAAGGCAAAGTTCAAATTGATAGATTTAACAGAGCTTCAAGTTACCCTTTAGTGGAAATGCATAAAGAATGTTTATAACTATATTATGACTACATACATAAAACCGTATATTTATCTTTATTACAAAGCATGTCTCTCTTTACGAATGGAATCTGGTCATGGGCCATACTTAGCTAAAGCTCTAGGTGTAGGTAGATGTAGAAGTAAATACATTTACTTTCTGTGTGTTGTGTTGATTATAGCAATCTATAGATTTCAGATCTTATGGCTATTCAACGGCAAACAGAATAAAAAACGGAAAACAACAACAACGGGTAGTAAAGAGAAATATGTGGTTATCGACCAAAAAAGTCAGCCGTGGTATGCAAATTGAATGTTCTAACAGAAAAGACAGATAAAAGAGGAAATGACCAAATCAAGCGTGGCAGCTGCGACAAGAATGAGAATCGAAAGAGGAATGAAATGGAATACAAAGTATATGTAAAACTTGACATAAACATACGTATGCATAATTAGCGCGGCTTTTGAAACAAGTTTCTAAACACACACACACACAGTCACACACAGGGGTGTACAATTGAATTTACCTATTAACTAAGTAGTAAATTGGCAAATACTAAATGTAAAATCAATCATTAAATTGCAGTGAAAATGGAAACGTGGAAAATGCAGCGTCAACTATTGCTGTTGGCTCTACTCTCCTTGTGCCACTTGATCCAACACAGCGAGGCATGGCGACCATGTCCGGAGCTGAGCACCGCCTTACGTCTGCCATGCAGGTGAGTACACCTGACAGTTGCCAAGACAACGAACAAACGAACAGACACACAATTAGTCGGACAGACACCACATTTCCGCCTATCGATGATAGTGTGTGTAATATGTGTGTGTATGTGTGTGGATGTATGTAATTTTTACATCTGCAAATTAGTTGCAATTTGTAAAGTGGTTTCTGTGTGTTTCGATTCACTCGATTCGCGTCAATTACAGATGCAATGTGGTGCCGTTTGCGGCAACCGGACAACTCGGAGCTGTGGCCATGGACTGTGATCATGTTGTCTTCCATGGCGATGCACCACAACTGCCATACGGTGCGCCCATCGTGGCGTATACGCAACGTAACAGTGGTCAACAAACGCTGCCGGCACAGGTAAGACGCCAACAGGGTCGTTTTCACCTACACCCGAAATAAAAAGTAGGGAAAGCGACAGTCGGACGCAAAGCTACAGTCGGACGCAACCGACAGTAGGTGACCCTGTACTTTGATTTGCCCTGGGAGTCCATAATAGTCCGTAGAGTCCATAATAGCAGCAGCATATATGTACATACTCACATACACATACACATGCACTTATACACACACACATACACTTATTCATACAAATATACACTAAAATACACAAATAATAACCAATACTAATACAGAAATTCACACTCACAATCAAAAATCACGCATACGCCCTAGTAGCCGCGTACAGTGTGGCTTTCCCCCTCCCCAACCCAAATGCCTAGTACTGAAAATTGTTTGTCGAATAGCTCCGGTGTTTCTTATCCGATTGGGCTGCAACTTGCACCAAACATGCAAAGCATCTAAATCTTTAATCCTGCAAAAAATGAATACAGTGACTCTAAAACTGTATATACTAAGAACATTTTTGTAAATTTGAGGGGGAGGGGGATGACTTTTCAAACATTTGAAACAAACTTGACCTGCTTATGTAATACACAAACCTAACAAAAAAAAAATGAAGTCTCTAGCTCTAATAGTTTCCGAGATCTAGGTGTTCATACAGACGGACGGACAGACGGACAGACGGACAGACGGACAGACGGACAGACAGACAGGGCTATATCGACTCAGCTCGTCGTCCTGATCAAGAATATATATACTTTATGGGGTCTGCCACGCGCTCCTTCTGCCTGTTACACACAAATGTCATTTGCACAAACTTAATAGACCCTTTTGTACTTTTTTAAAGTACAGGGTCTAAAAACAGCTTAGCCAAATATCCTACAAAGCACCTTTAGTTGTTAACCTTATATTTAATTGTATATGCTTACCAAATTTCATGGAAGATTTTAGCTTGGACGTTTTGGTCTTAAATAAAGAACTTCCGGTCTAAGAATCGAATGCTGAGAAGAATAATCTCGTTTAGAGCTTGTTTGTTTAAAAGCAGGAAACTCTTGTTTTAAGCTTATTCTCGTAATTTTTTTTAAATTTTAAAATTTTTATTTCTTTTCAAATATATACTTATATATTGGTCTTGATTTTAGATATTTAAGCTTATTTTAAGTATATTTAGACCCTGTACTTTAAAAAAGTACAAAAGGGTCTATTAAGTTTGTGCAAATGACATTTGTGTGTAACAGGCAGAAGGAGGCGTGGCAGACCCCACAAAGTATATATATTTCTTGATCAGGACGACGAGCTGAGTCGATCTAGCCATGTCCGTCTGTCCGTCTGTCTGTCTGTCTGTCTGTCCGTCTGTCCGTCTGTCCGTCTGTCCGTCCGTCTGTATGAACACCGAGATCTCGGAAACTATAAGAGCTAGAGACGTAATTTTTTTTTTGTTTGGTTCGTGTATTACATAGTCAGGCCAAGTTTATGTTTTTAATTTGATATCTCATCCCCCTCCCCCTCAAATTTGAAAAATGTCCTTAGTATATACAGTTTTAGAGTCACTGGATTCATTTTTTGCAGGATGAAAGTTTTAGATGCTTTGCATGTTTGGTGCGAGTTGCAACTCAATCGGATAATAAACACCGGAGATATTGAACAAACAATTTTCAGTACTAGGCATTTGGCTTGGGGAGGGGGAAGCCGCAGCAGTATGCGGCCACTAGGGCGTATACGTGATTTTTGATTGTGAGTATGAATTTCTGTATGAGTATTGGTTATTGTTTGTATTTGCGTGTATATTTGTTGTATAAGTGTATGTGTGTATGGATAAGTACATGTGTATGTGTATGTGAGTATGTTCATATATGCTGCTGCTATTATCGACGCCCAGGGCAAACCAAAGTACAGGGTCTCCTACTGTCGGTTGCGTCCGACTGTAGCTTTGCGTCCGACTGTAGCTTTCCCTACTTTTTTTCACTCAAAGTTATGTTTGGAATAACTTATATTATATTTATTCTCAATTTAAGAATAGTGTATATCGAAAAATTCTCTATATTTTAAGAATGATAAGATCAAATCTTCGAGACCGCTCGACTTTAGAATTCCGTTACTTTCTCTACGTAGTTAATATCAAGTGCAGCTTAGTTAGACACTAGCTAAAGTTAAACCTAAGATAGTCGCAAGTCTTCTATCCGTCTCAAATTTAACTCACACTCTGAACTATAACTTTATCTTACTTTCTCACCTCCTTCCGTAGACCTTTGGCCAGCTGAAGCTGCCCATTGAGGAGCTGGACATTGTCCAACAATCTGATCAGGCGCATACCCGAAAAGTCCTTTGATGGGCTGAAGGACTCGCTGAACGAGCTGCGTCTGGCCAATAATCTGTTGGGCGATAATTTGAATCCCATATTCTCTACAGCCGAATTGCATGCGCTGAAGAATCTGCGCCTCCTGGACTTATCCGGCAATAAGATCAAACTGATTGAGGAAGGTGTGCTCAAGGGCTGTATGGATCTGAAAGAGCTCTATATAGATCGCAATAGTCTGACAGCAGTGCCGATTAACTCGCTGAATGGACCAAGTGCGCTAAGACATCTGTCACTACGGCAGAATCATATAGGTAATGGAATGAACTACTATTACAAATATCCATATACTACAACTCTTTGTACGATTATGTTTCCAGCCAACCTGCAACGCGACTCGTTTAGCACCCAGTCTCAGCTGGAGATTGTGGATCTACGTTACAATATGTTGCGCAGCATTGAGAGCTTGGCCTTCCGCGGATTGCGCAAGATACGGGAAATTAAATTGGCCGGAAATCGCATTGCCAATCTGAACAGTGATGTCTTTGAGCAGTTGCTAACGCTGCAGAGACTGGATCTGTCCGAGAACTTCTTCAGTCAGTTTCCCACTGTGGCACTGGCTGCCATTGCTGGGCTGAAGGCACTCAATCTCAGCTCCAATATGTTGCAGGTAAACTGTGCTTCCCCCTGAGCACTCTCGACTGTAGTGTAACTATTTCCTTTTCTCTCTTACAGCAGTTGGACTACACACACATGCAGGTGGTGCGATCGTTGGAGAGTCTGGATCTAAGTCGTAACAGCATTACCAGCATACCACCGGGCACATTCCGGGAACAACACGCTCTGAAGCATCTGGATCTGAGTCTGAACTCACTGCGCACGGTGCGTATACTTGATGCGATAGAGAGTTCCTTCAAATAGTTATTTACACATTTTCCCCTCTCTCCTGCAGATCGAAGACGATGCTCTCGAGGGTCTGGATAACCTGCAGACACTCGTCATCAGGGATAACAACATCCTACTGATCCCCGGCAGCGCTCTGGGTCGTCTGTCGCAGCTCACCTCGCTGCAAATGGATTTCAATCGCGTTGCCGCATTGTCAGCCGAAATTCTGGGCTCCCTGCAGGCGAGTGATATAACCACTTTGTCACTCTCCCGGAATGTGATACGTGAGCTGCCAGCGGGTAGCTTTCAGATGTTTAGCAATCTGCACACTTTGGATTTGGCTGGCAATTCGCTGGCCCTGGTCAATGCGGACACCTTTGCGGGACTGGAGGGCACCCTGATGCAGCTGAAGTTGTCGCAGAACAAGCTAACGGGTTTGGGTGGTGCACCATGGGTGCTGCCCGAGCTGCGTAGTCTCGATCTGAGCAGCAATAATCTGGGTGAGATTTCGTCCAACATCTTTATGGATCTGGAGAATTTGCAATCGCTCAACTTGAGTGGCAACCATCTGGCTCCACTGATGCCGGCACTCTTCAAGCCACTGACCCGACTGCAGATCATAGATCTCAGCCACTGCAGCATACGTCAGCTGAGCGGAGATTTGCTGGCTAATCTGCAGGATCTGAAGCACATTCATCTGAGTGGAAATCAGCTGCAGGAACTGCAGGACGGCAGCTTCTTGAATCTGTGGAATATCAGCTCCATTGACTTGTCCAACAATCGCATCGGTTCCATTCGTGCCGGCGCCTTTGTCAATGTGATGCAGCTGAAGCGCTTGGATCTGCATGGCAACCTATTGTCCGCCTTCAAGGGAGAGTTCTTTAACACCGGAACTGGCATTGAGGAGCTGGACATATCGCAGAATCAGCTGAGCTACCTATTCCCCTCCTCCTTCCGCATTCATCCGCGTTTGAGAGTGATCCACGCTGCCCACAATAAGTTCTCCTTCTTCCCAGCTGAGCTGATCACCTCACTGCAGTACCTGGAGCACATCGATCTGTCCCACAATCAGCTGAAGACCGTCGAAGAGCTGGACTTTGCCCGCCTGCCCCGCCTGCAGGCTATACTCTTGGCTCACAATCAATTGGACATGGTCAGCGAGATGGCCTTCCACAACTCGACGCAACTACAGACTTTGGATCTGTCCCATAATAATCTAGACAGGATCGGGGAACGCACGTTCGAGGGACTGGTGCGACTGGAACAGCTGAATCTCGAGAGCAATCGACTGTCGGAGCTATCGGATGGCGTGTTCGAGCACTCCAAATTGCATCTGCTGGAGAATATCAATCTGGCCAGGAATCATTTCGAGTATGCTCCCCTCAGCTCGCTACAGCGTCGTCACTTCTTCGTATCCTCCGTGGATCTCAGTCACAACCGCATCAGAGAATTGCCACGGGACGATGGCATCATGATGAACATCAAGAGCATCGATCTGTCCTACAATCCACTCAGTCCTCAGGCTGTGCACAATGTGCTGAACGAACCCAAGACCGTGAGAGAGGTGAATCTAGCGGGTACTGGCATAGAGGAGTTGGAACTGCTGGAGACGCCCTTCCTCCAATATCTTAATCTGTCCCACAACAAGATTAAGAACATCAAGGCCGAAGTATTCCAGCGTGTGACATTGCTCGAAAAACTGGACATATCTAGCAATGAGCTAGTCTCCCTGCGGGATCTTTCCATGGCGTGGCCACAGCTACAGGTGCTACAGGAGTTGGATGTGTCCAACAATAGCTTTGAGCTCATCTCTCAGTCCAACTTTGCCCAGCTGGAGTTGCTGAGGACGCTGCGACTGAATCATTTGCCACTCTGCAGTCGCATCGAGAAGAATGCCTTCAAGCCACTCACCAATCTGGCCACATTGGAAGCATATGATCTGCCCCTGCTGGGCTACCTGGATCTGCCAGGCATTATGGAGCTGCTGCCTGGACTAGAGACGCTTGACATTGAGGTCAAGGATGGAACCATTGGCAGCGAACAAATACAGCCATTGAAGCATCCACGCCTCAGTTCACTGGGCATACGCGGTGAGCGATTGAAGTCCATATCCTCCGGCACACTGGCGGGACTGAAGAGCAGTGAGCTCACCATCAAACTGCAGAATACTTCGCTAACAGCATTGCCGCCAGCTTTGCTATTCCCCGTGCCGCGTTCCTCGCATCTCACGCTGAATGTGGAGGGGTCTAAGATTAGTTCCCTGGTGCCACAGTTTCTGAACGCTCTAGAGGATAGGCGTGCCAGTCTGCAGCTGCAGGGCTTGGAGAGTAATCCGATTAATTGCAATTGCGATGCACGTGCTCTGCGCCGCTGGTTGCCCAATTCAGGCATGCCGGAGCTGACCTGCCAGGAGCCACCCTATATGGCTGGGCGCAAGCTGATCGAGGTGGGCGACGATGAGCTGACCTGCGATGCACGTCGCATGACCTCAACGACAACACGATCGCCCACCACATCGCAGCTATACAAGAGCTCCAGCCAACTGGTCACACGCACCAGCAGCAGTGCCACCACCGAGGAGCCACTCATCATCTGGAGCATGGAGCCCACACAACCCACCATAGTGAAGATCAAGACAAAGGCGCCGCTGATGAAAGCCCAATCGCCGATCATTAGCAATGATGATACGCTCATCATTGGCATAGTAGGTGGAGTCGTTGCCTTTATAGCTATACTCATCATCATCATCTGCATCATCCGGCTGCGCATGAGCAACGCCGAGTACCAGCAGAATGCCGCCATGATGGGCATGCCCTCCATGCAACTGGGCGCCCACAATGCCGCCTATAGCTACAAGAACGGCGCTGGCAGTGCACCCACAGCGGCTCTCTATGCTGTGCCACCGTATCAGGCCAACTATGCCACGCTGCCGCACAAGACCGCCTCCATACACCAGTCCACACAGAATCTATCACAACGCCAGCAACAGCAGGTGGCCCAACAGGCGGCGGCTGCCCAACAGGCCGCTGCCGTAGCTGCCTACTCCACCATGTCCCGCATGTCGTACTTCAGCGGAGCTGGTGCGGCGGCCAGTGGTGACGGTGCCGAGAGTCTGACGCAGCAGCATCAGCCGTACATTATCTACTCGGATGATAAGGCATATAGATAGACGGAAACTTGAGCTGCAGCTAGGCAAATCTCTCTTCAATCGCTTACACACACACACACATTCATCTATCTTCATCTACTCAGCTATATCAGTCAGTCAATCAGTCAGTAAGTCAATCAGCAGCGCAGCAACGCAGGTTCTACTCAATTGTATCATTATTATCAGCTTATGTTGTATGTATATAGACCTAGTACATTCTAACTGTATCTGTATCTTAACGTATTTAAGTCGATGAAATAAACAAATCTTAGTATAATAACATGAGCATTTGAACTTTTATTTTTACATTGAGATAATAAACGTTTTATTTCGTTCCCTGCAAACCTATACTCGTAAATGCATATATGTTTGCAATATATATATTTAAATATAGTACATGTATATAAAGTATATAGTAAATGTGTACGATATTTCCAGATAACCATTCTCACAGTCTTTGGGGTTCCTCTTCTTCATAATTTAACTTAAAAAACAAACATAACAACAACAAGAGCATAAAATCTTCATCAGTTCAAAATCCTCAACAATTCCTTCGAAACGTTAACTAAAATTCTATGGCAACAATTGTTGTGACCGACTTCGGCTTACATTGAGATACATATATATAATAAAATTGTTTCTGTCTTCGTTGCAGTCTATGCCATCTGGTCATATGAAGTGTGCATTTTGTAGTGACGACGTCGATAGTAGATCATTAGGCCATAGCTGACGAACAGCAGCGCAGCTATGATGCACAACAAGATACCTGCAAGCACAATAGAAAAGTCATCAATAAATTATTAAGAAACCGACAATAAAAACAAACATGCATGCTAATATTTGAAAAGCTGTAAATAATTTATGCAGCATCAACCTAACAACAATACAGCTAGTTGGTATTACCCAATGCTCTTCTACCTGGCCTGAAATTGACCTTTTTCAGTTCAAAATGCATTTGCAACGGTTTGTACCTAGAGCAACATTTCCATGCACAAATTTATAACGCTAATAGAATCTTTTAGCGGTAAAAGTAAGATACTAATGATGATTATGATAAAAAATACGAATTTAGTTGAATAGTGAAGAAATAAAGTAATAGATACTACCTTTTTATGTTAGTGTGAAATTTTTACAACTACTGCCCCTACAAACTATAGGGTTAACTGTTAATGATCAATGCTAAGTTGTTATTATCTACGCAAACTAATTGATTAAACACACATGTGTAAAGAATAATCCTACTAACAACAATGTTAAAAAAGTATACAATATAACTACATAAAGACAACAGAAACAAACATAAATAAAACACTTGGCTTATCGCTTGCAAGTTATAGCATAGAGTTTAGCATAGAGTAGATAATGACCATATAATAATTATGCTCCTAGGCAAGAGATAACCACTTAGTGTTTAATCTCTTGTCTAACTCAAACTAACGTTTCGTCGTTTACAATGTTAACCACGGGGGATAATGGGCGTAGATAAGCTGATTAATATTTGAGCAGCATTAAGATGAATCTGTTCTCTCTAACTTTCAAGCGATAAGCGTAACAAATTTCAACGGACGAGCACAAACATGTTCGAATTTATTTACGGTCAGACAGAATTCATTTGAGTGGTTTTAACTTGCCTGTTGCCTGTCCCAAATTCGCCTCCTCGTATGTCATGGTCAGTGTGGAACGCTTGCATTCTTCTTCCCAGTCCACTGGCAGCACATCCTGATACAAGCTCTTTACTTGTGCCAGCGGACAGGACTGCCCACAGCCGGGAATGTTCATGGGAAGAGGTTCCGCTGTGGTGTTCTTGTAGAAGACAGACACCAACGGTGTGTTGTTATCGTCCACACGCAATTCCAGCATAATACACGCCGTGTAAGGTGGACTGTGTATCTGTAGAGAAATAACAGAATTAATACTACTGCTTAATCTTATCTATTGTCTAGTATACGTACGTCGAAGAGCTTGAGCGCATTTAACGTGTTGGCAATGGTGGTGTCATGTGCACTATAAATAAACACCGATCGATCTGGTTTCAATTCATTCTTGTGCTTAGTCTCGAAGCGTTCCAGTATATCCTTGATCAGAGGCCCAACCCTAAGCCTGGCCAACTGACGAGTATATGTGGCAAGGGCAAATGCTAAATTGGTAACGTACGTCAAGTCTGGTCCACCGTACACTTTTTTCGTCCACACCGGCAGTGTTTTGTTGTATAAATCTTCAATAAACAGAGTATTATTTAAGTACTGAGCCTCCAAAAGGGTTGTTACAGGACGACCACTATTTTGGCTTAAGTAAGTAAAGAGATCTTTGTAGCGTTCCATAATTTTTTGGAACTCTGTGGATTCCTTAAGTTTCGTTTGGTAATAGTCAAATGCCGGACATGGCGCTTTGCCTGCCACTATCTACAGAAGAAACATATTAGATAGTAAACAATTGTAAGTATAGAGTAGTTAGTTCATACCGAATCTATATGCTCTGGTACGGTGTGCACGGGTATGGGTTGCCATTTGATCTGGTCGTTCCAAACATCCTCGCCAACTGGCTCATACAAGCCAGCCAAATTAGACTGAGCACTCATAAGTGTTCGGTCCACATCTGTGGACTGCACATAGATCTGATCATTATCGAATCTTGTAGTCAGCAGTGAGCTATAACGTTTCCGCAGCCATTTGCCCAGTTCATAATGCTGTTGCTTGCCGCGCTAAAAGTGCAATATAAATAATGATTTTTTTCAACAATGCAATAATCAATGTTACCCACATTTGTTAACTGGCCCCAACCCGTAGGCCAGAATTTGCGATTATTCCATGGGTCAGTGGGATAAGGGTCCACGGGCGTTCGATCACCATGTCGAAATATCTGCAAAACATCAACCATATGGGAGCAGTAAAGTGGTTAAAACCCAGCACAATTGCATGCATAATTATTGTACTTACCACATGCACAAACTTCAGCTCGCCTGGCAACGTGGCTTGGGTTCCTGGGGTTTCTTCTTCAGACACAAAGGCATTGATCAATTCAAAACATGATATGCAAATCATGCAGAGAAGAAAGATGTTTGCCTTGACACTTTTAGTCTGCTGGTATTGAAATTCAAACATCTTCAGATGTCAACCGTCGCTAATAACTAATTTAACGAATTGTTATTGTTATTATTACACCAAACGCGCCTGAGTCCAGCACAACAATGGTGCCGTTATCGTATGCAGTCTTTCTTTATATTCGACTTAACGCAAATTTAAGCACTATGCCATTGTGTTTCGATAACTCGCGATAACCACCTTGCACTTATCGAGCTACGAATAGGGTGACCAAATTGCAGCGATAGATTTGGTATTATTTGGCACCATGTCGATTCAAATGAAAATCCATTCATTTTAAAACAAAAATGTTTTGATTTAATTTACTTTTTAAGTTATCTGCCTGTTTCTAATTAACATTTCTACTTGCACATAAAATATTGAATACTAAAATACAATTAACAAATATACTGATAATTGCTGTTCTTGGACTTAATTATATTGTGATTTACATAGATTATAAGAAAAAACGATTTAAAACTGTGTTTTCACAATTTAACTGAAAACGTAGCGCACGCTCAACTATTGGAAAACGAAATTCGGCTATTTGGTTGGTAATCCACATTGATTACAATTGCGTCTCATTATTCACATACAATACACAATCCTTAAAACCTTCTATTCCCGCCCATATTCGCTGCTGGCCTGGGTCCATTAAATCTGTAATGAATAAATAGGGCATAAATAAAAACAGTTTTATCATTTTTAATTTCACAAATTTACCTATTTCGATTGCCAGGGGACGCACCGCTAGCATGACTGCTTCCCAGTGGTGGAAAGTCGGATTGATATGCTGCATTTTGCTGATGATAATGTCCATTAGGGGGTCCGTTCCTGTTGAAATTTCCGCTTTGGCTATGTGACATACTACTGCTTGGGCCGTTGTCCAGACCACCACGCCGGCTACCACTGAAACCACCGTGACCTCCAAAGCCTCCACGACTCGCAGTGAAGTTACCACGATTATTTTGCGGGCTGGCGCTGAAATAACAAATTAATGCAAAAATTCTTTTTGTTCATAAAATTCTGCAATTTACGTGTTCATGCCCGCATTGCTGCGATTCCGTTGGAACATGCCATTATCATTAGAAAGGTTCCCACTGGACGCCATGGGGCTATTTCCGAAGCGTCCTTGCTTTGCACCAAATGATACCTGCTGCTGCTGTTGATGATCCACAGCTGGCAGAGCAAATCCTCGACGATCTTGTCCAATATTGCTTAATGAACCGCCGCCGTTGCCACGTTGACTACCACCTCCATTGCCACCGCCCATATTGCCAGTATGAAAATCATTATGACTCATATTTGAATTGAATTTGTTCTTAAAGCCTTGTGAAGGCCCATCAAAGTTTTGGTGTTGCTGTGGCAGTCCTTTCTGGTATGGCGCATTGCGCTGTTGTCTGTAGTTGCCCTCATTCCGCATGGGCCCATATTGGCTGCTGTTTGATATGGATGACCGGGTACCTCCGCGATTTGAGCTCGAACCACTCGAACTCGTAGATCTTTGGAAATTATTTCCACTTGTGTGGTCGCCACGATTAAAGTTGTTGCCTCCATGACCTAGTAAAAGACACATAAAAAGAAATCAATGGGGTTTATTTTCATAGGGTATGCATTACCTTGCATAGGCCTGCGATTGCCGGCACCACCAGCTCCACCTCTTCTATCTTTGGGTCTGCCACGTTCCACGACAATTGACTGTCCCTTAAACTCGACGCCATCAAGAGCCGCTATCGCCGCCTCAGCCATTTCAAAGGTTTCCAGGTGAACAAATCCGCATCGGTTCATAATATCACACTCGACAACGTTTCCATAACTTGTGAATAAATGTCGCAGCTCTTCGGGTTTGCAGCCAGGCGGCAAACTGCCTACAAACACTTTGGCCGTCTGTGAAGAAAACGGAGCACGTAGAACAACCAATTGGCAATTTTGTATTGCATCAACTGCAAATTACTTACAGACATAAGAAGACCTTTTGTTAAATTTTTCGATTTTAGCTTATTTTTAATATTAATTTTCGCGCGTTCTTCTTCTTGCTCGGGCAAACAAACGCACGGTTGCTACCTAAAAATATAAAAATGAACAAAATATATATTCAAAAATAAAACCAATTATATTTAAAAAGAACTAACACCTTTTTAAGCAGCAATTCTTCGGTACTATCATTTTATTCATAAATAAATAAAAACCCATATCAACAGTTCATTTGCAAACACATTATAAAACCAATTGTAGCAACTGTGTATCAAAGCCAGGGGCAACTTTTCTTCGCTGTGACTGGCACATATCGGCTCACGACAAATCAGTAAGAATTATCGATTATATTCAGCTTTTTCAGTCGACGTATTTTGTTTATAAGATGAGCACGCCAGCTAAAAACAATGGCACCGGCTTGGAGGATGCCAATATACCAGGTCAGGCTTTTTTACGCGAAGCACTCACCTCGTGTACAGATCCGCTGAAAGCCATCGAGAGTTTTCAACTAGAAAATGGCGTTTTGCTGCCATCGCTGCGTCCCATGCTTCCACTGTTGGACCTGCATGGCGTGCGCCGTCTGGACTTTCATACGTCACTAATGGAGGAACTAAGGGATAAACTGATTACGCACATTAATGAACTTAGCATAAAGGATCCCCTAGAGCGTGAGATAAAGCTTAAGGAACTGCTCGTGAAGAGTTTTCCCGTGGTGCGTGTGAAGTACTTGCGTCCCGTCGTAATGGCCATTTTACGGAACACTCAGCAAATTGACGACAAGTATCTGAGGATTCTGGTGCGCGACCGGGAACTATATGCAGACACGGATACAGAAGTGAAGCGCCAGATCTGGAGGGATAATCAGTCACTCTTCGGCGATGAGGTGTCCCCGCTACTCTCTCAATACATTCGCGAAAAGGAGCACATTCTCTTCGATCATACCAATCTAAATAACTTATTCTTCCAGCCCACGCCCAAGGTGCGTCGGCAGGGTGAAGTGGTCCAAAAGCTGGCCACTATGATAGGCACTAGTGTCAAGCTCTATGACATGGTTCTGCAGTTTCTGCGCACGCTGTTCCTGCGCACTCGCAATGTCCACTATTGCACACTGCGCGCGGAACTGTTGATGGCACTGCACGATCTGGAGGTACAGGAGATCATCTCCATCGATCCGTGCCACAAGTTCACCTGGTGTCTGGATGCCTGTATTCGCGAGAAGAATGTGGATATAAAACGTTCGCGGGAATTGCAAGGATTCCTTGACAACATCAAGCGTGGCCAGGAGCAGGTGTTGGGAGATCTCTCCATGACACTCTGTGATCCCTATGCCATTAATTTCTTGGCCACCTCTGCCATTAAAATTCTACAGCATCTGATCAACAACGAGGGCATGCCACGAGATAACCAAATCCTTATTCTGCTGCTCCGCATGTTGGCACTGGGATTGAGCGCCTGGAAGATGATCGATTCACAGGATTTTAAGGAGCCTAAGCTTGATAGCCAAGTCGTCACCAAATTTCTGCCCGCGCTCATGTCCCTCATGGTGGACGATCAGTGCCGAAGCCTACACGCTAAGTTGCCACCCGATGAGCGTGAATCGGCTTTAACTACCATCGAGCACTCCGGTCCAGCACCCGATGCCGTCGAGGCGTACATTCAGGAGAGTTCCGTGGCCAGCATTCTCGCCATGTACTACACTCTGCACACTGCCCGCACCAAGGACCGAGTTGGTGTGTTGCGCGTATTGGCCATTCTGTCCTCATGCAAGGATGATCGCGCCTACGAGGATCCCTTCCTGCACTCTTTAATTGCCCTGCTCATTCCCATGAGCGAAGAGTTCGCCACTGAGGATTTCTGCACTACTCTCTTCGATGAGTTCATATTTGCTGGTCTCACCCGCGAGAACGTGACCTCCCGACACATGATGAAGCTCCTGTGGTATGTTCACAATAAGCTACCTGTCGGCCGTCTAGCCACACTGATGAAAGCTATGCAACCTACCACGGCTCATAATGAACATATCCATAAGCTCTATGAGACACTGCAGGAACGCATTGGCGCAGTATCCTCATCAGAAACTCCCATTGCTGAGCTGCCACCGGTAGACTTTGATTCGCCCCTGAAGAACGTGCCCACCCCCGGACCACACTATAGCGCTCAGTAATCCCAAATAAACAAGCATGCATCTATAATTGATTTAAGTTTTTTGTCAAGTTTATGCTAAGTTTTCCATATTTTTAACCATCTACGATTACACAAAGCATTTAAACTTTAAATTTAAACAAAAATAATAGTAATAATAAATTGATTTGACTTTAATTTTCTGTTAACAAATATTTAATTTAATAATAATTAAAAAAGCTAAACACAGCAAGATCCATCAAGCGAAGAACGAACCAAATTCTTTACGATTTAGCCAAGTGCAGAACCTAAGTTTCCCAACCTTAGTGCATGCCACAACCCCGTATAGCCGCTACAATACCACCTTAAATAATGTGCCAATTATGGCGTAAAAACGCCAAGTGTGGCAGCTCATTTCATTTTGATATTTCATATATTTTGGTTGTGTCGCAGTTCAGAAAAAAGAAGCCAAATACTGATAAAATCGCAGAGGCATCCGGGTAAGTTATACTTAAAGTGATATATTTGATCATTAATAATCATCCCAACTAATATTTTAAACAATACGAACTTTATTGAGCTAAAATTAACTGAGAAAGTTTTCTGCTTGTGCAATTGACGTACGCCACGCGTTTCTTCCAAGTTGCGAGTGTATGTGTGTGGGTGTGTGTGTGTGTGGTACTGACGAAATCTTATAGGGAGGGTTATTCAGTGTTATTTTAACAAAAAGCTAACTAAATTATCTATCGGTTACTTTGGTGTATATATCAAATACAAGTCTATGTTCTATTGCGTACTTTTAAATGTACAATGCAGCTTAAGCTTCAACAATTGTTGCTGTTTCTGGAAGCACATATACAAGCTAGTGCGTGTGACTGTGTGTGTGTGTATGAGTCTATGTGAAATCTGAACACCTTGCGCCCCTCCCCCACATTTTCTAGTAGAATCTAAATTCACTTGGTAACAGTTTATTTATGTGTAGAGAATGTATTAAAACCAATAATACTTGTCAGAATGAACCTTTAAATGGAAACATTACAATTATATGTGTATACTTTATGTGTTCAGCAGTTTATCAAGGCATTGTGATAAGATCTAATCTACTCAAATTACGTCTTGCCTTTGTCCAGTAGACTTTGCCGATACTACGTTTCTCTAACATTTAATTTGTATTGTTTACGAAATACTCATTCCCACTTATACTAACAAAGGAGTATTACTTAATCTCTAGCAGAACTATTTCATTTTTTTGATTAAAAAGTCGCGCGCAGTTTGCGTGCTGCCAACTCAATCGATTACATTTCGGCGTTGCCACCTCTCTACATACGGTCAATGGTATCTGAACATAGCTTGGCAACATGTTGCTCGCTCTCGCAACATTCGCGTTTTTTCGACGTCTGTTTTTCTCGTTCTGTTTTAACGTCAGTTTACATTTGGAAGCAACAAAGCAAAGTACCGTTTGGACTGTTTCGCGTATTTGTACTTGTGTGTGTGTATTTTTGCATAGAAATTTTTATAACACAAATTTAAATTACTACACCTACATGCAATATTTAATGTGTATATAAACAGTAGCTAAGCCAACGTAATAACAACAATAACAGCCACGATGTGCACCTGATGGGAAAATACCTACCACTTTTAACCTGGTGTGTGGGAAAAATCGATCCACAAACTGAAAAAAGCAGAAAAATGTTGGCCTAAACGAAAGACTCTAACATCAACAACAAGTTCACTGTGATATATTTTGCAGTACAAATTAGTTAAAAACCCTAGTGTAGTCATTCTAATCAGAAGAAAACAACACCAACAACTACTACACTTATTTACAAGTGCAATAAGAAGATTTTCGCCAAAATTCTCAAGTAAAAAAAATCATCTCAACATTCCTGCGCATCATAAAACAACAAAATGGCTCTAAAAATGTAAGCATACAGTAAACTTTCAATTAACTTAAAGAAAATTTCCTTGCGTGCAAAAAAGGCCTTGATTTTGTCCACTATTCAACGGGATCACAGACAAAGAATACATTTTGCATATCCAAGTTTGAGTGTAGAAAAAATGTAGAAACAATTTACGTGTTTGTCTCACTTCTCAATTCGTTTCCCAGCTGTTTGAGCATTGAGTTGTGCAGGTATGTGTGTGTGTGAGTGTGTCTGACTCAATGTGTGCGTGAGTGGGGCTGTTGTTCATGCGATGGGAGAGGGAGAGAAACTATGTATGTTGGTGTCCCATCAGTACAGTTAACCAAACAATTGGGCACAGCATAAGCTGATCTATCCAAATTGCCAATTTGTCTGTTCTACATGGGGTTCTATTTACTCTTCATGTTTGTTTGCCCCGAATGAGATGTTTCAATTGTTTTTTTATTGTCTTATTTTCATTTTTCTGTGTGTGTTGCTTCGACTCGAAAAGCTATGAGTGTTCCATTCCCAAAGCGTTTCTTCGCTCTCTCAACATACTCACACTCGCGCAGTGCAAACAAAGAGGTTTGAGTGTATGCGTGCGATGTTCGTGTTCCAATTTGAATTTTCGCTTTGTATTCTACACCAATACAAAGGTAACTACTGTTAGTGTGAGTACAAAGCTTGGAATTGCGTCAGCCAATTGAAAATGTATTTTTACTTGAGTGTAGTATATTTACATACAAAAAGTAATAACTAACTGGGTTTTAGCTTGATTTAAGACTTTGGATAATGCACTAAACGAGATGTGGTAGCTCTTCGCATAAGTGCTCCGATTGGGGCTCTCAGTCAGTGCCTGAGGTTGTTTTTCAGTTTTCTGCCTCTTTGCTTGATTTCACCTTCAGCGTATTTCGCTTTCTGGGTCATATTTGTTGATTTCAATTTCGTGTTGTTGCTATTCACGTCTGTCCGTGCAGTGTGTAAAAATCAAGCACACCGAGCATAATAATAATGTTTATTTTCAGTTTACTTCGTTTTTTCTTATGCATACAAATTTCGTATGCCTGTTTCAATTTCAGTAACCTCCATTAGGGCTCCCACACACACACACACATGCAACTGTACGTGTATGTATTTGCCAATACCTGTGTGTTTGCTTATATGTGTGTGTGTGTGTGTGTGTGTGTGGGCGCTCTGTGGCTTGACGTACCGTTGTTTTGCTTGTCCCTCTATTACAATTGAAATTTTTTACATTTGCTTTGCTCAACGTCTTTAGCGCTTTTTTCGTTCACTTCGAGGCGTTGGCGCGCATTCTGTGTGTTGTTTTTATTGTTGCTTCTTTACACACGATGATTTGTTGCTTCCTCGGGTCAAGAGAGACACAGGGCGGCCATCTTGATCTTGACTATGCTCATCCGCCCCACAAATTGCCCGTAAATCCGTTTCGCATTAAACGCGTCTGTCTCTGTGTGGATTTCACTTGTAGTGCTGCATGCCTCTTGCCTACCTACCTGTATCTTTGGTCAGCAGTTAAAGACTTCAAAATATCTCATTACTGTCTGCAAATTTTTGACAACTGTCGCGACAGCCTCAAGTGAAATTCGAGTCCCGAAGAAGCAGGCAAAAGAGGTAACGGCAAATAAACGTCGGGACAGCTGTTTGACATTTGACGGGTACAGCTGGGACAGAAATTATGACGCTGACGCTGACGCCATAAAACGCAAAAGCGATGAGCTGAGCTTTTGTCTATGCTCTGGCTGCAATTCAACCCCGCTCCGCTCTCACCTCACCGTAAACGAGCTCAATAAGCACTTTAAAATGCGGACAGCGAAAGTTAATCTATTGTCGTGTAACCCAGTCGAAATGTGTTTGCAACCCCACTGTACTGTGTAATCCGAGTTGTCCCTGGCCGAATGCAAAACGCAATATAAAAAGCAAAAAGGCAATTTGAGCTCTCCACCCCTTTTCCGAGTAGTTGTTTTTTATTTCGTGGAAGGTGCGTCTCTAATTCAATTGAGAAGTGCTGATGACACATTCCAATGCCCAGGCCTAGGAGCAGCTGCCACCTCCAGATTCCATTGCTTCGGTGCAGTTGTAGGGCTTTGTTTGTTGGAATCGAAACTGGAATGACAGTGAGCGTATTACGTCGTGCGATAAGATCAATTTGCTTATCACTAACGTCATGGAATGCTAGCCTACCTATGGCAACTCATACTGTGTTTGATAGCGCACAAGTCACTGATAACGTGTCGTAATATCTGTTATCAGTGTGTGGGTATCCGGTGGGCGGTTCTCGCGGTCGTCTGTAATGCAATTATCAATACTGAAAACGTAACGATACGTTCTCTGCACTTTGTTCTCTTCATTCTCTCTCGACAAAGGGACAAAGTACGCAGGTAGTTTCGTCAATTGTTCTTTGGGCTTATCTTCTTGAGGTTAAATGGAAATCCCTGGCAATTAGTCATTCCGTATGCATGTCCCATTTTGACCTCAAGGTAACGAAAACTAATTTTAAACACTTGAAATGTGTGTGTGTGTGTGTGTGTACAGTTCGCTGAATTGAGTGCAACGATAGTGGACATGCAAATAGACACAGTTCCATTGGGTTGTATTGAAATGGAGTCCATTGGCTGATTGTCGTGACGGGAGTGAGGCGAGATAGTGATCACTGATAGTCACGGAATAGTTCGTCGCTTGATACGGTAATCTAAAAAGTGATGTAGCAATATGAGAGTACAATGCCCCAGTCGCTCGACTCTTGCTTAGATTTGTTTAAATTATTTCGTTTTTTACCCTTTGTTTATATTATGGAAATGTTTGTGTAGAATTGTATACATTTCATCGCAGACACATGCCTAGAGAACAAACAAATAATGTTTTGTTTTTGCCACTTGAAAATGTAATATATTATCAGGCGCGGGGCAACGTGCAACATGCCACAGCAGCTGCTGCGTCTGCGCTGTTCTGCTACATTTCCGCTTTGGCTGCATTTCGCACTTCATTTACATACATACATATATGTAAATGTGTGTGAGTGTGTGTGTGTGTGTTGGGGTAGAAAATAAAGTCTATATATAAAGCGAGCGACGACGTCTGTGTGGCTTCCTGGGCGCTACATGGCATGTACAGTTGTCTGGTCGGGGTTGCTTGAACTGGCCCAAACTGCCCTTAACAGTTCGTTTCACAATTTTGTTTGATAATTTCATCAAAGCCCAAAGTCGTTGCAAAGCTGCTGTTGCTATTTAAAGCTTCGAAGGGTTGCAGATACACACACGCACTCACACACACACACACGCCAGCACACACGCCACACTTAGGGGAATATTGGCATTGGTACAAGGCACTGGCGGTGCCACAGCAGGGTATTGGAACTGCCTCGTGTAGGCGTTGCAAGTGTCAGTTATTTCTCTACCTGGTTGACGTCACGTTCATGCATGCTCAGTTGCAACAGTGGTGCAAGTTCGATATTATCAATATACAGTAGAGTCCGGTTATAACGACTCTGCTTAAAGCGTCCGTCCGGTTATTGTGACGAAAACTCGATGGCTTGGTTGGTCCCCATACAAACTTATATGAAAGGGACTCCGCTTAGTACGTTTCCGCTTTTAGCGACAAACCGCCTATACAGACGGGATTTTTCACAATTCAACCGGATATTGCGACGTACCGAAAAAAAATACAGCGAAATAATGCCAAATTTAAGCATCAAACGACGCTGTTAGAAATGTATGTATCTATCAGTGATCGGCACCCTTGCTTGTGTGACTCTACTCTCTCTTAGTTTTAGTTGTCGCCTTAGCAACGCTGCTGAGAGAAAGAGAGAGAGAGAGTCGAAGTGCAATACCGACGTCACACAAATATTTACAGCGTGCGTGTCAATTGAATTTATTAAATTTTTTGTTTTGATTAAAAAATTAATTTCTTTTATTTTAAAACCTATTACAAACATGGCAACCCTAAAATAAACAAAAAAAAATTTTTTTTTGCTCCTTTTGGTTAATGCGTCGTCCGGGTATAACGACGTAAAATCGTCGGTCCCTTGAAAGTCGCTATAACCGGACTCTACTGTATGGTATACCTCTACATCGAATGATTGTATCCTTGCAATGACAAAGAGTTGCTTTGGTTTTTATTAATGTACATATGTAGTATTTCCAAGACGCTACCGTATGTTGCATGTTGCCCCCGCTGCGTGACGCAGGCAGCACTGACGTTTCCCCACAGCAACAACAACAACAACAAGCTTGGCAATTGCATCAGGCAGTTACACTTTCCACCGTATGCGTTCGCTCTCGAAAGCTCTTTGGCCTCTCGGATCCCAGCTTGTGAAACAGTAGCTCTCCAAGTGGCTCTCAGCTGTCATTTGTTGACCTTCAGCGCTACCCATCATCAATTAAGCGCTGATAAATGAATAAACCGTTCACAGACAGACGGACACACTGTGCAAAGCATAAAACACAATAACAAAGAGCAGCAGCAACTATGCAACGCATTTGCTGTCTCGCTCTGGCAGGTGTACATTTTGGATATCACTATAGCCATGCCCCTCGCACTTTCCGAGTGAGTGCATGTGAGAGTGTGTGTTAATTAATCAGCAACGCAAATAAAACAGATGAAAAATATTTTGCACAGCTTGGAAATTGATTTGTTGGTTTTTCTGTTTTGATTCCGCATTGTACTTAGAGTAAAGTCAAGAAATATGCAGAGAGACGAACGCACTCGCACGTACTATAGAGAGACGCGACTCACTTTCATTTTTCACAGTTTAATTGCAGTGGCTCTAAAACCTCTGCTTAAGTGTGTACACAAGCATATTTCGAGCTTATCGTTTTCTTTTAAGTGAGTACACACACATATTTTAGTGTGCACATTTCACACCTGAGCAGGCAGCCCCGCCCACCAGCTGCCGCCCTTCTTGGCAAATAGCAAAAAGTGAAATTTTTACAAGCGTTCGCCAATGTTGGCCAAGTTGTTCGGCCAATAACAACAGCAACAGCAGCAGCAACAACAACAACATGGCTGCCTAGCCATAGCTCGTATATAAATAACAACAACTACACACGCACACACACACTCTTCGCTGTATCATTGTGTACGTGCTTTGCGTCAGCCGTGCGCGTAATAATATTTTTGTTGCTTAAAAAAATAACAGAAAATACAGAAAACTAAACATAATACATTTTAGAAATTTTTCGAATCAATTTCGAATACACACACACTTGAGTGTGAGTGTGTGACATATGTTTGGCTTTACATAATGTCATTGGGAGGGTAAAAACATATGCAATAAATAATATTAAAAGCCTTGAACAAGATCAATAGAACGATTGCTTGAGGCCAAATTATATTTTTCGAAATTACAAACTGAAGCTTGCTTGTTTGTGTGTGTGTGTGTGTGTGTGAGTTCTCATCCTCTTCTTCTTCTTCTTCATGCTTGTTCCGCTTTGTGAAGCTTTCATGTTGAACTTTTAACCTGCGCTTGCGATGCCGTTAGTTTGTCAGAAGTTGAGCTGTGACTGACTCCTGCTGTTTTTGTTGTTGTTGTTGTCGCTGATGTTGTGGGCTAGTTGCCTCATTAGATGCACCGTCATGCTCGGATGTGAAAACTAGTTTTAACCATACATTTTTTGTGGGTGGACGACCTTGAATTGGACAACAAGTGGCTGCTGTTCGGTTAGTTTCTTTGTTGTGCTTCGTGAACGGAAGTCAAAGAGTCTGAGCCGTATGTAACTCACAGCAAGAAACAATCATTTATGCAAAAATGTATTTTTATAGAAATAAAATAAAAATACTGCTATTCAGCATTATGCGTCAGATTCGTTGGCTTTTTGCCCTCATCGGTTTTGGGTTGATTCATATTAAGTTGCGATGATTAAGGTGCGGTCTGTCTGAGCGAAAGTTGATGGAGATTCTATACGAAAAGAAATACCAACTTGATTCGCATTAAAACAACTTAATTCAAACTTGAGCAACATGACTTATTTAGGTATTTTTAAATCGCTTACAGTCGTGGGTTTTTGGTAATTATCAGCCTTGTGAACTGAACTAAGCTGAACTGGTTTGTTTATGTGTTAGCCCTGGCAAGTGTTGTTCAACACACATTGTTCACACACTTGACGCCAGGGACATGTGTTTACAGTTTCGAAACTGCATTAAGCTATTAATAGCCGAGTTGAACCAAATTGTTCCCTATACTCCCCCAGACAATGTACATATGTACATATTACATATTTTATCCCTCAATAGTTTTCACACTCTCAAGTAGCTGCAGTTTCAGTTTTCATTTCGTCTGTGTTGGTTTTTATGTCATTTATCAGCAAGTCTGTTTAGATTATTTAATGTTTTGCTTTGGCTGCGCAGAGAAAGCTCAATTCGAGTTGCCCAGCCCTGGTGTTTGTGCACTGTTATCTCTCAATCCCAGCGTAAACGATGATGCTCTGTTTATGTTGACTGTGTGTGTGTGTGCGTCTGTGTGTGTGATTGTGATTAGCTGTAAGGCGAACGCTGAATTGGAACAAGATGGCGGCCCACTTTGTTTACTCAAGTGCGGAGCAGCGAGCTTTTTGTGCGTTTTCTTTTCTGTCTTGTTCTTTACACTTTTTGGTCACAAATAATTGATCAAGGTAAGAACTGTAAGACTGGGAAGTCAAATTTACATTATAAAAACCATCTAGTATAGCCTCGAAGATCAGCTACCCCATCCCCATCCCCACCTCCCGCAGCCTTGTGTGATTTGAATAAAAATGTAAGCAATTCTTGATTTTTGAGGTCAGCAAATAAATAACATGTAGTATTTAACATACGAACATACATACATATATCAATGTCGACTAGTTGTTTTTGTCACACTGTGCGGCCGAGTGGCATAGCAGTCAGCTCTCAGTTTGCCTTGGCTCAATCAAAGTTCGTTCAACGTATTGAATACAGTTTAATTGTATTTTTTATTTTACTTACAAAGTGCAATGCACTTGCTGAAATGATAATTGAAATAACCCAAATGAACATTATTAAAACATTCACTCATATGCATACACTGTGCAAAATTAATACACATTAACACATTCGATTTTCACTACTATTTACTTTATTAATAATTTATTTTGCGCAATTTTGCAGCGTGTAAGTCTTTATTATAGCGGGAAATTGATGAAATATACTCATACAACCAATAAACAAAAATACACTGTAACAAACACAGTTATATTCAGATATACGTGTATTCAGCGTCTGGCGTTTATTATCGTGAAAAGCATTGAGCGAACACATAATAAACCAATTTGACGTTTGAAATTGTATAATTCTTGGGGATCAGCGTACGTTTTCGACTGACTGATAGAGATATCTGCAGATATTATCGCTATCGTCGCTGTCGTTGTACACTGTAAACAATTGCGTGATAAATCTATTCATTTACATTTATATATTCATTTGTTGAGGGCGTTTTGTTTGTCGACTGTTTGCAAATTGTTGAAAGAATTGCATTAAGGTCCTCGCAGCCATCAACAGAGCAAGATCAACTCGAGTACTCTTCGGTTGATCTCTTCACATAGAACACTTCTCTCGACGGTCTCTGGGCTCTTTGGACCAGTGTGTGCAGCACAAGTAGCAAACAGTATTGTTTTATTTTCGGTTGCATTTGCGCCAACAGTTGGATTTCAGTAAATCCCTGAAGCGCTGCATTTAATTCGGTCTTTGAGTTTCAAGCTACAGATTGAGAGCGTAGTGGTTGCTACTACTACACTCGCTGATATCTTTGATTGTGTCATATACTAAGTACTATATACTTTGGCTTGAAATATCGTTGTGGGCTCTTGCTGAAAATAAAATAGCAAACAATTTGAATAAGTGGGACAAGAGAGTATTTATTTGGCCTATAGAGACGCAAAGAGATTTTCATTGCGTTTTTTAAGTGAATAATACTTGATCCGATTACAATTCGAAACAAAACCAAATCCTTGTTGTGTATACAGGTACTAGGCCAGCCCTCACAATGTCTGTCCCTGTACGCTACTCTGCTGCCGCCGAATACGCCGTCGTTGATAGTGGTTTGGATAATACTCTAACCCAAGAAGAGCAATACCACAAACAACAACAGCTCCAGCTTCAGCAACAGCTTGAACTCGAACAGCAGCAATACGAGCAATATCAACAGGATCAGGAGGTTCTATTGTATTGCCAATTGCAACAGCAGCTGGTAGCTGAGGCAGAAGCGGAGGCGGTGCGGCAGCAGCAGCAGCAGTTGCTGCAGCAGAGGTCATCGATGTTGATGTCGTCGTCGGGAATGCCAGGATTGATTGATTTGCCCAACAACAACAACGCCAACACCATCAACAACAACAGCCACAGCCACAACAACAACAGCGACAATAACATGGATGCCATAAGCATCAATGCTATTCTGGTCGATGATGAGCAACCTTCAACATCGGCCCAGGCAGCGGCATCGCAGTTACGTGTTGGTGGCAAATCGGGCAACAATGGCATCAACGATGGCGATCAGAATGCAGAGATGGCGACTGATTGGATGAGGATTGCGGAAGAGGGCCGGTATGGGACACCGGGTGCTGCTGGCTTGGAATATCAAAAGTTTGAGCAACAACAACAACAACAGGCACAGCCAACAACACTCGAAACTGAAGCTGGCGCTGGAGCAGGAGGAGCAACTGAGCCATCAGCACTAAAACAATTGGAAGATCAATTGCATGCGCTTAGCTCTGATGAATTGTACGAGACGCTCAAGGAGTACGACGCACTGCAGGATAAATATCATACTGTACTGTTGCTACCCAAGGAGTCGAGGGTAAGTAGTCTATTATATCTCATCTTCGACTAGAATCTAACAAATCCTTTTAACGCTTTGTGCAGCGTGAGGTGACCGCTGGAGGACGTGATGGATCAGCGTATGTGCTGCGTTGCCTGAAAATGTGGTACGAGCTGCCATCGGATGTGCTCTTCTCAGCCATGAGCCTGGTGGATCGCTTCCTGGATCGCATGGCTGTCAAGCCGAAGCATATGGCCTGCATGAGCGTTGCCTCATTCCATTTGGCCATCAAACAGCTCGACTTGAAGCCCATCCCTGCCGACGATTTGGTTACAATATCTCAGGTATGTAGACCCGTAAATACTTGGAAAAGAATCATCCATAATTGATTTATCCTCCAATTATACAGTGTGGTTGTACCGCTGGCGATCTGGAACGTATGGCCGGCGTTATTGCCAATAAACTGGGCGTACAGATGGGACACGCCCCCATCACATCAGTGAGCTACCTGCGCATCTATTACGCACTCTTCCGCAATTTGGCGAAGGAGATTGGCGGTGATTTCTTCAAGTTCTATCAGCAGCTAATCAAGCTCGAGGAGCTGGAGAATCGCTTAGAGATATTGTTGTGCGATGTGAAGACGACGGTCATTACACCCGCAACATTAGCCCTAGTGCTCATCTGTTTGCATCTTGATTTTCACATCAAGGAGTCCTACACACGCGGCAGTCCCGAGCTAAAGCATGTCTTCGAGTACATACTCTTCCTGCAGCAATTCATGAGGGTAAGTCTCAAGGACAATATGAATTATATATGATATTAATACGAGGTTTTCATCTGTTGCAGATTCCCGATCGAGTTTTTACCTGCGGTTTCAGCATTGTCTCGGGCATTCTGTCCCATTACAACGGGCAGAATAAGGCGCCCTACAAGCAGCGGCTTGTCTGGAAATTATCTAGTCGCACGCTGCGCGTTCTGCGCCCGACCAATCGCTTCTCATCCGATTTGCCCACCATTGAGGAGGGTATATCGAATGGTCTAGACGATGGCCTGCGTTCGAGGTGAGTGGAAATTAAGTGAATATTAAGTGACTTAGACAGCGGCTCAGTAATGGGTGCATAACAGTAGAAGTGCTCTGCATATTGGTTTTAATATTTTCTGTTGTTTATCGATCATGAAAGAGAAGGGGGGCACAGGGTCCGTTATTTATTTTTAGCACTATTATGCCGATTCTATGGACTCTAATTCGTATGTAGGCGCGTGTATGTGTGTCTGTTTGTGTGCGTCGAGTTTGGCGTAAACAAGTTTCTAGAATATAAGCGATTTCATTATCAACAACAGACGACGATCAACAACAAAATAGAAAATCATGAGACCCACTGGCTGGCTGGTTTGGCCAGCCTAACTCGTAGCGTTTGCCAAAAGTGGTCCGACAGCAATAGCAACAACAGTACGACATTTACACTTATACACATGTGAATGTGTGTGTGCGTGTGTGTGTGCGTGTGTATTAGCAAATTCACATTTATGTATTTATATTATATACTTTGTGTTTTGTCGCTTGTGTTTTTCGTCAACAATCTTATCAGAGCCGAAGAGCAACAGCCAGCCGCCCCTCCAAGGCGTTGGCGGGGTATGCCACACGCACACACATACCAGCACACATTTGGCGAGGGTCGCTGGAGAAATGTGTAGAAATTTATTTGTTAACTCAGCTGACTAAATTTTCAATTGCTAATTAAGCTTCTCTCTGTGCAAGGGTAATTAGAAATGTATCTTCTGTTTGACAGCCTTATCATATATGGAGGAGTACTTAGTTAGCTAAGAGATTTGTCTCCTCTCCGTACTGCTCTTAATATTATGAAATACGTGCTGAAGTGCGTCACAATATGTACTATGCGTGGGCTGTTCGTCTGGCATTCTTCCATCAAGATTTTCTAAAGTTTTCAATATCATTGACAGACCTTGACTCTTACCCTACAATTGAATAAACGTAAGGTGCCCTCTTGCACTTTTTGTGTACAGGCTCTGAAAGCTAGCATAAAAATATCTCAAGACTATGTATAGTAATTACCTGTTTTGACTTGTATAAACATAAAGATTCCGTATTTCTGTACACAGTAAACAAATTCGCAAGTTGTTTACGCGCCATATCGATTATACTTCCATACTGAACTTGACCTTGGAGGGAGCAAAGTTCGCTAAAAAAAACAGCTTAGTATGTGGTAAACAAAGCATAGCATAGGGTATTAAATATTCAGTGCAGCTGGCGACAAGTTGTAGACTAATTTAATGGCCTTGTGTTGTTGTCTTATCGGATCTTATATGCTTTTAAATTAGTCATAAAGCTGTGAGTTCAATGCACCTAATGGCTAGTGGATGAGGTGCAGGGATGGTGGGGCACACGGTGGGGTCGCACTGCAGCTGTTCAAAGGTTTTTGTTTCCATCAGCTGATCAAGTTTTTCGATAGGGGTATGACGACCTTCAACTTGAATGTTGAAATTGCAAATGAAATTGATATTGAATGTTGATAATGAATTTGCAGTTGATTGATGAGCGAATTTATTAATAATGATGTATGATTTCCTTTTACCTTTTTGCAGAACCGAGAGTATTAGCTCCGAGGAGGAAGAGGATTGGCCAACTTCACCCATTATTCCAATTTTCGAACAATGTTAGTAGTAATCCAGCTGAAAGCAAGTAAGAGAGCAGCATCCAAGCAGCAGCAGTGGCCTGGCCCCAAAGAGGACAACAGCATCGGGGGGGGCCAAGGAGCAGAAGCAGCAACAACAGGCAGGAATCATCCATTCGCATACACACACTCACTGGGGCACACACACATACATGCCCACGCACACACAGTGGAGCAAAAACATCAGACATATCCAGCAGCAACAGAGACTGTGTGTGCGTGTGTGTGTGACTTAAGTTGTGTATGCTTCAGGTGTGGGTGTGCGGTGGTTGTGCATACGTGTGTATATTTTGCTAAAATGCATCATAATTCGGTTAGCAGCATATGCATCATATATATCTATATATATATCTACATATATAAATATTATTTACGCTGGTACTACCATTTAAGAAACTTATGAAAAATGCGAAGTCAGCCCGGAAAATTCATTCGTTTTGCGCGTTTTATAGGCGACAGGAAAATTCATTTTTTCGATTTATTTGCGTCAAATGATAAAAACAAAAAACAACAAAAAAAAACAAATGAAAAGAAAAAATCCAACAAAAAAAAAAACATAAAAAGAAAATTAGAATGCTGCGGACCATCATACAAAAGATTGATGTCGTTCCGGACCATTTTTTGAGATCGATTAAAGAGAATTGACATATAATTACCCCCAACATACGGATTACGGAATGGAACAGCGATTTTTTGTCGGTTACGCCTTGGAAGAAAAAAAAACAAAAAAAAAATCATTAAAAAAAAACAAAAGAACATTTATCTTCTATGCCCACACAAGTCCACTTTCAAATTAGTTTAAATAATTTCAATGTATACTCCATGTTTAATTTGTAATAAATGTAAAAATAAACACGATGGACCCACGAACATTAGCAGAAAAAAAGCAGAAAAAACGTTTAAAAAAAGTACAAAAATTTCATTATTGATATGGATAAAGAAACAAAAATCCCGCAACAAAAAAAAACCAACAATTTGGCCGCGCTCAGAATACATAAACTATTACTAAGATCGTAACAATAGTAACAATAACAGTAATAATTAATAAGATTTAAAAACAAAAACAAAAAAAACCATATGTAGTTGTGTGTGTAGTCAACATTTTTGCTCTATATAACAAACAAAAGGAAATTTCTCAAAAGAAAAACAAAGCAAATAGATTATATACATAAAGGAAAGCGAAAGTATCATTTAACTTATTTGTGAGCTAAGTGAATTTGTTATTATTTGTTTAAAAAACAAAATCTATATTCCCAAATGAAATCAATGCAAAAAAGTGATTATTTCTTTTTTAAGTTCATTTCATTTCCTCTACATTTTGGCCTTTATAATTATCAACTTATTTATTTATTAAACAAGAAACTTGTAAAGAAAATCAAAAATAAAACAAAAAGCATTCATATGTTGTACGAAATACGCTATAGACACTAAAATTAAACTAAACAAAAGAAAACCAGCAGAACCGCAGATGCAATTAAAGTTAACCCAATATGTTCTCTTTCAATTGAAGCGCGGCGTTTTAAACAAATTATGATGCATAATTTAGTAAAACAAAAAACAAATATATACACGGCAATGGGAGAAACATAGCAAGAATAATTACATAACAAAACAACAACAAAAACTACCCGCAGAATGACAACAAAACAACAACAAAATCTTTAAAAACTTTAAAAGTTTGATTTAAAATTTAAAATTTGAAAGTAAATGATTGAAAATTATCGAATAGGATTTTCTGTAAATTTCAATAAAAAAATGCGCGTGAATGCCCACTGTGCACACAGTGGTATTCAATTTTCTGATAAATATTTGCAAAACAAAACTTCAAAAATGTTTTATTTACCTTTGTGTGTATGTGTGTGTGTTATAGCAGACGAACACAGCCCGCCCTGCCCTCGCCCCCTGTACTGGGAAGCTCCTGGCAAATGTGAGTACATTTCAATCAACTCTGAAGCACTGTGCACACCATGGCAAATGTAAATAAAACATATTTGAAATTTCGAATTTCGCAAACATTTCTAACATTAATTTCACGAATTAATGTGCAATAGTTTCAACTTTTCAATGACCATGGCAATACTCATGTTCTTTATTATATTTAATCATTTTTTGACTAAGCTAAATGAAATTTGTACACAATAATGCCGAACAGTAGGCAAAAAATATCTATCTATTTTTAATATTTAAGCGAGAAAGATAAAGATAACGATGAAATTGTGTGTGTTCATTGCCAGGCTGCAAAAAACCATTTTTAATCTTAGTCTAACTTTAAAATTATGATAACGGCAAGTGACAAATAAGCAAGACATAAGAGCGAAACCTTCTACAATTTAAATATGCCCGTCGGTGAACTCTGCTCTGAGCAGTTGCATAAATTCAATTAAAATTGTAATTACATTTTAAAGAGCTAGTAAATTTTACATTATACTATTTAGCGCGGAGTTAGTTAAATATAAACAAAACCGAAGCGATCATCATACAACAAACAAAAGAACAAATCTCTCCAAATAATGTACAATTATTTGATTTGCTAGTACAAATGATAACAACATGTACTAAGTTTTAGACATAATTTTAGTTTTTAGTTCAGCCTTTGAAATTCGAGCTTCATTTTGTGTGCAAGCAAAACAAAAAATTATTTTAGATTTTGACGTTAAGTTTTAATTTCAAATTAAAACTAAGAAAATTGTATTTACTCATTTTGTAAATTATCTATCATTCATTCTCTAATTTATTCAAATTGTATTTAGAATGCGATTCATGGCAAGTAGCAAATGAACAATTAAGTAAGAGAAGATTGTGTAAAAACGGTTAGAGAGCTATGTAAGCTGTATAAGGAAAACAACAAAATCGTGATTTATTTCATTGTATACACATTACAACCAATAAATGGAAAAAAGTATTATTAAATGGTAAACAAAATATTGTATTTTATCAAGCGGTGGGGGGGTGTGGTGTATGAGCTCCTCAACACAAATGTGTTCAATTCTTGAATTTGCTTAAGAATTTTCATATTTATCGATATACTTCGATAGCTACAATCGACAACTTAGTAAAATTTTAACTTGGCGCTTACTTTGAAAATGTTATGCAGTGTTGGTCAACAACGTTTGCACGCAAACATGCAGGGTCGTTTTACAATTTATCGATATGCTGCCATGCAGCACTTTTGGCTTGGTGCTGGCAACGCCGTGACACATAACCTTCCTTTTCTAAATAATTTTTGTGCTGTGTACACGTGTTTCCCACAATGGCACCCGTCGAAAAAGCTAAGAAAGTCGCCAAAACGGCCAAAAAAGGCAAGAAGCACCCTCTCAACTCGTACCTGAAGGGTGGCATTTTGCGTTACTCCAAATCCCAGGTAAATACATACGAATATACATTGAAAACTTGTCAAGACAAAGTTTGTCAATTGGTATGACGCCGCTGCCACTTTGCTTTTGACGATGTCGGGCGGCAACAACAACGGGTGTATGCATGTATGAACATGAGGCTGATGTTTGATTTGAATTACAGATGTACAAGCGCCGTGCGCTGTACCGCCTGAAGGATAAGAAGCACCCCGTTGTGCAAAAGGAGAAGGTGCCCATCAAGAAGGTGAAGAAGATCGGTGGCCCCAAGAACGGAGGTGAGCGTGCCGTCTACCTGCGCAAGTCGAAGGCTAACTACCCAACCAAGACGTTCGTCAAGAAGCGCCCAGGCAAGGCTAACTTCAGTGAGCACAAGCGTAATACACGCCACAACCTGAAACCCGGCACTGTGCTCATTCTGTTGGCTGGTCGCCACCAGGGCAAGCGTGTTGTGTTGCTGAAGGTTCTGTCCTCTGGTCTGTTGCTGGTCACTGGTCCCTTCGCCCTCAACTCGTGCCCACTGCGTCGCGTGTCACAGCGATTCGTTATTGGCACTTCGTCGCGTGTGGACTTGGGCGCCTTCCAGGTACCCGAGCATTTGAATGACGCCTATTTCCGCCGTCTGAAGGCCAAGAAGGAGAAGAAATCGGGCGAGGCTGATATCTTTGCCGCCAAGAAGGAGCGTTTCGTGCCCAACGAGCAGCGCAAGAAGGACCAGAAGGAGGTAGACAGCGCCCTCCTCAAGGCCATCAAGGCACATCCCGATGGTAAATTCTTCAAGAAGTACTTGCAGAACATGTTCGCCCTGCACTCCTCCCAATACCCACATCGTCTGCGCTTTTAAATGCAACTTGAGTTTAAGGCTTTTTCAAATACTTTGTACAAGACCGCGCTGATTGATTACAAATACAACAAGCAGTTTGTAAATTAAACAATAGAAAACGGAACTCTCTGTGTCGAGGTATGAGGAAACATCTCGAGTAGCGCCTTATTTATTTTTTTTTATTTCCTCTTGTTTTTTCTGATCAACGTCGGGTATCGGGTATTCCGGTTGAAGTTTCAGGGCAGCTAAGAACTTGCGCCTGCCATGGACGTACCAGAGCATTTCACGATACGAACCTGGAAGTACTTCGTCCACCACCTTGTCGGCCTTAAAAGTCAAATAGAACACATTCGTTGTGGTATTCTCGTCCATCTCAACATCCCAGGTGCTGGCCACAAGCATGATCTGCAGATAGTTGTGTGAGGTATAGACCACATAAGCGATCATCTGAATGAAGGCCGACACCTTGACGGGTTGTATGAATCGGATGTCTGAAATGCACTTCAATATTGGCCGTCCACTCACATAAAGAGATGCCGTGACGAGGCTGAGCTCACACGCTTGGCGCATAATGAATCCACCGAATATTGTATTGTGCGCATTACGATTCTCTGGATAGGCATAGATTATAGTGGCGCGTTGGCTGTCGAGCATCCAGCGGCATTTTAGTGGCAAGATGCGATGGTTCAATTCGTAACTATCCCGGGGAGTGGTTCGCTGCAGCAAGCCATACATGATGGACTGTTCATATTCCATTGGTGGCGATATCAGTACACTATTCGAATCGTCGCTCCTGCGTTGCTTTTGCCGTTTGGCGGCTTCATCCCAGCATCGTTGCTCTACCTCGTTGGCCGGATCCAAGGCATTAACTGGAGCCTTGCCCGTGTTGGTGGCATTACGTGCTACCATTAGGAACAGGGCTTTGGTTACATTCATAAATGTATCTTCTAATTTTTGGCGAACATAGAGTGTCGCTTCCAGGGACGAAGAGCCCGTCCACGACACAAAACCGCTTAGTTCAATATCCTGATTAGCCATAAGCTTTATTATATTGGAAAACTCCACGCGATCCACCAACAGCGTGACAAAGGTGTAGGGCAATGACACCTCCTTGCTGAGATTGGGCACCACGATATGACGATGACAAAGCCAAACTGCAATTTAAATAATTGTTGCTAGTAACTGCTAATGGTCGGCCACCATCTCACCTGCAAACATATCCAAATCCTCCATTAATCTACCCATGCGCACTTGTCCCAAGTGGTTAATATAGCGCTCGCGGGCCATTTCATCCTCGTTCAGCGGAATTACGGCCCTTGTATATGAATCCTGCATGCTGCGTGTCGGCAAATCCTCCGGCTTTGGCTGATGCTTAAGCAAATGCTTTCGCGACTTGGGCACAATATGATAGCCGAAATCTATTCCAGTTCGTTCCCTTATCTTGTTTGACACTGTATATGAACAAGTGGAGTCGAAACCGAATTCTGTTACAGAATCAGAGCTTACCATCTGCCATCGTTCCAGAATGGTGATCGGACTGTTTTCCCAGATACTCGCCCGTTTCATACTGCCTTATGCCAGAGTATGGTAGCAAAACCCAATGCTTTTGAGTCCTGAGAAATTCTAAAAAGTGAAATGCAATTGAAATGTCAACTTGGAATACCTCAGACAACTGCGAGACGCCACAGTCAGGAGCCTCATCCTCTGCATTAAGATACATGAATTCCAAGAAAGTTAAAACTAAAATTTCGACCAAGAACTAATTTCCCACCGGTAGTTAATCTTTAAGTATAGAATTTTGTTGCTAAACACTAGATACGTCTGATTCTAAGCCATCCGACCCGTCCTTGAAGATCGGATGCTTGTGAGAACTACCCAAGTAGTAGTAGACTTCTCGCTTATCTTAAAATTTTACGTTGCCGAATGATCATTACATACATAATTTATACACAACTTTTTATTACAACAGAGAACAGAGCACTAGATAAATAGATGTACACACATACATATGTATATATATAGGTATATGTATAGGTAAACTAAGTACAGTGTGCGCTGTGTAAGGGATAAGGAGTGCACCACTCGATGTGATTCTAAGGAGTATATCATCTCAAACACATATTGCGATTATCGTTGGATCCGTGCCACCTGCGGCATCTACTTTCGATGCAGACCCATGCTGTACTCGAACTTGCGACGTCCTTGAATATACCACATGGTTTCGTGATAGGATTGTGGCAGCACCTCGGTGACGGTGTGTGGCGCGGCAAAGGTGTAGTAGAAGGTATTGCTGGTTACTTGACTGCCCGTGTGCGTGTCAAGCACTTCGGCCACGGTCATAATCTGTATATAGTTCAGCTTGGTGTATACCACATAAGCTGTCATCTTGATGAAGGCATCCACGCCCACGGGCTTGTCAAAACTAATATCGGCAATGTGCTCCAGTTTGGGACGAGTCTTGCAATAGAGCACTGCGGCTGCCCAACTAATCTCGAGAGCGATGCGCATCAGAAAACCGCCAAAGACTCGATTATGATGGTTACGATTCTCCGGAAAAGATGGTATGGTGCTCGTCTGGAACGAGTCGGACATCCATCGGCAATTGGGCGGTAGGATACGCTTGTTTAGCTCCATGGTGTCGGTGGGTGTGGTACGCTTATAAAGGTCATACATAAGTGTCTGTTCGGGATCATTGGGTTCTACTTTGAAGATGGACTGAGCGCTTAAGAATTGTCGCGTACGTTTGCGATCCTTGCCGCCAGCCAATATGACTTTCTCCTCTTCATTCGCTGGCTCGATAGGATTAACTGGTGACGCTGCCGTATTGGTGGCATTGCGGGCTGCCATTAGGAACAGAGCACGCGTCAGCTTCTTGTAGCTGCCATCCTGCATTTGCTCGAGCCAAACGACTACCTCCAACGAGCTGGAACCCACCCACGAGACGTGACCAGAGAGACGAATATCCTGGGTGCCAGAGGCCAGCGTATTGGTGAAGTCAATGCGATCCACTAGAATCGTGACGAACGTGTACGGCAAATGCACATCCGCCGGCAGATTTGGCACCACCAAGTGCTTGTGGCAACACCAGACTACAAAGATGTGTTATTCATTATATTTGCAGAGAAGCAACTGGCTAGCCAACCTGCAAACATGTCCATATCCTCCAAGAGGCGGCCCATGCGCACATTGCCCAAGAACGTAACATACTTGTCCTGCAGCGAACGATTTGTGCTGAGTGGTATTATGGCCGAGGTGAATGAATCCTGCATGGCACGCGCCGGCAACTCCTCCAGTTTTGGCTGATACTTCAGCAGATGCTCGCGTGACTTGGGCAACGGCTGATAGCCTGGCTCCAGGCCCAAACGTTTCATCATTTCTTCCTTCACTGTAAGTATGTATGTACATAGTATAAGAAAATGGGAACAGTTATAACGATGAAGTAAAGCTTACCCTGTGCCATGGTGCCAGATTCATTGGCCACGGCAGATTGTTTAATGTGCGTGGGCGGAGAATAATAACGGCTATAATTAGGGTAAGTTTTATTTAGTCAACACACAGAAGGTTTTATTCAATACTCACTGTGCCCCAATTGTAGCCAAGGGCGCTGCATTATTCACTTGTAATCTACACAATGATCGATTTGCCAAACATAAACATCTTTGTGCCCCTAACAGAGAACGCAACATTTTTATTCGGAACTATTATAAAGTTTTAATTAAATCTCCTTTAAAAATTAGCAAGTATTTAACGCTTAACGCCGTGAACGTCTTGACCCAGAACTAGTGGCAGCCTCACTGAATACATAGTGAAATACATACATGCATATGTATGTATACACAGAGAAATGTAGATAAATATGTAAGTAAGCAGCTGAGCACAGCTGATTTACAACCACGCACAGTGGTGCGCAGAGCGATAGAAAATTCTTTGACTGTCTTAGCTTCGTTTAAATAATAACAACAATGCAAAATGCAACGACTGATTAGCGAAAATTATGTTAACTAAGCGAATGCAATACCAAACGACAGTGTTGCCAACACTCAATTATAGCTGAGTAGTTCATTCAAATGGGTCATATATATCCCCGAAATGTATTTCTTGATTTCATTAATAGAAAATAATGCTTATTTCCCAAATAATAAGAAAATATCTAAAGAGCTGACAAATTGAGTGTACTCAAGTTTTTAACTATGTATTCGAAATACATACATACATACATACATACATACATACATATGTATTCTGATTTAGCTACTGAGAGAGACGGCGGCGCTGCAAAAGTGTTGCCAGAGCTGAATTGGCAATACTGATCAGCAATCAGGAGCAAGGAGACTGTATTGTAATTAGAGCAATTCGTTTTGTGCTTTTGTATCACTGTGCATTAGCAACCTAATGTGACGTCAGCTGCGTGCTCATGTTTAGTACTACATACAGACAGACATACATACATATGTATGTACATACATAGGTTTTTAAGAAACGGGTCTACTATGTATGGGCCAGAGATGTTTGAAGTTGTTGAGTAGAGCTTCTATATTCCATAAAATATATTCTAATATTTAATTAATTATGATTAAGAATACTGCTTCACATCTTTAAATGCAGCTATAGCATGGTATTTCCTTTAAAATAAGTAGTATTAATTTAATTTACATATTTTGATTTGCATTTAATTAAACCTCATGATCAACGCATATGGGTTTACGATTAATATAGTATAGTAAATAGTATACTATGTTATGTTAATTGGCATCGACAACCTTAACTAACATGTAGTCTACTACTGCAATCTAGTTTTACGAGTACTACAAAATACTACTGTTTCCGCAAAATACTACTTACAGGTTGGCTAATTAATAAGTAGTCGTAATACATTGTAGACATTCCATTTATGTACATATTATATGATAATACAGATCTTTAATTTGTTTTTTTCAATAAGTGAATGAATTCCTTTTTATATTACAAGTATTAGATATTACCAGTTATTGGATCATTTACACAAGTATACTCTACATACTATGTATATGTTGGTTCATTTAGCTGCCTTGCCGTATAATTGCTGCGGTGTAGGAATATCCTCAACAAAGAAATTGGCCGGTATCAGGTGGTAGGTACTGCCCATAATATCCTTGAGAATATTCTCTACAGTATTGGTAATAAGCGGTTTTAGCGCCTCGTAGAAATCCCGCCAGTTATCGTTGAAGAACTTATTGGTGCTTTCCTCCACCTCCTTGCTGCGGCCGTTGAAGATATTTGTCAGGTGAGTGCGTAAGCGTGTCATATCCAAGTTAACTTGAACCTCAGTGACATTGTCAAAGGTAAATCCGCCCTTCTCGTACAGGGTAGTCTTGGTATTAACAAGAACGTCCATATTCTCTGTAAAGATAAAACTTTTTTAAACCTGGATATATCTTTCAGACATTCACTCACCGATCTCAATGAACATTTTGCCCGCACCATTCAGAGGTATCAGCAGAATACGACCATCCATCTTATACTTGGCATCAATGCGCATCTTTGGAATAAATATTTTAGTACGCCAGTGGAAGTCCTTCTTGCTTACACTGAGAAAAACTATTATTTACTATATGGTTAAAAAAGATTTCGTGTATAAAACAAACCGACTCTCCTTGATCTTCATATTGCCTAAACCTGTGACCACCACCTCGGAAAGGTTTGCTCTTATTGTGGCGACTTCATTATTATCCTGCTTGAATATAATGTCAGCGATTTTCAATGGATCCAATGTCCCAAACTTGGCTTGCATTTCCGGTATTCCAATGTTTAATTGATCAATCAGTTTCTGTATGCTATGAGTGGAGCAGTTGGTGAAGCCGGGCTCATAGATGCGGCACGAGGGCAACCACGATGCTATGGATGGCAGATACTTGACTCAGCTTGACTGATCTTGAGTCTAATCCAAGTTCAACTTACGCTTCTCTGTATAGTACTCAACGGCAACGACCCCGTTCAGCCAAAAAACTGCGAACAGGCCGCTGAAAAAAACAAGAGTACCGCTCATGTCGACTGCAAAAAAGTATCTAAATCAGAGAACAAATCTATCTATTGACCAGACATCTGCCATCAGTAACTACTATGCTCTGAGCGAGTAATTACTCTGTGTAACTTTTAGTTGTTCACACCGACCCCCAGCAATAACAACTAGTCTGTGGCAAGGTTTTAAAATGTCGTATCTAATGCTAATATCAAGTGTCTTATACTCTTTCAAGAGGTAGATTAATAAAATAGGTTGTTTATTTAATGATTATTTTAATATTTTGTTGCTGATCACAGTATTTAGTTAACAAATATTAACTGATAATTTCGAAAATTATAGTATAATATCAAAGATATGATATGATTAGAGTATACAGCCTACAGTTGCATTATTCTTTTTTTTATTCAGATCTAATAGTTAATTGAACCTAACTACGTGACTTGACTATAATATGCTATATTTAATAGACTATAAAATTATTGTTTAGTGATTCCAAAGGGTAAGGTTTATTAGTTTCTTATAGAATATAATTTAAAGGTCATTGAATGTTTTTCAATAATATTCATTTATTGGTTACTTTTTTATAATATATTAAGTGTGTATACTGGGTATATATCGCAGAGGGACCGTCTGCTCTCGAAAAGGACACAATGACCCGCACCGCCAGTGTTAGCGTTGATGTGGAGCTCCCATACAGGATCACGTTTAAATCATGTTTCAATAAATACTTTTTATATATTCACAAATAAAGAATTTTACAGCTAGTTATATGAATGTTTAGAGATTCAGTTCCTTTAACGCAAAATTAACCACCATAGGCAGCAGGCCTGCATCCTCCAGCTCCAGTATCTGCTCACGCATATTGTTCACTTGTCGGGATTTGATAAGCTGTCACGACAAAAGAATTTCAATTAGATCTTTGCATTTTGCTGCGCACTTTCGCTTACCTTTAAAATCTTTTCGCGCTGCTCGTCGGATTGACAGAAAATTAGCACCATAGCAGCCATGTGTGGTCGTTGTATAAGCACGCAGTGCTCAGCAAATTGGTATAGATTGAGCGCATGCACCACAGGACAACCCTGCAGACGCAACAGTGTCTTTTGCAACTTCTCCTCCTGTTCACAGGAGCGTGTGGACACCGCATTATTGAGTGGATTGGATAAGACACAGTCCCAAGCCAGAGCGAGCCCATCCAAATGCAACAATTGTGGCTTGCAGCTCAGCACATCGACCAATGCATTGAGCTCACGCACCATGTTGAACATAACCATGCGCTTTAGTATGCCGTTCCAGATTTTAGGTAAGTGTATATCAAAGCCTATACAAATGTCAGCCATCACCTCCAGCGATACTGGATTCTGAGCGTTGCGCTGCCAGACCATCTTAAGTATGTTGATCTTGTCGCAACTGTCATCGGCAAATTTCTCAATGTTGGCATTGTATCCGAGCGCCTTCAGTTCATGCACACATTTAATGGTAATAAATTGGCGCTGGCTCAGGGTGTTGCTGAATGAGGTGCTGCCATCGTTGAGCTTGGAGTAGCATTCGTACATTTGCAGCTGGGTGGACGTATTGACAGAGCTATAAACGAAGTATTATACATAAAGAATGAGATTTTAATATTATTTGTAGTCTTACCCTCCTTTAAAGATAAGACCAACGAGAAACTGTACTGCCTCCGGTTTGGACCAGCTGCTGAGTATGTAGAAGGCTCGCACAACATTCTCACTCACACTGGCATGATCATCGCTAACAATCTCTGGTGGATTATGATCTTCGAGGAAGGTCTCCTCCATAATGGTACCATCGGCAGTTTCCATAGTAACAGATAAAAACTTTTGGATCAGCTTAAACTGTATGGCTTCTATGCTAAGCACATGTAGCAAGCATATCTCTTTAACCAGAGCATTAATATCCACTTTACTGGACTTGAGTATTAATTCGTGATGATACAAGCTGTGAATAAGCTCAATGGGATGCTCCACCTGACGCATGAGTTTTTCTTCGTTCATGCCAAAGACGTGAAGCAGATGCTGTGTCTTTTGTATAGGATAAATTCGCTTGATTTTCGCCACCTCATCCTGGCACTTGGAGTCGCTGATCAATATGGCTTCATTTTCTAAGACATACCTCCAGCACTCGTAGCAGGCTTCCACCTGGTCAGCACCATCGCGTGCATAGCTTGCGACATGGTATAATATAATAAAGACATTGCTGGGACTGTGAACATGCTTAACCAAACGAAGGATCTGGAATAAATAAGATTATACTTCAGATTTATAGTGTACTCCTATGTATTAAATCCGAGTATACCGATTTAAGGAAAGCATTGTTCGTGGGATGCAAGCTCCAACTTTCCGAATCATTCTTAGATTTGTACTCCGTTATGGAGTTCTTAACGGCCGCCTTGCTGTAGTAATCGCAGTTTTGCAACTTATTCTTCGAATCCTTGAGATCCGTACACATAAGTATCAATGGAAACCAGCTCTGACAGTTATCCACATTCAGCTCGCTGGCTGCAAAGGTGATTTGAAAGATGAGCAAAATATTTATATATCGTTTTCGTTTAGCAAAACCTACTAAGGATATCCTTTAGTGGGTGCTCCACAATAGCCTTAAATGGCAGGCGATAGCGTGCGATCTTGGGCAGCACACCGTTATTCTTTTGTGATTTCATCCACATATCTGTCTCCAACTGGCCGGCGCGGTTGCAACGACGTGTGGTCATTTTGTGCCGTAGAAAGTGCAAAATGTTCATCCAGATTTCCATTTGCTTGGGTGCTGCATCAAAGAACATAAGCATATCAATGACGCACAGATACAGCTCATAGAAATAAATGTTGATCTAAGGGAAAAACAGAATTTAAATCGTTGTAAAGATATCGGTGTACAGCTAGACGAACCTCCTCGATGAGCTCAATTAATTTGGAGGTCAGTAATTTCACATTCTTAATCTCACTGATGTAGGGCTGGCACATGTCTCGGATTTCGCGCACGCTACTCAACAGAACAAGCTCCTCATCGCCAAAAGTATCCTGCTTGATCTCATATCGCAGCTCCTGGGCGCGTAATATACTAAGAATTTGTGTGATTAGCATACGCTGATAGTCCAACTTGAAGCAGTCACTCATGCGCTCCAGTAATTGCACATTGAGACGCTTGTTATGGAACTCATTCAATAAATGCTCAATATTATCCAGTTCCGGATTGAATTTGCCCTTTATGCTAGGATCCTGTTGGCAGAACTCTAAATAATAATACAGCTTGTTGCGTCTAAAAGTAAAATCATAATATGTGACAAATATTCGCTCAAAAATTCATAAAATTCCACTTACGTTACACGCAAATTTTGTACAATTTCCATTTCGTCAATGTGCTCATTGTACATGGCGGAAAGAGTGAGGAAATTAATCTTTTGCTGATCTGTTTTCACCTCATTCGATAATTTATCCAGTAATGCACAAGATTCGGAATCAGCCACCAGCATGACAAACAGTTCTACAACAGAGTTATAACAGGCATATACAGATATATATTTTTGCAATATACAGATATCAACTTACCAATTAAATTTGCCTCTTTGTTGTTCATGGCATTGCGTAGGATGCGCCGTAATTGCAGCGTAATGAATCCTTCATTGATGATCTTGAGATCGTGATTCTTTTTCTGATATTGAAGCAAATATTGTGACATTATATACCAAATGTCATGCTCTTTCGACTTGGTCAGCTGTTCCAGCGACACAAAGAAATCTTCGCGTGTCCCATCGATATCATGCCTGATATTCTCCGGCAGCGACTGTTGCAACTCTAGCAACAGCGAATTCTGTGGCTTTGTCTCAATAACCATTAGCAGTAGAGTACGTGCCAGGAACCTGATAATGGGTAGGCTACTATGGATGCGTTTCTATAATTAATATATATATGTATTAGCAGGCGCCACAATATGCTGGCATTGCATACCATCTGTTGTGGTTTTTGCTGTGGTAGCACATCAACGTCATCGAACATGGACACTGAGTAGCGTTTCTTGGTCGAAGGCTGTGTGTTTGGTTTCACTTCAATAGAATTATTCAGCGCTGCGGTGAAGTTCAGCGTGGTGTCGCTAAATGCAATGGGCACACCATCTAAAGCACGGCATATTTGCTCGTTCACAGCCTCATCTTTGCCCTGATAGTGCGTCTCTATGGCATTAAGCGGATAGTGTACTGTCGCAACGCGAATATACTTAATGAGCTCTAGAAGATCACACCGACGATTTCGCTCGTGGAGCAGAGCCTCAGTAAGTAGGTCATAGGCTAACAAAAAACATAGTGGATCATTTTCGTTCTGCAGTTGGAGGGAAGAGTAGTTCTCTGATTTGGAATAGAATAATCAATCAATCAACAATATTTAATATACTCTTTTAAAATCACTTACCTTGTCTATGACTTTTGGCGTCAGCCATTTGCTGCACCAGCAGTATTATGCCAAAGCTGATGAAATGCACGCTATTGGCTGGCACACAGGAGATGAACTCGATGACATGATGAGCCAAGGCGCAGCTCAGTGGCAGACAGGACACGCACTGGCTAATTCGTAAAAGGCCCTGCACTTTCTGTAGTCCCAAGGCCGTGCATAGTTCTCCCATTTCATTGACTATTAGACCGCACACATTCAGGGTGGCCTGGGCTCGGGATATTATTAGCTCGATAGCCTCGTCGAGCAGCTTGAGTCGTTTTTGAAGTGGTATCAAATCGGTGCTGCAGTTCACTTCGATATTGAATTTCTGGCGCAGTTGCAGACGATGCTTGATTAGCAAATAGCGTTCCTTATAGGCGGGCTGAACAAATTGTAACAATAGCTTGAATAGCTCAAGCAGATTGAGATGCTCCTGTACTTTAGACTCTGTAGAGCAGGAGCTGGCCTCTAAAAAATTGGCTAGAATAGCTACAATATCTCCGGCATACTTTGGATTGTTTTTATCATTCAGCGACTTGAAGAAATCGTAGGCCATATCGATCTGACCGCGTCGCGCCATCTGATAGCAGCAGTTGAAATTCGCACTGGTGGATATTTCTGGCGCCGCCTTGGTCAGTGTATGTATGTCCTTGAGCATATCCGGTAAGTTTAGTTTGACAATCCGCATCATGAACAGCTCCAGATCGATATCAGCTGCACAATCCGCTGCCCAGCCATATTTCACCTTCATGATCTTAATCACCTGTATCTCATATTCGGCATTGATCTTCACACTCAAGGGATGCGTCGAGTTGCGCAACTTGATAAGCGGTGCCAGTGTATCCGGCCATGGTACAGGCGCTTTCTGTAGTATGGAGAGCGCGCACTCCAAACGGCTGTCTTCGTTGTGTATGAGCTCAATGCAGGCAATGGCACGCTCTAGCCAATTGCTAATCGCTAGACGATTGGCCACCAACTGATTTATGTACTGCTTGACCACGTCAAGAGGTTGACTTCCCTTTTCCAGGTAAATAGGGTATAGAAAATCCTTGACCAGACTCTGCAGATTGTCCAAATGCACGCGTTGCAGTATACGCAGTGCGGTGGCATCCAAACTATCCTGCATATAGCTATCCAATGTCAGGCTCAACTTGTATCTGTTTTTCAACACGAATAAATCTTGTAAAGCATTATCCAAGTCCCGTAGTTTGGCAATATTGCGCTCCTGCTGGCGACGCACATCGCTGAAGAAAAAACCCAGATGTTTTCAACAATATGGATGACCTTAAACACATATTTAAACTTACGAGTATATAAATTGAGTTTCCTCAAATATTTCCAAAACTTTTGAAGAGAATTCTTGACCAATTTCAGGCCAATGATCGCTAAACTGTAATTTACGCGTTCTCTCAATGCTCCAGTCCGTGACATATGGCATTATTGTGGGATGCGTATTGCTGACTATTGGCACAAACTGGCGTAGCCATTGCATCACATTAAAAGGCTCAGTGCTTGTGGGTATAAAACCCAGCAGCGCACACAAATCGCCATCTTTGAGACGTGGCAATATGTTGCTCGAATGACGACGCCAAAGGAGACAGGCTGTTGGCATATCGGTATTGAACATTCCCTTGATCATTTTTATAAGATTAGTGTTGTTGACAAACTTTTGCCACTCCCCATTACACTCGAAAGGATCGATGATGGCCAATGTTTTCAGACGATGCAATTGCTCATCTATTTCCAGCAAATCATCTTCATCTTCCTGTAAATATGGTCATGGATTACAAACGTCTAGTTGCACTTATCAATGTTTATAAGTTTGCTTACATCAAAGTCTAATCTTCCTTTTATTTCTATTAAATAACGTTCCAATAATCTCCGTGAGCTTAAGCTCATCATACGATTGTTTTTGATGAACTCTTTGCTTTCGATGCGGCCCAGAAGCTGAAGCAAGGTATCGAACTTCTCGTCGCTCTCGTTGGTATTAGCGTTCGACAGCTCCACAAGTATTTTCTTGGCTCTAGCTTCAAAGATGGGCTGTAGACATAGCTCGAATTGCTTGCCAAACTCCTGGAATGGTACATTTAGTTAGTAGTATACAAATATATAAATAATATTCAAATAGAAACTACCTCCGCCTCATCCAGGTGGCCTTTGGCAATAAGTTTCCTGAAACGATCACTGGGATCGGTCTCAGACACCATTAGCATTTCCACTTCGGCTGGTATTTCACTAGCTCCTGTCGACTTGGCAGCAAGATAATACAAATTTACGGCACTTTTTGGCTGTTGTATGAGCCAGGTATGACGAGGTACTTCCAATTCATTTTTGCATTTGAGTGCTGGAAGGAATTAAGCTAATTAATATCCAAACTTTAATCATAACAACTGAAAGTTCTTACAAGGATACTCTAAGATTCTAATGAAGCGATCCCCATCTGTATTGGGCTTGGTGAGTATGAGGAGCTCTACGTTATCCTCACTGGACTCCATGACCAGCATATCTTCGATCAGTGAAGTACTCGGGCTCTGCGACGTCTGACACAGGTTGACAGTCCTTGTAAAAGGACAAATCTCGAGCAAGTGACCGGATTCTGATAGTGCAATGCTGCAGGAGTATTTAAATCGTATATGACTATAAATTCAATTATAGTGAATCGATAGGAACTTACATGTAATGCTCCATATTGTAGATATTCCTTATGCCGTATTGGCTGGGGAGAGTGATGCATGTTGTGTCATTAGAATTGGTTCTCAATTTCAATGTGTTTTGATCACCGGTTATAAATAGCTCATAATCCGCTCGCTGCTCTTCGCGATTATTCACAGCATAGCTGTGGACAGTTAACTGTTTCAGCAGTAGAGCGCTGTGAGCATTGCTATGAAAGGTGCCAGTGGAAGTGCGCTGAATTGTGACATTGTCCAGGAGAACTGTTGCGTTAGTATTATCCTGCACTGTTACATTCGACATAGAATCGAGAGTTGCTTCATGGATTTCACTGAGGCTAAGTATATCAACTGGTTAGTGAAGTCTTTGATAAATGGCACAGTCCTTACCAGTAGACACTGCCATTCCGGCAAGTGAAATAGAAGTGTTTACCCAACTGCTGAATACGAGTAAACGTGCAGTTAGTCACGCAAACATCTTCAATTCTAATGCTAACGCTGAACAGGAGCAAACCTTTAATATTGACTCCATGGATCTCACCGTCCGTCAGTCCGCACACAATCAGATTACCACTGTTGGATACGGCGATTGCATCGATGGAAGAACCAAAGCTGAGAAAACTGCACTTTGCCACAAGCTCATCCTCTAAAAGCAGTAGGCTCTTATCAATTGATATAACCATTTTGCCATTTTGTACATGCGCTTGAATTGATGGATATTTATTAACCTACAAAAACAAATTCTTTTTTGTAAATCTGGGCAATAACATTCATTCAATAAAAGTTACTTCTTCATCGCTGCTTATTTTGAATATACTGCGTGATGAAAACGCATTGGATATGGTCTCATCCTCCACTGCAGATGCTTCAAAATTGCTCCACATTCTTATGCAAAAAATTTACGCTGCGAAAAAATTTAAATCAGCCAGCGCCAAAATAAAAGCGTCACTTTAGCTATAGGTGAAGATTTAACAATATCGATAAGTCTATAAATCATAAGCAGGCAATATATCGATGAATACAAAAGCTAGCCGGTGGCCACACTTGGCGTTTTTGAGCCAAATATTGTGCTTTTTTTTTTGTTAGCACAATTTAATTTATTTTTTAAATCGACTTTTTCTTTGGATTTTATTGGCTTAAACTGGAACAGGCTTGTATTAAAATAAATTTTCAGCAACATATTAAAATCACCCTAATTTCTTTTTTGTGCAGCTTGGGTTCATTATTTCATTACACAGTTTTGGGCTTCAATTGAAAAAAATGTTTCCTTTCCGATCGATGCAACTTGCTTTGTTTACCTTTTTTTTGCGCTAAAAAGGCTCATTAGTCGGCTCTGTTAAGCGAATTGCACTCTGTTAACGATTTGTAGTTAATAATGGTGCAAAAAAAATGTATATATTTGATAAACGGCAATTAATTATCAAGTAACAGTGCTCACGAAGCTCTCAAACCGGGTCGTGAGTTTGAAGCCAACTTCATCTTCTGTTAATTAACAGAGTGCGCCATTGACGAAAATTCAAATTTATATTATATAATATACCTTAATAAAAATTACTGTTTTATTTAAATCGATGTTGCATTGTTTAAATATTACATGTAGCATATGTATTAGTTTTTAGTCTTGCTATTGGTTCCTTTTTTTTTAAATCCATTTTTGGTACATTTTTAAATACTCAACTGGCACACAGTCGCAGTTAACACAAATATCGGTTTTTTTCACCGATATATTGAGGTAGCTGCGAATGAAGGTTACCATAGCTTCAAAATAAAGAATGGAATTTTAGTATTTTCATGTTATCAAAGTACGGTCACCTTAGCTGGCAGGCGAGGAAAATTATTTATATTTTAGAATCCACGACGCTTCTCGTACGAAAATTCGCGAATTATTGTAAATTTCACACAATTGTAAAGCATTAATGATCAAATGACACAGTGCGGGATACAAAAAGGCCATTTTGTGCGCTGTTGGTGTCCAAATGGTTGCACAGCAATCAATTTACCCATAAAAATATAGCCTGGGCACCGCGGCCATCAACAAAAACGAAAACCACGAAACAAATTTTTGATTCGCAAGTGCAGGTTTTCGTGTTAAATCTATAAAGTTGCAAATATATTCTTCGAAATAGTTTCACACAAAAATGCGTTTGTGAATTTGTGCATAAAAAACATAAAAAGGTAACGAAATTGCTGCCGCTGCTTTGCGGTAGTGGTGGTGGTGGTGGTGCAAAAAGAACATAAAATCGGTAGCAAGAAGAAGAATAACCAAGTGAGAAAAGTGAAAGAAAAAATAGACAACAATAACATCGCGCGTATTGCCGATTCAATTAATCATATAAAAACTCTCCAAATCGCAATCAACGTGCAGTTTCGTTTACGGCCATATAGTTATTTCTGCTGCAGGTGCTGCTTGGCGCTACGCTAACTGAGACGCTGCCAACGCTGACGACATGCGCGCGTAGAGTTGCCAGCTCTGAAACAGATCAAAAGTGGTCGTTCGCTTCTATTGTGGCGGCTTCTGGTCGAAAGGTTTTGAAAATTGCTGGCCATTGGAATTCATTCGTTTGTAATAAGGTATTATTCAAAACAGAATTATAACTAAAGTGTTTTAATAATTTCGATTAATGTCCACAACAGGCTGGCAACCCTGCATACTTGTTTGGAATGAAGGAACATTAATCAAGAAGCATTTACACATTGCGTTGCTTTTCGCTCAAAGGATTTTCGCAACGCGTTTGCCATTGGAATAGGATAGACCAGGTAATATATAATTTCAATAGTAAATAATGAATATTATTATGTTGATCCATATTAAGAAATAAAATTTAACATAGGTTCGCTTATTCTCAGCTCGGCACAGACGCATTGCAGTGGACGTCGCAAGGCGATACCAACCCAAAACCAATTTAATTAGACGCGTCGTGGTCCACCGTGGAGGATCAACGACGCCATTATATAGAAATTTTTCGTTCGCCCCGTAGTTAAAGAAAAGCTGCCACCATTCGGAAGAAAAACACTTCGAATATGACCCACAATATCGGTATGGCGCCATATCGTTTGCCGGGTCCAGCAGGCGGGCTTTGTCCGCCTGACTTCAAACCGCCGCCACCGACGGATATTATCTCGGCGCCGAGTAATCCAAAGAAGCGACGGAAAACATCAAATGCGGCAAACTCAGCTGCTGCTGCGGCAGCGGCGGCGGCAGCTGCAGCTGCTGCCGCTGCCAATTCAATGCAACAGCAGCAATCAGCCCCACCAACTCCACAGGATCTGCTGCCCCCGCCACCTATGGGGGGATTCGGAGATACAATTGTCGCTTCCAATCCGTTCGATGATAGCCCTCAGGTGTCGGCGATGTCCAGTTCAGCGGCAGCTGCTATGGCGGCCATGAACCAAATGGGCGGTGCCGGCGGCCCAGGTCACTTTGGACCACATCCACATTGGGAGGATCGTATGGGTATGGGCATGCATCCGCATATGCATCCACATCATCCGGGTCCGGGCGGTGGTCCTATGGGCCATGGGCCACATGGACCTCATGGACATATGGGTGGACCGCCGCCAATGCGCGGTATGAGCCCTTTGGGACCTGGTGTGCATCCACATCCTCATGGAATGGGACCAGGCGTTGGATTACCGCCACATATGAATCACGGTCGTGCCGGTGGTGTACCCATGGGAAGCCCCATGGGTGCAATGGCCGGCATGGGTGGCATGAGTCCAATGGGTAATATGGGAGGACCAAGCATATCACCACATCACATGGGCATGGGTGGCTTATCGCCCATGGGAGGACCCAATGGTCCCAATCCGCGTGCAATGCAAGGATCACCAATGGGCGCTGCAGGAGGACCGATGCCTGGTCAAAACTCGCCAATGAACTCGCTACCCATGGGCTCACCTATGGGCAATCAAATTGGCAGTCCATTGGGACCGGGTCCGGGCCCAGGTCCTGGACCAGGGCCCCAGCAGCCAGGACCACAACAGCAGCAGCCACAAAACCCGCAACAGACGCACATGAACAATGGACAAATGGGTCCACCGCCTTTGCATAGTCCCCTGGGCAATGGACCAACGAATCACAGCCATATGCCTGGTGGACCAGGTCCAGGACCAGGGCCTGGTCCAGGTGGCTTAGTTGGACCTGGAGGCATGTCGCCAGCGAACAACAACAGCGGTAACATGATGACCGGCAATCCTTCGAACAACAGCAACAACAATAATAATAGCAACAATAACAACAATAGCAATAACAACAATCAAAACCATCCACACCTGTCGCCAGCGGCGGCCGGTGGACGTTTGGTTGGAGTGCCCAACTCAATGCAATCCAACGGTCCATTGCCAACGTCGGCGTCATCATCCTCATCAGCGTCAACAGCGTCGACGACGTCAACGGTAACAGCGACCACGTCAGTGCCTACGTCCTCTCCAGCGCCGCCTGCCATGTCACCGCATCATGCGCTCAATAGTGCCGGTCCCAGTCCGGGCATGCCCAATTCGGGGCCAAGTCCGCTGCAATCGCCTGCGTTGAGTGGCCCTGGAAACGGCAACAACAACAACAACATGAACAACAATGGTCCTATGATGGGCCATCAGATGAACCCAAATGTTCCTATGCAGCAGCAGCAGCAGCAGCAGCAACAACAACAACAGCAGCAGCAACAACAACAACAACACGGTCCAATGGGCGTCCATATGGGTGGTCCGCCTGGACCTGGTCCTGGTCATGTGCCTGGCGGTCCGATGGGCATGGGCATGAATCAAATGCTACCGCCACAACAACCGCCACATCTTGGAGGACCACCTCACCCGCAGCTCATGAATCACCCGCACCCGCATCATCCACATCCTGGTGGCCCGCCGCCGCATCACATGATGGGTCCCGGTCCCGGCATGCACGGACCCGGTCCTGGTGGCATGCCACCGCATATGGGTGGCGGCGGTGGCGGTGTTGGTAATCCCCATATGATGGGACCGCATGGCAATGCAGGCCCACACATGGGTCATATGGGCGGCGTACCTGGGCCAGGTCCAGGCCCAGGCGGCATGAACGGACCCGGAATGCCTCACCATGGAATGCCACCCCACCACGCACACACGCATCCACATCATCACGGCCATGGACACGGACACAGTCCGATGGGTGGCCCAAATATGTTTGGAGCTGGGGGTGGACCAATGGGACCCGGTGGGCCCATGGGCAATATGGGTGGACCAATGCATCCTGGCGGACCCATGGGCAATATGGGTGGTCCCATGGGCAAACCAATGACGATGAGCGGTGGCAAAATGTATCCGCCTGGTCAACCAATGGTCTTCAACCCGCAAAATCCGAATGCGCCTCCCATTTATCCGTGTGGCATGTGTCACAAGGAGGTTAATGACAACGATGAGGCAGTGTTCTGCGAATCCGGTTGTAATTTCTTCTTCCACAGGTGAGTAAAGGGTGACTCATATACAGATAGCAGACACTATAAGTAAATTATTCTCTTGCAGGACGTGTGTGGGTCTCACGGAGGCGGCCTTTCAAATGCTCAACAAGGAGGTGTTTGCCGAGTGGTGCTGTGACAAGTGTGTGTCTTCCAAGAATATACCAATGGTTAAGTTCAAATGCTGAACCCCCATCGCCTACTATGGGAGCAGCGATTGAAAACCGAGAACAACCACCAGCTAGCACTAAATCACTCTGTATAAATATCCAAACATTAACTATTCTTTAACTGTAGAACTTAAGAGCAAAATCCCGGATGAGGAGGAGGGTTAGGATGAAAGGAGACTATTCATTCATTCAATAGCATGCGCTCAATAGTCAAAAGGTCCCCAACGAATCAATGTATCAATCAATCAATCTTAAAAGCGACGACTCACTATATATAGTAAATATATGTATATCTGTATCTGTATCTATAGAGTATGTATGCGGCCGAAACCGTGTTGTGAAATGTTTTGCGTAGATAGCTTCGGCCTTGCTCAACGCGCGCATCCTTAACGTAATCAAGAAGAAATGAAATGAAATGAACAGGAGACAATGAAAGTAATAAGTAAATAATGAAAGATGTATGCTAAACTGTAATATATGAGTAGTCTAATGTTAGTATAGTATATATTAATATAATTCAATAGCTATATCTCATACATGCAAGTGAGACATCAGCTAGAATGCAAGATAAGCAAACCCGTAACGGAACTGGCGAAAATAAAACAAACAAAATAAAACACCGACACAAATACCCAATACAAGAGCGTCAAGTGAGACGATAAGAAACACAAATATCAATTTACTGATGGGTATACGAGCTTCTGCTCAACTATCGCCAGTTCTATTGCCATCAATACATCGCATAATTAAGCCTTTGAAATGATATTGTAAATTGTAACATTCAACGGAAGTCCGTGAATTATTTAGTGATTAAAATTCTCTGCCTAATAAGCTCAATCTTTAATTATAGTATGATATGATAAGGCGATAGCACTGGCGATAATTGGTAGTTCTTGTCTGTATTATACTATACAAACTATTGAAATTCTAAGCATAGCGTTAAAGGGGGTGAATCAGAATACAATATGATAGTTTTACATTTGTTTTCGAATAACTAGAGTTGTAAGTGTGTGAGAGTGCATGCATATTTATATACTATATATATGTATAAATATATATACTATACAAGCATATATATAAGCTTAAACTTAAATCAAATAACCGTTCTGACAATGAACAAAATGACGAATTGAAATTAACATGTGTGAATTTGTTCCAAAATGAAAAAAAAAAAAAAACAAAATCAATAACTCGATACTGAATTAAGAATTTCATGTGGTGTTTTTTACTCTTGCGTCAATTTTACATGGAAATTTTTAACTAAATCACTTAATATGGAATACTAAACGAAAGAGTAATGGTAATCCAAACGGATTGGTGCGATATACATATATGTGTATATGTTTACAAATTATATTTAAAAATCCTCACACAAACATTGCAGATGTTGCGAGTGAAAACGTTTGCAAACAAAAAAAAACAAATGAAAAGCACAAGAAATTATTATAAAGCAGCAAAGCAAGTATTAGTTTAAGCATTAATAGTTAACGCGAGAAGAAAAGAAAAAACAAAAGCAGAATTGTATAAATTAATAATTAAGTTATTTATAATTAAATAAAAATACATATAAAATATACTAAACTGAAGTTTGCTTTATAACTGGAGAAAGAGTGCAAAATGCAAATGGTAAGTTCGAATGGTTTGAGCTCTTGTTGGACCATACACGAAGTCTAAACAAAAACAAAAAACCCACTTCCAACAATCCTTTGAATATAAAAAAACAATGCTAGACTAGAAATTCATCGTGAAACATTAAGAAAAAATGCCCCAAAGACCATAGTAAATAATTGCATAGACAGAACATAGTATTGCATATAATAATATTTCATGTGTTTGCTTAAAACTAAACACGCACAAGCTGGATCAATAATAAACAGATACAAATACATATATAATTCTAAATTATTTTGTTGTATCTAAATAAACCACAACTATCTTTATTTTCTTCGCATAAGTATAGCCAGAGTGAATGCTTAAATTGATGGATTCTCTGGCCAGGGGAATGCAATAATTGTAGTTATGTACTCAGAGTTACATGGGCGCCACTTAAAATTAATAAAAGTTATGTATGTTAATATTTTTGATTACATTTAAGTTGCATGGTTTTCTTTCTAATATAGTATATACTTTGCTTTTCGCTGCTTCATTATTTTATATCATATTTATTATACGCAAAAATCGAAGGAGATTTTTGCACATTTCGCTGTTCTATCCGATGGCTGCCGTTATTAGCTCGGCTACATCCTGATCTGTGCTACGCACCGTCAGATTTAGTGTTACGCCCTCCGCTAACGCCAGCTTAGCCCTCACCAGCACTTCCACCCCGCCGCGAAAGAAGCCTGTTTAAAGAAATGGTATACATTAAAAGATAATCAATGAGCGATAAGTTGGATCTATCTTACCTGAGCATAGCACTGTGTGTAAGTGTGTGGCTTCCGGTACATTTTCGGAGAGATTAGCCGCGCCTAGGCCTAGTATTTTAAGAATTGTATTGACAGCATCCTGCAAATTGTTGACTGCAGATAATACAAAGGTATCCTCAGCTTGCAGCCACTCTGTAAAGAAAAGAGAATAGTGAATAACGAATCAAATGGAACAATCTACTTATTCACGACTTACCTTCACTGTCGGCAGCATCCCAGGCCACCTGGAAGTTGGTCTTCTTCGACTTTTGTATTTGATCTGCGACTGTTATCTCAAGATCCTCGAGCATGTATTCATCATCGTAGCCCTCCTCAGAGTCTGGCTCTCCGGTATTTGGATCGCAGTCCTTGACCACAAAACGTAAAGTGGCGCCAAATGTAGCTAGAATAACAAAATTAAATTAAATTGTAATATCGTTTAAAGGAAGTCATAAAGTTGAAGTAATATTACCTATGGAACTGCTAGCATCTGGTGGGAATTCCACAATCACGAATGTCGTCTGCAGTTCGTTGTAGGGCAATTTGGGACAGGGTATAACGGCGCGCGCCGTATAGCCATCGGGCAAGGTCAGTTCGACGCGCACATTCTCGAGGAATTGATCGGACAGTGTGTTAAGGCAATCAAATTGGAAAACAATATGCTGGGCAAAGATATGCTTAATGCACTGCACCGTGTACTCGGTTTCGCTTTCGGTGAGCTGTATAGGTGCTGTGCTGCGATGAATAGGTCCCAGCACCTGTATACCTGGCAGCTGAGCGAGGCGGGCGGCGCTTTCCTCTTCGCGTGTGATCTTGGGTGCACGCGGTGCACTTGTGACCATCATGACATCGTTGTTGATTTCTGGTTTAACAATTGCTGCCTTGGGAACGATGGAAATGTCAAAGCGCGTTTGCAGTTCGCCATTCAGGTGATCCGATAGCGCCTTCTCGAGCAGTGCCAATGAGCAGTTCTCTTGCTCAATTATATAATTCTTGTACAGCTCGGGCCTGGCTGAGTTAAGTATGCTTAGGTAGTACGTGGCACGATCGCGCACCTCATCATCTGGATCCATTTGACAGCGACCAAGCAGTACCAGAATATTGGCTAATAGAGCTGGACACGAGGCGCCAAATTGAGCCAGAGCTGTCACAGCTGCAGCACGCACGATGGGGCTCTCCAGGATGACACGATTGTAGATGAAGCGTATGTACTTGGATGGTGTGGCAGCAAATGGACCCTGCTTGCCCAGCAGATGTAAAATGCGAACGGCTAGCGAGACATGCTCACAATCTTCAATGAACTCACAAAGGTGCGAAAGGCCAGACTCCTTGGCATCAGCGTTCTCCTCAATTATTGTTATAATGGTATCTACAATTGATGTCTTGTACTCCAATCCTCCCTCCTCGCGCAGCATGCCGCTCAGGAAATTCATCAGAACTGTATGCTTCCTGGGATATTTGGCACATAGTGCACAAATGGCTTGAACAACGACCACCTTGAACTCATCAGAGATTTCGGCCACAAATGTGGAAATCTGTTTCATGAGACGCTCTACGGATGACTCAGCACCCGTTTTCAACAATGTGGTAATTGCCAACGTGGCTACCGAACGATTCGAATCAGTAATAAGCGTCTCCAAATCTAGGTTACATGTGGTCACAGCAGCCGGATGAGTCATAGCCACCTTATTAAGTGTCCTCACAGCAGCAAATCGTAGTGTGGCCTTGGGTGAACCACAAAATAATTGTAAAATGGAAAAGGCTGGCGAGAGCATCCGAGGATTAGTATTCTTCAAATTGACAATGGCATGGGCGGCCTCATAAATGACCATTTCGCTCTTGTGGCGCAAACAGGACTCAATAAAGGTGTAAAGTGGTGAGTCCGCCAGTTCCTCCGCAGGTACATCCTCCTCTTCAATAAGTTTGCAAGCAATGCGAATCTGTAAACGGATTTTATGAACTCTGCTGCAAAATATATTATAGTTCTTTTACTTACCAGCATACAAACGGCGTAGGGACTCTTTAAAGATCCTCGAGTCAATTTGTTAACCAACTTGGACACAGCCAATCGATCTGACTTGCGTATGTGGTAGAGCAAGCCAAGAGCATGATACTGCACCATGATGTTGTCGCTATTCAGGGCTTCCTGCGCCTCGTTCGCCCAACGTTTGACGACATCTCCTGCAGTGCTGGCCAAACGCAATGAACTGACAAGTGCGGCACAAGAGACTGCAGCATTTTTGTCCACAATGCATTGTTTCATGTAGCGCTCGACGGCCTGGAGCATGGTGTGGTCTGTGATGCTACAGAGTGCACGAATAGCAGCAGCACGATACAAATCCTCTTTTCCGGTCATGTCCTTTGTGAGGGAGCTGGTCACAATGATAACATCCTCGGCAATGGAACTCAGCTCCTTGATGCCCAGATAGACCATGCGACGTAGTACTACATCCTTGGACTGGAACAGTTTTGTCATGGCAAAGAAACAATCGGTTGCCTCGCGTGCCACCAGCTGCTCTCCCTGATTTATCAGGTAAAGAATCTTGGTGAGAATGTGAATACATTTTCGAGCATTCACCGGAGTCTCGTTAAATGTGCGCGTCTCCTGCAGTACCGATGTCTTCTCCAGATTCTGGTACGCGTTGGTCGGACCTGTGCGTTTATTTTGCGAATTTGATGTTATAAAGTATTTCATATTTCAACCGGCAGCAGGCAATAAATGGAAACAATTTCAAGTGTTCGAATATGTGTGTCTAAGTGTTAGGGTGTGTTAGTTTTTTGTTGTGCCACTTAATTTGCCGACTATGCACTGCCAGCGGAGCACCTTTTTCTTCGTTTTGTTGAGGAATAGACGTTGGCACTTGCACTACTTTGCCGCTCCGGTAGCACTGTTAGTTAGTTTTCGTTGTTAGCCAACTACTTACCGTCCTCTTCTTCATCCTTATCGCGACGAAATGAACCCATTTTATAGTGTGTTAACTTCAAAAAAGATTTAAAATCAAATCAAATTATGAAATTCTATAAAGTGTATGACTTTTCGCTACGCTTACACGTCACACTACACCACGGTTGCCACACTTGGCGTTTTTGCGTCAAAATTAGAGCTTTTTATGTGTTGGCGCAATGTCACTTTATTTTCTTAAATTGGCTATTTACGTTGTAAATACTGTATTAATTTGAGCTGAAATTAATTTTAGCAATATATTGAACCTATTTTCTTCTGTTGGGCTCACAAGCATATTTACCTGCCATCTAGCGGCTATTCTTTGGAAATCTACCGTCAAGGTGGTGGCGCCATCTACTTATGTCGCTCGCTTGCAACTTGTTCGGAGATGTCCGGTACGCAGGCGAGCTCATACATGTCCACGAGCCAAAGGGCCCATGGAGTTGTTGTTGCTCGCGCCAAAAAGGTAAACAAAGCAAGTTGCTAATTTACAAATGCACCAAAAATGAATTATAAAAGAACCAGTTTTGGTGCAAAATCACTAATTGTGGCAACCTTGTATCGATGTCACAATTGATATATCGATATATTTTCACAATATTATCAAGCCAAAACGTATTTGCTGCAAAAAACAGTTTTTGCAAAAAATTTCTAATAAATAATTAAATAATGCAGTCGCGTACCAGAAGCTGTTCCCGCAGCCCACGAAGAGAGCGGTATCGTGATAAAGGTGACAGCAGCAGATCACATGCTCGCTCAGACAGAAGAGACTCGGGCAAGCCGGTGTCACATCGGCGTTCAGAGTCTCGGACCAGAGATCGTGATAGAAGACCACATGCACAACGAGAAAGCTCAAATGGTAATGGAAAATCATCGCCAATGCGGCGGAGTTTAAAAAAGAGCGAGGGGCGGCGGCGGCGACCTCGTTCCCGCTCGCGTTCCTCCAGCTCGGATTCCAGTAGCAGTGGAACAAGTAGTGACACTAGTAGTTTAACTTCGTGCAGTCGGAGTGGAAAGAAACAGAGAGAAGAGCATGTCGATAGGTGGCCTCATGATCGTTTTAACCAAAATAATCCATTCAGAGGACGTGCACCAGAAGGCAGCTTCATCAACAACCCTGCGGAAAAACCAAGTCGTAACTATAATCACCATCGCGGTGGTGGTGGTGGTCAAGGCATGAGCGATTCAAAATCTCTAAATGCTCGGCGAGCGAAACGTGTGCGGATTGGTGAGGAAGGTGTTGCGGAGGTTTGGGGTACAAGCCCTACGCGGGGACATGATGACGATGTGAAGCTTATTAAAGGTTCTTTCGTTGGCCCAAAGAAGAAAAAATCGAAGAAAAGCAGTAAAAAATCCGATAGCAAGTCTAAAAAGAAAGCGAAGAAGTCTAAAAAAAAGAAGAAAAAGCATAAAAAGGAGTCTAGCAGTTCATCGGAAGCCTCATCGTCGTCATCATCAAGTTCCAGCAGTGAGGACAGCTCATCCAGCGAAGATGAAAGTGAAAGTGAAGACGAAGACGTTTGGTTGGAAAAAACTGACGAAGGCGTAAAAAAGGCATCAAGAAAGAAAGCTAAGAAAACCACAACTAAAAAGCATAAAAAGAAGAAGAAGAAGCGGAAATCAGAGACGGACAAACATAAAAAGCTCTCGTCCGGTGCAAGCAAGTCCAAGTCAAAATCAAATGGTGCCAATGCCGACGAGGATGTCGGTCCATCCCTACGCACTGGTGGCAGCTTGAACCAGAAGGATTTCGGTCGGGCTCTGCTGCCTGGTGAAGGTGCTGCCATGGCAGCCTACATCGCTGAAGGTAAACGCATCCCTCGACGTGGTGAAATCGGACTTACATCCGATGAAATAGCCAACTTTGAGTCCGTGGGTTATGTGATGAGCGGCAGTCGCCACCGGCGCATGGAAGCAGTGCGTATAAGAAAGGAAAATCAACTGTATTCGGCGGACGAAAAGCGCGCCTTGGCCATGTTCAGTAAGGAGGAGCGGCAGAAGCGTGAAAATAAGATTTTAACGCAGTTCAAAGATATGATTCACTCAAAATTGCAAGCTAAAGATAAGAAATAGAGGTAGTCTTTTGTAACTGAACTTAGTTGTAGTCTACGATTTGACATTTTATTTTATTTTTTTTAAATAAATGTGTATGAAAAATTATTGAAGTCAATATATATTGAAATTCTGCTGACATTTAATTTATCGCATTGTCTTCAATAAAACAACTTGACCTTGACCAACTTGACACAAAAAGTAGTTGCATTAATATATTGCTGTAATTATCTTTTTCCATTATTTATGGTCACATCAAATGACCCGTTGTTTATCATGCCATAGATAACGTTTTGCATGTTATCGATATGTTGAGGGTCGCGGAATTTGGAACTAGCCTGTCTGTTATCGATATATCGCAAATTATTAACAACTCTTTTTACGTACATATACCACAACGTGTGTGCAACGATGGCTTAATATTATTCAATTAAAATGAGCTTTATTTTAAATTACATTAAACTGAGTTAATATTGCTTATAGGCGAGAAGCGTAACGTTAATTATTTCAGTTCATAAAGTTAAAATCTAATTAGCGAAACACCTTTGCCAAAAGTCAAATTCCATGTGCGAGAGTTGCGAGCAGGACAGCAGTACGCTGTGAGTGAAATTGTGCTGACCAGAAAGAGCTGGCGATATATGTACGAAGTGGGTTAGCAAAACAATGAATGAGTGAAGAAAGAAAAATTGCTAACCGGCAGATAACAGAAAGTAGGGAATAGAGAAATAAATTGATGATAAGCTGTGCAAACCGAACGTCGGAGAATACGAATTCGCACCTCCACCCACCCGGGCACACACACACACATTGACTGGACACACAATATTCTAATCAAGAGACATCAACAAGACGTTGGCACTCCTCGCTACACGACGTTTAATCAATTAGCCGGGCACACCACAGGCACAGACCATACATAGTTTGGTTCAGTCTGCTTTTGTACTTTAAACGTGTAGCGTGCGTGGACAGCGTTAACGGTATTTCATGATGCCATCCAACGAGTTGCAGTCACCGTCCAGCGAAATGGTGTTGCTGACACCAAACACAGAGAATCCGCCAATTATAGCAGCCACTGCGTCGGTGGCCAAGGATAAAGATGGATTACGGGAGGGATCAGCGGAATCGGATAGCAGTCGTGTTGTGATGAAGAAGCAACTGGGATTACTCGAAGGTGTGGCCATCATATTGGGCATTATCTTTGGCTCTGGCATATTTGTGTCACCCAAAGGCGTCCTCCGCGAGGTGGAATCCGTGGGAACATCCTTGGTCATCTGGGTATTGTGCGGACTGCTCTCGATGATTGGCGCACTCTGTTATGCCGAATTGGGCACAGCCATACCCAAATCTGGAGGCGATTATGCGTACATCTACGAAGCTTACGGCTCGCTGCCAGCATTTCTATATCTATGGGATGCCATGATGATATTTGTGTAAGTAGAGATTATTCTGATTAACCTCATTTACATTGGGTCAGCAAATGCTGGAGCACGTCTCAATTGAGGCGCCAATTGACAAACTGCAGATTTGTCCACTTTAAAACAAATACGCCTTGAGTTCCGTTCCAGCTGTCAGTTCGCATTCACTTTCACTAAGCAAATACAAAGAAAAGTTCCCTTATCAGGGCTCGCTATCAGTCGATTGCTGTTTATGCATCAAAGGCTCACTCCGCTGTCTGCTGATACGACACATTCAACTGCACTAATGGGTTTTTTATGGTTATCGCAATGCTATTTTTGTATGTAATTTGAGACATTGATAAGTAGTTAAGCAAAACGCAATCGAAAACGAAACCAGTTGTAAATAAGAATAATAAATAATTAAAATATGTTTTGCTGTCGAGCAAAAAATTCCATTTCAAGATAAATCTTGTTTATATATATAACATATATATTAGTTGAAATTTCAGATTATTTTGCAGACTAAGCTAAAATATGTTTCGCTGGCGCGCAAGACGTTTCTTTTGTAAGATAATTCTAAATTATATTGGGTTGAAATGTGAGATACTTTTGCAGACTTAGCTAATGATTAACCTCACATATTTGACAACAATTAATCGCCTTTTTCTTTTAGACCCACAACTAATGCCATTATGGGCCTCACGTTCGCCTCGTATGTGCTGCAGCCTTTCTTTGCTGATAGCTGTGAGATACCAAAGATTGCCTTACAACTGCTGGCAGCCGTAACCATATGTTTTCTCACCTATCTGAACTCGTATTATATGAAGATCACAACCAAAATGCAGAATATAATTATGTTCACGAAGATTGCGGCACTTGTACTCATCATATTGGTTGGTTTGGCTTGGATGCTGATGGGAAATATGGAGAATTTCAAGCAGCCCTTTGATGACACCGTTACTGATCCCGGAAAGCTGTCGGTGGCATTTTATTCCGGCATATTTTCGTATGCTGGCTGGAACTATTTGAATTTTATGACTGAAGAGCTACGCGATCCGTATCGTAATTTGCCACGTGCTATTTATATATCTTTACCTCTAGTCACCGGCATTTATGTGCTGGCAAATATGGCCTATCTGGCGGTGCTGTCGGCGCCCGAGATGATTGCCTCCAATGCAATTGCTGTGGTATGTGTCAATTGTTTTTGATTTGTGTGAGAACTTTGAATTCATTTGAATTACTTTGTTTACAGACCTTTGGCAACAAGATGCTCGGGGGATTCGCCTTAATCATACCCATAATGGTGGCTATTTCTGCATTTGGCGGTCTCTCCGTGCATATTATGACATCGTCACGCATGTGCTTCGTGGGTGCACGTAACGGACATATGCCCGCTGTGCTGTCCCACATCAGCGTCAAGAGCTACACGCCACTGCCATCGCTGGCATTCCTGGTGAGTGTCTCGTCGCTTTCTCAATTGCCCCACAAAAGCAGTAACTAATTGAAAATTTCATTTGATACTTGTAGTGCCTGCTCTCAATTCTGATGCTGGTGGTAAGCGATGTTTATGTGCTAATCACTTACAGCAGCATTGTGGAGTCTTTCTTTATAATGCTGTCAGTGTCGGCTGTTTTATACTTTCGCTACAAGCGCCCCAACATGGAGCGTCCAATTAAAGTAAGTTATCAAAGCGATATGAGACAGACGAGATTCTATATATATATATATATATATATTTCTATTTGTTTGTCAGGTCTCTTTGTGGATACCCGCCGTGTTTGTTGTGGTGTGCGCATTTCTGGTGGTCGTTCCGGTTTATGTAGCTCCGTTTGAGGTCGCCATGGGTTTGCTAATCACACTAATTGGTATACCATTCTATTATGTTGGCGTCGTGTGGAAGAACAAACCAAAATGGGTGCAGCACGCGATTGGTGCGTAAACACAAAAACCGAATAGTATTTCGCTGACCTTGGCAACTCCGTCGATTTCAGCACTAAAACCCTTATTTGAACTTGTAACGCTTGACCACGTGTATACTAATTAACATTTTATTGCTTCTTTTTGTGTTTAGATTCGATGACATTTACGTGCCAAAAACTGTTTATGTCCGCCAAGGAGCAGAAGCAGGAATAAAATCTCAACTGACCCACCTGAAACTAGAGCTACACAAAGCATTTGGATACATACATATTTCTACATCTTTACATCACTTTCATATATCGTCTACATCAGAGAAATGGTGACCATAAGTGCAAAGATATCGAATATTAGTTTTTTGTTTTCGTTTTGTATGTCACACAAGTGCCATATAACTGACAAACTGACAGAGAAATTGTTCTCATACAATACACAATAAGCTGACCATATTGTCAATTGTCCAAAGTTAGTGTAGTACACGTATAGACTTTTTATATATTTTTCATGACATACATACACTATAAGTAAATCATGCCAGATATATGGCACGTGTGAGCATAGCTTTAAATATTTTGTTATTTACCAAAAATATCTCCAAAGTCCTGATATTTATTTAATTCAAACTAACTTTTGAATATAAATACTATTTATTTCATGCTAATATTAAGTTCTTTTGTTATTCAGCTATTAAGTTGATTTTGCGAAAAACTAATAAAGATTGCCTATACATAAATTTATTGCATCCGATTTGGTTAGGTATCTTTTAGGCGAAAGCATTGCAAGCACAAAAGTATGCCACAGAATGTCTGTAATAGAAATCTGTTTACACACATTGGACATGGCATTAGTTCGCGGCAATCAATTATAAGTATCTGATATCTGATAAGCCCTATTAATGGCAAGTGGTTATTTTTAAGCTAAAGCAGGCCTATAATAATGTATGATGTCTAACTATTTGGCATGTTAGTCTAAATATAAACCATAGCTGTCAACCATGGCAAAATATTTTAGACATGCTCAGCACGTAGTATCATATTGTGTCGTGTGACGCCCGTTTTATAACTACATATATGGATACATGAGTTCATATAGTAGTATCTGAATACATGAAGGGAGCACATGTACTACTTCTACATTGATCACAGAATCTAGGTGTTTTTAATTGATAAAACTATAGTGCGGGCGTTTCGGCTGCTTTGCACGCTGTTCAGGTACCATCGACTATTTATATCTATTTGTACGAGATATTTTATATAGTAGACGTATGTCCCAAGCCTGTGCCTATTTGGTATGGATATGAGGCTCACATGCGCTCATTTCATCGCCGTTCTGTTTTTTATAGCTTTTTAAATATATGTACCAGTATGGCAAGTGAAAAGACGAATTGCCAAATCATTATTGAATCAGGTACATACAATTTTATGGCTATCTTTATCTGCAAATAATTGTATATTAATTCATTTCGGATGCGAAGACACAATATGAATGTCAATGTCCATTTTCAATCTACGCCAATAGATCTGTATCAAGTGTATTAATAATAACCCTAGTATAATATCCGGGAAACCACTTTAGTGGATGTTGTGAAATATGACCCAACTTAATATTATTATACTAAATCACATGTTAAGGCACAAAAACAATGCATTAAAATGTGATAATTGTTCACACGTTTTCATTGATCTGGACTACACAGATTGATCAGATCATCATCTGCGGGGTATTTGCCTTGATTTGACTTTGTTGTCGTCAGAGTCTAAATTGTCTGATTCAATTCGTTCGTAATATCTAAATTTAGAATTTCCTTTATTGCCAAGCAAGAGTCTAAGTGATTAGGTTTGTTCACTGCGATCCTTTAACTTGATCATGTGATGATGGTATGTTTCTCATTCATACAAACATACGTGTCTATTTAGCACATTTTATGGTAGATCATTTAAGAAGAATCGTGTCTGCACATTTAAGTCCTCAGTTGAAAAAACAATGGAAACTAACGATGAACACACGATCTTATATCGATATGCAACCGCAACAGTTGGCCATCAAATTATTGCGAATTTGGCCATAATTGATTGATTTGAATCCGTTTAAAATCCCGTATAGTTACGGCAAATTTCGTATTAATTAGTTTTAAATTAGAACAAATGAAATGAAAGCACATTATGTCGGGTATTGCCATGTCTCACGGTCAAATGGTATTAAATAAAGTTCACAGAAAAAAGTAGATAACATCGAACTGGGTAATAAATAATACGAGCGATTTGAGTGTATAAATTTTTACAATTGTCAACGCTTTAATTTCTATAAATAGTTGAAATACTCACACTTGGCATTCGCTATGTAAATCACGAGTTTCCTATTCGCATGTAAATCAAATATGGACAAAATACGATGGAGCAGAATGAGTTTATGCCATGAAGTACGTGATTATAGCTCTTTTGGGAATACAACCAGTTCGATAAACTTGTAAATTGATTGAATTCAGAATAGAGTAAATTACAAACTAGAATAAACAATGAGTAAACCCCTGTGGGGCTTGACCAACTATAAAACTGAAATTATAACAAATTGGTTGGGAAAAGTGTTAACAGTTCACAGAGTTAACAGCTCACAGAGTTTACAGAGTTAACAGTTCACAGAGTTAACAGTTGAGAGAGTTACCAGTATGCCGAATCAATTATATTTAGCTCTGCTAAATTATCTAAATGCATTCAAAATATATGCCCTACATTCTTAAATCGTTTCGACTATAAAGTTTCATGTATGAATTGCGGGCATAAACATAGTCACAGAGTTGACAGAGTTAACAGTTCACAGAGTTAACAGTTGAGAGAGTTACCAGTATGCCGAATCAATTATATTTAGCTCTGCTAAATTGTCTAAATGCATTCAAAATATATGCCCTACATTCTTAAATCGTTTCGACTATAAAGTTTCATGTATGAATTGCGGGCATAAACATAAAATGTAGATTCGAGCTGTGAATGTGTGAATATCACTCAATGAATTCGTTCAACTATTCGCTCTGCCGTATCGACAGCCACGCGATCAATTAGTAGCTTTCTGCATAACATAGTCAATATTTGCTGGCAGCTTAGTTGCGGTATTCAAGGGGTTCTTATTCTCTTGCCCCTTTCTGAATTGTATACGAAATAGTTAGTATGCATGCAAAACAAAATATTATCGAATGATTGAAAGGGGTGAAGCGAATGTAAGGTAAACCGTTGTTTGCTCTGAGTATTAACTAGGCGCGAATTATGACGAATCAATTTTTATTTGTTTGTTTGTTGTTGTTCCCACTGTCTGTCAGCTCTATTTTAAATATTGTTAAGTATACGCCGTGTGTTGTAGTCGATGTGTGCTGAGTACTTTGGGTGCTCGTAATGCTCATAAGGCTACTTCAAATTCGATTTCATTAAGTGCTCGACTTACAGTGAAGCTCCAAACAGCTCAATACTTCAATACCCTAGACAAAACGATGGATGGATCGATCGATCGTGTGCTCGTGTCCGTTTGTTCGTGCGACTCTTCGACATCGAATGTGTATCACCTGCTACACCTGTGTGTGCTTGTGTGTGTTTGTATTTCACTGTGTGCTGAGCACGCGCTGTTAGCGGGGATTTAAGCTTTCGAATTTTCAATTAGTTCGTTGACGCTGAGGAAGTTATGAAGGTGTTTCAAATCGCAAACGTACGAGCAGTTTAGAATCAACCAGCCAACCGTTAGGTGTTGCATTTCGCTGAGTGCTTAAAGTGAAGCAGAAAGGAACTCCAAATAAAAGAAAGAATTATATTTTAAATCAGAATTGAATAATCCTGCCATGCAGCTAATACTACGAGCATATCAAGCAGCTTTTCTTGTAATCTGCTGGTCTCAAGGTAAACGGATCTAACCAATTTCAACTTCCATAGCAATGATAGTGTGTGCGTTTAGATACTTTTCTAATTGATGTTATATAAATTTGTACAATTAGTCATGTGATACATTTGTCACTGTCCCAAAAGTGCAGCAATAAAATAAATCAACACAAATAGAAATTTACTATTTTTCGGCAAAAACAAATCAATAATAATTTCGCGTTAAATAGCCCTGACTGTGACCATTGTTTCACTGTCTATCCAAGACTAGTATATATATATTTTATGGACTTCTTATCATTAAAAACACTACATCAAAATGCTAAAGAACTTATGTGACCTTCGTTATACTCAAGAGTTAAGGGTGTATGAATCAGCCACATTGTTTTGATAGAAATATAGACTTATGATATCTCCATGTTAAGTTCTTTTAAATTCCCACTTTAAAACATTTAATTATACTTATTTAAGGGTATTTATGCCACTCGAAACTGTTTGAGTTTGAATCAAAATGTCAATTAATACATTTATTGCTGACAGTGTCGTTGATCAAGTGTTTATTATAGAATTATTTTGTATAGTTGACTTGAAGAAAAAATTATATAATACGATTAACATATTGGAATTATCGTAAATATGAAAAATAATATATTAATATTTACATATTATTTTATATTATATAATTTTTATTATTATTTAGAAATTGATCGGAATAGGTAACTTATTAACTTCTTATACAAATATTAATTGAGATAGATTAATAAATTAAGTTAATTTTTTTCATAATTTTTACCTTAGTATCCGAAATATTTTGATTTAAATTTGAAATGTAATGAAAATGTATGTAATTCTGTTATTCATTATGTAAATATGCAATTGGCAGACATTAGAACAAATTGTTTTATATTCAGTATGACACAAATACGTGCTAATTGGTAAATTTTTCGCTCAAATAAAATATGCAAAATGTCATATGATACGCTAATGCTAATGGACAGATTTCCATAGCTTTCTAGTATAGGCAAAAATTAAATAAAAGATCTAATTAACGATTTCATATACACAAAAAAAAGTTTACCTAATTTGTTTGGAACTGTCACAAATTCCATGGAGCCATGGAAATACTAGTAGAGTTAAGTTAGTATAAGTTAGAATACACAAACGGTGAAATTATTGAAAAATATTTACACTCTACGCTCATTATCTGTATCAATATCAATATCAAATACGAATTGTGGCGTTATCTAACTGTATTTATCGCGCCCTTGTGTGTAGTATTTTCTTTATAAATTTTTTTTTATTGATTTATCTATTTACTAAACAGTTAACATTTGTTTGCTGTCCTGTCCCCTACTCATTTATTTTCCATAATTCACAAGTGCTCGTTGTATATGTCAAAGATATGCCAATGTGTAGGGTATTATGTCTATTATTTACTGTGTCGGTACGGCGGGTGCTAATAGAGGCACGTGATTAAGGAAAATGTTGGGTAGACAATTGAGGTGATTCCAGGGTCTCAGTCATAGCAGCAGGAATGACGTTTATTATGTTTATTTATGATTTCAATTTTCGACTTTGCACTCTTTCCATATCTCCGCTCGCAGTGGCCAGAAGTCATGTGTTTGGCTACTCGGAGCCCAATCAGAGGCGTTGGGCGCGTCATCATGGGCATTGTGCCGGCAAGACACAGTCACCCATTGCCATAACATCCAGTCATGTGAGTCATAACTCTAGATTAAACTCCTTAGTTAAATTACTTAAATTTCTATACATTTTAGACCATTCCAGTTCACATGCCGGCAGTGGATATGATTGGCTATCACAATCTCTTGCCGTATCCGCTGAAGATGATTAACAACGGCCATACGGGTAAGTACACGGATCTGCACCATCCTACAGAATTGCCATGATTAATTACAAATTTTACAGTTTCTATTGGCATACCCAAGGGAAATGTTAGTGCGGAGCAGGAGGAATTCCTGCCCTACATACGCGGCGCTAAGTTGCCCGGCGAATTCGAGGTGGAAGGTCTCCACTTCCATTGGGGGGATAAGAACAATCGGGGCTCGGAACATGTCATCAATGATATACGCTATACCATGGAGATGCACATTGTGCATCGCAACAAAAAGTATGCCACAATTGGAGAGGCACTCAACCATCCCGATGGTGCCGCTGTGCTGGGCTTCTTTTTCAATGTAAGTGGGATGGGGATGGGGAACAGTAACTGAGTTGGGGTAATGATTTGATTTTCGCCACAGTTGGACGAGGACGAGGGACAAGGACTGGTGACCATCAATCGTCATTTGCATTTGATAGCCGATGCCAATCAGGAGGCTGCTCTAAACGTCACCTTCTCGCTGTCCTCACTTATCGCTGATGTGGATGTGGACAAGTTCTACACATACAAAGGTATACATATACATATGCATTAGAATGGGTAGCATTTTTTCAGAGCGTAGATCTATGTTAATGCACTTGGTAGATGGGTGCAGTCACAGGGTAGCTGTCAAATTCAACTGGTTGCTGATTAGCTGACACGGAGCACGTTTAACTGTCATGTCACGTCTCTTATGCAATTGCAGGTTCACTTACCACACCCCCCTGTTCGGAGGCCGTCACCTGGATTCTATTCCCAGATCCCATACCCATTTCACCCAAGCAGGTGAGTAACTATTTGCAGCCCCAGCTTAGAGTGCATATGAGTAAAATGGTTTAAAACTTGATTTGCAGATTTCTCGCTTCCGCCAGCTATCGGACACACAGGATGGTGCATTGGTGGACAATTTCCGCACCCTTCAGCCCGTGGGTAATCGCCGTATATTTGCCCGTACTGGACACGTGCGTCACACATCGATTGCAGCCCTGAAGCATGAGGGCGATTATCTCAAATACGATTGGTTCTACTGAGTGGCACAATTCTGGGATGGGATGTTCTGTGCCATGATATGTTAGACACTTAGTTATGTTAAGTCTTTTGCATTTATTATTTAACTATTAACTATTAACTCTTATTGCTAACTGTTAGCTGTAAGCTAATCTCTGTCCATATACCTCCTAATAAGCATGTACCTACTTCTACGATATTAGTTTTGATTTGCGACCATAGAGTATCAGTGAGTTGGGTATATCCTCTACAAAGAAATTCGCAGGTATCAAACCGAACATCTTTTTCAGCAGATCCAATAAGGTGCGCTCCACCGTCTCCACAATCAGTGGTCGTACTATCTTAAAGAAATCACGCCAATTATCGTTGAAAAACTTATTAGTTTCGCGCTCCAATTCCTTGTGATGCCCATTGAACAGATTCTCCATATTGGTTCTCAAGCTACTCACTGTCAACGCAGCTTTCACCTCGGTTACATTGTAGAAGGTGTAGCCACCCTTCTCATACAGTCGTGTCTTGGCATGCATCACAATCTCGAGATCATCTGTGAAATTAGTTTGAAACTGCGTTGAATTTTGAACTATATTGGATGGCATAATGATAGTTACCAAGTTCGATGAACAACTTGCCAGCTCCATTGAGGGGGACTATTAAAATGTGACCAATCATTTGGTAATTGCCATCGAGACGCATATGTGGTAAATAAATTCTATCCCGCCAGCTGAAGTCGGTCTTATTGACGCTGTAATCAATAGTTGAGAGAGCATATAAATGCATCGATAACATGCTGTTAGGCCCATACTCACTAGCTTTCTTTGATAACCATTTTGCCAAAGCCTCGGATGACTAAATTGGTTAAATTCGTAGAGAGAGTAACCACATCGCTGTTCTTTTGCTTAAATATGAGTTGATCTTGCCTCATGGGATCTATGCGACCAAACGATTGCTCAATCTCAGGTATTCCTATAATGTTGAAAGTAGTTCTATAGGTCATAAAACAGTATACATCTAAACTGATTAGCTGCTCACCTTTGATAACTTCATTCATGAAACCCTGTATGGAACGTGTTGAACAGTTGACAAAGTCGGGCTCATGGATGCGGCAAGATTCGATGTATGATGCTAAAATGCGAAATACGGGTATAACACGCACATAATTACACTAATTAACTCCATATAATATTATTATAATGCGTAAGGTTAATCACATTGCTTAATGAACCCGTTCACAGTAATGAAATCAACAGCAGCCGCTTTTCCGACTTCAATGCACTTACGCTTTTCCGTATAATATGCAAGGCCCTCCACATAGCCGGAATCTCGGCGGGCTGAACACATCCAGAGTAAGCCAATTATGAGAACGCATTGTGTGTAATGCATCATAAAAAGTTGCTGTTGTCACTCTCACTGTCACTGTCACAGTTACCGTCACTGTCACTGTTTAATCGAGTTTGCGGCAAACGAATGAGCGATATTTAAACCAGATATTGTATTTTATACTTAGCCCAAATATCTCTACCACATTAATCGAATGAAGTTTAAACTTGAATTGAACGTTGGCTACACGATGTGTGCTCGTTATAAGTATTTCTCTAGAGATAAATTACACTAGTCAATGTGGTAATACAAATCTCAATTCTATTGAAAACCGTCAATTGTATATGACAATTGAGATAAATCTGTGGCATCTGAAATGTGGTTGACTAGTGTAATAGCACTTGTTGGCTCTGACGTTTACAACTCGATCGATTAGTTTAATATAATTCTGGAAAATACGTTTACTAGTAGTACTTGTAGCTGTAGTTTGAAGGCAATGCACTGTGACTATGTTAGTCAGCGAGTTTAGTGCAGATGCACTTAGTGCATTTAGAGTGTAAGATTATTTAAACAATTTCGAGAATGCAACAATTAGAAATGCAGAATAAAATCAAGTAATATATAATGGAATGTTAAAATATAAGTATAGATCTGTAAAGATGCAAGCTGCAGAAAAATGAGAGGTATATACTTATTACAGGGTATATAGATAGTTTCGACTTGACTTTTCCTCACACATGTTTACAGTAATTCAGTTAATCTAGAGCTCGATAAACAAGTATTTTAACAAACGTTGGGTAGTTCCCAACAATATGTAAGAGCTTAATTAAATCAATTTTATTACAGAAGAACTTGAAACTTTGAAGATTATTTGAACTTACATACATGCATATACTATGTCTGTATATATGTTGTAAATAATATCAGCTATTCTTAAGTAATAAACAATTTGTATATATTCGACACTTCCTTTCTCTACGTGACGCATGAATATTTCGCATCTCAAATAATATTTTTATTTCATAATTGTTGCCATTTATAATTATGATAGCCGATGTAAAAATATCTTATTTAAATATGTATGTATGTGTGAATTCAAAATGCCTTATACTCGTATGTGAACCGTGACCAACTTAGTACGCAGATATTTGCGACGTACTGGACATTTGATAGTTTTACCCTACACTATACAAATTGGGTATATGATATGTTTGATGTTTGATATGCTTGATATGTTATGGGAACTAAGTAGAGATTTGAAGATAATTTTAAGAAAAAATTAAATATATTAATCAAGTAAATAATTTAAACCAAATTTAAATTTTATTGTTATTCGGCACTTTTTTTAAGATTTATAATAGAAGTGCTTAAAATTTATTTAAATGACAAGAGCGTAGTGTATGCGAAGCTTCTACAAGTCAAATGCAGAAGGAGATATGGTCTCAAAGTTCAGGCATTGTTGTTGTGGTTTCTCTTGCGATAAGCCCTTCGCGACAGAGACAAGTACACTAAGAAAAACACTTAAATAAGTTCAACCGATACTAGCTTAATAAACCGAAATATTTATAGATAAGTGTTGCAAATGGAACGCAAGTACATTTTTTTTGTTGATAATAACTAAGAAACGTTTTTTTAAGTGTATACTAATCGGCACCCTATTCATTCTTTCTCAAATTTTTTCACAAGTTTCTCAGTCTCAGTTTCTTTTGAATCGGCGTAAGAACGGACATTTGCACCATGCTAATCCGTACTATTTTAATACTTTTAATATTACCCAGTTCCATACTAGCAAAGATTGGTTTCTGCCCAAAAACAGTCGTTAGAAGGGGCAAGGTAAGTTATTCGCTATACAATAATATGACAAAATTTAATATTCCTGCGCCCAAAAAATAGAAGGTAACTTTAAATCAGTGTTGTAAAGGGTATTATGGCAAAACGTGTCAACCCCGTTGTCTGAGTTTATGTGCGAACGGAACATGTGCCAAACCGAACGAATGTAAATGTTATAATGGTTACGAACATCTAAACGGCATAGTAAAGAATCCGTAAGTCAATATTTTAAATTAATTTATTATTTTCATAAAAAGTACCAATTTATATTTTTGTTGGTAGTTGTGTACCCAAATGCAAGGGCGGTTGTAAGAACGGTCACTGCGAAGGTCCTGATCGCTGCAAATGTGCAACTGGCTTTAACCTGGACACAACCACAGGAGACTGTAACCCCGTTTGCAGAAGTGGTTGTCCCAATGGATCGTGTGTCTCTCCCGATTTGTGTAAATGCAACGAGGGATTCACGCTGAATGCCACTTCACAGATTTGTCATCCCCAGTGCCAGCGAGGCTACGAACTTAATCTGATCAGAAATGAATGCCAGCCAGTCTGTACCAAAGCCTGCGACAACGGTTGGTGCATTGCGCCCGATACTTGTGCATGCAATGACCATTATCAAAAGGATTCCAATAACAACTGCCAGCCCGTGTGTAAGGATGGTTGCATTAACAGTACCTGTACGGCTCCAGACAAGTGCGAGTGCCTCGAGGGATACCTAAAGAAGAGTGAGTCGATCTGTTCACCAGACTGCAAAGGTGGATGCCTCAATGGATACTGTGACTCTCCAGGAAAATGCTCCTGCAATTTGGACTATTTCAAAGTTGATGACAATAATTGTGCTCCCGTCTGTAAGCAAAGTTGTACGAATGGATACTGCAGTGCACCTGGCGAATGTACCTGTAACGATGGGTATAGTAAGGCAACTGAGAGCAGCTGTGCTCCTATCTGTGAGCAAGGTTGCAAAAATGGCTTCTGCAGTGCCCCCGGCGAGTGCACCTGTAACGATGGGTATACTAAGGAAAGCGGGAACAGTTGTACTCCTATCTGTGATAACGGTTGTCAAAATGGATACTGCAGTGCACCCAACGAATGCACCTGTTCTAGTGGGTACAGTAAGGAGAGTGAGCACAGTTGTGCCCCAGTCTGTGAGAAGGGATGTTCGAACGGATACTGCACTGCACCAGGAGAATGTACCTGTAACGAAGGGTACAGTAAGGAGAGGGAGAACAGTTGTGCTCCAGTCTGTGAAAACGGATGTACTAATGGATACTGCACTGCACCAGGAGAATGTACCTGTAACGAAGGGTACAGTAAGGAGAGTGAGAACAGTTGTGCCCCAGTCTGTGAGAAGGGATGTGCGAACGGATACTGCACTGCACCAGGAGAATGTACCTGTAACGAAGGGTACAGTAAGGAGAGTGAGAACAGTTGTGCTCCAGTCTGTGAAAACGGATGTACTAATGGATACTGCACTGCACCAGGAGAATGTACTTGTAACGAAGGGTACAGTAAGGAGAGTGAGAACAGTTGTGCCCCAGTCTGTGAGAAGGGATGTGCGAACGGATATTGCAGTGCACCAGGAGAATGTACCTGTAACGATGGGTACAGTAAGGAAAGTGAGAACAGATGTGCTCCAGTCTGTGAGAACGGATGTTCGAACGGATACTGCACTGCACCAGGAGAATGTACCTGTAACGAAGGGTACAGTAAGGAGAGTGAGAACAGTTGTGCCCCAGTCTGTGAGAAGGGATGTTCGAACGGATACTGCACTGCACCAGGAGAATGTACCTGTAACGATGGGTACAGTAAGGAAAGTGAGAACAGATGTGCTCCAGTCTGTGAAAACGGATGTACTAATGGATACTGCACTGCACCAGGAGAATGTACCTGTAACGAAGGGTACAGTAAGGAGAGTGAGAACAGTTGTGCCCCAGTCTGTGAGAAGGGATGTGCGAACGGATACTGCACTGTACCAGGAGAATGTACCTGTAACGAAGGGTACAGTAAGGAGAGTGAGAACAGTTGTGCCCCAGTTTGTGAAAAGGGATGTTCGAACGGATACTGCACTGCACCAGGAGAATGTACCTGTAACGATGGGTACAGTAAGGAGAGTGAGAACAGTTGTGCTCCAGTCTGTGAGAAGGGATGTGCGAACGGATATTGCAGTACACCTGGCGAATGTACCTGTAACGATGGGTACAGTAAAGAAAGTGAGAACAGTTGCGCTCCAAATTGTGACAATGAATGTAGAAACGGATACTGCAGTGCACCCAACGAATGCACTTGTTTCAATGGGTACAGCATGCAAGATGAGAACAGTTGTGCTCCCGTCTGCGTAAACGGATGTAAGAATGGATACTGTGGCACACCCAATAACTGCGTTTGTTTTGATGGCTACAGTAAGCAAAATGAGAGCAGTTGTGCCCCATATTGTGACAATGAATGCACGAACGGCTATTGCAGTGCACCCGGAGAATGCACTTGTGAGACTGGGTTCAGTAAAAGCAATAACAATAGCTGTGCTCCTGTCTGTGAGAACGAATGTATAAATGGATACTGCAGTGCACCCAACGAATGCACTTGCTTCACTGGTTATGGTGTGGAAAACGAAAACAATTGTACCCCAATATGTGAAGAGGGATGCCCAAATGGTTTCTGTGAATCGCCCAATAGATGCGCTTGTAGTGAAGGATATGAATCTGTACAAAAAACATGCGTGCTCCAAAACCGTAAGGAATCTACTAGTGAGAGAATGACAGCAGAAGAGACAACCGAGAATCATCAGTGGAAGGACACAAGTGAAGAGATCCCATATGCATGTTCCGAACGGTGCTGGAATGGTACTTGCCTGAATGAGGAGTGCACTTGTCTGCCAAAGTACAGCCTCATAGAAGATGCTTTGAATACAACGAAACTACTTTGCCTGCCCTTATGCGAAAATGCAGAATTTTCGGATGACGGCCAAGAGTGCTCGAGTACATCGGAAACTGCGATAGCGGTTGGGAACATGAGTAAATTGATAAGGAGCTCGCTGTTCCTTATTGTAATAGGTGTTATCATGCTATTGGCGTTAATCATCTGCGTGGTCATGTACGTTTTTAAGAAACGTGCCTATTCTGTGGAAAAGAGGGGTAAGAGATTTGCATATAGTCTGTATATATTAATATTTAATAATTTTCTTTTATTTGCAGAAGAAGAGTATGGAGCCTACTTCTCAAAGTCGGCCAAACAAGTTGATATTATACGAGCTTAGTTAAGTACTAAATTTAAACTAATCTAAAATATGACGAATATTGTTTTACACACTCTTCGGTGCATAGTGATATAAACCAAGTTTATATAATTTAAGCAACTCTACGAACAATCAGTTCAGGAACTGAAAAAAGCAAATAATTTAATTTGTATGTATATTAAACTTCATTACCACATTTAAGAGTCTCTATGTAAAAAACGTCAGAGTCCAAAAGAGGTTAAAGTTTTATTTACTTAAAACAATTGCTTTTTTAATTTGTATTTAGACTTGAATAAGAGTTGTAGTTTAGTATGTGTGTTGTTAGGAATAGACTTAAAGAATATACAACCCATTTTATTAATCTAGTTACTTATTAACATGTCTACTCCATTTATCTTACTTCATAGCAGAAAATAACTATTTCAGTAATTTCTTTGTCTTCTATTTTTTCACTTATATGTACTATTAGTTTTATTCAATAAATGTGCTTTTAAAATATATACGAAATTCATATTACAATACAAATTTTCCGATAGTTTAATTTTAAAGTTTTAAGGGTTTTCAACCAATTAACTAAATTTTTCAGCATATTAGATAACATTTATGTCGGATCATATAGCATTATTGCCATACAATTGCTTTGAGGTAGGAATATCTTCAGTAAGGAAGTTGGCTGGTATCACATTGAATACCGTGGCCATAATTTTAAAGAGTATTCTCTCCACGGTTTCGATAATTATTGGTTTCATCACTTCATAGATGTCCCGCCAGTTTTCATTGAAGAGTACATTGGTACTCTCCTCCAGCTCCTTAATGCGTCCATTGAATATATTTGTCAGGTGAGTGCGCAAACCTGATATAGTCAAATCCACCTTAACGGCAGATATATTGTAAAAGGTGAACTCACCCTTCTCGTACAGTCTAGTCTTGGTATAAAGGATAATATCCGCATTCTCTGTAAGTATTTAATATATATTGTAGGAAACACTTTTCAAAGATTCACAAACTCACCGATCTCAATGAAAATATCGCCCGCACCATTCAGAGGTACCAGAAGTATTCGTCCGTCCAACTTATGTTTGGCATCAATTCTCATCTTTGGTAGAAATAATTTAGTTCGCCAGCTAAAATCCTTTTTACTTATACTGAGAATAATTTTTATATAAATTATTTGAAAACAGTTTATGTATACTCAAAACAAACCGACTCTCCTTGACCTTCAGATTGCTTAAACCTCTAACCACTACGTGAGTCAGGATTGCTCTCAAATTAACGGCATTACTATTAGTCTGGTTAAATACAATATCTTGGATATTACAAGGATCGAGAGTTCCTATCTTGGCACGAATTTCTGGTATGCCAATGATCAATTGATCAATCAGTTTCTGTACACTGTGTGTGGAGCAGTTGGTGAAGCCGGGCTCGTAGATGCGGCACGAGGGCAACCACGATGCTATGGATGACAGAAACTTGACTCAGCTTGACTGAACTTGAGTCCAATCCAAGTTCACTTACGCTTTTCTGTAAAGTACTCAACGGCAGAGACTCTGTTCCCCCAAGTTATGGCGAGTAAGACGCAAAAAATACGAAGTGAACCGCTCATGTTGACTGAAAAACAGTATCTAAATCAGAGACTAAATTTGATCATGCACCTAGTAGTAGAACAGTGTTATGAACGAGTAATTAAATTTACTTTAAGTACTTTTAAGTACCAAAAGTCGTAGCTTTAAACCGAATTTTTTACACATTACTCATAGACAGTGATGTTATTTACCTGGCGGATTAAATTCAATTGTTAGCTGAAAAAGCCTGTTATACATCTTTGAAATAAGGGTAGATAATGGCCCATTATCTGCGTTTTATACCCTGTACTTTAAATTGAACAAAAAACTTTAGTTAGATGTGCACATGACATTTTTGCGTAATAGGCAGAAGGAAGCATCTGCCCGTCTATCCTGATGACAACCTGTTTAGATCTCGCATACTAGATACAGATATAATCGAATTTGGCCGGCTGCCATCTAGCAGGCTATACAGTCTATAGCATAAGGAATTCATATCGTCGAGATTCGAGTCACGATCAATTGGTATTATTTCTATTTGTTGTAGGTTTGTTAATTAAATATATGAATGGAGTCTCCTAATGTCGGTTGCGTCCGACTGAAAAACAGGCAGGTGAAAATTCATTAAATTCTAAATCAAAATTTAAACGAATCGGCAGATGAATGTTTGTAATAAATTAAATGTAAATTCAAATGAAATACTTTTTTGGTAATACATAATCATTTTATTAGATTTTTCCTTTTCCATAAAATTGCTGAGGTGTCGGAACATCCTCGACAAAAAAATTGTATGGTATCAAATGAAACACAGTTGACATCATATCCTTGAATAAATTCTCTACAGTTTCGACAATGAGGGGTCTCAGAGCCTCATAGAAATCCCGCCAGTTATCATTAAAGAATTTATTGGTACTATTTTCCACCTCCTTGCTGCGTCCATTGAACAGATTGGTCAAGTGTGAGCTCACACGTGTCATGTTCAGCTTCACTTGTACTGAGGTAACATTTTCAAAGGTGAACCCGCCCTTCTCGTACAGCCGCGTTTTCGTGAATACCAGAGCATCGACGTTATCTATAAGTAAAGAGAGATTCTAGGTATGCAATTAGTCATATATACAAACACTTACCGATCTCAAGGGATATGTCACCATCTCCAGACAACGGTATCAATAGGATACGTCCTGCCATCTTGTATTTGGCATCTAATCTCATTTTAGGCACAAAGACCTTAGTTTGCCAGCTAAATTCCTTTTTACTGACTCTGGAAATATGCAAGACATTAAATTAATGCAAATATATGATTTGTATAAAACGAACCGGCTTTCCTTGATCTTCATGTGAGTAAAACCCCTGATGACGACCTGCGACAGGTTGGCTCTAATTGTGGCAACTTCATTGTTGTCCTGCTTGAACACAATGTCCCTGACTTTTAAGGGATCTAGCTTGCCAATAGACTGCACAACTTCTGGTATTCCAATGATCAATTGATCAATTAGTTTCTGTATGCTGTGAGTGGAGCAATTGGTAAAGCCGGGCTCATAGATGCGGCACGTCGGTAACCATGATGCTGTGCACAACACAAAGTCAAGTTATTTGATTCTTTGATATTTTACTAAGTATATAAAAGTCTTACGCTTTTGAGTGTAATAATCGACGGCAGATACATTGTTCCACCAAATTATTGTGAACAAACCGCATAAAATGTTAAACCAGGCGCTGTGGTGATTTGTTCTACTCATGACGACTGCAGGTGAGTAACTGATCTTTGGAGTGAATCTATTTGCTGTTTTAAGTTTAATTTTATGCGTGTAATTAAATTCAGTTTGTTTTTTCAAGTGCTTCTGCGACCTCCAGAACTCTCAACGCAACAGGTGTATGATTTTAAATAAAAGTGACAAAACTGTATACTATATAAAGTGTAATAATGAATAGTATCGTAAAATATTTTATGACAGCAGACCAAGCTAAAAGATCTTTATCAGTTAAGAAGAATATTTTAATCACAAATTTAGACTGGTCTATTTTTTAAATAAATCACTCGACGCAAAGAAAAATACCCTTTTAAATTTCCATTTAGAGTACTTGTTCTTGTTTATTTTGAGCTAAAGTCTCAGTGACTTGTGAATCTTAGTGGAAGTTTTGGATTAGGTAAGACGCCGGAACATAATCGAATGTTTTCTTGACACGATCAAGTAGGATTGCTTCAATAGATTGTTCTGCTGCAGGGCGTAGTATCTCGTAGAATTGACGCCAGTTCTCATTGAAGAGCGTGTGTGCTGTCTGCTCGAGTTCTGCGTTGCCTCCGAAGAGATTATTCAATTGAATGTGGAAATTTCCGATTTCGCGGAACGACACTTTCACTTTCTGCACCTCTGCGAATATAGCTTCTGGTGTCATTTTTGGTTTAACTTGCACCTCAAGATGCACAAGAAGTTTTTCTAATTGGTTTTGATAGGTTAATTAATTGTCTAAGAATCAAAAGAAATATCTCACCTGCTTCAAATTGACCTTTGCCCTGACCATTGAGATTTAAAGCGAGCACATGACCCTTTACTTTGTAGTCAAAGTCAAAAGTCAACTTTGGAATATACATTAAAGCTTTGGCCACATAAGTCTTGGGATTATAGCTGCAGAAATGATGAAATTATTAATCCATATTCGTGGATTATAATTGAGATATTCTACCTGGCATCCTTGATAGTTAAACGGCTGGCACCACGAACGATCACATTTTTCATATCTGCATTAATAGCGATGGCCATGTTGGCATCCTGTGAAAACTTGACACGCTTGATCATCAGTGGATCAAAGGGTGCCAATGTATTGGTACCAGGTAATCCATCCTTCCAGTGCACAAAGAAAACCTGGAAATTTTGCGCCAGACATTTGTTAAAGCCAGCATCCTCCAATGCGCAGGGTGTTAGCACATCCGCTGGGTCAACAAGAAGGAAATGTTGAATATCATTCACTTAATGGGAAATGACTCACGTTTCTGGGCCAAATATTTGGAGGAGACTTCGATGACTGTCGCCAGTAAAGCGAAGAACAATATTTTGATTAGCATTTTAATTTGTTAGAAGTCTCGATCTCAAACCGCTGAAAGCACTAAATGATCTGAACTGTATTTCGGCTGCAGTGATTGTATTATATTCGAAAATGAAATGAAGAAATCTAAATCCAAAAATCCAGAAAGCGCAGTATAGATTATCTTTATTGTTCTGCCGAATGCTTTCGGCTCGAGCTAAGGCTCAAACAAGTTTAAGCAAGTCGACGGCAGACCTGACGTTATAATACAGGGTGCTTTTTATTGCTGATAAATGCCCTAATGTCACCATTGATTCTTTTTTATTAGCCTTGACACCTTGCCGAAAGTATAAGCATATAGTATATACATAGATATAATTTATTTGAGTGCTACTTAATGACCTTGAACTGTGAAGTTTGTAGAATTAACTGCGGGTTTTTATTTTATTTAGTTTAGAGTCAACTGGTTTAACGAGATTATTTAATTGGCTGGATAATAACTTAACTACATTTTGTCACAATAGAACTAATTAAAACAGACTTAGTCAGATACAGATGATTTTGCGGCTTAAACACATTAAGTGTGTCAAGCAATAATCCAGTCTAATTCAATTTTTATAAACTTTTCAGGGGAAGGAAAAGATAGCAGAAAATACTACTTCATAAGTTATAGAAAACACTTTCCATTAGTCATACTTAAAATTTACATACTACTTAGTATACTCATCCCAACAATAGAGAATAGCACATATAGCAAGCTAATATAAATTTTAATTATTCTTACGTAAAAAAGAGAATTTTGATGACGGTTAAGATTTATGCACTTGTTTTTACTATATCTTATAGTATATGTATTAAGTGTAATCATTTGTTATATCTCATGTAGGTTGTGAATCTTTTTTTTACAATACTGTGGGTTTGGGTAGAGATCTCATCTGTCGGTAGTTATGAGTTGCAACGGCGTGCCGGACAGATCAAGGTCTGTGGTTGACGGGTTGATAGACCCCTCGCCCTAGTTACACTATGATTATAAATCGAAAGCTTTGATCAAAAGTTTTATAGCCATTGCTTGATCAGTTTACAACTAAAGTTGTCGATGACCAGTCCATGGCAAGCAGCCAACTGAAGCGGTTCACCACGGCAATGAAGACAGTTGCCATGCGGGTTTTCTTTGTTGCATCTCTGTGGCTGACTGTAGTGCAGTCCCAAGAGTACCTTCAGGAGCAACGTAAGTGCCAACTGCAAGATCCATATGCATATCTATATGTGTTTACAAATTGCAGCTGATTTCTTCAAGCCATGTCCTCTGGCAAAGCCAGAGAGCAGTAGCTGCTTGTCATCAATAATTGAGAATATTTTCCAGCACTGGCGCAATGGTAAGTCTCTCGAAGATCCATGGATTATGTTTCTAAGCTCTTTTGGCCGGCAGGCGTACCGGGTCTGCGTGGTGTCGGCGCCTTGGATCCCTTTCGGGTGGGCAAATTACGGATTGCTCAACGTGTGCCACCAAATCTGGATGTACAGGTGTCGCTACGTAATATGACCACATATGGGCTCAGTCAGGCGCAGATACTCAACAGCACGTAGGTTGCACTGTAAAAAATAAAGCATATATATGACAATTTGTACTTAAGCATAACAGTTTAGCTATTTCCCCTTATTTTCATATATGTATTCTTTTTATGTTTTTAGTACTTTGCAAAAGCCTACATACTATTCGCTCGGATTTCATGTGCGTCTGGAAAACATTAATCTTACAACGGAATACAAGCTCAAGGGTCACGTGCTGCTCCTAAATTTGAACAGTGCTGGAATTTTAAACTCTCAAATGTGTGAGTACAATATAAATTCGTATATATATAATATTTTGAAATTTATTATCACATTTTTCAGATAATTTGGAATTTTACGTGGCCCTCAAGATGCAGCCACTAGTCTTGGTTGATGGCTTGACATTTATGAACGTAAGCGCCATTAAAACGGACATTGTGCGCCTGGAGAAGCTGCAGGTGAACCTGAGCAATCTATTTGGCGGCAACCAGGAGCTGGAACGTAGTGCCAATGAACTGTTCAATGAGAACTGGCGTATACTGTTTGATTTATTGCGTCCCGTGCTGACGCAAACTTTTGATGCAGTTTTATTGGATCGTTTTGCCAAGATATTTCGCTATGTACCCGCCAAGTATTTGTTCGAGGATTTCGCTTAACACTTGTTAAGTGTATCGTATACAATATATATTGTTACGTATATATATTATAGATAAGTTATTAAAAACATTTAAAATAGAAGCTAATCACAAAAACCAGTCGGACAGTTAAACGTCGAGTATACGCCACAAAACACAATGTATACTTTTTAGTATGCAAATGGCTATGAACAAAGGCTGGATAAAGATAAATTAGTTGGTTAGACATAAACATACCTTTTATTTGTATTATAGTATTGTTCAGTTATTTATATCTTGCATGAAAAAATAAATTCTACAAAAAAATCCTATGTTTATTTAAAGGATACTTTTAAAAGAAATCGTTAATGTACAGAAATTATTTTAGACTGCATAGTTGAGTTTAATTTGAAAATAAGTAGGATAAGTGAAAGATAGAATTTCAAAAAATGTATTAAACGAAGTACTACATATTGTCACCTGTTGAATACATTGGATAATCTTTTTAACATACCCGTGAATTAACTTTTAAATTTGCAGGGTAGACATATAAACATTTTTGCATTTCTTTGGTGCGCTGTAGTCAACCTGTTTTCAGTGGAGTTTGCCAATCATTGACTAGGTCAGTGGACTAAAAGCAGTTTTATTTTTAAAATATTTTTTCGGCTGCATTGTGCTGACCAAAGCCTAAAGAAATGGCCAATGGACAAAGGTTGTTATAGCCGCAATTTGTGGTTGCATTCGGTCTCGCTTAAATGGCAAACAAGCCAGTTATTTTACAGGCATGCTTTACATAATTGGAATAGCTTACTTCTAGCAGAAACTTCCGCATATGTTCCCTGGTTTTTCAACCCCGCCAACTGCATTCTGTTCGCTATGTAGAACAAGCTGATTCCATATACGTAATGTGTGAGCTGGCAGAATAAATTGAGAGTTAAGAATTTTATGTCAGTCTGTTAATAACCTGATTCGCTTATGGAATGCTCTGACAGCCTAGAACTATGGTACAGCATGGTGGTGCATGGGCAGGGGCAGGTGTAAACTGAAGTACCCAATAGTAGCTCAGTGTTAATAATGCTTTCGATTTCGTTTCGATATCTATGCGGCATTCCAGCGTACACACGATTCTGTTCGGCCAGTTAAGCTTCGTATGGCGCAGCTGATCGATGCCAAGAGCCAAGTGGTCGCCTCAGTATGCCCTCCTGGTTCCCCCCGGCCCCTGGGTTCGATCTGAGGCGGAGTAATTTACTCTCGGCCGCCTTCGGCTTACAGTTTGAACTGAAACTTACTTATTTTCGAATTGTTGGACCTGGTATAAAAGCAATGCACGCCCTGATTTTCTTTTGAGTTGTCATTTCGTTGCGCAGAGTCTCGTGTGCAAGTGCAGAAAGAGAATTGTGAATCGAGTTTAAGAAAAACTGTGTACTGAACTGAACTGAGATTGGTGAAAACTTAACGACTAAACAAACAATTGCATTAATCACCTGTCAAAATGCTAAAATTGGTGAGCAAAACAAACTCGAAGAGGAAAACCAAATACAACAATCGAACAAATATAAATATAAATAGTATTTAAATATTAGAATCAATAATTGGCCAAGACAAGTATAGAATGCAATTGCAAAACTGGTTTGCCCCTGGTAACGCCCCATTAATCCCGTCAACAATTTGTGCTCTTAGTGTTTGTTTTTTAGATTTCTGTAGATGATAAAATGGGGTCCAAGTTAATTGCAGGTCTTTTAAATATTTGTTTATGAGACGTCCTTGAGCTTAGCTCTGTGAAATGACGTTGACTAATGTAAAGTAAAGTAAAGTAAAGTAATAAGAGAATTGAGTCGAGTAATACCAATTTCTGCAATTGCCTTGTAATTGCAATATGGGGAAAGACAACAACGAGTATTCAGATAAACTGTATGATTAATTAAATACACGCGATTAAGTATTAAATTCATATGAGAAAGTAAATTAAAAATGGCATTATTTGCATATTTGTAACAAGTATTAAGTAAGACATGAAATGAAAATGAGAAATAATGGCCAATTAATTAACAATTTATATCTTTTGTTAATATTGAATATTAGGAATTTTATAAATTCATTTATAAGTACTACTACTCTTTTCTCGCTTAAACAGACTATCAACTGTTCCCTGTTGTTGCTCCTGGCCCACATGTCGTATGCGCAACATCAGGAATATACCACACCCGTGCCCATACTGAAGCAGATTGACAAGCACAATGATGATGGCTCCTACACCTATGGCTATGAGGCGGCAGATAAGAGTTTTAAGATCGAGACCAAGTATCCAAGTGGCGAGGTCTATGGCAAATATGGCTATGTGGATGATCAGGGCCAGGTGCGTGAGATTGAGTACGGTGCCAGCAAACGTGGCTTTGAGCCAGCTGGAAGTCACATCAATGTGCCCCCACCGACATTGACCAACAACAATCCCTATCCATTGGGACCCAATGAGATCGATGATGGTCAGTACCGTGAGGATCCATCGGTGTACTATAAAGATCAGAAGTTCAATCGTCCCATTGCGGCCAGCAAGTTCAGCTTGAATGACTTTGGTCGTGGACAACAGCAGCAGCAGCAGCAGCAGTACCAACAGCCACAATATGCTCCAGCTCCAGCTCCAGCTAGACCCTATCAAAATCCCACACCGCAGTACTATAATCCACCGGCTCCACAACCTCGTTACTATCAGCCCGCTCCACAGCCGTATTATGCACCTCAGCAGCAGCAGCAACGGCAGCAGCAATATGCCGGATTGCCGGAACAACATCACCCGTCACTGCGAAACCTGAACCTGTATACGGGCTCCTATAGCATTGATTATACGGGCAGGAAGTAGAGCTGATCCCGTGCCCATATCCATTTTGTGCATATTATGTCTAGAGAGATAGCGACTGATGTCCGAGGACAATGTCAATTGTTTGTTACTGCCAAATAAATCAGTCACTCCGATATCGATCAAGATATATACATGAATATCTATAGTTTTGTGTGTATGTATATGTATGTGTGTAATATACTAGTTATGTCGAAAACGAAAACAATAAAAAAATAATAAAAATAAAAACAACTAGACTCGAATAAGTGCCGAATAGCCATCGATGAGATCTTAAAAATTCCCCGATTTTGTATAGCCAACAATCCGCCAAGTTTGGCTTGGATTTGGGTTTGGGTTCCGCTTCAATTGGGCCGGCCAATCATAGCCAATGAAATACTTAGCCAAAGATTACGTCAACACTTGTTGCCGCAGCACAGTTTTTATTTTCCTCTCTGCATGGCCAAAGAATGATATAAAGAAAATTGTAACTGATTTAGATACTATTAGAAACACGCTTTGGTTGGTTCGTTGTTGGTGTACTTGTTGTTGGTATCTGGTGCACTTATGCAATGGCCAAAAACCACTTTCAAATGCACCTCAACCAGTTAGACAGTCAGTTAAGTCCGAGCAGCTGCTTCAGCTGGGTCCAATGGGTGTATACTATACTCATGTTCGAATATTGTGCAGGGGCGTTTTGCTGTGGTGTCAGCGGTTGTTGGCAATTTTGATCGAAACAGTAGCTCAAGAAAATAAAACAACACAGCAAATTAAATGAGTTATTGAGTGGCGTGTATTATAGTACTCTTTGCAAGGGTATTATGTGTAATTCCTATGGCAACTATGTAGGGCATAACACACTGAGGTTTATTACTACGTTAATTGATCGGGTTTAGCTTCAATTAATATGGCTGTAAAACGGTTATAAACCAAACCGGTTCGGAATTGGAACGGCATTAAAGTAAACATATTCAAATATTACAGTTGAACCAAAACTTTGACGTTACGATGATAATTATTTAAAATGTATTTTTATTAAATTTAATCAAAGAACAAAATTATTTTGATTATTGTATGACTAAAGACAACAAGCTTTTTTACTTTATATGATTTATCAGATTTTACAGTTTTTATTAACCCTTTCATTCACAATTAAATAGTCGTTTAACATAAATTAACTCTTATTGTCTTTAATTGTTTAATTTGATTATTTTATTGCTTCAACCACTGTGCGGCTTTGGTGGGGCCATACTTCGAATGTTTTCTTGCCAACAACACAAAGAATCAAACGCCAGTTGACTGCACCTATTAAATGCAAACACACACACACACACACACACACTTAATATATACATACTTTGTAGAATTATTATTTTTTTTTTGCATGCATTTATTTTTGTGGAGCAAATGTTGTTGCTGGATGCCATGAAAGTGAAACTTGTCTGGGCGCTGCCGGGGCGTCGCCATGACTCAAGAATTTCCTGTTCATGCAATTTTTTCTTTAAATATTTTTTGTAGGTATTTATGAATTTATATATATTTTTTTATTTTAAAATTCTATTTTAATGCAACAGCAGCAGCTGCTGGTCTGCAGCCATGGCTCTTGAACCATAACTACAAGGCAAACAGGCTTAAGTGAAGGCAGTACCCCAGCTGCAGAAGGGGAAATATTTTAAGGAAAAATATTACGGTAACAATAAAGAAGAATCTAGAAACTCTTGATTGACTTTCAATTTGTAGTTTGAGTATATTCTAGAGAGATGGAATTCTGCATGCTGCTATAAAAAGAAACAGTCTGAACTTTTCTTTGGCATTAAGGAAATGTAGTCAAATTCGAATTATGGTTCTGTTATTATGCTAATATCGAATTAGTTATAAATTTGGCACTGACTATTCTATACAGTTAAATAATATTGGACTCTCTTACCTCAATAAACCATTTTGTACTTACACTACAGGGTCTAAAGCAAAAGAGTCCTAACTTATGAATGATGGGCTTTAAATTCTTGCATCAAATTGAACTGATGCTTCCCATTTTCATTCCTATAATTATCCCATCCAGAAGGAAGGAACAATCACAGATTGTGCAAAATTTCATCAAGAGCACAAATTATCTGGAATTTTATGGCAATTTGTAACCTTGATTGTGCGTACGCTTAGCTACAAGTTCAGGTGCACACGCAACGCAAACAACCTACGCCCCTCCCCCGTAAAACCAGTTGAGAAACAAGTCTTTCATACAAAATACTCACAATACGCACTCAGTTCTGATTGTAATACGACCTCAGCAGCTGCGTCATGGGTCAGACGAGAGACCACAAACCAGAGACCACAGACCAGACAACAGAAGGCATAGACAAGAGGAGGCGAATGCTTCACTTCCTAGTGTGTACAGCTTTAGCATGCGTGTTTCGGGACTGGGCGTTGCAATTCATCCAACAAGTTTAGCTATCCCATTGCATGTAGACCTGCTTTGTGTGCGTGTATCTCCTATAGAGATACAACAATAACGGTGGTCTGCGTACGACTCGAGCTGTCATGACGAGTGGTTTGAACGCAACGGCAAGGTCATTTCAAAGTAAAGGTGTAGTGTCCGTGTGTGGGTTGATCGGGGCAGCTTTCAATTCTGTTTGTATAGTAAGCATACCAGTGCAAATTATCTGCCTCAACGTGTTCATTAACATGCCACAAGCAGTGAGACAATAGGCAAGCCAACGGAAGTGTTTGCATTACGCATACGCCGTGTTGACCGGCCAACAGTGTATCACCGATATGTCAGTGCTCACTGCATGCTACAATCTCCAGCACAAATGTTGTAATGCACAATAAGCATCAATTAATTGGTCTTGACATAGATATATACATATTTACAATCAGTTGCTTAGATTAAGTTAACTTTGCGCCATCGAATCCGGTTTAACTGCGAGTGAAGCATAGAGAATATTTTGTAAATTTTTAAAAGAGAAATTTATATAATTTTTCGTTCTTTAAGCATCAAGTCAACACTTCCGCTGTCTTTTTCAGGTTGTCAAGTTTACTGAAAAGAACACAAATTTGTAACTTTATCTAAATTTGATACAGTTCACTTAACTTGAAATTTAGTTCACTTTGTCGGCTCATTCCCGCATTCTATCAATTCTGCATTCATTTATTAGCTATGCCGCCTGTCAAGTTTGGTTGCTTTTCTGGTAATTTTTCACTTTTATGGAACTCACACTTTTGATTAATTGTATTGATTTTTGAGCAATTGAATAGCGTGTGAGTTTGTTTTTTTTATGGAGAAAATACTAAAGTTGGCCTTGGCTGTGCAAAGGTCATTTATTTAATGTGGACTCTGCTAACTGGCAGTGGCATGTATGGCTGGTGTGATAAGGTAGAGCTTAAATGGGTGGCATTACGGAATTACTCTATCGCCGAAAACAAAAGGCAATAGTAAAAAAGTGTTTAATGAAAAAACCTTTGTATTCGTTTGAACAAGTTATAGTATGAACTTTTCAAATATGTTGTAGAGTTGGCAGCTTTTTAATTAAATTTAATTTGTTATAATTTTAATTTAAGGTAATGATGTGTAAACTAAACTAGGTTAACCTATCAAGTACTGAATTTTATTTATATGCTATGTATTTATTTTATTACTATTATTATATTGTTTTAGTTTTTGCTATTTTCAGGTATGAATATCGTAAATTTATTATCTATAACTAACGCAATCAATTTTTAAATTAATATATTCATAGACTTATAATAGACATATATCTATCTAGATATATTATTTCGATACACTTCGTTTTATTTTATATCTATAGTTATTAAACTATATAAATTTGAATTTTAGAATTATGTCTTGTTTAGAATTATTTGAAAAATATTGGAGATAATTATATGTATTTGAATGCGTAGTTTAAGGCATCAGTCCTAATGTATTTAGTTACTTTCCTACTTTTGGTCACAAAGACTATCTAAATACTTACTTAGATGTTTTATTTGTATCGTATTGAACCTGTATTGATAGATAGTTGGCGCTGTTATGTGACTTTCCAACCACTTCTTGAACATTCCCGTGGTGGTTAAGGTGGTTGAGCTGCGCTCAGCACAACTAAAAAGCTCTGAAAAGCACAGAGCCAGAGAACCGTTGCTAAGCGTGCTTAAGCTCAAAATTGTGCTCATGGCTTTGTTAAGTGCATGTATGTATATGTGAGTGCATAGGCGAGTGTGCGAGGTGTGTGTGTGCGAGTGTGTGTGTGTGCGAGTGTATTGTCTGTCCTTTAGCGCATGCTCCAACGACTCGTTGGTGAAGTTGTGCTGCGGCTGCGCTGTCTGCTCGTTGGTGTGGTGTTGGAATATGAGTATGTTGAATGCTGAGCCGCGTTGTTGGAATGGCAAAGGTTTTCCTCTGGCGGTATATAAAGCGAAATACAACAACTTGGGCGGCTCAGTTGCTGTCGGTCTGAAGTAAATGTTGGCGCACAGTTAAATCGCGAAGGAAGACAAAAAGAGTTTGAAAAGAAAAAAAAAACCGAACAACAACAGCGCAACAACCTTAACAGTTTCAATTACAGAGTTACAGTCCCCGGTTCATTAGATCAATTGAAAGTGATTTTTTAAAGTTACCATTGTGTTTGGATTTACGTTATTTTTTGGGGCTGGGTGTTGCCAGTGAAGGTCTTTGAGACGTGATTGCAATTAAAGTTGATTTTTAATCGATTCGAAATAGTTGGAGCCCTACGCAACAATATGAAAGTGGTAGGTGCCAGAGCATATATGAAATTGGATCTACTAACTAAGCTAACTAATCACATAACTAACTAGGTACATATGTTGTAAGTACTACCTATGAGTGCAATGAAAGGTCAAAGTTGAGTCTGTATGCGTGGCAAGCCAATCTGTTGCTTTGTTGTAATAAACCCAGCCTGATCAGAGGCTGTCTACCTGGTTACGTCATAGTCTCACACATACTGCCTTTGTGTGTGTGTGTGTGTGTGAGAAAATATCGCATAATTTGCTATGCAAATCGAGGGAACCGTTAATTTGCCTGCTTGAAGCAGGCAGTCAAGTCGAGACAACTGTAGCAATCGCCAATTGTGCACCCAATTTGGTAACTGGATTTTTCTAACATAATTTATGAGCTGCCACATGTATAGGTATATCGCATGTATATAGGTATGTCTGTGTGTCTCCACTGATGTGTGTGTGTCTCTAGTCTCGCAATTGCTGCGCATTCTATAGGTAAAAAAGTTTTGCAGGAACTTCTGTTTAAAAAAAACTTGCACTAACAAGCGCACTTCAAACTGCGATCCCATTAGATTCACTCTGCTCATCCTCTGCTGTTACTCTCCATTCCCCCTCCCCTACACTTTTTGCTATGCCAGCGAAAATATCAAAGGCAAAATGTTGGCAATTGGTCGCTCTATAAGCCAACTCGCAATGAAGTTGGCTCAGTTCACACGCTGCAACTGGTAGCCAACATTTTCGGTCAGTTTGGAGCGGGTAAAAAAAGCGCTATATATATATAGACACACAGATATATGGACTCCAGACCAGCAATAGCTTTATAAGCATCAAGCCAAGGCTATGGCATATGGCATATGGAGAGCTGAGGTGAAAGGATTTCGCAGACAATGATGAAACCGAAGCCGGCTAACGATAACGAATCCCTCCTGGTCACATTTGATGGCAGCTTGTTCTGCTGCTCTTTGTTGGCATTCCCATTGTTACAGGGTATCTCTTGTATGTGGAGCCAAGAGTCGTTGTCATCAACGCAAACAATTCCTGACCGTTGCTCCAATTGGAACTGTCAGCACGGAAGCGTGTAACTTGCTTGTCAGCTCCAAGCTACTGTCTTTTATGTGGAAGGTGTGGGCAGTGGTCGACAGGCATACACCCTACACTTTAGATGAGACAACTAAAGTGTACGTTTGTTTAAGAGAGTTGTTAATTAGAGTTAATACAATCTTGTGTATAAGCGACTCTGGATATACAATAATAATATGATTTGTATTTGAAACAACTATTGTTTTGTACCTGGCCAACAACCACCCGTTAGTTGTGCCAATTTCACCAACAATCTAATTTTTTGTCAATAGTGAAATACTCTACTACCTCAGCTACCCTTTAGTAAGACATTTCATGTTTACAGGGTATGCGAAGAGCTCTATATAACGCAGTCGAGTGCTCGAATCGCTTGTCAAGCTGTCGACTGGCTGCCAAATCTTGAGCTTAACCCATTGCTTTTGGTGTAATTTCTTCAGCATTTGCATGCCTGAGTTGCATCTTTCAGATACTTGCAACATACGAGTATCTTTTTGCATTGGCATGTGTGGGAAATTTTCTTTTCTGCTTCTACTGCTGCTGCCGCTGCTGCTGCTGCTTGACAGTTCACATAATTTGTTGTTGTCGAATTATTCAACCGCAACTGCTGCATGTGTTGCTGTGTTGTGGGAGTTTGAATAGAAATGAGTATTCATGCATTTCACCCATGGATATTCAATTAAACATTTGCCCAATTGAGGTATTAGCTATCGCTAAGCGGGCGGGGGGAGGGGGTGGGCATGGCTATCATTTATACAGTGCCTAGCGGCATATCGCGTGTCTCTCATGTTTCTTTTCTTTCCCCCTTTATTTTTTTCTTGGTTGGCCTGTCTTTATGCAACGTTGCAACATGGTGTGGATAGTTTATGGCACGTAGTCGTATCTAGCCAGCGCCATCGGTTCCTGCTTGGCATTGGAGTGCGCCCAGCGTCCAGCGTCCATAATGACAACTGGCCAATCCTCCCATGTCATTGTTCAGCAGCGACAACAACAGATTAAGTTGAGCAAAAAAAAGTGAAAGGTAGTCTGACTAAAGACTCTTATTGACGCCGTCGTCATCGTCATCGTGTGGCACATTCTTTATGCTATCCATTGCACTGTCAAGGTGTACTGGCCACTTGTAGTCAAACTGTTGCCAGCTTGGCATTACAACTGAGTTGAAAGATCTTATAGAACTAACCGAAAATACATTAAAGGTAGCAAAGAGTCCACTGTGTTGGAAACGGAACAAAGTTCTTAGCTGTTTCACGACTCTGACATCTGTCTAAGTTTTATAAAACGTAATCAAGCGAAAATTGAGTAACTATCCGTATCAGATACAAATAGTACAAGCATATGGAAATCGAACACTGAGAAAGATAAGTCGGTCTAAAATTCAAGCTGTAAATTCAGAATTGGAATGCTTAATGGAATTACAAATTTTCTTATCAAGTTTATAAACTTCAGAAACATAAACAAAAAAACTTTGCTCTAAATAAACTTTCAATAAATTTTCAGAAAACTATCGATGCAGATATGTGAAGAATATTTCAAACTTGATTATCAAGTTACACATAAGATGAAATACTTGTATTAAGTGCCAAATTCTTTAGTTTATTCCTCTATCAAGTCCGAAACTTTACCAATTCAATTACCAAATTACTGTATTAATTTTGTCAGTGTAGTATAATAATATTGAGAATTAACATATGAACTATTTGCGGCACTCTTAAACGAGATAAGACGACAGCAAACTCTGTCAGTCTGGCTTAGTGTGGCAATTGGCAAAACCGGTTAAGTGCTTCTCATTTACTTGCAGCTACAACGTTTACTGTTAATCAGTTGTCTGGTTGGAGGCTTGGTCAGTGCACAAGACTATCAGGATTACCAGCAGAGTGCACCACGCTCCGCACCACACAGACTGCATTCCAATGCACAGGAGGATACACGTCCCACTCCGGTGCCGATTCTAAAGCAGATCAACAAGTGAGTTGTCCCTCCATTTGTAGTTGTTGGAATAATCTTTAAGTTTGAGTTAATCCTTCAGACACAATGAGGATGGTTCTTATACGTATGGGTATGAGGGTGCCGATGGTTCCTTCAAGATCGAAACAAAGCTGGCAACGGGTGAAGTGAAGGGTAAATACGGTTATGTCGATGCCGATGGTAAGGTGCGTGTGGTGGAGTATGGTGCCAACAAGTATGGCTTCCAGCCTTCGGGAGAAGGCATTACTGTCGCACCACCCACGCTGGTCGATGAGTCCACCAAGGAGGAGCCCGACTATGAGGATGAACCACAGCAGCGCCCACAGCGCCCTTATGTAAGTTGCTAGTGTTTTCCTTAAGCTTTACTTCATTATATGGATAATTTGTTCTCTAGCGTGTTCAGCGCCCTCAGCAGCAACAGCCCCGCCCACAGCCTGCACCACGTCCCCAGCCACAACCACAGCCACAGTATGTGCAGTACGAGGATGAGGAACCAGAGCCACCACGTCGCGTTCAGTACGCACAGCAATCACAGTCCTCGGTGGGACCAGCACCACCACGTCTCCAGGTGCCTGGCGCTCAGCGATCCACCGATGTGCTCTACTCTCCTTTGCAGCGTCCTGCCCGTCCCGAGCCCGATTACTCGCAGTCACAGAGCTTCGGCGACGGACCTTCCAACGTTCGCATCTCACGTCCCGTCTATGCACTGCCCCCGGCTTCTCCCGCGCCTAGTAGTGCACGTGCTCAGGGCTTCCTGGCCCCTGCCTCTGGTGGTCGCCCGCTACTGGAGCCAGTGAACTTTGGACCCCCACAGCCGTCCATTGCACAGCCCGTGCAACAGGCTCAGCCACAGCCCCAACAAAGCTATCAGCCACGTGCCCAGGGACGCGTGGGTGGTGCCGGTGGTGGTGGTGGTAGTCTTCTAGATCAGCTGGCTCGCGATTACGCTCTGCCCCAGGGCAATGCACAGCCGCTGCATGACATTACATTCGGGTACTACTAGAAGCGTACTGAACTGTAGCCGAGGGAATTGGTACTGGGTAGTTAGGCGTCCCCATTGTGGGAGTCTCCCATTTGAGTCAGGTGCACACAACGATAATCGATAATCGATACATTTTGAGTAGTTACCATACCATTTCCTGCTGTACTGCCTTTTCCTATTTGAGAATTCTGTACCAACTCATTCTGCATGCAGAAGTGATGTCTTTTTTCTAAATCCTAGCATCTATAATCAATTTACTCTATATGTATGCGTATTCCATTTGTAAGAATTTGTGCTCTATATTTTATAAAAATAATAAAAAATTTAAACAATTTGTGTCCTATATACACTTGATTCTTTGATGCTGTTTTGATAAATAGAAAGATTTAAGATAGTCCATTGGACATTAAACAAGCCAGATTATAGATTAATATTCTATATATAAAAGAAAATCATTCTTGTGTACGCTTAATTTTTTTTTTTTTATTTTTTTTTATTTTTTTTTATTTAACAAGTGGAGAAACAGTATAACAGATTTACTTTAACAACACAAGAATGCAAAATAATGAAGGCCAAACCTTATACAACCGTACAAGGAGTATTAAATAATGGTATATGTAGCTACTTCACTGGCGTGCCAAGGTCTTAGCAAAGCCTTGTCGCTTCAGTCGTCTTAGTGGACGGGCGGGTAGTAGACGTCTTGCGAGTCGGCTCTGGTGTCTCAGCAGTCTGTCGCTGTATCGGCTGGTGTGACGACCGATCTGCTCCTCAATCGTGTGGACTTTCAAGTCCCTGTGTAATGTGGAGCCACGCACATACCAGGGACAGTTTGTTTTTTGCCGAAGTGCTCGGTTTTGAAGAGTCTGGATGCGCTTATAGTTAGACTTAGCCGCAATCCCCCATATCTGTATGCCGTATAGCCATATTGGGGCAATGCATTGGACATACACAGCCCTCTTAGCCCTAAGTACTTAGTTATTGCAAATGCTAAATGCAAAATAAGTTAATCAGGTTTGTCTATTACAAATAACTTTTTCTATAGCATACTTTTGGGCTGGTCGTATAAAGCACAGTCACTTGAAAATTCATAATTTATTAAAGCATACTTTCAGGCCGCAATCAAAACCAATTTAGTGTTGTTCAACGATTTTTTTTGTTTATTTAATTTAAATACTTAAACATAAGATAGTAAGCATCGATGCAGTTTCAGTAGTCCGATAGTTTGAGTAGATTTTGTTCGTCTGTACTAGAGATGAAATGTGGGTGTGGAGGAAAAGAAGAAGAGCGTTGACTAATTCTAAGAACAAGGTGAATGTGCTGTTAACTGTATAATGAGGGCGTGGTCCAGAGTATTCTACTGCCCGGGCAGGCTGAGGGCTTATGAAGAGTGGCGTCCTCACTCGGCGAGCGACTACTGCAGGTAGACTGTAAAGAGATCGTCAAGTGAGATGTGATTCAGACAGAGGGTGATGAGGGGTGGAGTGAACGATAGCCAGTTGCCAGTGGGTGGAGGGGTGGGTGGAGATTGTGGATTCGGTTGTGGATTCGGAATGTGGTGCAGTGGTACAAAATTGATTGGTGGACACAGAATAAGCAGTGCAAAACAGAGGGTGTAGATGCATGCGCGCGTGCTTTGGTTTGTAACTCGTTTTATTGCCTCTCGAGTCGTTCAATAAATAATGGTGATCACGCTTAGCGTTAGCAGTTTGGATATAAAATAATAAATTAAGATATAACAAAAATAAGTTAGGTTAGCATGAGACTAATGATAAATGCTGCATATGACTTAGAGGACTACCAAAAGTAGATTGCATAATATGTAATTGTCGCCCGCCCACTTTCCCCAATCCGCTTCCAATCTTCATCTACATCTCCATCAGGGTATTGAACATCACAGGGTCCTGAATCTCATAGTCCTGGGCGCGGGACATGGAGGAGCGTGTCACACGCCTTGACGGTACATGACGACGCACCTTATAGGGGGCACCATAATTGGATCTCGGTGGTGGTGGTGGCGGTGGCCCAACTGGTGGGGCGGTGTATATGTATTTGGTCTTTTGCACTACTGGCGGCAGATAGTGGAATGGTGCCACCTTCTGCACCTGCTTCTCAATAGAATAGGTAACGGGATTATTGTTGCTGTTGCCGCCTGGTCCCTTTCGCTTGGCCACTTCCAATGCAGCAATAATGGGCGACAGATCCTTGAGAGCATTGTCCTTACTGGCATGATAGTTGTCCACTCGATAGTCATTGGGGGCTGCTAGAGATGGTGGCGCCTGATAGTCATACCCCTCGTTGGGATGCTTCTGTATGTACGCCTCCTCCGCCGTCTGTGGTCGTTTCGCCATCTGATGATAGATATCTGCCGCTCCTTGATTGTTTGGAGCTTTTGGCACATAAGCCGCTGTAATGGATTCCGTATGCGACAATGATTCCAGAGTGCCCAGATTGCTTTTGAGTGGTGCTCCATAGCTATCATATATATCGGCTTGCTCCACAGTGGAACCAGTGGGCACACTATTGGTGTCCAGTGCCACCGTCTTGGAGGCGGTGTACTCCGTCTTGCCATTGGGCAATAGACTCAGTATCTCCTGCAGTTGCACCGCTGCCTTGCGCGCCTCCTCGTCCGTCAGTTTCTTGTGCCGTCCATAGACATTGAAGTCATCCGTGCCGGCAGTGGCCACTGTCGCCAGTAGTCAGTGTGTGATTGTTGTTGTTGTGGTGTGCACGTGTGGTGTGTGTGTTGTGGTGGTTGTGGTTGAGGTGGTTGTGTATGCAATGAGATTTCATTAGATTGACCAATTAAATATTTAAGTTTTTGCAACGTTAAAGTTTCTATTTACAGTTGTTGGCAATGGGTGTGTTTGTGCGAGTGTGTATGTGGTCTCACTGAGACTGTATGAGGTGAGTTATGGTTTTGCTTTTCCATAGATGTCCATTTGGTTTATTGATGATACTTTTTACAATTGTTTAAATAGTTTTTATCAGTTCTGCTCGCAAATGTGTCCGGTTTTAGATGAAGATTTGTTTCAATTAGTTAGCTTAAAGTTATCACAGTGGAAACTCGCTGCAAGGAACTGTTAAACATTAATTGAATAATTTTATATGCATATGTTGTTTAAAAGTATGTATTTCATTTCCACACAGTTCGTCATAACGAGCTTGCACTGTAGTTAATATTAGCATAAACTTATTACCCTATCAACGTCTTTTCTTATATTAGACCAATCAATCGATTGGCTCGTAGAAATTATATATTAAGTCTATATACAAATATTAAGTATGCGACATGTTGCCGCTGTTTTACGACTCTTGAAATGTCATTAGTGCTAAGGCTAGATAAATAAGTATGAATATATACAATTTGATAATTATGATAGCATATTTATGTACATAAAAAACAATAAACATTGCCATTTGGGCACTCGCCATTGCGCAATGCCATTCAATTGCGATTGTGCAATAGAAATCGAAAGTGATTTCAAGAAGTATGTCACCGAAACAGGTACACTGCTCACATATGGGTTAATGAGTGCTTTATAGTGTATGTGGTATACCACAGGCCATAACGTGTTAAGAGTTTTGTATTTACAGTTAGTTTTAGTACGACACATCGATGAGTTGCTTTCACTTTCCTTTTGGGTGCGGAAGTGGAGCCGTGGAGAGGGCACTGCTGGGGTGGTGCAGTGGTGCTAGTAGTATGCTAGGGTTATTCAGTGATTGCCAACGCCTTGTCATCTCTATTATTGTTAATAATTGTGTGTTTATTGTCGATGAGTCACACTCAAAGAAACAAAAAGCTCAAATTTGAGTCAAATCAGAGGGAGTTTCTTTGAGTGTATTTATGGGTATTTACAGTGTACTTAGTGAATATGCAAAAGCAGCACTCAGAAGAGTGTGTGAGTAGTGAGTGGTTAGTATTTACAATTTACGCACCATCTTGTCCATAGGCGGATGGTAAATAATTGCTCGGATGCTCCTCGAATGCGGCATGGCCAATGCTGAACGGCGCCCCACCACCACCCACATAGTTTGACCCACCTGGTGGCAGGTATTGATGAGTGGCACTGCTGAACGATGGTGCCTTCGATGGGGGGCCGTAGTTGGCGTGTCCCGATGGTATCTCGTACGTGGTAATGGCTGTGGTAAGGGGAGAAGTGAAGGGTGGAGTTGGGGATGAGTTGAGTGCAAAGTCAAATAATATATCGCAAAAACCGAAATAGGCTAAAGCCAGCAAAGTGTATAGTGGTTAAACAAGTTCGCCTGCTGCAAGAAATGAAAGTGGAAATGCTGCAGAGAAGGGGTCAATGGACGACTATTCGATTTGCAATTGCTATGGGGAGTCCACATCGTGTTGGTTGTTGTGGTCAGCTCTTCTCTTCCGTTGACCAGTTTTCAATGTTATGCATTATATTCGTGTGTGTGTGTGTGGTTTAATTATTATACAAGTAGTACTAGTACAGCCAGTGGACAATAAATGCATAAGCGATAGTTACATAATGACCTTAGTATAATATTTCACGGTCCCATGCACAGAGACTGGGGCGGAGATGCTGAGGGAGACTGATACTGAGACGGAGACGGACACCGTGCCGTGTCTCAGAAGACTAGAAAATTGATGTGTCGCAGCAGCTCACGGGTATACTCACTCTCTGTGTGGAGCACGGGACCTGGCGGCGATGATTCATGCTTGCCACCACTGCTGCCACCGGATGAAGCACCAGACAGGGAACTGAACTTGGCGAAGGGATGCACAAAGCCGCTACCACTGGAGTGGCCAGTAGCATAGGTATGCGAATTGACATGCGCCGAGTTGATGATGGATTTGCCCACATTTGTGACCTTGTCACCGGAGGCGGCTACCAGATTGCCACCAGCGCTTAGCACATAGCCGCTGCCCTTGATCAGCTGACCCTTGAGCGCGGTGACACCACCAGTAATGGCCTTGACGGCCTGGAAGATGGTATTCAGTACGGATTTCTTAAACGACCAGGGATCAGAATCCACCGAATTGCCCTGCAACGAATGGATTTAGTATCAAATGGAAGTAGTAGAACTTATGTCACTCACATGCACCACAATGTCGTGGTTGGATTTGTAGCTGTCACCACCGCCGCTGCTGCCACCACTACTGCCTGAGGCAATCGAAGCGGAGGCCTGTCCAATGTTGGATAACAGGCCTGACTTCAGATGTGCCACATAGTCGAAGCTGCCCGAGCGTTTGTGTATCTGTGACTCCTTGACGCTCTCGCCCTGCTCATTGTCCAGATCTGTGTCCTCCAGTGAGAGGGATTTGTCAGCTGCTGCCGTTTCACTTGTGGACGCAGGATAGGCGTGGCACAGCAATGGCAAAGTTGCAACTAGCAACAGGCTGAGACGGAACAGCTGCAAAGCAAAGAAGCGATTAGTGTGTGTGTTGCATAATCGAAAAGTGCAAAACTTCAATTTAGATTTAATTCAATTTTCAAATAATTTATCGTATTGCATCATCGACTCATGTGGCGTGTGGTATGTGGCAGTCGTCGTCGTTGCATTCATTTTGTCACACACACTCATAATTTGCCATTTGAATTTGCAAGTTTTACCTAACTGAAAACGGTATTGCAAGTACTCCTATTCAGTTCGCTCACAAAACGAGTTGTCGTGAGTACTCATCGCCATGTCGTTGCGGTCACAGTTGAGCAAATTTTGTGGCAATAATTGTCGCATGGCAACGGGAGGAGCAGGGGGATGATAGGAAGATTTTGTGGGCGTTGAGCGTTTTGCATCAGTTTCATGCCTCATCAAATATTGCGGCAAATACTAATTGATTGGACAATATGAATGATTTGATACATTTGACTAAGGCAAGTTTGAATAGTCATTCAAGTATATATTGTATTAATACGAGCTGTTAGGCCAATTAAGCTTTTCCTCGACTTAAACTATTGATACCTTCTCAGCCAGAGAAGCTTGTTAGTACCACAGACTAAATTCAGTAATTATGAACAGTTTAGGCAATTTGTGTAAATAATATATAGTCATATCACAGTGATCTATCTATCAATTGTTTTGTAACTACATTTTAAGAGATGAGACAAATTTGAGACATTTTGAAATTGGATTAGGCACAATTCAACTAGATTATCCATACGATATAAACGTTGTGGTATTCTGATTACATTCTGAACTACATTTTCAAACATCATTTATTTAACTAACTAAATTATTATTACAATCAATACATTAAACCAGCCTTTCATATTATTTTAAGCAAATTAATTTAAAAATTATTTTTAAAATGAGCGTTACATGATTTGTTAACGCTTTGGAAATGGTAAAAAAAGAGTAAATTTTGATAATGAGATCTTAACAGCGAAATCAAATTTGGGTCGCAAAACGCGCTTGAGAAATACTGCAATTAGTTACAACTCATAGTTGTTGTTATGCACAAATCGATAAACAAGTATTTTCAATTTTATTTACGATTTTTTTAATGCTTTTTAAATTGCCCTTGCGGAACCGCCTCCCTCTAAAAGTGGCATTTGAAACCTTTTTCTTTTTACCAACTCAACTGTAGTCAATGCTGGTGATTTGTGAACTCCAAATATGATTTGGTTTGGGTTGGTCTGGAGGTTTCTTTGCTTTATGACTTTGGCCCTCGCACGGGGCAGACTTGGCAATGCAATTTGCATACAAATGCACAAATTAAATATATATGTAAAAAATAATAATAACTAGCTAGGCCATAGTGCTAAATATTGCAATAAAATCAATTTAAATTTCTGATCTTGTTTGATATTAATTTTCAATTTAATTGCACTGTGCCATAACATGGTTTTTGAATTTCTGTTTCGATTCATATAAACGTAACTTATAACTTATAATTACAGCTGGCTGGTAATTAATAAAATTCCAATCTATAGACGGCAAACATTTCATAATAGAGCGAAAATAAACACAAATTGCTATTGGTTTTTCTACTGTTAATTAGATTCGATTTGGGTTTTTTATGGATAGCAAAAAAGAGTGATTAGCTTGTGATTAGTAAACGAAGGGAGTGAAGTACACTTATCATAAATATAATTAAACATGTAGTTATTCGCATTTATTTTACTTGCGAACTAAAATAGAATTGTGACTAAAATCATTATAACGATGTAGGTTTTTAAATAAAATTTTAAAAAATTTCAGAGTGTAGTTGGCAGTCAACCCATCCCGACTTAAACATTCCCTTTGGCTTTGTTTAATTAACTTAATTAAATCAATTCGAATGTCATGTGGAACCATCTCTGCTTATTGTCCAAAACTTATTTGGCAAAGACTCGTTAAGCACTTCTTGCCACTGAGAGAGCTGAGAGTTGTTTGTATATTTATTTTGTATTGTCATCGTTCGCTCACTGGGGAAAAGAGAGTGAAAGTGTTGCCGGCTTTTGCTTTTGGAGACTTTGTTGTTGTTATTGCTGCTGTGTTTGTATATATGATATGTGTAGGTTAACACTGCTCTTAACGTTTTTGTGGTCTTTAATTTGCATGAGGCTCAATTGTTAACAATACAATTCTATTTATTTACATTTTCAAGCGTTGCTTAATGGCTGAAATAATTGCGGTAGGTTCAGCTGATGGTATCAAAGAATAACAAAGAAATAAAGTTGTTGAATTTGTAATAAAACTGTACATGATATCAGTTTGACTCCGATTTTTAATAAGTTTAAGTAAATTAGAATTGGAAGTGAGTGTACAAAATTTTAATTTATAGTCAAATTCAGCTTATATTTATTGACTTTATAATGACTACATTAATTATTTTTTGACATAAAATTTTCTTCATTTTATGGGTCATATTTATGATTGCATTTAACGTGTCGTCGTTTTCGCGCATATGTTTATTCAGCCAGTTGCTTTGCTTTAGGTTTTCGCTACACTTTAGTCAAATTTCTTTACACAATTTTCGAAAGCCGAAAACGATGACGACAACAGCAACATAACAATAAAAATAACAATAATAATAACCAAATAAAAAAGTGGAAAGAAAAGAAGGCAAAGCACGACTAGACCTGGTCTGACATAATAATTATGCATGACATTTTACCTTCACACTCATTCAACTCATTCAACCGCGTTTCTTTCGATTGGTTTCTGATACTCGTAGTATGACATAATCTGTTGAACTCTTGCATTTGGGTTCGTGTCTGAGTGGGGTGAATACTATGCATCATATGTTAATGAATAACATGTGAAGTGTCTCAAGTGCATCACGGGGGCATAGACATCAATTAAATGAGTTTTTTGGGTTAAATGGGATTGCATAATCTCCATTGTGGAGATGACGATAGATAGAGCTGGATGGAGATGAAGTGGAAGATGCAGCGTATAAAGTTATCGAAGCGTGCATTGAAACTAGTTTCTCATAGAGAAGAGAGAAGAGAATTTGCTGCACTTGAACTTGTTTTGTGGTAATAAGATATTGCATAAATAGTAACTGTGTGTGTGTGTGTGAGCTTGTGTGCTGATTTGGTCATTTGGTTAATGGCACGACCACTTTCACTACCACAGCTGAACTTACCTGCATGATGTGTTGGAATCTCTTGACTTAGGCTGGGAGTGTGATTAGCTCAGCTGCTAATCAATGTAACCGAATGTATTGAGTATGGTGGTGGTTGTTGTTGTACTAGCACTTGTTGTTGTACTTTCCTTAACACTCGCACAATTGCACTTGCACCGTGGTCTTGAGTAACAGCCACAGCACTTCTTCGAATCAGTCAGTTTCACGCTGTATTGGGTTGTATTTCGTACAAACACCAAAAGCCACAAATAACACTCATACACCAGCCACAGTACACACACACTCTCTACACACACACACACTGATTTCACTCGAAACAAAATGCGAGCATTCGCGCCGCCGTCGACTTTCTTTCTGCGCTGTTCGCTTGGCTCTTCGAAATATATTTATTCGGTATTCGGTATTGTATTTGTATAACTGATTTGTGGCGATTTTCGAGGTGGTAACTCCTCGGCGAAGTCTGCATTCGAACTGTAGTCGAAAATGCCGACGTGTGGCTCTTTTAAAGAAATTTTCGTTGCGGCGCTCTCAGCTCAACTGTTGCTCTTCGAGGGCAATCCGAAGAGTCGTCTCGTCGTTCGTCTCTTGTCGTTTCGTCGTCTCGCTCTCATTGAGATTACAAATGTATTACATTTTTGGCAGCATCAGTAGCATTTGGCTCTTCAATGTTTTGAGCTTGACTCGTCGACTGCAAAGGGTAGTCGGTTGTACGGGGTGGGAGGGGTAATTGTGCGTATGTCGTCGAGTTCAATGCGTATTGTTCAGTGATCGCAGTGCCAGTTGCCACATAAAAGTGCAGTTGGCTCATTAAGTTTGGATGCCCAAAACGTGTTTAATTACAGCCACTTGCAGCTAACTTGATTAATTGATTTGTTTTTGTGTTGCACCAACAAAACAATAGACTTAGGCAACGAACTTGAGGCAGTAATGCTCCGCTTCAGACAACACTAACAACTGAGTTCTGGGCTAGATTTATAAAGAAGAATAGAATCAGAATAAATTAATGTTACATTTTATTTAGCTACTAATCCGAGCAAAACAATATTGAAATCTTTGTTTTATTAATAATGCACAGTAAAAAATATGTTTTAATTTCCGGCTTGGTTTTTGTTGTTTGTTGATAAATACTTGGTGGAGTTTATTTGAAATGAGTACTTAAAATTGAACAATTATTTCCACTGTGTATTATATATTATGCGTTTTGGGCTGACAACCTTGACCCATGTCCCATTGCAATGTGCCTCACTGAATCTTGCACCGAGTTCAAGCGTTAAAATTATACCTCGGGTCAAGATTATCTAATGTTTTGAGCTAATGTTTTGTTTCAAGAAAGTTCACTGTCACTGAGCCAAAAGCCGATTACAAGTGTCAATAGTGGCCTAAATATGGAGTAGGGGAGTTGCTGGAGGGGGACTGTTGACCCGAACGCACCAAAGTCAAGACAGAAAAACGCATGAACAACTACAATTAACAATAGCCTCAAACTCTGGCCACATCAACAAGATATGACCTGCTTCCCCCCCTGCTCGACAAGGGGTGAGTGCAAGTGACTTGTGAACTGTTCCCATTTCTGTTGCCGAGTTGCCAAGCTGTCAGTTTGTTGCAAAAGTTATGCGAGTTATAATAGTTCCCCCCCATAGGGCGTCCGGTGGCAATGACTGGACGAAAAGTTGCCATTAGGTCTGTCCGTTGGTCTGTCTGCCCGGCCATTGTCATTGTCCAACGCAGCCAAGTGTTGAGTGCACAATTTTTTAACTGCACTTTGCTGCTGGCTCCCCCATACCACCAGGCTGCCCCTGTTGCCCCTACTCTTGTTGTACGCTTGTTATCTAACTGAAAGTGAAATGGGCGCAGACGAAATGCAAAAATGAACATGGAAAAACTTGAGCGAAACACAATACTTATGTACTCGCAGTTAGCAAACTGCAAATTTGCTAAACTGCAATAAAAAAAGGCCAAAACAAATGAAAATCAAAACAACAACAGCCAAAGAAAACAGTTAAAACTCCAACTTCAAAACGTCTCTCATGTAATAACTGTTGCAGTTGGCACACACACACACACACACCTGTGGCATGTGGCACGACTAGTGCGTCAATGACAGAAGCTGCAATTGTTAGCAGAGTAACTCACACTTATATATACACTATTTGCAATTTACTGTTTACTGTTGCTTTACAGGGTATTCAAACTGCACACACTACTTAGATACTTACTTAGTTGTGAGCCAGTCATGCAGCGCTGTTCGAGTTTCTGAACCAAAACAGTGCAAATTCGTTTGTTTTGTATAATTTATGTTACCCATGCCATGCCATACATCATCATATGCCATCATATACCATCATATCTTGTATGTCCCTCTGTATGGCGATCGCTAAACGAGCGAGTGAACCGACACAGGCCATTAGTTCAACTTGATTGCACTTCAAATGTTTATCAATAATAATAATAATATTGAAATTATCGCTTCGACATGTGCAACAAATCATCTGCAAGAATGGCATAAAGAGAAAACTGTAGAAATTGCGAATACGACACCGTGGCATAAGCCGGACGAGCCACAAGCAGGAAGCAAACACAAATATAAACTCAATCAAACATATTGTTAAGCCATTAGATATGATTGAATTTGATCAGAAAGTCATGTCTGATAGTCTAATTTAGTTGTAGGTATATGTACTAATATGTATTATTAAATATAGAAATATAAATGCAATTTTCCAATTCATTTTTTTGTATTTCATTAGCAACTTGTCCAAACATGTGCTATTACTTTATACACTCCTCCATTTCGCTTAATTGAAGTGTGGCAATTAAATGCGAAATCAACATAAAACGAAAATCTGTGAAAGAGTTTTCAGAGTGTAACGAGAAATGCGATAACAGGCCGGCGCAGCTGGGAAAATGTTGTAACGTCAGAAAAAACAAAACCAAGAAAAATATAACGAAAGCAAAACGTGAAATAAAATAGATAACGTAATGGTAACAGCATCCTCATCCACATCCACATCCCCATCCTAATCCCCATCCTCATCATCATCAGCCTCGTCCTCATCAACTACCTAGACTTCCTGTTTTCCTGCTGACTGTTGCGCAATGAACTTCAACTTCAAAGTCGCGTTCACAGCTGAGCGACAAAAGATAGAAAAAATTGAAACTCAACAAAATCGGAAGTGGACCAGTTTTTAGCATAACCGGAAGTTATGTCCGCCATCGCGAACAGTGCATAAGTCTTTAACTGTGTCTGTAGGATTGTATGTGCTGCTGGACACAACTGCACATGCAACTGCAACCAGCAGGCGCAGGAGTTGAAGCTGTTGAAAAGTGAAAGCTCAAGCAAGATTTGAGCAGTTTGGAGCAATATTTGTGCAACACTGATTTTGTGGCATGCCGCAGGAAGTTGACATTGACAGTGTTCGCCTTCAGGCGCTTTGAAGTGAACAGGCAATCATCAGACGATGATACAACAGCCATATCAGGTTTTGATATATTGACTCAGTGCAGGTGCCACAATAAACAGCATCCTGCCGCCTGCCACACTAATTATGTATTTGATTAGATGCTGCACAACAAACCATTAAATGGGGTATGTGTGTTTTGTGTATGGTCTGAGAGTAGTAGATGTTGGAGTACTTGTTTGAAAAGTATATAAAGTCGATGGCATCCGACTGAATAGTAATAGTTTGCCAGGAAAAAGTACAAATCTTAGAAGTATTTTTTACTGAATATGCAGTGTGCACTCACAGCACTCACGACTGGAGCACGCATACTTGTTTTAATTGTGATTCAGTTTACAGTTGAATCGGGCATAGCACCTGTGCAGCCGCAGCGTTGCGTGTCTGGCTCTGTCAATTGCTTGAATTGCAATTGTTGTTGCCACACGATCAAGTGGCGCGTCCACATTTTTCAGTTAGCGCTTTAATTGCAGCTGGTTTTTAAGTATGTATATTGCTCTTTTGCCTCTCTGCGTTATTTGCATTGCAGTTCCATTCACATATCACATTTATGACTGTATCAGTGAAACCTGCCTCAATCGAATTACTATTTATTTTTCTGCTTAAATTGAATAAGTCGGACAGACTGTCCCTGCATCGTTTTGCCCTATGGAGTCTTTCTGGGAACTGATTAATGAGTCTCTTTGTCTGTCTCTGTCTCTTGCTCTAAGCTCTATTTAATAGAGTCATTTCCTAACTAATTAATGACTATTAGCCAAGTGATTCGGGCCATTGGTAAAATGACAAACAAACAGCAGACCATTAACAGCTTGGCAAATAGGCAACACTTGAGATTAGTTCAAGTAAAGCCTCACGCGAATTAATTGTGATTTGGCTCATTAATTAAAATAGCCTTAAACAGCGAGACAAAATAATTGTGTTAAGCCAAAGGTCAACAGTTTAGTTAGCAATTACCAGCTCAAAGTAGCCAAAAATATTTTAAGTTTAATTACACTGGCCTGAAATTATGCTATATGTTTAATTGCCTACTAAAAGTATGCACTAAAAGTTGTAGATAAATTTAAATAACCAGTTACTTTTTTGAATATTTTTATTATTTTAAAATAATTTTGAATAAGTACAATATCTGTAATTACTTTTATTATATATATATCACAACAAATCACTACTATTACACAATGAACTAAAGTCTTGTTAGTATTTTGAGCTGAATCACATCTAAAGTTTATTGCGAAAGAACTGGTCAGTTCAGTTGAAATTTATGTAACAGTTCTCTAACACTTTTTAGCTGGAATAAGTTACAGCTATTTCATCATATATCAGCTGCTTTTCAATTCATTCATTAGGCATTAATTTCGCAAGATTTTCTGACTACATTGAATAAGATTGAAGCGTGGCACTGAGTATACGTCATAGCCACAGATATGGCACGGGCCTTATCGCTTAATATACTTATTAATACACTGCGGTTCACCAATCTGGAAATTCCCACAGCGAGTCATCATCTTTCCCTTTGGCTAGAACCCGCTAAACGTCTTTTTAAGTGCAGCCTCTCGCTTACGTGTTTCCACACGCAAAGATCGTGGGCCAATTGCAAATGTGACGCGTGCTTGACGTGTGACCAATACTAAGTACCCATGTATGTGTGCATGTGTGTGTGTGTGTTAGTAGAGTGATTCAGCCAGCTTAAGAGGTGACTAGCCCAGCACAAAAGCCAAAAGCTCTGCTGTAAGCTTCGCTCTTCCTTTCCGTTGCTCTTCGTACAGCTGATTGCAATATCAGTTTGTTAATAATTTGTATTTTTTTTGTTATGAAAACTATATTTAATTGCTTCAATATTTGCAATATTTAAAACGCCTTCCTGCTGTTTATTTCTTGTTATACTTTATGCTTGGTTGATGACGACACAAGTAAAAAGTAAAACAAAGGAAACATGTTAAACAGTTGCATGAGACTGACTAAAAAATACCCTAAATCGTCAATAATAGATATTCATTCAAAAAATAGATGAGTTTTCGCTTTGTCAATTATAAAAAACTCGGAAAGCTACAGTCGGATGCAACCGACAGTAGGAGACCCTGTACTTTCCTTCGCACACACATACGCTAACGAACACGCACACATGCACACATATCGTAAAGTTGCGCGCAACCACACATACGCTCGCGCTGCTCCCCCTTACATATTGCAGGGAATTGAATCTTGAATATCTCTGGTGTTTATTATCCGATTGAGCCACAATTCATAGGACAGATAAAGATTATCATAAGATTATTGTATGCCAAAACACAAGTTTGTATCTTTGTGGGTGTGGCAGTTTTTCGTGGTTTTTGGGGGAGGGGGGCAGGTATCAAAAATCTAAAACAAACTTGATCTACCTACACTATAGGGGCATCTAACTGCCAAATATGATGTCTCTAGCTCTTACAGTTTCCGAGATCTAGGTGTTCATACGGACGGACAGACAGACGGACAGACGGACAGACAGACAGACAGACAGACGGACATGGCTAGATCGACTCAGCTCGTCGTCCTGATCAAGAATATATATACTTTGTGGGGTCTGCCACGCCTCCTTCTGCCTGTTACATACATTTCGGACTTGCACAATCTTAATAGACCCTTTGTACTTTTTTAAAGTACAGGGTCTAAAAATTGTATTTTTGAAAAAAGTTTACTGTAAAGCAACCATGGGCAACCATACATAGTAGAGGTGGAAAACTATCGATAGTCGGCGCCATCGATTGTGCTTGGTAGTTTCCATAAACTATCGACTATCGTCGATAGTTGTCGATAGGCCAGTAAGTAAATTAAAAAAATCTATTTAATTCGTTTATGAAATATTCCTTTGAAATATTCCTCATTAATTTAAATTTACATTTATTTAAAAAGAGTATGAAAATAATTTTCCAAATGTTTTTCTTTAGCAGAATAAATTTAGATAAATAATAATTATTCGAATAATGATATAAATTATTGTATTTTTTAGGCTTACCTTAACTGCTATTTATATATTTACTTAACAAATAATTTTTTTTTAAGAAATCGTAGAACATTAATATTTTTGTCCTTATGCCTTTCTTTTTTTTTTTATTTCACAATTTTAATGCAGGGATGTAAAAACCAAATTATCGACGACTATCAAAAATAGCGATCCACCACTATCGATGGCGAGTCGATAGTGGCCAACCATAGATAGTGTCGATAGTGCTATCGATAGTCATCCACCTCTAATACATATGTAGATCCATTCTGCTGTAGTCTTACAGAACTATGTATTATACCCATTTTGCTCAGTTGTTACTTTACAGAGCACAAAACAGCTGTAAAACCAAACATGTTCGCTCTCAGCCGGTCTGCCAGACGTGTCTGATTTTTTACGCTCTCTTGGTTCCCCGCTCTCTTCTCAGCAGTTCAGTAGCCGCTCTTCCTCTCGCGCTCATCAAGCTGTGCTTAAAGCAGCACTTGTGTGCTCAGAGCTTAGGCGAGCTGCTACTCAGACGATTTTGTTCAGTTGCTTTCTGTCGCGCGCATCGATAAGCGTGTGTTGTTGTGCAGTTGTGTTGTGCGTTGCGTTCCGTTCCCCGCTCTACCACGCTCTGGGTCAATACTACGCTCTCTCGCTGATGTGCATCAGAAATTATATGATAGCCAAAGATAAAAGACGTGCGTCTCCCACAATAAAATTGAATATCGTTGGGAAAAATCCCCGCGAGGAGACGTTGAGTAAAAAAGAATCATTACAATTGTTGCAGCAACTGCATAAAAGCGCTTGCATTGTGTCACCCGAGCTTCATTCGCGGCAAGGTCAAGCTGGAACCAACACCAACACGATCGTAGCAGAGCAGAAGACCTTATTCCTTAATCGAAAACAGTTTAGGCAATCGAAGTGACTCAAGTGAAAAGCAAAGCGACTAATTAAACTGTCTGCTTCTCAATGTTTGCGCGTGTTGTGTGTATGCACATGTGAGTGTTTGTGCTTGTGTGTGAAAAGGTGTGAAAGGAAACAAACAAAGCGGAATAAGCGACACATCGCAAGCGCGGCTGAAAACATTTATAAACAACAACAACTACAGTAGCAAAAACAAGACACACAGCAGCGGCTGCGACACCAACTACAATAACAAAATAATTTTATTAAAAAAAAAAACAGTCACAACAACAACAACAACTACAAACAACCTGGCTAATAAAGCCCGGCAATAATTTTAGTCGTGCCAGTTTGTTTAATAAATATACTACGTAAAAGCGCATAAAGTGATAGCAACAGAGTGCATATACCGACTGGCAGATACCCTGTATAATTGTATATATTTTTTGTAATATACTTAAATTTATAAATATTAAATATAAAATGCATCTAATGTGGTGGAAACTTTTAAAAATAATATTGGTACTCTTCACGCTCTTTACAGCAGTGAGTATATGTTTTTATTTTTTATATATTTATAATATAATTGTCGCTTAAAGCTGCCTGGTTAATGCATAATTAATTTCAATTATTTAACGCTACATAAATTTTAATTTAATTCCGTCATTAATACAATTTCATATATAATTGTGTATAATTATAACTTCATACTCCATGAATTTGACTGAAATTTAATGTCATTAATTACATCATGGTTTCAACACCCATAGATTTCAAGGGTATCACATTATACTCATTTCAAAAGTCTATATATGTGCATAGTACTAAACTCACTTTTATATCTACATACTACATATAGTACATTTTGACTATTAACTTGATTAATGTACAGTCAGACTGCAATAATAATAATAATAACAACTGCAATAATATTAAGATTCACATATGCTATATCACGATCACGTCTGAACTGCAATTTCACAAAAACTAAAAATATAAAAAATGTGGGAATTGGCTGAAAATTAAAAAAAATTAAGCATTTCTCAGTGATTAGTAAGGCTCAGCTGTTGAAAGCACGAGATGTGTGTCAATAATTCGCAGAAATCTTATCATTGAGCTGCACTTGACATGCATCAGATGTACGGCAGGTCAGAGATCTGACACTTTTCAATTTATTTTATGACAGTAAAATGAATATCGCGAGTTCGTGTGAATTCCTCAAATTGATACTCGACATGTTGTCATTAAGTTATTTAATTGCTTTGGGAAAATATACTTCTGACAAGAGATTGATTAAATCTATATTAAGAAACCCAGTAGTCTGGTTTTAGGACTCGTAAGTTCGTTCACGATTTATTAGCAGATCATTAAAAAACCAAAGCTATAAAATCAACTTGGGCAAATAACAGAATGAGAGAGATCTACGTCTTTGGGAAACCTAATATTTGGACGCATATTGACAACTGTTTTGACTTTTATTTTATTTCATTTTTTCATTCGGTCTCGTCATCGCGCATGGCATAGGTATTCAAGGCAGGTGCCAAATATAATAATAATAGAGCCAGTTTGAAATCAAAAACAACAAAAACCAACATTGCTCATAAAACACATCAAAAAGCAAATATGTATGTTTATATGTATGTTCATGTCTATGCCTATGCATATAAATGTGAATTATCATAGTCTTAGAGTACTCTCTTCATGTGGTTGTAGTTCTGCTCATCATAACTCACGCATTCACATGCTGATTACCCAAGCGTGAATCTACCCATAAGTGTTGTCATCGGGTTGTTGCCAAAAGCAATTGCCAAACGAACTGTATTAGTGTGAGCAACGATTAGCGACTCTCTTGACCAGCTTCAAGTGGGGGAATACTCTCAATCTTTTGTTGTTGTACCCCAGCTCTGCTCTCCTGTATACACTCTGCTATGTTGATCAAACGCAAACAAACACCTTCCTTCCTTCCTCATGTATCTTTCAGATAGTTTGTATTAGCAAAATATCAAAACGTCAGGCTGAGGCCGAGGCAGCCAGAGCAACAGCAGTGCCAGCCATCAACAAATCCATTGACAACAGGGTGCAGCAGGAACAGGCACAGCCACAGGATGACCATAAAAGTCAAAGGAAACTGCAGCAGGCGTCAGGCGAGGTGGAGGTGTGAATTGTTAAGAAAATCCTGATTTTTGTGTATTAAAGATAAATTAATATTTTGTGTTTTTTGTTACTGTTTCGTTTACTACTGTGGTGCACTCTGTGCTCTCTGTGATTTTGCCTTGTCAATTGCCAAATGAAAACTAAACGTTTTCCCACTTTTTATTTGACATTTTCACTCCAGTTGCCCGCCGACTCGATAGATGAGCGTGTTCGTTCCATATTCAAAGTACACGACGGGGAAGGTGTGATGCTTTTTAATGTAAGTCAACCATATCATATCATATCATATCATATCATAGTATTACATCATGCCATACATCATACAATCATCTGTCGTAGTCTATGCTAACCGTTACTGTGCTTGTGTGTGTTTATTTACGTGTGTGTGTGTGGCTATGGAATTAATTCGATGCGGCACTATTTGATTTGAAATTAACGAACAAAATTTACACACACAGACGAATACCACGGACGATGCATCATTCATGCCATCCCACATAAGCATACAGCTTGGTGATCAGCCAGCACCAGAGTCTTGGCCACAATCTCAGTCGCAGTTTCAGTCGGAGCAAGAGTCCGTCTCCGACTCCGACTCCCAGTCAAAGTCCATGCCAAAGCCCAAGCATTATCATCAATATCAAAGTTTGAATCATCAACAGCAGACGTTTAAAGTGCAGAGATCACCGGATGGCAAGCTGAATCTTGTCTTTAACGATCCCATCGTCTCTTTGCAGAGCACCCGTCAGAGCACCCAGGCACAGCCTCAGCAGCCAGTGAATCCACCATCCCCACCCACACCCCGACGTCCAATATCCGACAGTAAGTAGAGCCTCACACAACTCCCGATTGGTTTACACTAAAATATTGAAGCAAATTCAAATTATACAATTAACAACTAACTTCACTCATTTTCAACCCCTTGGCTTGTATGCCTAACATCAGTTATCGTGTTTCCCGACTCTATAGATAAGTATCGACCCGCACCGAAGCCACTCTCTATAGATACGGGAGATCATCAGTGCGTCGATGGATTCAACCAGAGCCGTTCCTTCTGCACCAAGGTCAACAATTACCCAGATCTCTCGGGTCTCAAAGGCGTACTGGCTCATCGCTTTGCCAACTTCTTTAGTGATGAGCCACAGCCCACGGATGTTGGTCTGCGCATCAATGACGACGAGCAGTATCTCTGCAACAGCCATGTGAGATACCTGTATCCCAAGCTGGGCCAAAGATTGGACCAGTCCTGGCAGTACATCGTGAATACGGACGAGTTCAAGCAGGGCATACTCATCGAGGAGTGCGAGTGAGTAGATTAAATACACAAAATTATCGATCCTTTAATGTTAATGATCAATTCTATTCTAGTAATGAAGGCGAGAGCTGCCAGTTCCTGGACAGTTTCCCCAATAATTATGTGCCCGTGTGCAAACAGCACTATGTGATCCGACATTTGGCCACAATAAACAACGCCAGCACTGGTCAGCCAGAGGTCGCCAACGAGCCCTTCAAGATTCCCTCCTGCTGCAAATGTGTGATCAAGAGCAAGTTCTCCCCGATCAGCAACCCTTGAGTGCTCTCATCTTAGCTGGGTGGACTGATCGGGGGCATAAAGTACTTATACCAAGTACATACATAGTCAGGCCATTTTCTGCACATGTGATTTGAGGTAGGTGGAATTCAATCTCATTTTATTTAACTTGATTTCGATTTTTTTTTTACACATGGAATTTACAACAGATTTTAAAGGTGGATTCGACATTTCATTTGATTAGTTTTCTCAGGGTCCAGCCCATGGCATAGAATCCGACTAGTTTGATTGCCATTCGTTTGCCCTCCATGTTGCCGATATTCTTGAATTTGTTATTAAAGTTACCAACCAAACGATCCATTTATGTTCGAGTTGTTGGTATTCAATTGTCAACAGATTAATTAGTTTAAAACGTAGAAATAATTGTGAAATTTTCTCAGAATTATGTATTTTGTAATTTTCAAAGAACGATTTTTGTTTGTCTGTTGCCTGTATCAATATATAAATATACATGTTGCACATTTGAATTATTCTACTCTATACGTAGTCTACTTTGTTTAAAGCTACTAAGTTCAACTTGAACTTTTATAAAATGTATTCAAAGACGAATTAAATTAAAATATCAGTATTACTATCACTCTTTTCACTTGTTGCAAATAGCTATCTGTATTACAGTAACCATAATAATAAATAAATTATTCCTTTTCTCATAATCGTTTATTTTCTGTCTCTTTGCAGCAACAAGCTTCACCCACCACAGAATGGCAGGCCAGACTGTCTAGGGGTTATTGTTTAATAATTTTTAGGCTAGTTGTTTTATAAGCACAGATAAATACAAATTTTATATACATTTAACTGATAATCCTTAATTGCCTTGGAGCAGCCATTAATTAAAATTGTAATTTAGCTGTAATGTGAAATTCTGTTTTAAATTCAACTGACGCTGCTAAAATATTCGTGTCAGTTCACAATGAATGCATGTTATTAGTCTTAGATTATGTTTACCTATAGCAGCAACAAAAACTAAAAAAAATCACAAATATGCGAAAAAAGCATAGATATAAATCTGCATTTTATACGTTAAAATATCACGCACAAAATAAAAGAAGAAAAAAAAAATAGAATTTAATTGACGTATGAGAGTATGTTTTTATGTTAAGGGTTCCTTGAACTCGTCTAAGGCAAACATTCTACTAGTAGTACACAAGTATTTGAAAATATTTCTCATGTAGCTGTGGCCCGTCGTGAACTGCATGTTAACATGTATTTATTTATTAATAATAATTCTGTTCGCTCGCTGTGTAAACTAATTACACTCAGTATGTGCAAACATACACACGCCAGCGACATGTGACGAACATTGAATGGAACACGGGGCGTATGCGCAATGTGCCATTTGCTGTCTGTCTGTTGGGGCTGTGCAAGTGTATGGGTTTTGTTTGCGGTGTTGCCTGGTGCACTGTTTGGTGGGCCACGTGCCCGAATCGATATTAAATTTATCGATTTCAGCACTCCACACTGTGTAAGTATGTCAAAGTTAGGTCGAACGGAATGCGGAAAGCCTTTTAGAAATACTTACACTTGGGGCGTATTAAAGTAGCCAATTAATTATGATTTCTCTGTCTTTAGCCAAAAAGGCCGTCAATCACTAAAATCAGTCATTAATCATGCTGATGCAAATACTTCTATATATAGCATATACAACTACTTATACGCATGGATACTACCAATAAGTGTTTATCAATTACACCCCCTCGGACTGGGCTAGGGGTTCTAATGGACTTTTCCCAATTACGACACTGGTTTTCCAATCGAACATTGTATTTGCTCTACTGTTTTGATTTGCACCCTCCTCTACTCATAATGTATTGGAAAATACCAAAGGTAAGTTATATGAAAACTTAAATACTCTACTATAATAACTGTGGGTTTGTTACACAATTAAATAAAGAAATATTCTAAGTTTACTTGTAATTTGAGCGGGGTATAAATAAATAAGGAAGTACTCAATAATTATAAAATATTTAAAATGAATTGAAAAACCCATGAAATCATTAAAAAATAGCCAATAAATAATTCAACTTACATTAAAAGGGAATATTTATATTTATGTAATTTAAAGTAATAAATAATTATGTGAATAACCAAAAGAAACAGTCTAAAATAGTTGACATTTATTATGAATATTATCAATAATATATTTAAGTAAATTTGTATACTAGGTATATTTTACTGATTTTAATATGGATCAAATAAAATTTAAAACAATATTGAAAAATATTTTACTCAATAAAAATAATTATTTAATTGCACCAAGAATTCTCTGGAATCATTGTGAGCAGATAGGGTATGTCAATGTGGAGGACAGTATTTTTTTAGTTTTTTTTTTGTGGTTATTGTCCTGCAGCTGTTGTTGTGGTCTGTGTTTGTGTGTGTGTTGTTGTGTCTGTTGTGTATGTGTTGTTGTGTCTGTTGTTGCTTTGCCGGCAATGGGCCATGGCGAGCGCTTGCCTTGTAATTGCCGGAGAACATTTGCATGGCAAAAGGAGTTAATGGTGGTGCCTGAATTGTTGTTATTATGTTGTTGTTGTTGTTGCCGTGGGGTTTTGTTATTGTTGTTGATTTGGTTGCTGTCGTATTGCCTCCTGCCTGGGCCATATAAAAACCTTGTGTTGGCGGCAATACGGTTTCAATCCGGCAATACGGTTTCAATACGCCGGCAGTCGAGAGTTTAGTCGTTGTGCTGCAAGTGCCAGTGCTAGTACACATTTTGTTGAAAATGCCAGGCATACTTATTATCGCAAATTATGCAATTCACTAAATAGAGAGTAAAAGTCAACAAATCATTAGCTGTTCTCAGAGAAAGGCAATCAAAACGCTGCTGCTGCTGCTGCTGCTACTGCTGCAGAGCTTCATTTGTATGCGCAACATGTGGCGATTGTGTGAACTACATTTATCGACTGGCAACGCATATTAATGAAGTGATATTTGCACAATTGTGTGCATTCATTAAAATGCTACAGAAAAATCACCAAATCCAGGGAAAAATCACCTTAGAAATGCAATGTATACAACTGTCTATCATCTAAGATCAACTCATTTGTAGTGTGAATTCTAACATGGATTCTGGGCCACCCACCGTACGGAATCGTATCTGGACAACGGGTCATACAAACAGTGGATTCTTCGATGAGAATCTGCAGCAACAGCCGCTGCCCTTGCAGCGCCTACAGACACCTGGTAAGTGAGGTTTAATACCGATCTAATACTAAGCAAAGCGAGAAAAAGTCAAGCTCTTAATCTAAGGTGATTTATATAGTATAGTGATTACCATACTTAACTACATAAGTATATCTGTATTATATTAAATGCCATTTCGAAACGTCATTTCAACAACTAGAACTCTTGACTCATCAACCATAAAAACCGCAGCTTCTAATTTATATGAATTTATATGCTATTAGTAAATACATATACAAACTTATTTATAAAGTATAACCACTAATAGTGGAATTAGCGAAATGCATTCAATTCACACTGATGATGCATGAGCTACTAGATGGACTGTTAGGTACTATTATTGTATTCGATTTAGGTTAAAAAGTCGCAGGCTCAATGGGTATATCAATTCGACTTGTTACCGGCGCTTTCAAAGAAATACACGCAATTGTCACATTATCAATACTCTTCTTCACATCCAAGTTTTTTGCTTTGCGTAACGGTTTCTCTGGTATCTCTGGTTTCTTTTGTAGATTAGCTTGTTTGCGTTTGAGTTTTGAGATCTTTCTAAATGAACAAATGCCATAAAATTCGTACACAAATGTAACGAACAGAGTGGCCAGGGCCAAAGTTAATAAAGTGGCCCAGATCCTCATTATATCCTCCCAGCGATTCATCACGTTTCTTCTGTAAATGGCGGCATCCTTCATCAGATCGCTTAGCTCTGATACATCCTCAGCCATACCGAATATGTTAACCTCCAGATCGTAGCTGTTTCGAATTTGAGACATTCTAAAATGGTTTTTATATTTGATAAATATTCTAAATTTGAAGCCTAAAAATTTGAACTAAACTACATATAGAAATTCAAGGCAAATTGATTTGGCAAATAAAACTTTATTCAATAATTTTTCAGCTGAATTTTATTTTGGTACATATTGTTGTAACTTATATTTGTGGATGTAAGCTCCGGTCAGTTTTAAATTTAGTTTAATGTCAACGGGCACGCAAGTGAACCACAGTGCATTGAACCAACAGTAAGCTTATGCATTATTTGCGGTTAAAAGTCCAGTTGGACGTGACAGTTGAATGCATTAAATATGCGACTGTAGGACACGTATAAAGCTGTACATACAAATGGGCCTGGCTAATGACGCCACAGTGGGTAAATGGATCAAGATTAGACAATGATACGGCAACAAACAAAGTTGGGGGGATTACTAAAATGACAAAGGCAAACAAATTATACTATTTAATAAATTGTCAGCTAGGAGCTATAGAAATTCTCGTATATCCCCTGATCAATTACTACTTTTAGACGTTGAATAATTATAGCTAATGAAATTTTTGCCACAGCCAATCGGCAGGTACCAGTGCGGGATTTTAGCGCAAATGGACATGGGAACAGTGCGCAGAGCAAGGAGCTACCCAGCTATCAGCCGATCAGCTCCAATCTAATTGGCGTACAATCAAAGTGGGTCTTCCAATTGTGCCATCTGATTTATCTACGACTCTAATTTACATTAATTTTCTATAGATTTCGACGCAGCTACTATCACAAGCTCATATTGGGTGGCCTGGTGGTGCTGGTCATACTCTTGCTGATAACAATCATAGTGATAAGCATAACTTGTGAGTACCCGAAGTAGTATTCTGTAGTATCCAGCTCTTAACCACAGTTCAATTGCAGTAAGAAAATCCGGCAATATTTGTCGTAGCAAGGAGTGCATCCGCACAGCGGCCAGCCTTATCTACGCCATGGACGAACAGACTGATCCTTGCGAGGACTTTTATAAATTCACCTGTGGCCACTGGGCCGACGAGCACCCGCGACCCGATTCGGCCACGTCGAATGATTGGTTCCGGGAGCGTCAGGCGCATATAATGCGTGTAGTTCGGGAGTTTCTGAAGTCGAACATTAGCAATAGTGAACCATCTGCAGTGGGACTAGCCAAGACCATGTACAAGGGCTGCATGGATACGGAGCTACTCGATGAGCGCAATTTAGAGCCGCTTGTTCAGTATTTACAACAGTTCAAGCTACTACTGCTGCCAACGGCGTTGAATCTCACCTTTAGCAGTGGCTCAAAGTACAGTCAAGAGGTGTCAAATACCAGCTTCAATTGGCTGGACACAATTGTGGCAATAAAACGGCATTTAAGCCTGGATCTCATCATTGGCTTTGATGTGTTTCCCGATCCACTAAACCGCACGCTGAATCGCATTGCGCTAGGCACACCCGAAACGGATTCCGCGTTTCCTTTGTGAGATTTTGAATTACCATTTGAAACAGATTGAAAATTTAACTTTCACTTCACAGCAATAATGACGATTCGCACAAGCTACTGCGTAGGATACATCGAAAAACCATCTATATGCAAAATAATGATGACCCCGATAATCCAGACAGTCATGAGCTGGACGAGGAGGAGGAATCGAAGCAGACTGGTTCTGGCATGTCGGCCTACATGCTCTATGTGCGCAAAGTGATTGAGAGGTATCTGCTGTATGTTGATCCCGAAGTGAACCAGGATGAAGCCACAGTCGGCATAACGGAGCTAGTGAAGCAAGCAGTCAAAGTGGCCAGAAAGATACACACAGTGAGTTTACAATACAGTGAATCAATTTGATTGCAAAGAATCAATTTCCTTGTTTGCAGTTGAAGGAGGAGGCTGAGAACTCAACGAAGCCTTCAAAAAATCCTGCCGAGGACATTGTGTACATATCGCTAATGGCACTGCAGAACCAAACAGACAAGAAGATAGCTCCACAGACGTTGCCCATCTGGTCGCGCTACATGACTCTGATGATGGCTGGCACCAAGCATGGCAAGGGTTTCGGGTCTGGGAATACCACTATTATAACCAGTCAGGCGGATATATTCTATCTGCAGAGCATTGTGGAATATCTACAGGAAACGCCAGCTATGCACATTGAATCGTATCTGTGGCTGAGCTCACTGGAGGAACTGGTGCTGCACACCACAAGCGATATGCGACTGCTACATGCCGAATATATGCGCCAGGTCATTGGAACCGAGGGCAGCACACCCCGTTCATTGTACTGCGCCCACGGCGTGAATTCACTGCTGGGAATGGCTGTCAGTTATGTGCTGGCTGATGAACGATTCACCAGGGAGACGCTGCCACGGGTGGAGCGCATGTTGAGCGATATACGACGTTCGTTTGATCGACTGGTGCGTGCCACCACATGGATGGATGCGGCTACCAAACGAGAGACCATGCAAAAGTCGGCCGATATGAAAAGCTTTATTGGCTTTCCCTCCTGGCTGACCAATGCCACAGCCCTGAATGCGTACTACGAAGGCGTTCAAGTAAATGCCAGCACTCACATGGAGAACCTAATGGGATTTGTGCACTGGCAAATGCTGGCTAAAATCAATGATATGGACCAACCCGAGCCCATTGGCTGGGCCACATCGCCCTCCAATGTAAACGCATTTCATACGTTTCAATCTAATGCCATAAGTAAGTCGGTATCAAAGTGGCCATATGGGCAAATTTTCCTTTAATCTGTTACCCTGGAAATATTGTGTATAGGGTATAGCTTAAGTAGAAGATTAATACATCAGATGTGTAGCTATCTTTCATCAATCTTGGTTACATGTAGAGCTCTATTATAGAAATGTTGTTTGTTTAATCTCTGCCTTTGTGTTTACTCTCATTAAAGCCGTGCCTATTGCCATACTGCAGTATCCGTTCTACGACCTTGGCCTTGAGTAAGTCGAATTGAACTAGCAATGGGTATCGCACTGCCTACGCACCCTGCACCCAGCACTCTGTACTCTATGCCATCTTCACTCCACACTGAACGCACGCCTCGTGTTGTGCTGTTGCTTTAATCCCTTAAGATAGCAACTCAATTACATTGTTCATACGCATCCTTATTAGAGCCTTAAATTACGGCTCGATTGGTACGATACTGGGCCATGAGCTGACGCACGGCTTTGACGACAGCGGCAGACGTTTCGATAGGGAAGGCAATATGGTGGAGTGGTGGTCCAACCAGACAATCAATGAATACATCAATCGCACCGATTGCTTCGTGGAGCAGTACAGTCACTACTATCTCTCGGATATTGGCGAATACGTAATTATGACAACGGAAATTGGAGTAAGACCCTAATGATTTCATTTTTATATGTTCCACAGATTGATGGAGAACTCACACTGGGTGAGAACATTGCCGACAATGGGGGCATGCGAGAGGCCTACCTGGCCTATCGTCTCTACGCCAAGGAAGTGGGCCGGGAGCGTCTCAAGCTGCCTGGCCTGGAGCATTACACGCACGAACAGCTGTTTTTCATTGCCTTTGGCAATCTGTGGTGTGAGTCATATACGCCGGCTGCTTCACGCTTTGCACTGGAGGATTCACATTGTCCTGGCCAGATGCGATTACGCGGCGTGCTCTCTAACTCTGAGGAATTTGCGCGCACCTTCAAGTGTGCCAGTGGCACGGCCATGAATCCAGAACAGCCCAGGTGCCGCATATGGTAAACGACTCAATCTAGACGCTAAGCAACACTCGAGTGATTTTCTACATACTTAGTATACCCGTCATAATAGTACTTGAAGTATTCATGTTTTACAAGTGTTTTCTGCTCGTATTTTATAGATATAAAAATAAAACAAATTTCTGTCGTAAGCTGTAAAACCTGTAACTGTAGCATCAACTAGGTTTGCGTCAAGACTATCTAATTCAATTTGTGCAAAAGTATGCAACAGTTTCACAGAATACTTGGTGCAAAAATTCCGCTCACGATTTAAAGCGTTGCATACTTTTGCGCGGCACGCAAATTAATTCTCACCACACCGATTCATTGTTGGTGGTTTTGTCTTGTTGGCAGTGTTGGCAAAATTCCAGAGTTAAAATACGCCACATAAATTACAAATAAAGCTTAAAATAGCGAAAAATTTAGATATAACTAGTTATTGTAAACAACCAGCACCACTATAAATAGCGCACTCTGAAAAGTAAACTACTCTCTCCTTAATTAATTCAATGTTCAACTCGTACTCTTGGGTAGTAAGTACATTTCTATTCACATTTATTGAGATGTAGTTTTTCTGCCAATATACATTCTGATTTACATTGAGTCAACATTTACAATACACTTAGCACATAGAGGAATAACTACTATTTTGTATCAATCAATGGGAGAGATTCATCTTTGGTTTTTCATCTCGTATATCGAATTATGTTATAGAACTAGAACTGTGTCGAGCTCAAAGGACTGACTCCGTTAAGCTGAAACGCACCAGCGGTGTTTGGCGTTTGGGTGGCTTGTAGTGGTCTGGGCTCTGGGGTGGTGCTGCCGGAAGCTACCGCAAGACAGTGGTCTCGGCACATGAAAATTGGCTCTGAAATTGAGACATGATGTGTACATAGAATTTGAATAGAGGCAATTGGATTAGGTCAGTTTAATAACGGATATAAGGTTCATAATCCCTTAGGTTCTTACCATCTGCATAGAATTCGCTCGCAGCTTTCGCCTTGTGCTGATGTAGGTGGTGCAGGTGTTCACACGATGTAGGTGGAATGCATCGTCGGTTCCTTATTGGTGAGGAGATATAAATGCCAACAATTAGTAAATATGTATCTGTATAGGTGAACTCTAGGAATTCAATTAATATACAATCACATTCATGAATTTAATTTAATTTAGTTTATTATGTGTGCTTTCTCATGCAGTGCTCATATCTGAGAGATACTTTGCTAAGACCAAGTGCTGGGTGCAACATGCAACTGTGGGCCAATTGTTCAATCTACATAAACTGAAGCTATTAACTTGCATATCAATTAACGCCGGGACACGCATGTCCCCAACATTATTACAATTATTCAACGGGTGAATAACATTGACAAACAGAATTCATATAAATGTACAAGTTGTAATTAGTATACTAGAGTGAAGGGAGGCACCTAATGCGTATTTTAGGTTTCCTGACTAGACCATCGCCATTTCGGCGATTGTAGTATTTGAAGGTCATCTCACCGGTTGCTTCATAGCTGCGCTCACCTCGGCTGCGCAGGTAACGGTGCAGGCAGCAGCAGCGCCGTAGCCCGGGTACACGGTACATAATCTGGAGGAAGCCGCCGCGAAAGCGTGCATTCATATAGCAGTAAATGATGGGATTGTAGCAGCTGTGCGACATGGCCAGCCAATGGAATGCGAACCACACGTAGGGCAACGGTTTCCAGTTCATGAAATCCTCATCGTTAAGCAGCAGCTGAGCAAAGAGGAGAAGTGAGATGGTCACATTTAATTAAGCATACCTTTGGCACAGTCATCCACCCACCTGTAGAATGTTGAAGGGCAGCCAACAGCTGGTGAATACAATTACAACAGTCAGCATCATTTTAATCATCTGCAAGCAGAGAATATTCACAGATTTTATTAGTAATATAGCTTGCTTTACAGGGGTGCAGCGCCCTGCTTGATCATTCCATGCCCCATTTCACATTCCCAAAGATTCCTTGACATTTGCTGCGGTTCAAAGTTCATGCACTCATAGCACAATTTTTCCATTGTTGGGATTTACGAGCAGAGACACACACAGACGCCTGTGGTGCCAGTGGTGGTATGTGGCATGGTGGAGCAGCTTATCAGCCCACCGGAGCGCAAAATCTCATTTTGTGGCAAAAACAGGTCTGTGGACTGGCAAAGTGGCGGCAAGTGGCAATGTGGCTATGTGGCATGTGGCATGTGGCAGTGTGGTTTGTCCATTAAATGCTAGGACAACGAATAACTTTATTTATACGAAACGGAAGTACGTCACAGACACCCAACTAATTTATCAAAGCAACCAACACAACGGCTCCAACTCCAACTCAAACTGTAACTAACCAACAACTGCATCTTTAATCTCGTCCTGCGCAAGGACATTAAAGAGTTGCAGAGTGGCTGTTGCTGCTGTTGCCCTTGGCGTTGTTGCCACATACGCTTTTATCCCAAGTAATTATGAGCACATAAATAGGTGGCAGAGAGCCCAGCTGATTCCAGCACATAAAAGTAAAATAAATACTAAGCCCCACTCGGCTCAGAAGTGCCTCTTAGTAGTATGTGTGTGAACATCCTGCTTTCCTTTTGAATGTCACAACTTTGGCCAATAAAAGCAATTTTTATACGACTCTTCATTAGATGGCAGCGGTGCGGAAATGATTAGATATTTGGACCAACAAGAGCGCATAATATTATATACAATTCACCAATGTTTGAACAAGAGTATGTGGTTAAAATATGAAGATTAAAAACTATAGTAAGCAGACATAAAACCGTAGCGTATTAAACTAATTTGTATTAATAAATCAATAAAAAACCTGACTTTCTTACTGTGAATTTAGTATATCTATACAGGGTATGCCACAGTCGACATCATCTGCAGTAAACAGGCTTATTTATGCTCAATTCCTTATTTATTTTTAGCAAGTCTTTAAGCAGTGTGCTAATATAATTCCTTCAACTAAGTTAGTATCTCTGCAAGCAGTATCCCAGTAATAAACTAACTGTTCCAAACTTCAAATATAATATATTTTATGCCGGCGAACTAGCTTAAATTGCAAATGATGTAATAAGCCATAAGCGACAGTTTACGGATGAGCTCATCACGCGTGTGCATATAGTACTATATAGTACCTGTGCTTTAATCTCAGACACTGGCACGACATAACTGTTGAGCACATTTGCCAATCAGCTGGTTAAGCTGGCAAAATTGAGATGCATTGGAACTGACAGCCTGCCAGACATCCACATAAGCAGAGGAAGCGATTGAAACATCTTGCCAATAATGAAATCATTTGCCGTATTCGATTCAATTTCATTGCAGATAGCAGATAGCAGAGTGAACATTTATCCAATATCAAACTGTTCTATCTCATAATCGTGCAGATATTGCTGCCATATTTACATAGCTTGACTTTTAGCAACTGACAACTGGCAACTGGCAACTGACACATATATATGCATGAATAAAATCAATGGCCTGTGGCAAGAGTTCATACGTTAAATTGCCCTTTTTGTGCCAACGTCAGCATTGCAAGGCAAACGATTTGTTGGATCCGTGACGACAGTCTTTGGGTTTTCATTTAATTGGCATATTTCATATATTTTTATGATTATTATTCCCTATTGTTTTTGTTGTGTTTATTGAGTTTTTATTGTGTTTTTTTTCTGTGCTGGCTATTAGACGTCTCATGCCACTGCATTTGCTGTTGCGTGCGGATGAACCACATTAATGATACGCAGCGTTGTACACGTATCATTTCACTTGTCGTATGTCCTGAAATATGTGTTAATAGTACGTATGTATTTTGTGGCTGCTTAGCAACCGTGTGTGGCATATCAAAGAATGTGGTAGCTACTGACAACTGTCCAAACGACAATTATACGAGTGATAAGAAGTCGCTAAAGTTTAAAACTCATAGACTCTAGAGTTATAGCTGAAAGTACTGCTTAAGCAACATTTAAAAGCATTTGCAAGTTCGTTGCAAATTGAAAATATTGCATAGATCTCGATTTTCATTTTTGCATAGGTTTAACGAGTTGAGTGTTTCGTCACATTTCTGTTAAAATTTATGCTGTTTAAATATTATCTAGTGTTAGATTTAGATTTTAACGACCAGCAGTTGCCACTGCAACAGCAACAGCAACAGATCGCATCAGCAATTTGACACTTTGACTTTTTTTGCACGGTCACACGAACCGGTTACGGTTACGGTTACGGTTAAAGTTAAAGTTACATTTATGGTTGGGTTTATGTTGACGGTTGCCCATTATGTCTCCCCATAAAACTTAATGTCGCGGCTAGCACTTACATAAAAAAACTACGCTGAGCAGTATATGCAGCAATTTATTAAAATCATTTTAGTTTGTTACTCATACGCCCCCTCTGCACAATGAAAGGCAGTGGAAAATGTCAAGCTGATGGATGATTTGAATTTCTTGGTGCGCCCCAATATCATTTTGGAGGGCTGTCTGAGTGATTTCAAATTTGATTTGAATAGACGGCGGGCAACACTCGACTGAAGTTGAAATGAGTTGAATCGACTTTGAGTGAATTCATGTTGTTGCCGCTGCGAACGTGCCAAAAGACCCAGGGGCTCAAGACGAGGTGCAAACTTTTCTGTCAAATTATTCGCTAATTAAATTTCTTGGCACGTCCAAGTTGTAAATAGACTTGACTGGAGACTTGAGCAATGCCTTTCGGCTAGCTCTTTTTAGTTTCGTGTAATTAATGTGATGAGGGCGCCAGAGTTGATTGATATTTAAGTGTAAAGCAATTTGATTCACGCAACAAACTTAAACGGGGGTGGTCTTCCGTTAACCAATTTCAGACCTTAAACCCATTGATTACTGGCGTTTATTTTTAATCGAGCTGTGGCATGACGAACACCATGAGCTAAACCCAATAGGCGTGAAGACTGTCAGATAAATGTCAAATGCAGAAGTATGACGAAACTCGAACAAGTCGCGGCGTGTAAGCCTCAACTTTCATCTTTCGTTTGGCCTACACAAAAACAAAACAAAAACAAGGCAGCAAAAATAATTTCAACTAAAATTTTTGGTATATCTACTCTCATCTTGGACCGAGCAGTAAGAGTCGCCTGACCGTCTAGACTTCAAAATCTCCAATCAGCGAAACGTGAGTGTAAAAAGTGGCCCTAACTTCCGCAGCTGATCCCCTTTGCCAGGGAAGGGGGCAAGCCAAAGGGGGGATAAGCGCATTAAACCATTTGATTGCAATTTTGGGCAAGTCCCGTAATGCCATTGTACTGCTGTAATGATTGTTTGCGCCGTTTCAGATTCACTTTTATTTGCTTAGAGTCTGTGAACAAAATAAACAATAGCAAAGAGATACAACTCTTCAGTTTTTCTTAAATTTCTAAAAACTTTTTGAGCATTAATTACATTTTATTTCTCTAGCTAATTCTTTTCCCTTCAAACTCAAACGTTACATTACTTGTGAACTGAAGCAGAAAATTGAGTAGTTTATGAAATGGTATTAAAAATATAATTGTATCTAGAGCTATTAATCACGTGGTTCGCTTATCGATTAGCGCGTGCTCGAGGGGTACCCAATCTCCCGGGGGTCCACTGCCCGTGGCTTGTTGCTTAATCCGAACTTTCTTGTTGAACTCGAGCAACCCGCATAGCATCTCGCGTCCACGTATTAATGGTAGGCAGTGTTAATTGCAAAACAATTATGAAACCGCTGCCCTAAAAACGCCAGAGGAAAAATTAAAATTATTTTAAGACTTGTTAAGCTGAGAAGCGTACCAAACGAGCTGAGAGCAGGCATGAATCCCATTGCATACACTACTTAAACAGTAACCAATTTACCGATTTACCGATTTGTGCCATAACTCGACAGGTATTTAACTGTTGCCTTCCCCAGGTGGAAAAATGAAAATGAAAATTAAGAAATAACTAAATGCATACAAGAGTATCGTAAAAATCCAAGAGTCATAAAAAATAATCAAATGGAAAGAAAAATAACAATAAAGACCGAAGCGAGGCGAGCGACGAAGTTGTGCAATTATGGCCAAAAACCAAAAAGAAGAAAAAAAAAAAACGCAAAGTTTATGGGGCCAAGAACAAAGCGTCGGACATTGACCAAAGGGCCAGTCAGTAAACCATATTGGGCGATAAAACCAAATAAAATTTAAGCCAAGTAGCCGCAAGTCGTGCGTGGGCGTGCCACCTCAAGTTTGATGGATACTCGTGCCGGTTGCCCCAATTGGGGGCAAGAAGTCTGCAGTCGTTGTTGCCTTGTCTCCTGCGAAACGTACGTGCCGCGACTTTTACTTTTATGACTGAGCATACATTATAATTAACACAGTGGAGGCGTGGCCCAAACAAATGGGGGCGGGGGGCTAAGGAAAACGCGCAATTAATTATAGCACCGCAAGTGTCATAAACTACCGAAGCGGTAGCAGGAGTAGCAGTCCGGAAGCCCAACAAGAGCTGTCAATTAAATGAAGCAAACTCAAGCCCAAAATCCAGGTCCGATGCTGGACTTTTATAGTAAGCAGTGTGTGCACCCTTAAAGAACCCCGTCGTACACCCAAAAGCCTCCACATAAACACGCATCATATAATTTTTCATCCATCACGCCACACTTTGCGCACGTTTTGGGTTTTCGTTCAGATGGAAAAGGATTGTGTACAATTTTCGCTAATACCCTGAAGTCAGGGGTATTATGATTTTATTATGATTTATAGATGAGGGTATATGCTGCTCTTTTATCAAAGTATGACAATGCCCTAGAGAGTATTGCATCTTCGACTTGAGATTGAACTCTTTGCTTTCTTCTTGTTTGCATTTCCTGATTGTCTTTAGGTGCCGCACAAATTTAATTTAAAGCACTTTCTTTGATAAATTCCTAATTGCTTGGGTCTTTTGTCTGTGCTAATGTGACTGCATTTTCATTCAATTTATTTGCTTTAAATGAACTGAAAGCCTTGCCCATAACCGCATTGTGAAGTCATTTAAAAGTACTTGAAATGTTTGTCAACTTGTATCCAGATTCAGTATGCAACTTGTAAATAAGCTCACCTGGAAAATTGCAGTTTCTCAATGACAATACAGACGATATTGGATGCACAGACAACACCACAGCACCACAACACCACAGCCCCACATTCGTCTAAATGAACAGCTATGTGGGGCAGAGTCTCGGGGGGAGAAGACATAAATTACTAGCACATACTGTCTGACTATATAGAATTTAGTGCTACGTGTGCCGGGCGAAGAACGCCAACATTTTCAAGTGCCAACGGCATGTAAAGCATTTCCGCCCTCCCAAAAGAAAGGCACCTAAAGGATATTGCTATATGCAACGGCAACAACGCAACAACGGCCGCAACTGCCGCATTTTTGTTGCCAAATGCCACAACAGAGAGACTCAGAAAAATGTTTGGAGTATCTGCGACAATGTTGTGGTTGAAACTTTTCAAATACGATATCTGCACAAGTGTATGTGCGTATGTGTGTGTGTGTGTTTGTGGTTTAGGTGGCAGGTGGGTGGGGGTGGGGTGGCGTCAGCGGTTGTGTGTTACCCATAACTGATTTATGTAGCCCAACTCTTCTGTTCTTTTTGGCAATTTTACGATCAAACTAGGAATACTTCAAGTAATATGTTGCCAACCGCTTCTTGTTTTTGTTGCTTATCAGTTTTTATTGTTATTTAGCTCACACTTTACGAGTCAACAACTGTAATTAAACATTCTCCACTTGTGTCAGCAGCTGGCCCAACAATCTCCCGGATTAAACCCTTCGATGTGACCAACGAAAAAGTAGTCCGTGTAGGGTCAATACTGCAGGCGTCACCTGCGCAGATACATCCGGATTCCGGAACTGAATACATTTTGTATGTTTGTTGTAGTTGTAGTTGTTGGTGTTATTGCTGGGAACAAAGGCAACATCACAAGTTGATGGCTTCGGGCCACCTACAATAACAGTTGCTCTGCCTCTGGCCAAAGGTAACAGCCGCAGTCACAGCCGCTACAACAATAACGACAACAGTAACACCGAAAGAGCACCCGATACAAAAGTGAAAGTGACAGAGTGTGGCGCAGAGGAGGAAACTGAAATTCGAGCGACAATGACAATGCAAAGCCACGGACAACACTGTGTATTTAAAGCATTAAAAGCATTACACCAAACAGCGACAACAACAACCACAACAACAACAAAAAACAGAAAAATAAAACAGCAACAATATAAACACATATTGCAATGTTTAAAAAGCGAAACAGCATTCGAACGGAACGTGATAAAAAATTAACACGAAAGTAAAGAATATTTACTTTTTACGAAGGCGAAAAAACGGCACTCTACAGTTGTTTATGGATACAGATCTGTATACATATATTAAGTTAATTTTCTTTTTTATCGAATACCAACTAAAAGCAGTCGCAGTGTAATAAAACTTATTGAATTGAATACGTAATTATATTAAATTAAATTGGGGATAAAATCTATAGAAGATATTATTTATATTTATTGATAATGATTATGTTACCCAGGGGATAAAATATGATAAACATAGGAATAAAAAAAATATAATTAAAAATATGAGAAAGAAATTGCAAAAAACCCAATCAGACCAAAATTAAAGGTTAGTATGGTTGGTGATTTATGTTACTCCATATCTGTATCCAAAGGTATATATCTACTTGTTTTTCTTTTTATCTACTATATGTATCTACATATGTAATGGGAAGAATGGAAGAACCTGATGTAACCATTTCTAAAGATACATCTGTATTTATATTTTATCTATATATGAATCGATGTCTGGAACTGCATTTGTGTCTTTAATTTTCCTTTAATTTAACACTCTTACACACACACACACACCAACCAACTGTGGCTAAAAACCAATTAGAATTCAATATGTGAGTGCCGTTGTATGCTCTGTTTTATTTGCAGCACTTTGCGAGGGATTTCCCTGGCTAAACAGCTGTAAAGTTTTTCCATGGCAATCGTGGTTTGCTTCGCTCACTTTTTAAGGGCTTCTGAGCATTGGGGTGTACCACTGAGCCTGGCAGGGATTGCGGCCTTTGTGTGCATGTGTATTGGCTTAAACAGAAAACTTTGAGAAAGCCATTCACACACAACTCAACTTAATTAAAATGGACTTTGGTGGCCGTACTCATCTCCTGGATTATTCCTTGGTCTGCGAACTGCTTGGTAAGTGGCGTTAATTTACCTTCGTATGCAAAGATTGGCAAACAACAACAACAAAATAAAGCAGTGGCAAAATAAACGAATTTCCAATAAAAGGCGAACTATAAAAAATGAGACAAAGCGACCAGAGGTAATGTAAAATACGTTGTATTTAAATTATGAAAGAAATACCGGGAAATTACTTTTTAATTAGTTTCTAGTGGGTTGCACAACTTTCTTCAATTTTGTGCCTAAAGACAGTTCTAAGTGTTGAAATAATATTTTCCCTTTTTGTAGCTGAGAATAAAAGTTTATTCCTTAACTGAATTATGTGTAGGTAAATTAGGTTACAAAGGTTTAAAGAAAAGAGGAAAAATCATTGAGTGGACAAAGAGAAAAGCTTGTTAGTCAGTAAGGAATGACCAGAAAGCAATCGCTTCTAATCGCTTTGGTTGCAGGCACTCTGGCGACAATAACCAATATTGAAGTCAATAAGCTGCATAGGAGACAGTGGAAAACTGAACGAATAGAGGTGTAAGACGTATGAGAAAGAATCCAATTTGGGAAGGCTCAAAAAGGTGCTTTTGCCCAAGCATTCTCTATTTTCTTTATCCAGGAGAAGTAATAAGAGTTTAATGGAATTTTTTTTTCGTAATTTTGTCACCGTTGTTTTTTTATTTTGCATAAAGTACTTAGAGCTAATAAAATAATTAAAATATATTTATATTTATATGTATGTGTTATGAATGGAGCATATCTCAACTCCCTGTGTTATCAACATCTTCTTCATCTACTACTTCACCATTCGTTTTTCATCTCATCTGATGCTTCTTCCGCTTTTTCGCTCGGATGCCAAGTGAAGTTCCCTTCCCGGGGAACCCAACACTTGTCATCTATTAGCTATACGATATTACAGTACTTCTTGGAATCGGGGCAAGAGATAGAGACAGACAAGTTTTGGGGAAGAGAGTGTGTGGGAGACAGTGCGAGTTCGAGAGAGAGCGTTGAAAATGAGATATCAGTTGATGATTGAAAGATAGTTGGAAACGTATTATATACAAAAGTGTTGGACGACAGAACCGTCCGTGAATGATCCTAGCAGAGCCTAATAACAAGGCAAGAATAGTTCTCATAATTTTGAGGGTGCAAGTCTTTCCGTCCGAATTTGTGGGTAGACGTGAGGGGCGTCTGAATTAGGTTTTGTCAGCGCGTCGACGACAGGACTAGTCAGCAGCTTGAGCCGAGTATGTGTCTGATTCTGGTAATTTCGAGGTTCGTGTCGAAGAAGACTTTCATTCTCCCCTTCATCTTCTTCAGCTTCTTCTGGTGTTTCTGGTTATCGTTTTTGATTTAAGTGAACGTCTTAGTAGGGACCAGACTTTCCGGGTGGGCCGTAGTTGGTGGATGGCGAGGAGATGCCACTGCTATCACTGCCACCGAAGCCGCCGTCACCACCGCTAGTCGAATAACCACTGCCAGTGTTGGTTTGGGTGAAGCCACCGCTTCCACCAGAGATACCGCTGCTGCTGTCCTTTTGGGTCTTGTACTTGATGAAGTAGACCTCTGGCTTGGATGGCTGCGTAGGTGCTGGCGTGGGAATGACAATGTCTTGCTGATCCTCGGGCTTCTTGACCAGCACGTAGACGAGAGTCTTCTCTTCGTTCTGGGGCTGCAGTGGGATGACTGGAGCCTGGTACGAGGGTGGAGATGGCGCCTTGATGAAGATGATCTTGTAGTGCTTCTGGGACTGTCCAATTGGCAGATTAGGGCGTTGACGCACTTCCTCCTGCTCTGGTGGGGGCACATGCACGTAAATGTGCTTCTGCACCAATGTGGTGCCACCACCACCACCGCCGAAACCACCGCCAATACCTGTAAATTATCCAAGATTAGTTTGCAAACTTATGTTAACCTTTGAGATTGACGCACCTCCTCCGAATCCACCGCCGGATCCGCCACCGAAACCACCTCCGGAGCCACCGCCGAAACCGCCACCTGAGCCGCCACCGAAACCACCTCCGGAGCCACCGCCGAAACCACCACCGGAACCGCCACCGAATCCACCACCGGAGCCACCGCCGAATCCACCACCGGAACTGCCACCGAATCCACCGCCTCCTGAGCTGCCACCAAAGCCACCGCCGCCAATGCCAATGCTGCCACCGCCATGGGAGCCACCACCGGAGCCACCACCACCGCCGGGACGGTTATAGTTGTAGCCAGCTTCTGGGCGCGCCGCAGCCAGCGCCAGGCAGGACATTAAGATGAAGGTTTTCATGGTGTTGGAGTGAGTTGTTGTTGTTGCTGTGGTTGTTGGTTGTAGGTTTTTAGCACGGGATTAGCACGCACACACTTGCACTGTCACAGTAATCCTAGGTCTGTGCTGTGTATTGGTGTGGAATGGGAGTATAGAATAGATACGTATTATAGGAAGTGGATGTGGATGGCACTGTTGAGTAGACAGCAGTAGACAGCTCACGTTGCTCACGTTTTTATTATCCTTTGACTCGGACTGGGATACGCTGACTCTGACTCGGTACACCGATGTTTATTAGACCAAATCAAATGCTTCACTGACGAACCAATGCGGTCGCATCATCAATTTATACAGAAATCCCAGCCAGCATAGATGCCACACAGTCACACAGAGTCGCAGAGTCGGCCAGCGGCACACACAGATACACACACACAGACACTGGGAGAGGTTTGCGATCATGATGCTGTTGATGTGGATGATGATGATGATGATGATGCGACTTTGGGCATTCCGCATTTGTCTGGCCGAGGCCCGTAGCACTACAGCTGGCCAGCGAGCTGGCCAATAATGAACACAGATCTCTCTCTCCCCGCACCACACTTGCCACCACTCTTCGTCTGTCGCTTTGTGGGTCTCTCGCTCTCAGCGCTTGGTGTAGGACGGGCAAGTGAAACCGAAATTACCGCACAATCAACTTATTACCGCACCGAATGGGAGACACAGAGCCAGCCGCAATTTCCCGCCGATGAGAGCCAAGGCTCGCACTCGCCACTTACCACTTACTCTCACTCTCGGCTGATATCGAAGTCTCTGGCTATGCCACAATGTCGTGCACTTTCGCTCTCGCTGGCAGCGACATCAGCTTCAAGCTTGAAGCTTCCAACTGCCAGCTGCCACTTGAACTGTGGCAGGCCATGCGATCGGCTGCGACTTGACTTTGGCTTTGGCGATGGCGATGGCGATGGCTCTGGCTCTGTCTCTGGCTTTCCTTGGGGGCACAAACCAACTTAAATGTACATGAAACTGCTGCGGAAAATGCTCACGATCGAAACTCGGGAGAAGATAGAAAATAGTGAAAATCATAAGAAAAAACTGCAATATAGTATCTCGGCCTGCATGTTAACAATGGCAATTTGAATAATTTGTGCGCGTGTTGTGGGTTTTCCTTTCGTTCGAATTTAGGTTGCCATTGTGCGGCAATCTGACAGATACTCGTGCACATATAGATACAATATATATAAATAAATGAGGGTACATGTGTGTGTTTAAGTGGAACTCACTGTGACACTCCGTGCATGCTCAAAAGTACAGTAAATAGACTGGAAAGCAACACAACTTAGTTAATCTCAATCTCCATTACTTGCTCTACATATAATTTCTTGTTTCTTTTTTCAAGTTTAAAAAACTGCTTTAATTACCCCACTGCGGTCGTGGTACATTCATTAACAGTACCCACTGTAACCATATCGCCTGCTGCTTTAACAAATTCGTGGCGCGTCTTTTTCTTTTGAAGATTTCCAGTAATGATAAGTTGTCAAGTTTGCGAAATGCAACATTTGGTCAGAGGGTATTCAACAGTCGTGCATCGCTTCATAAGAATTACTACGAATTTTACAACTGTTATTTATATTGCCATTGCGAACGTAAGACCCTCATGCTTACGCATCAAAAATTAGCCACTTGCGTAATTTGGCCATAAAAAAGTTTAAAAAAAATAAACAAAATAATACAAAACATTTTGCAAATTGTCGCCTCTTCAATGCGAGCGACCGTAAAATGCAATTTTATTGTGATTGCTGATTGTCGTTGTTATTGCTGTTGTTAACGATATTAAATCAGAGTTTTTCTTTTTCTTTAATTTTAAGTATGTTTTTTCTCGCTATTGCCATTTGTGGCTCTTCCGTTGGATAATTGCGGTATTTGGTCTTATACTTGTAGTGAAATGGTTCATCTAATCGATCGAACTATAGTCGAAATGTTTAGAGTACCTTGAATAATGAATAATAATCACTCAGCCAATTTTGAGATAATAATTATAATAGGGTTTATTGAATTGTAATAATATAAATTGTATTAGTTCAGACCCAGTTTAAATATATCTCACTGTAGCCGTTCATAGTACTTTATCTTTTTTAAATATATCCGAGTTTATGGAAAATAAATTCGAATTAAAATAGTAAATAATTCCATATATCCACATACATATGTAGTTATTTCTATTTTTAGACCCTGTACTTTAAAAAAGTACAAGAGGGTCTATTAAGTTTGTGCATAAAGTATATATATTCTTGATCAGGACGACGAGCTGAGTCGATCTAGCCATGTCCGTCTGTCTGTCTGTCTGTCAGTCTGTCTGTCTGTCTGTCTGTCTGTCCGTCTGTCTGTCCGTCTGTATGAACACCGAGATCTCGGAAACTATAAGAGCTAGAGACGTAATTTTTTTTGTTTGGTTCGTGTATTACATAGGCAGGCCAAGTTTATGTTTTTAATTTGATATCTCATCCCCCTCCCCCTCAAATTTGCAAAAATGTCCTTAGTATATACAGTTTTAGAGTTTCATTTTTTGCAGGATTAAAGCTTTAGGTGCTTTGCATGTTTGGTGCGAGTTGCAGCCCAATCGGATAATAAACACCGGAGATATTGGAATTTTCAGTACTAGGCAGTTGGCTTGGGGAGGGGGGAAGCCACAGCGTATGCGGCCACTAGGGCGTATGCGTGATTTTTGATTGTGAGCATGAATTTCTGTATGAGTATTGGTTATTGTTTGTATTTGCGTGTATATTTGTATGTATAAGTGTATGTGTGTATACACACATATGTTTATATGTATGTGCATGTGTATGTGAGTATATACATATATGCAGCTGGTATTATCGACGCCCAGGGCAAATCAAAGTACAGGGTCACCTACTATCGGTTGCGTCCGACTGTAGCTTTCAGAATTTTTTTTTTCATTAAATTGTTTTAATTTTTTTTTTATAAAGTCTCAGAATTTGTAACTTTCTTATTGTAAGTAAAATTTTAATATTGTGTCATATCGTTTTTTTAAGGTTAGGTATTTGAATAGTTTAACATATTTAATTTTTGCTTTGTAGTTGACCGAGATAAAATTCAATTGAAGTTAAATAATGATATGAAAACATTAATTTAGATTTTTGAAATAAATTAAAGAAACAGTTGTTTTACACCAGACGATTAAAGGATTACTGATTTCAAAACTAGCCGAAAATTAATTTTTTTTTACTTTATTAATTTTTTACTGTTAGCAACTGTAACTGCAACTGCACCTTCAACTGCAACTGCAACTGTTTCCGGAGTCTTAACGAACGCCGGCAATTTCACCTTGAAATGAGCTTGCGCAACTGTAATTCCGACTCTGACTGTGACTGTGACTAGGTTTTGGACTCCAGATCAAGTCACGTTGACGCTATTGGCAACTGCGGGCTATGTGGGGAAGTGGGAGATACAGTACTTCAATTGGCAAATCGTATGCAAACGAAGAGTGTACAAACATTGAGCGACTTTTGCAGTTTTTGGCTTTTACCAAATTTGCAAATTTTCGACATTTTGGCCTTAAGTGCTTTTATTGTTTTAACTCGAGCCTGGCAAATGCATCGCGGCAATAAATTGCTCGAGTGCCGTTGAAAATGTGGGAAATGCACCACAAATTTCCACGACGAAGTAAGAGATGGTAGAGCGAGTGCAGCAATCGACAAACACCTCGAAACGAGCCACAGTTTGTGATTTTTGTAAACAGATTGTAGATTGATGCACTGCAATTGGATTTGCATATCGATTTGTGCACTCAAGTTCACTGGCATCCGTGGAAAACAGTCGCAGTAAATAGAAAACTGGAACGAGAGGAAGCCCCACTTTATCTGCAGATTAATCTTATGCTTTATTAAGTCCAAGTGACACAGGAAGGAAAAGTTATTATCCATTTAGGGAATTGGTTTGCCGGCAGTTTTGGTTGATAATCCAGTCAGTCAATTCGAGATAATTACAATTAGACAACTAAGCTCTTTGAATAGTCGAGCGTACTGCAGAATTATTATTATTATTTACAGACAGCAGTGGTTTTAAAATTGTATTTGCGTAAGGAGAGAATAATAACATTTTTTATGACTCTAGGAAATTATTCTTTTTTTTTTTGGAATATATTAAAATAGATTTTTAAACGAAATTTTAAGCTTTTGAAGACGCTGATATATATTTGTTTTTAATAATTTGAAGCCAACTTTATTTTATTTTTTAACTGCCTGCAGTTGCTGCCTTTCGCAAGTTTCGACAATATTATTTGCAGTTTGAAAGTTGTAAGACATATTTTTGAATATAAGCTTAGGCTTACATCATTCTTTGATTTGAATCTTACATACTCAGCTCTATAGACCAATAAGACAAGTACCTAGTACATAAGAGCCTCTAGGTACTTCATTAAAAAGTATTGGAGGAATAGAAAGAGTCTAGTCTAGGCTAAGTGAGCCAGAAGAGTTCTTCTTCCTGATAAACACCTATAGCTTTGATCTTAATTTACTATTATTCTCGTTGACTTTGTAGTCATCTTTAACTAAGTTTTAAAGTAGAAAGAAAACAATATTACATTAAAACATTATTTCTTCGCAGTTAATTTAAACTGTACAGAATTGCAATCCCTTTTAATAACTAATTAATTAAAATGAAGAAGATTAATATTCTCGTAATCAAATTGTTTAAACACAAATAAATACTTTTTTCTGCATTTTTCACAGAAAATTTTCCCAGAGTACGCCTAGCGTTGCATCACGTGACACACAAGATAAGCCATTTGTCTGAACATAGCCAGTCAATAAGTGGTCAATGCAAAAGGATTAGTGTTGTGTGCAAATTGCATAAGAAACAGCAGGAAGCGGCTTAACACAGCATCCTTTAGCCAGTTGCAACAGGCATGCCCCTATGGGAGGCATGGGGGTTGACTGCGCAGCTGACACTGAAAGATTAAGATAGCCTCGGCTCACGCAATCAGCCACGCGTTTGGTGGGTGTTGTGCATCATCATGAGGATAGGAACAGTCGACAAGATGGTGGGGAATTTGTAGGAAGTTGCTGCTGTAGGCAACGGCAACGGCAACGCCAACGACAACGCCAACAACAACGACACTTTTCGCTTCCTGCATCCATTGTCGCTTGTTATTGTTAGTGTGTGTATATGACAGTGTGTGTGTGTGCATCTGTGTGTATGATGAGGCAGTGGCATCTCCAGCCAAAGAGCAGACAGCACTCTGTGACTGCCTGGCAGCATTGAGACTTCCTGCTTGTTAGGCAAACACAGCGACAACAGCGTGCAAATTTTTGAATTGTTGCATACAATTTTGTTTTATTTTTATTTGTACATGATTTTTTTTAAATATATTTATTTTTCCAATTTTTTTATTTATATATATTTGATCTTTTCATTGGATGCAAGCGCTGCCATTTCGGCGCTTTTACATTTGACATTTTTGCGCCTGTTGCAGTTGTAGTTGGTGCTGCTGCTGCTGCTGCTGCTGCTGCTGCTGATGTTGCCAGTCGGCATTCGCAATTTGCGATGCGCTCATCGATAGTTGAATACGAGATACTCATAGACTTGTTATTTATTGCACTTGGCAGCATGTCTGTTATGTTTCTTACTTCAATTGCAAATGCAAGCGAGCAATTGCTGCTGCTTCTGCTTCTGCTGCTGCTGTTAATGTTGCAGTGGCAACTCCGTACTAGCTTTTAAATGCTAATTAGTGTCAACGACTTTGTTTTTGAGTTCTGTTTACGGTTGACCATTCGCCAATTTCGGTTGACTAGTACACTGTCAACAAATTATCCACAAAACTACAATGTTTGAAATTCTGTTGACTTTGAGTAATTTAATATTTATGCTATGCCATTTGAATTCAATACGCATTTTGGTCATCATTCTGTTTACGGCAATTAAATTCTAAGCAGTAATTTCAACTGGCAGGTTGCATTGAAACTGATTAACAAAATGTTGTGAAAGAAGCAGTTAGGTATTAAAGAATTAGTAAAATTTTTTTGTCAGGCTTAAATAGTATTTGTAAAATATTTATAAAATTTTGAATTATAATTTATTGTGTATATTAAATATTAAATAAAGTCAGCCAAATAAAATAACTGAAATCTTAACTCACCAAATTTCAGTCTGAAGTTAAATTATTTCTCTTTATGTATTCTCCCTCAACTCTTTTACTTTAACTGATATTAAATTCTTGTTATTGATATTAGTATTCCACAAATTTCATAATCATAAGTTGGGTATAAGCAAATAGAAACTAATTTAAAACATATTTATTTACATATTGACATGTATCTGGTTGAGAATTTCTTATCGTAGTTTAGTTTCTAGTAATTCACTTTTCTAATTGCTTTCTGCTGGTACATAATCAATACATTTAATGATGCTTACTACAAGTTTTCTAAAACATAAACAACAACAGTAATTAAGTACTCCAATCGCAGGAGTAGCAGTTAAAATTAAAGTCATTACCCACTCATTCAGAACTCAACTGCATGCACTCAGCTTGTATACTCACTTGAACTTTCTTTGAGGAGGGGAAATGTTCTGGAATTGACTCAGGTGTCTCGTTAGCTGACACTTACTGTTGTTGCTGCTGTTGCAGTGGCATTTGTTAATTTAATTGCTGAAACGTTAGCACATTTAAGCTCACATAAACGTATAGACATAGCTGGGAGGCAAGGACACTTCACGTAGTTTCCTTTTCAGGACAGGTGCCAACTGTGCATTAAATTTGCATAGAGAAGGGACACCCCGTATTTACATATTAATGTCAGCAATTTGGTGACAATATTTCCATTTATTCCGCTCTAATTGAAACAGTTCTTCGCACATGTTCAAGTTTTTTGCATAATGGATGCAGTGCATTCATGACCTAGGGCTGAGATGGTTTTTGCTCTTTTCATGCAAATATCATGGGATACATGCGGTTGTGGCATTCATTACATAGCGGAAGTGTTGAGTTGTGGGTTGATAAGATTTGGCAGTTCGTTTATCTTCTTGCCGGCTGTAAATCGTGTGAAAGAAATGCTATAAAAGCGCTCAGTGAATGAGTTACCATGATGGGAATTTAAACGTTAACATAGTAACCAACGACAACAAACAGAGCTGAGAGCTTCAGTAGTTGGGGGAAACAAGTTTCCATGGAACGGGCGCAGAATGTGGGCCACGCGTTGGCATCACCAAGCGCTGGTTGTGCTTCAATTAAATGAATTACGAGCCGCTGCAGCATGTCTGTCAAGGCAACAACCACAGCAACAACAACTGCAACTGACATAAACGCGGTCAAGTCCGTAAAAGACACAGTTTATGTATGACAGCCAGAAGCAGAAGCCCAGCGCATACGTGGCGTATGCGTAATTTTTTCAAATGAAGTGCAATGTGAATCGTTAAAGCCAAAACGCGTCCCTCATTTGCCTATTACAAATGTGCTTCTGTGTGAGAAGCGACCACAAAAATAAAACTTAACTTGGTTAACAATTGTAGACTGATTTTTTTCCTTCTTTTCAGTTGTGTTTTGTTTTTTTGTTCATTCAAATCGTATAAGTTCATGTAATGAAGTCGTAAAAGTCAACGACTGCAGCCGACACCAACTCCATGACATCAAGCATCCGTCAAGGCACTAGAGCGACATTTGTCTGAGAAATGTAACTGAGATGTCCGAGCTAATGTTCAGACTTAATTAACAGAGCAAAGCATTAATGGCAAGGACATTCCAGCAGTCAACTCGATGTTGGCCAGACTTAATAGTGATTCTGAATTAATGTGATATATCTGGAAGTACCATTAGTACATAATGGCTAATAATTAATCATTTTCATGAATACTTTAAATCCTAATATGACAAATTCAGTGTTAGTTTGAAGTTTGGAATGTATAAGTAGTGGTATGAAATTTTAAATTCATTTAAAGCTTTTATAAGATCCATGACTGGCCTAAGCTTAACAGTCTATTATGGTCATCATTGTATGTATATTCTATGAGTCTATGAGTGAAATGTTATACGTAAATCAATAGAATATTAACGTAGACCACAAATGCCGAAATTTAGTTTCATATCATGCAAATTGTATCCGCTATCCTATGCATCAGAACTAAATTTAGATATACTACTTTAGCACTCCTTGTGGTAATATAAGTACGGCCCATGAATGTACCTACTATTCCTTCTACTGAAACTAGTAGGTGCTATATTTTAGCATTTTTTGCTTAAGGTCAATTGTTGAGTTTGCATTTTGTTTGCATCCCATTGAGATGGCGTGCCTTGAAGTTGCATTGTTTGATCGACAACTGCAGCAGCAGCTGCAACTGGCAACAATGAGTTCTTCAAAGTTTTTTCTTAGCTTTGCCAATTGCACGGATTTTTCATTTGTCAATAAGTTTGATTGCACTTAAGAAGTGCATTCATTTTGGCGCTACTTGTTGACTTGTTGAGAATTAAAAACATGTTTGTTTCACACAAACAAACTCAATCGAAGCCAGCCACGCCCTGTGCAACGCCCTGTGTGCAAATCTGTGAACTGTGAGTAAGAAACTCGAATCCAAAGTGAAATCGCGGAATTGAATTTGTATTTAAAATGCTGTGCATAGAGGGTGCCTGCCTGGCAGTCGTATAATTTATACTCGTATTTACTGTGGGAATACCGAGAGATTGAATTGTAGTTGAAGTTGAAGATGAAGATGCCAAAATATATATATGTATGTACTGTAAGTAAGGCACCATGGGATCGCGGTCACCGAGGCGTTTGGGTTTTATCAGAGGTGAAACTGCAGGCAAAATGTAAAGTAAACAGTGCGAAAAAATACTTTTTACAATTTATGAAAAAGTGAGAAAAAAATGGGAGAAAGAAAATGAAAATGAAATATATTTTTGCTGCATATTTAAAGTAGCCAAGAATACAGGCGTTTATTTTTAGGCACGCTTTCGAGTTAAGGCAAAAGCGAAACATCAAAAGACACTCAACAGGCAGGCGAATAACTTGCGGTATTATATACACATTTCCTGGGCTCATTTCTTTTAAATTATCTGGTAATTTCTGAGGTGTTTCCACGTGCTTGCACGTGCCTAGGCCCAGACAGAGGGACAGGCCAGACAGGCGGAGAAGCAAGACCAACTACACCAACAACAATGGCAACAGCATTAAGAAAACATCGACAATATTTGCATATCTGACGAAACAACTTGTCAAGACAACATCACAGCGCCCCTACCTCCCTGTGTTCCCCTATTCCAATTGCCGCTTTGTGAATATTTCGTGCAATTTGGAGAACTGGCAGCAGCTGAAGAAGATAATGCAAATGGTCATTAGATACAACGCAAAAAGCAACAAAAAATGGAGGAAAAATACACTTCACGTTGTCTTTGGCTCAGCTCCACTCCGCCTGGCTTATGTAATCGCCTGCTGTTGAGCATCGAGTGGCTAGAAGAAACCACAATTATTTACATAAAATTGCGCTTGAAAGATGCGTAGCCGGACAGACCTCTTACTTTTTGCCTTTCTTGGTGGTATCGTCAATTTGTATCCGTATCTGTAACTTGGCATCTGCATCTTAACTGTGCGTGCCGGCCCGTCGTCTCCAAGCGATCAGCATAGAGGAATATTCCACAAGTATGCCATAACCATGCCGGAGATAACATTTCAATTTAGATTAGACTCTTACAGTAAATGCTTTTGACTTGTCTTTACTTTGGTCCCAGGCCAAGTGGGGTACTTGAAGAAACGTTCTGTCCTTTCAATTGCTTACATTAATAGGCTTAAGAACCTTGTAATTTGATTTGTGAATTCGAAAAGCGAAAAGTTTGAACTTAAAACTAAATGAAAAGCATTTGAGTGACGCACTAAGCAATTCCAGTTAGTAGCTCTTAACGCTTAGGTAGTTACTAAGCACAGCCAAGAGTCGAGCAGCAAAAAGCACAGAGCAGAAATAAAGCAATTTAAAGAATATGTTTTGTTGAAGTTTTACACCTCAACCTCAATAAATATTGCATTTTGCGTAAATTGCTTTCAGTTATAACACTTTCAGATTGGCTGCTGGCAAAACACGAGTCGAAACGCTTAAGGTCGGAAGATTGATTAAGCGTAAACACGCCCAAAAGCCATCCAAATGGAAAGCAAAGTCCCATCAAGTCCCATGAGCAGACCAGATGGTCCGGCCTTCGGGGAATCACTGCCAAAAGTAAGTATAAAATAACGCCAAAAAAAAAATCAACAACGAGTAAAGTGAAATAAAAAGTAAAGCAGAAAATGCCAAGAGCATAAAACTTATTAAAATCAATTAGGGCCAGCGGCGGGCAGTTAAGCCGAGAAACTGAAAGCAAAGAATGGCCTGTGGATAGCGCCTTAAGTCTGCCCCACTGTCTCTCTGCCTGGCCAGATCGTACTCTTACATAAGAGAGCTGAAGAATGCGATTGAAAGTGCAAATAAAATAAAAGGCGCGATAATCAATGCGATTTATGGTGTCTGTAAAACGCGTGGCAAACGCGCCACAAGGATGCCACCAGTTACTTACTCCAGCCAAACGGGTCAGCCCGCAGCCAAACGCCCGCAACCCGTTGCCAATACAACAACAACAACAACATCAGTAACAACAATAACCATAACAACAATAACAACAAATGGCGATTAGGTAAGAGAGCGCTAAATTGAACCAAAGATAAATGGCCAATTCGACAGCAAGATTGAGATTCCCACCGAACCAGCTAAGAAACTTTCGCTTTTCATCTGCAAATACGCAGAGCAGATGCTGCTGCGAATGCACAACTACCTTACACTCCTCCTCCTCTCTTGACAACCACCCAAAACTCACTCAGTATAGTAAACTTTGCCTTTCAGCCTCTTTGCTTTGGCGACTGTTCGAAATTAATTTAAATGTGTTCGGCACAGGATTCGCTGTCAGACAAAGTCAATTGACAAGCTCTGCCTGAGATTTATGTAGTTTCGTGGGCAGACAGAGTGGAGGGGTTGCCCAACATTTCGGTGCGGCTGTCAATTAGGATGCATCTTGCATAGAAATGCATATACCCTGCAATTGAACAGATTGTCAGTAGGGTTTACACTGGGAAAGACAGTAGTTCGAATGAACTTTTCAGTTACGAAATTCGTATTATAATTTTAATATTTAAATTTCATTCTTAGTGTTGAGAAACGATTCGCATTGAATTTAAATAAAGCTAATAATCGTTATCGATATCGCCCCTAATACTCACTTTGGTAGTGTTAGTTTTTATTTTTTTGAGCACAAGCGGTACATCATTCCCTACTGAAGTAATAATAAGCGGAATTAACAGCAAAGACGTGTATTCTTAATCACTTATCATGCAGAAAAGGCTCTAGCTCTGACTCATCTAGCATCAGCAGCAGTATACACTTGTCTATAGCAGCAAATGGAGGCAGGTATATTTAAAAGAACATGAAATAATCTGAATATTAAGATACAAATATTACCAAAATTACACATTACAACCAGGTTCTGGTACAGTGGGCTTCAATTTCATGATTCAATGACTAGCAGTCTTGGTCTTACTACTAGTTATTATAATAAGTTTATTTTAATTTCCTTCTAATAAACAACATTTAGCTTTTCCAAATTAATATGTATACTATATACTGGCTACAGTTATTTTTTCTTAACTACAGGGTATCTTTTCGTGGAGCAGAGTGGAGACGACTCTTGTATGCATGTTGCACAAGTTGGTTCATGCAACGGGGAAGAGCACAAAATGCAGTTGAAGTGCAGCAACAGGACAATTGCAGCAGGTGAAAATTGATGTTCGCTTTTATTTTGCATGCAGCGTTGACATTGTTGCAGCAGTTGTAGTTGTTGCTGCTGCTATTGTTGTTGCTGTTGCTGTTGTCATATTGCAGGGTAGACAGACTCTGCTTCAATTGGCAGAGTAAATATTAATGAGCGAACGTGTTTAAGCTGTGGTAACTGCTGTTGGCACTACCACTTACATCTAAATGAGGCATCCGCATACACACATTCTCATATTTGCTAAAATTTAAACAAGTATGCGAGTTTGGCTTAAAAGTAATGAAGTGATAATTATGGGCCAACAATATAGTAACTTCATTGAGAGCCGGAAAAGCTGCAGAAAGGGTGACAAGTAGAGGGAAAAAGGGAAATGCCCAAGTCATGCAACGCTCGATTTGTTATGCGTCACTTCGGACTTGCCACACATTGCAACACACCAGAGAGTGTATGTGGCAAGGTCGTCTCTGTCAGCCGGCGGTCAGTGTTTGACAGCGCATGCCAAACAGATGCAACATGCCACATGTTGCGTGCACAATCTGCTGCGTTACTCATAAGCATTTTGCAAAGTTTTATACATTACATTTTATTTTCATTTAGAGTTATTGATAGGCCTGGCAACACCTCCCTGCCTTCACCTCTGCCACGATTAGCCTGAGGCTGTGTTCACCGTCAGCATCGGCTCATCATCACACGCACCTGACGGCTCGATTAGAGGCTTTTTTGCCGTGGATTATGAAAATTGTGTGCGGCACGAAAAGGTCAGTGGTTAAACTGGTTTGCTTTTGGTTTTTTGCAAACGGCGCAACGGCAGCATTTGGTCAAAAACTAGCAGCACTTGCACCCCCCAACACCCCCACCATGACAGTAAGTACAACTGAAACTAAAACCGAAACCGCAAGTGGTGGCTTGCACCAACACACACTTAACCTTGTAGGCCTTGCCACAGTTGCAAATGCAACGACTACAACAATGAATGCAAAACGCCACAACAACACGACGGACGGATTGGCAGGCCAAGGCGAAGGAAGGTGTATGAAAGGCGCTTACCTCAAGTCGCTTGCCACTTGCCACTTGCCATATGCCACATGCCTCTTGGCTCTTAACCTTTCCACAGACAAACACACAGACACACACAGGTATACTGCCAGGAAATGCACAACTGAAGCACGCAGCCCAAGGCAAACCGAAACCAATTGGCTTCAGCTGGCCAAAAAGATACATTGCTCACCGATAGAATTGGCTATGACATTCGCAATCAATGTAATGAAACAAAGCCCATACTTGGTTTTCGTAGAAATTGAAACTTAAACTATTTCTAATTGCCTTTTAATAATGAATTCTACAGAAAATAATAATTGAAATCGATTGTAAATATGTATGTGTATTATTGCGAATATACTTCGGTCAAAATTTAAATTGCATCCTGAAGATATTTTCATTATAAATACTTGCAATGCAAACAGACGACTTTTATGTGCAGAAAATGTATGGCTTTAAGGCTTTAATTGTATTTCAATTATTAAAGAGAGTGCACTTAAAATGTTGAGCTACTATAAAATATAATAAAAATATATAAAGCTGGAAAATCTTTGAGATAAAAGTAACATTTAAGTGCGCTGGCCCATGCCTGGCAATGTTTGTTTACTTAACACTTGAATAGAGGTAAAGATGCAGCGATAGTCCCTTCATTTGTGGTTTGACACAAGTATTTTAACAAGTGATGTTAATGCAGTTAGTCTTCCTGCTGTAATTGATTGCCTCAGAGTGCGAGTATCTGTCATAGGGTTAACCAACTACAAATGTATCTTTTGCTGACATATCGAAACGCATGCCTTGGGTGTTTTTGTTTGTGTTTGTGTCTGTGTCTCGACTGCAAACAGTTTTAATCAGGCGTGCAACTCATTACAGCAGTTGCTCACGTTTTAATTAAGCAGACGGATGGCAATTGCAGCTTGTATCTGATGGCAACGCTAACGGTAATTCATGCGGAATGAAATAAAAACCCTTTGGACTTTCCCGACTTGTCTCTGCAGTTAATGTTTAAGTGGCTTATAAATAGCTACCCACTATAGTTTTTGCCACAATTTAAATTCGAATCCTGTGACCTTTTTAAATGGCTTTCAACGTATCCTTATTATCCTCATAAAACGTGGCAGCAATAATAGTAAGATTATATGACAACACTCACACACAGAGAGGAAACTATTTCAGAGCACAATTGTCAGTGGTGGCAAGTGAAGTCAAGTGATGCCACTTGAGGGTCCTGAGTCCGTAGACTGTGTAAAAGGTTTGCAGCATTCAATATGGCAATGATAGCACAACATTATTTCCGTCTAGAGGGCAACTAGCTAACCTGGCACAGACGGGCGGACAATGGCAGACAACAGACGCAAACCAAAGCGCCACTGGGAGCTAAACAAAAACAGAAAAAACTCTAGCACAATATTTATGCTTTTATTTACAAGACAAGAAATTATTTTTTACCATTGTGTCGTAGTTTGTTTTTATTCACTTTTCAGCTGACTGGCAGTAAGAGTTGTACTGGCCCCGAATGCAGTTCATTATGTTGCCACAAATCCCAGTGCCGCACGGCTCTAACTGACTTTGCAGCCATTAGAGCTACAAATCATTTTGCAGCAGCGGATGGTCTGGGATAATGCAGCATGCTCATCCCTCCATCTCTCTAGCACTCTGACAAGGGATAGGCGACGTAATAAAGTTGTGTGTGCAGGGAATTGGTAAACAAAAAGTGGAAACAAGTGAGTGTGAATGTGTATGTGTGTGTGTGTGTGTGTGTGTGTTTGCACCTTTGATATTACGACACTTTGCAGCTGAAGATTTATGCCGCAATTACCGCAAGTGTAAACTAATTACGGGTTTCTGCTGCTTGCAACCAAACAAAACGAACCCAAGTAAGCGTTAACTTGCAACCTACTGCTGCACGTACTTAAGACACCGCCCCCTACTCCTCTTCAGCTGCCAGCTAGCCACTCAACTGCTCATTAAAATCCAGCTTATCATTTTGAATTATACGCAGTGGTCCGTCCAACAACATTATTTACAGTACTTATACACTGGCTTTAGCTGAAGATATATTTACCGCAAAATCTCAATAAAGTACTATGAACTTTCCCCAACAGATTGCCGAGAAAACAATTCCCATATTTCCTGTAGTCCCTTTTTTTTGGGGACCATTGAAACACCCACACACACACAATAGTAAGAGCCCATTGAAAACTCGCACATACTAGAGCATGGGTATAAATCTTCGTTGTGTGAGGAGGCGGGGAAGGAGCCGGTGTTGTTGTGGACACACCCACATTTTGGGGATTTCAATTTAAAATGAACATCGATTCGGTAGCCTTTTGTTCATTTCATGCTGTAGTAAACATTTTAATTACAACAACTTTGGCTCCATGGGGCGGCAAGTGTAGTCTGGGTGGGCATAGTAAATACCCTGTAGGCGTAGAGTAAATAAACTAAATAAAAAGTAGATGGTAATAAATAATAAAAGTTTAGTAGTTATATATTTTTTATTATTTAAAATAAATTGAAAAAATTATTATAATTTGAATTGTTCAACTGTATTCAAATATTTTCCCTAACTGATATAACCACAGTTTGAGCCTACTCGACTAGTGCATTGCTCACAATATTTTGCTGCTTTTCGCTTTCGCTGTTTCAACGCCTTCAAAGCGTTGGCTGCTTCTGAAGCTCTGGAAGACAATGCGAACTCTTTTTCTCTCTTCTTTGCTATTATTGTTATTGTTATTGTTGTTATTATTGTTGATTGATCAAGCGTCAAGTTGTTGCACTTTTGATTGCTTTTATTAAGTTTTTACTTATTTTGTTAATGACTCTTCAATCAAATCCATTAACAGATGCAAAAAACAATTTACATGCCAGCTTCTAATATCTCACAGTGGGCTCTTGCGATTTTTACTGCTGTTTAATGACAACTGTAAAGTATCTGAAACCGAACAGTTTTTAGTGCGTCACTGACCCGAATTCACTAAGAAAAAATTAAAATCCCAGCTCAAGTAAGTTCGAAAAAAACCTTTCACTTTTCGATGTGCTCGTAGAATAAACTTGTTCGTTGTGCTGCGGCCAAACTAACAGGCGAGATGTATCTTGTATCTTTATGTAACACAAACAAAAACAACAACTAAAAAATATTAAAAAACAATAACAACAACAATGAGCAGATGTAACAACAAATGCAACGACAGCTGTCAGTAGTTGGCAAATGTAGCCACACCGAAGTCTCTGTCTCAGTCGAAGTCGCCTCAAGTCATCTTAAGTCAGGAACTGCTCCTTCATGCTGGCAATGAGCAAGTCATGCTGATGCCACTTGGCCAAAGACAAAAGCCGCCAATGACTATGTCCAACGGCGGAACAGTAGTAGCAGTACTAGTAGTAGTAGTAGTGACTCAGTAACCGGCTCCTAGTTGCACATAATCAAGCTGTAGCTGCTAGAAGACTCTTGTGTACCTATAAGATACTTTTGCCAGCTGCTGTTTGGCTTATTTGAATTACAACTAAATTTACGAGCCCTAATTAGCTAATTTATGACCTAAATACAATTTAGTTTTATTTATTTGGGAATTAGCAATGGCCACAAAACCAATTAACCTTGCGGCCCACATCGAACAGGTGTCGCCTCGCATGAATTATGCCAAAAGAAATAACAAAATTAATACGAAATTTAATTGTTTCATAATTGATGAGCAGCAAAGCGAATAAATACTAAGAATTGTTATATAATTAGTTGAGCAAACAAGGGAATTGTGTAGAGGAGACGAAGGAAATTAATAGAAGATAAGCTGAAATAAATTTTTATATAGAGAATATGAGTTGAATAGAAGCTGGAAATAACTTAATGAGGAATTAAGTAGACAAATGAATTTTCGACTTAAAACCGAAAAGTGTGTTAAAGATTTTCTTGACCTATTTATCTGACTAGCTTATACGAGTATTTCCGATTTCCAAATCTAGAATTTCCTGCCAGATTTGCGCTTTTTCAGCACTAAGCCAAGCGCCAAAGACCAGTCCAGTGCAAAGCGGAAACTAAATGATTGAACGAACCTTTTTAACGTAACATATTTCTACCATATTTTAGCAATATGTATTCTCTGATATAGCTACACATGTTGCAGCAACTTTTGATTGCCGTCACGTACTCATTGCCAACCCACAGGGGCGATGGATACATTCTGTGGATGGAACAATGTTTAAAACAAAATGTGGCTTAAGCAATTTGCACCATGACAAATGACAGTAATATTTCAGTTACTAACTTCTAAATGGAGAATTTCACAATTGTACCTAGCAAATTTTCAATTGCATTGCAACATTAATAAATTGGACAGAAATAAATCAGTTAAAGCAGATGCAGGGAGCAAGAGATGGATGCCAAAGAGCAGAGATAAAGCCAAAGTAAAGGGGGATGGCAGATTGCAACTAATTGCAGTCTGTGTAACTGTTGTTTGTTGCTAATGTTGCCGGCTGTTGTCTGTGATATCTTTTAATTTGCCACAAAACGCACAAAATGCCCCTCTACATGGCTGTGTGTGTGTGTATGTGGGTGTGTGTGTGTGGGTGTGGATGTGGGTAGTCAGCAGCCAAACAGCTGTAGCCGGTTGCCAAGCCTGGGAATCCTCTCACTTTTTTCCCATACACTCGCCATTGTGTATGCTGAGCTTGTGTGTGTGTGTGTGTGTGAGTGTGTGTAAATGGTGTGTGTGTGTGTGTGAAATGATGATGAAGATGATGCGACCCAGCTGCCACTACTTCAGCTGGTCGTCCGTTGCCTTCTGCCTTCTGCCTGCTGGATATGACACAGATTACGTAATACGAAATTAACATTTTAACACAATTCAGCAGCAGCAGCAGCAGCCAGATAATGGTGCTGCAGTCCCAGTGCAAGCAAGAAAGAAAGCAGAGAGAGAGCAAGAGGCGGCGACAGAGCTTATACATCAAATGGGGAGCTGAAATTGCCGCCTCTGTTTGGGGCAAGCTCATCAGTCTTTGTAGTGGCGTGGTCAGTGAGCTGCACACCATACACACACACACCACACACAACGGCTAGGATCAGGGGCTTTCACACACGCACACACACTGACACAGAGACAGTCACACACTTAGTTAGTTGCGCCTCTTGCAATCAATTATGCAATTAAAGCTTTACACGCGAGCGAACAAGTAGCAATTGCAGCTTGCAATTGCAACTTGCCGCCAAATGAGGCAAATTTCCAATGCGCTGGCGTCGATTTGACACAGCGACAGCTTCCCCAGTTGCAGAGGCTATCGATGAGTGGCCACAATGCAGTGGCTGCATTATGTGGCATCCAGATACATTTACCATTTACCATTTGGCACCATCGGCTCCACTACTCGATGCTGTCTGCTTGGCCGACTGTCAACTGTGTCGTGTCATCGCCGTAAGTCAGCAGTTTTATTATTCCTTTTAGTTGATTGTTTTTATTGCATTACACTTTGTCTATTTCGTTTCGTATTGTGTGTGCTTCCCATGTGCTGGACCTGCTCTCGCTTCCTCTTGCCGCTCGCTTCATCCACGGAGTCGAGCAATTAGTCGCTTGCGATTTGCAGCTAGTGCAAACAAATTTAGGAAGCGTTTCGCAAATATTTCCATTGAATGCAACTCAGCGCATCAACTCGGCAAATAAAGACGATTTAGCACCCATGCATACCCAAAGTGCAAATCAATTCAATTAAGTATTACTCCACATTACGTATACGCCAGGTCGAACCATTTTACCACAAAAGAAACTAGTACAAGAAAAATGTTTGCGCTCTAGTTAGCTGGCAGAATATCCAGCAAACTCTGAGCTATATTTATTATCTCTTGCTTGACGTCAAGTATACGTCATGTTGCAGCGCAGTTGAGTTAAATTAATTTACCAAATTCATCAGTTTCATTAGCCTGGGGTACTGTCATCGAGTGCCATGAACATTTTCGTAATTTCCTAATTATTACAGCTGTCTAACGTTTTGAGTTGTGCCAACTAGGAAGAAATTGTCAACTGAACAATCATGGGAAAATGCTGTAAAATCTTGAAGCAATGTTTACCTATTTGGTGTTGCATCTTAAAGGATAGAGACGCTGATGCCTCAAATTGATCAATAAGACAGCGGGAGCGGCAGCAGCAACAGCGGCAACAGCACAAAAAGTGAATGGCAGTTGCCGCCTTGGGCTGGAATTGGTCAGAAATTGATGAGATGATGATGGTCGATGGTAGATGGGAGCAAGAAGGGAGAGAGACTGTGACAGAGGGAAGGTATCATCAGTAACTGTCCATTATTACATTTATCTTGTGGCTGAGAGGAAATCTGTCGCTATTGGTATTTCTGTTATATTATGTCTGTTCAATCAGCAAGATGCACATGAATGTAAAAATAACACGGCTAGCTGAGCACACATAACAGAGCCAACAGACTGGACTTGGTCTGATGGATGCGCTTGTCAATCTTGTGACACGGCTTAATTAAATGCTGGCAAAATGTTAATTAAAATCAACTAAATTCGCATTGCCAATATGGCCAACCGAAAAGGTTTGAGCCATCCAGCTAAAGAGCCGCCCAGCTGTGTCGATGACGTGCAGAGGTCAACGTCGGCATATAAATTTGGTGCTCTAACAGGCTTTCTTTGTGTCTGACAGCAGACAGGCGTCCTCTATGGAAATTCCACAATTGAATTGGCCATAAAGCGAGAAGGCTCGTTTAACAACTGGTTACGTATGGTAGTAAACTGTTGGTGCTGCTGTTACTGCTGTTGCTGTTGCTGTTGTTGGGCTGTTCGTCACCCGCAACGCTCCGCCTGCTGGCTGTGACCCAAACACTTCCTGGAAACCACAAAACCAAACTGATCGCCAGTGCGACAAAAGGTGGCATCTTTAGACACAGCCAGACAAGACGAAGTTGCCAAGTTGCCAGTTGCACACGTACTCTTGGCAGACGTTGCATGTGCTGCATAAATCTTTAGCTCATTTATTTATTTAAAATACATGTACTCGTATTACTGCCTCTGCAGCTTATGTGAACTGGCATAGCTGGCTTCACCTAACAGCAATCAATTCATCTTCAGGTCGAACCCATAGCCAGGATACAATTGAAAAGCAATTGACTTAAGACTGGCTGCCATTTAAGGCTGATCTCTAGCATTAGCCTTTCGTACTGGCAAGTCAAGCTGTTCACAGTTTGTAATCAGTTTGCTTCAATAAACTCAACGCTATGCGCTCAACAAATGTGATTGCGCATTGAAATATATATATCTTTGCATTTCCATGAAATGACGATGGAAAATGCAAATATTCAGCGTTACTCACGCTTGCCCACTCGCAAGAGGCACCAGAGAAAAGCGAAGCGGAACAAGTGTTTTCCATAAAAAGAGCTAAACTCTAGGCATTCAGCCGGAAAATGCTCAGCACACTTCACTCTGTGTATGTGTGAGTGTGTGGGAGGGGCTGCATAAATATTTAAAACAGATTTCAAATATCGCAAGAAACTCTTTTTGGTTTCGAAATAGAAACGCCACGAAACGCCAAGGATTCGAGAAAGGGGTTTAAAAAGGATTTCGCAATTTGCATTTGCCATTTATCTAATACGATTTTTGGCTGTATGCTCCTGGCTAATGGCCAAATCCATTTGGCTACAAATTAGTTTTTGCGGTCTAAAAACTACCGAGAGTGCTTTCACATACTTTACCCTTACCCACTGTATATAGAATGGAGCTTAGTGAGACTTACCTTGCGCTTAGACCGTGCCATGCGTTGGTCTCGCGAGTTCTCCGCCTCACCTGGCGGACGTTTGCCCCATACGGCAATAGCGATGCGTGTGTAGGTGAATATCAGCACCAGAAGTGGCAGAATGAACTGCAGCGTAAACAGCGCCAGTGTGTAGTAGTATCCCTGCTGCACCGATGGCCAATGCTCGCGGCAAATGTATCTGATGCCAGCCCAAGGACACACCAACACGATGACAGCAGCAGCAGGAAAAGGCGGCGTACATGCAATAAAATTCAAGTAGAGCAAAGCGTACACAAAAGATTGCATTAATATGGAGAGGATGCTGGGTGTTGTGTGGGAGGTGGGAGATGGGAGGAGGGATGGACACAACGAGGCAGTGACAGAAATGCAGTTCGTTTCATGCTGCTGTCAAATGCAGGGACACTGTCCACAGATGCACACACAACAACAGAATCACGCAGCACTACCAGCCCACTCAATTTCATTTTTATGCTAAGCTCTTGAAACTCTGCTCTCTTCCTAACTTCTACACCCGCAGCCGTACCACTTGGCTACAATAAAACTATAACTATGGGGCAATAGGTTAAAATTACATACAAATAACATTTTTGTATTGATAAATAAAATTAAATCACTAAAAAATATTTAGTTGTCTAGAATATCATTTGTGATAGTCATTATGGCGAAAGCTTTTATTTTATTCTGATTTAATATGTTGCAGTATGGTATTAAACAGTATATTACTCATACGATATGTTGTGCTATATCTTAAAAGTTTAGTACAGTGAACAATCAAACTTTATTCATTCAATTCAAGAATATTTACTAGTTTTCTATGTATGTGTATCAGAACTTTATACTTTATATGAATTCACCATTTTATAAATTTATTAAAATATTAAAATATTTCTTGTATTGGGCCCATTGTGCCGGACTACTGGCCAGCATTGCCTGTTTGTGATGGTTCTGTTTCTTTAGAGCTCGGCCCTACTGATGTTGCGGTAATTAGGCACGTTCTTTGACAGAGCACAGATTGCCAGCATGCTCGTATGTATATACTATGTGCAACATTAACGTGCCACACATTCTGTGGTGCAACAAACTAAGCTGATAGCAGTAATTGAATGCACAACGAGTAGCTGCGCAATTTTAACAATATGCCAAACTGTTGGCTGTACATCATACCCTTCTACTGTTTAGTTTAAAATGTGTACTAGGATTCAAAGAACTCTTTTGAATTGAACTTCAACTGTTGGTATAAATAACTGATATAGAAGAGATACAGCTACGCAATGAAATCTAGATATTTGCTTAAAGTGTGTAGCTATGTCAATAGTCAACAGTCCAGAAGTAAGTCAGTTCATACTGTTGGCTGTGCTTTTGCTTTTTTGTATACTGATACTGTTACCAAGGCTAATGGCAACTGTGAGTCCTGTGCCTGACTCAAATGTGGCCACACATCAGGCCTTAAGTGCTGCCACTCGGCAGACAATTCCATAAAGTCATTTCTTTAATGCTACACACTTGAAGCATGCTCATTCACACACACACACACATGCTGATAGAGTAGGGGTAGTCAGTGTTATTATAACATTGTTGTTTTTAATGGGTTGTACTTACTTCTCACATTTCTCGTGCCAGAGGGATGTGGGCACCACCAGACGTGATACCATAGGAATGGGGAATGCAGTGGCCAGCGCAATAAACCAGATGCCAGCTATAATAAATTTGGCATAACTGTAAAAAAGATAAGAGTAGGAAAAGAGTTCTGCTATAAGTATTAAGAACAGTGGGACGAGCAAGCAAATAACTGTTTACAACAATATGTATGATTCTAAATATGCTAATAGTTAATGGCAGCTAAACATGTTGAGACATATTCAATCCAAATCGTTCCACTATGCAACAGACTTCCTTTACTTTGCGACAAATTCCTTTAAATAGCGTTTTATATTCATGACGCAGTAATGTTACGCACACAGACAGAATGACGGAAGGACATAGAACACTGTGCACGCAAGCGAAAAAAAGGAAGAAAAAAAAAACACAAAGTCATCGTGATCTTGTGTATCATGTGAAGTGAGCTTTGCCCTAAGACGGAGCTGCGTGCAAGTGAATTACAGCCGGGGCGGCCTGGATAATTATGAACCTTATTTACTTTATGTCTCGCAAATATTTGTAAATGCCACGAAAGCCACGCTCCTAGGCGCCGGCACGCACTCCCATTGACAGGGCGTGTCATAAATTTAGTCCTCCATTGACTGAGGCACTCGACACCCCCTGTGCCACTCCGGCTTATCAGAGAGCCACACATTTAACCGCTATTAGGCAGCGACTGCCTGGAAGAGCGGGCAAGTGTAGGAGCGGGATCCTTTGTATCCTGTTACAAAGCAAATTGACATTCAATGGCCACCAGTAGCCGAGCTGTGCAGGATTTGCAGCAGCTGCCGCATAGCGACTTGAGTTTTGGGTTACTGTTTAAACCAATTAACACGACAAGACCACCAACGCAGTACGTGCTGGCCATCATAAAAAGCATTGGATATTCTCCTCTTGTTGTTGTTTTTGTTGCTGTTCCCGTTCCCGTGGGATGACGCTTTTAGCGAGTGCCCATCCAAATGCCTAAAGCGTCAAGCAATGCAAATACGCAAGCGGGCACTTAACGGCGCCAGAGCACGACTCCGCCCCGAATGCCGGAACAACCTAACATAACAAATGCTTCTGCATGGAGAGGCTTTCAATTAGCTTTTATACGCCTGCAATTAGCCCGAGTCCTAATAGCTCAGCTTTGCATATTTTAGAGAAGGAGAAAGTGGAAATAAGAATGATAGTAAACCATAATATAGAAGAGCTTTAGCCAATCTACACAAAACGTAAAGATTTCTATCCATTATAATTGAATTATTTATAGAATTTTTACTCTATATGTTTTCAACACTTACCGTTTGGTGATGCGCGGTCGCAAGGGCCACATGATGGCTATGTATCGATCAATGCTGATGGCCACCAGTGTGTATGCGGTGACCAGCACAGAAACCACTTGGGAGTAGTTGACGAAATGGCAGAGCACAATGCCAAAGGGCCAGTAGTTGAGAATGTACTGTGAGATGAAGGATGAGGGCACACAGAACAGTGACATCAGAATATCTCCCAGAGCCAGATTGGCTATAAAATAATTGGTAACAGTGCGCATTCTTGGCGTGGATTGCACTATGTAGCAGACGATGCCATTGCCAAGTAGGGCAAAGATCAGTATGGGAATGTATAGCAGGTAGACAACACTCTTAAAGTATACGCTGGACCACAGATCGTCCGATTGGCTCTCGTCATCGTTGCAGGTGAAGTTCATCAATACGGTCACATTGAAATGCTCCGTTGTGGCTGCTGCTGTTGTTGCTGTTGCTGTATAGACAGCATCCATAGTTCGCATCGACAGATCTGTAGAGTTCTCTGTGTACTTTAACGAATCGTTCACATTCTGAAAATCATCAGCACCCTGGAGCAGTTCCTGCTCTGGTGCTATATAGTACATTCGGTCATCATTTGACAGCAATCGCTCAAATCCCAGGTGGCGACTATGCCAGGTGAGGCTGTAAAAGTCCATTGTGGCCAAAGGGTATATTCTGGACGAGAGTTATACCGAAAACTTTAAGTGCTTCATAGTAACATAGTTTATCTGTAAGCAAAAGAGCAATAAATCAAATACGTTTGTTAGTCAAGTGCACTTTATTTAAATATGTATAGCATACTTTTGGGCTCAAACTCAAATATCACACCTGCAATTCAAAATGAAATCAGATTTGACTATTTGCTCTTTAACAATTTGTCTGCCAAGAACACTCAACAATTATTAATAAATACTTAAACTTGACTTGGCCAAGCAAAATTTAAAAAAAAAAATGCCATCCCCACCGAAAATACTGTTGCATACTTTAGGGTGGGGATTGTATAAGACTTGCATGAAATATCGCAAACTATTTGGGATAAAGTGAATAATCGCCACGGCATGGTCGAAATGCATGTGAATAAATCACATTGGCACGCCCCCTCTGAAACGCCCACACAACACGCCACATCAAGAAACAAGCGAATGAAAACAAAATCGACCAAAAAATACACGTAGCAATGCAAAATGTTTCTGGGGTGCGGTAAGACTCTAATGACAAATGACTCGCACTCACTTCAATTCAACTTTTTCTTTACATTCGTATATACACACACTCGCTGAGTAATAGCAGTGAAATATACAAAGCTCTGACAACAGGAAGAACAAAATGCAAAGCGATGCGGACCTAAACAAGAGTAAGCTAGAAAGACAGTCAGTAGGACGCAACTGACGTAAAGTATATGCCATTTTGAGTTATGTATTTTAGGTATTATGGGCTACTTATTGATGATAGAATATGATGGAATATGATTGATGCTGATAACTTATAGAAAGAACAACTGAACTGTCTAGACTTGGCTTGACAAGGTTAACTAAGAATATATACACCTTATACAGACCTTCTACATCTGCAGCTTTACGCATATTATAAGAGGTGTTGAATATAACATTTTTGATTGACATTAAGTTACTTGTATTCGCACTCAAATATGGAGCGGAATAATAAATGTAATATTTCATAGGTCACATGACTTAACGAAATTCTTGAATGAAAAATTGAGAACAAGGCATAGAATGGCTTTAAGTTACTTCTCTTGGTTCTATTTGTGTTTTGTTTTAATTGCATAAATAAATTAAAATGATAAGTAGATTAGCTTGCGTCAACAACTCTAGACAAGCCAAGCAACAAAATGCGAAATTTAGGACTAAAGACGAGTGTGCGAGTGTTCTGACGCAATGAACACGCAGTACGCGTACTTGAATATGTGAAAAGAAGTCATTTCAACTTTTATTGCGAGTCGTTTTAATGTCTCATTGAATAAACTCTGACACCGTCTGACTGACAATACCAGCAAACATCCCTCATAAGCTGCGTGTGTGTGTGTGTGTGTTTGTGTGTCTTGTAAATGCCGGAAAAGGATATCAGGCAAGTAAATTGCTTATCTCAGCGCAATAATGAGACACTCGCCGAGAGTGTATGTGTGTGGGTGTGTATGTGAGTGTGCGTGACTTGAGTATTTGTCACTGCTGCGCCTTCGAAGCCTTGTAGCTACTGCTGCTGCTCCTACTGTTGTCCTGTGTTTTATCAATTATCCTGGCAAATTCCAAAATCCCGGCAGAAGCTTCATAAAATTTCAACAGACATTTAAGTGCCTTGGGATTTGTTATTGGCATTTTTGCCCAAACATGAGGCATAATGAAAAGAATTTGCCTTTAATTTCTATTTTCGATTACAATAATGTGATGCCCCTTACCAAGGAATTTACGGCATAAATATTCAATTAAAATTTGCGCAAGGAACTGACACAATATACAGGCAGTGACAGACAGCGAATAACATTAAATCCCTTGAGAAACTAAATGTGAATGGGCATCATCGGAAATGTTCTATTCAATTAAAAGAGCACATCAATCTGACAATACAAAAATTATCTTCGAAACTGTATATTTAAGCAAAAGGACTGCTTCTCCGTAGAATTTCTTACATGTCATTAGGCAGGCGGTGTAATTCGTAGAATACGAGCCTGTTAATGAAAACTCATCAATTTTATATTAAGAAAACATACAGCATGATGTGCCTGGCATACCAAAGTCAATAATTAACTTGGCGATGTGATGGAAATGTGATGCCAATGGGATGCGGATGAAATGTGGCAGTGTAATCGAAATCAAGATGAAAATCGAAATGAAAATGAAAATTAAAGCATGGCGAGTGCAGCCAAGTAGAAATCACTTTCTATGTGGAAACATGAACATAATAGTATTCTAAAAAAATTGTATATTATAAGAAAACTCAAAATAAATTATGGGAAGCAGAAGAGAAGCACGTACAAGATGAATATAAAGCACGTGGAAAAGCATGAAACGGATTTGTCTATACAAAGTACTAAAGTAATACATTAGCATTGGGCGAGACAGACATACACGTGTGTGTGTGGGTGTGTGTGGCCTCAAATGTAGCTGAGGCAGCGCCAGTTGGCCGTAAATCAGATTTGATCGGCTTAGTTGCATGTAAATTCATTTAGCGCGCTTTTAGGCCGAGCGCGAAAATGGAAAAGCTAGCAAAAGCTTTCTTCAAGTAAAAAAAAAACAGGTGCGTAGCCATAAATTCAATTTACACAAACAAAAAAGTATGAAAAGCTAAACAAAATATGAGTGAAAAGAAAAGTATATATACTCGTATAAGCCTTAAGCGAAATATCTTCAAAGCTATAACTGCAGCTCATATTTTCATTTTACTTCATTGTACTTTAGGATTTTCTGTTGGATTACAGACGTGCTACGTTGTTTATATTTTCTTCTTAAGTCCGGCAGATAGGATAGCCAGAGAGATGCCACAGGATGGCCAAGAAAGGAAAATGGCTCAATACAGCCAGAAGAATAGATAAGGCCAAGCGAGTATTTGCCATTGCCAAATTGCTTTCGAAACCAACACAAAGTATAACCAAAATGTTTGGATACAGTGAGAAAAATCAAGCATTGATATTTCAATATTCATTTATGTTATAGAATGTCTGAAATATATAATAATTGCTTTCAAATTGAAGTACTGCTTATGTCAGTCAGTCTTAGTTCTAGAGTAAATTTATAGTCAATTATTTGCTGTGTAGACACTCTAGCTACTGTTTGTCTTTCTAGCAAACGACATTCATATGGCTGGTTGGTTGCTTTGCCTTTGCCCTCTCCACTCCCCTCATCCACTGAGTCATTCATAGAGTTTCTTGCGAGTGTTTGTAATTATAATTAATGAGCAACATCAAGTGTACTTGACTGTCTCGACTAAGGCGAAAGGGCATAGGTAAGTGGGCGTATGCCCATCACTATTGTCACTTGTGTCTGAAGTGTGGATATGTGATGGGGAAGGGTGTGTCATGGTTCTTGATAGTCCTCTAGTATTCCCAACTAACTGCTATTTAAATGGGTGACTAGTGGCGCCAAGAACTCAGCAGGCGCTACGCCCTTCATGTGGCCTAATTAGCCAATCTTAAACTACGTACGTATACATATGTGAGTCAGTGTGTTTGTGTGTGTGTATTTATGTCACAGGTTGTTGGTATTTCCGCTGGATTACTGCTCACGTGGTCTTCCACTTAATCATTAGTGTTTGTCGGATTTCACTTGAGAATGGAGAATTATTTTAGCATATTAACACATGCTTTTTACACGTAACCCAAAGGACTCGCAATTTATATGCTGATAAGGTTGATTTATGTGTGCTATGCAGTAACTCGTACTAATAAATGGTATAGTGGAATTTACATAAGAATTGCAGAGTCCAACAGGTCTGATGGGGGACTAGGAATGTAAACTGACGGCACCTTTATCAAATATTAGACTGACATCACTTCAGCTGATAAATTAATAAAGTCAATACGCATCACATGTAAACAGGCTTTGCTATTCAGACCTTTTTAGACGATTAATTTTGGTAATCAAATGTGTAAAAATGTTAAACGTATTACCCAGTCTTCGCTTTGTAATGCGACACCTTTGGAAATGCGATTAATTTGAATTCCATTGAATTTCGGGCCTAGCTCTTCCCATTGCCCTGGCTACAGTCCACAAAGGCAACTTTATAAAATATTTAACATAATTAAGCGAAGCAGCCTTCGGCCTGACCAGGCTCCACTCCCCCTCATCGAGACTCTCTTCATTCTATAACTCAATTATTTTTTAATGGTCTGCAACAATAGCTGGAAATTCAAGCGGAAATGTGTTAATTAATTACAACTAGTGCGATAACATGTAATGAAATCAATTTCTCGTAGAAAGCTCTGCAAAAAATCCTTTAATTTGCTCATATGAATTTTATTATTACTAACAATTTTTGCGATTTTAATGAACGTGTAATTTGATTATTAATTTGCTGTTAGGGTGACCATATATTTTATGACGCTGCCTAAAAGCACGCCATACTTTTATGGCGTTGTTAGCGCTGGTCTTTGTAATGGCTCTACAATTTTTGCTGGTCATTAAATTCATAAACTTCAACCGCAATAAACAGGATAATCAGTTAAACAGGAATGGAAAACTCATTAGTGACATGACGGTGCCATTTTAGAGGCGGCACTTGTTGACAGTCTTGTGTTCAGATTGGCCCATTGATAAGTTGAAAGGCGTGGGGTCTTAGAAGAACTTAAGCCTCCAGTTTATAGCCTATAATAGGTACTTATTAATCCCATTGACGTAGTGCATTAAGTCCGCAATCAATGGTATTACAAAATTCTGCACTGTTAACAGTTACATACTGTTTTGATATGGTCAAGACAAAGAGCAAGTAACACTCGCACTCTGGCCGAGTGGTACTGATAAGAATTATTTAATTCGTGGTGGGTAAGGTGCAATATGAAATTTAAATACCAAAAATAAACCAGCCGCAGGTGGTATTAAGTGCTTTCTGTTGTCAAATATTTCAATCAGTCTGGGCCACTCGAGTGTGTTTTGCCACCCTGGCACAGTCTAGGGGTTCTAGTGCGTAGTTAAACGACTGAAATGCCAATTAAAAGATAAATGTTTGAAAGTTCATGACAATCGGCAAATTCTATGTATGACTATCAGATGCTAATTTCTTTATCGGAAGTATTTGATTAACCGGTAAGCCAGGCGATAATGGTACTAGCCCACGGCCTATAAAAGGCGTTTGCTGACCGTAACATGGTATCAGTTATAGAATTCCCATCATGAAGACTATTTGCCTATTAGCATTCGTTGCTCTGGCGGGTAAGAACACCCACAAATAGGGCTTCAAAGAATGCTTTGCATTAACAGATACTCTACGAATAGCTACCGCATACGCTCTGGAGGAGCAGGACCGTGTCAACGGCGAGAACGGTTGGTATGTCCCCCAGAAGGACGGCTCCTTCGAGTGGATTGACATGGATGAGGCTGAAGAGTGGTTGGAACGCCGGGAGCTGATTGAGGATCGCGGTCTTTCTTCCATAACCGACCCTGTTACGTTCTATCTGTACACCAGGAAAAACCCCACCAAGGGTACGAAGATTTCTGACTCTGCCAAATCCATCAATAAATCCAACTTCAATGCCGCCCTCCCCACCAGGTATAGTGTATCTTTTAATTACAAGATCATCCCGTAAATCCAAATATCCTTAGATTCGTCATCCACGGCTGGACCCAGAACTACAGAGCTGCCATGAACAAGAACATCCGTGATTCCTGGCTGGGCCGTATCGACTGCAACGTCATCGTCGTCGACTGGGCTCGTGCTCGCTCCGTGGACTATGCTTCCTCAGTTGTGGCTGTGCCAAAGGCTGGCAAGAAGGTTGCCTCCTTCATTAACTACCTCGTCGCCAACCATGGACTCAAGGTCGACAATGTGTATGTCATTGGTCACAGTCTGGGTGCCCATGTTGCTGGCTACACTGGCAAGAACACCAAAGGTCAGCTGCAGACCATCATCGGTCTGGACGCTGCTTTGCCCCTGTTCAACTACAACAAGCCCAACAAACGTCTCAATGCCAACGATGCTGCCTATGTGGAGGCCATCCATACCAACGGCGGTCTGCTCGGCTTCTTGAAACCCATTGGCAAGAGCGACTTCTACCCCAACGGTGGCGAGAGCCAGCCTGGCTGTACCCTGGATGTAACCGGTGCCTGCGCCCATGCTCGCTCCTGCACTTACTACGCCGAGGCCGTGGCTGAGGATAACTTTGGATCCATCAAGTGCACCGACTACCAGAATGCCGTCGCCAACAGTTGCGGCAGCACCTACAGCAGCACTCGCATGGGTGCCGATATCAACGCATACATGGCTGATGGTGACTTCTATGTGCCAGTGAACAGCAAGGCTCCATTCGGTATGATCAACTAAATTACTATGAAGCAATAAAGTCAAGCAATCGCAAAACAAAAACATCCTACTCTTTGTTAATCCACTAAATTTATGACTACAACCTTACAACTGAATGCCAAACCTTGAGTTAACAAAACAGTTGGTTTATAGATTATAAAAGCAGGTCGTAAAGCTGTCATCTTAGCAGTCGCTTAGAAAACACTTTATGAGAGTTATATGCAACCCGAGTTTGGTTCTCACGCAGTTCATAAATCAGCACATCGACTCTTGATGCCATCGATAAAGCTTCATTATCAGTGAATTTGTGAAAAGGAAGCGCAAACAAACGGATTTTTTAATCAACTCAACTTTATCTGCATTATTTTAATCAATTTTCGAGTGCTTTTAAAACGATGACGATAATTGTCTAAGCGTGCTCTTGTCTAGTAACTACTATATAAAGACGAGCCCCATTCCACACATTACAGATTTTCAACTGTAAACCCAACATGAAGACACTTCTCATTCTTGGACTCGCCGCTTTCTGTGCTACGGGTAATATTAATAACCTCCTTATATGGAAAGGAATTTCATTAACCTTCATCTTTTCCAGTGGCTGCCGTGCCTGTCGCCGAGGAAGACCGTGTTCACGGTGAGAACGGCTGGTATATCCCCAAATTGGATGGCACATACGAATGGATTGACATGGATGAGGCCGAAGATTGGTTGGAGAAGGGCGAACAAATGGAAGGACGCCTCAGCACCAATCCTGTCTCATTCTATCTATACACAAAATCCAATCCCACCAAGGGTAAAGAATTGAAGATTAAGGGTTCATCTGTCTCCGACTCCCATTTCAACAAGGATCATGGAACCCGCATAGTCATCCACGGCTGGACCCAGAACTACAAGGATTCCATGAACACCGAAATTACCAAAGCTTGGCTGTCACGAGGTGACTTCAATGTCATTATTGTGGACTGGTCTCGTGCTCGTTCTGTGGACTATGCCTCCTCTGTGCTGGCTGTGCCCGGTGCTGGTGAAAAAGTGGGTGAATTTATCAAATTTCTGCGCGACAATCACGGCATGTCTCTGGATAACCTGTACGTCATCGGTCACAGTCTGGGTGCCCAGGTCGCTGGCTATGCTGGTAAGAATGTTGGTGAGGGAAAGATTCACACTATTGTTGGCCTGGATCCTGCTCTGCCCCTGTTCAACTACAACAAACCCAATAAGCGCCTGTCCTCCACTGATGCTCAATATGTGGAATCGATTCAGACTAACGGTGGCAAACTGGGCTTCCTGAAACCCATTGGCAAAGGCGCTTTCTATCCCAATGGTGGACAGAAGCAGCCCGGATGTGGCTTGGATGCCACTGGTGCCTGCTCCCACGGACGCTCTGTGACCTACTATGCTGAGGCTGTGAGCAGGGACAACTTTGGCACTATCAAGTGCGGCGACTACGAGGATGCCGTGGCCAAGAAATGTGGCAGCACCTACAGCAGCACTCGTATGGGTGCCGATACCAATGCCTACATGGTCGATGGCGACTTCTATGTGCCAGTGAACAGCAAGGCTCCATTCGGCATGATTAACTAAACAATTGTGTAAACTTCTGTCACAATAAATGCATATTAAATAAATATATTTGTTATATATTTATAAATAATGTAGAAGAGGTGGCTACCTTTAAACAATGTAGAAATGCAAATGGTAAGGCTAATCCTTAGGTAGTACCCTTTATCAAATATATGAAAGTTAGTCAGTTTTAATCGCTCCATTACCGAAAGGAAAGACCATAAGCACCATCAAACCTACTCAAAACTACAAGCTCAGTTGTGTGTGAGCGAATTGAATGTATATAGAAATTTAATAGATCCGATTAAAAAGAGTGCAATTAGATAATACGCATTACAGTGAAAGCTCTCTTGGGAGAGCCTACCGCCTCCCAACTTATATCCGCACAAAACGGTGTGTTCGTTTAAGAGAATAGATACAATACATCCGAGTATAAACATTCAACTGTATTAGCAAAAGGTTTAATTTCAATGCTGCATTCGTATAAGGGGGGTGTCCATAATGGAGTTTTCACTGTAATTATTTGAAACATTCCAAACTCATCTTGTTGTTATACTCTTCACTTCTAACAATTATTTGCTACATTCATTTATTCATTCATTTATTCATTCATTCCCTTTTATAATATGTTTATGAATGGAAATGTAGTCAAATTCATATCAATCCCTTCTATTTGTATACGCAGTATTAAGTTAGGCACTCTTAGCTGTCTCATTTCCTTTAAAGCCCCACACGAACAGAGATAAGAGTGCAGCCGTCAGCATGAATTAATGTTAGAAAACAAATTCTTAGCTGGGTGTATGATTATTTTTAGAAGGTGTACCAATTGAAAATAAATTATCTGATCGCGAATAAAAGAAATCTGAAGTGCATCTCAGAAGGTACGATAAGCTGAAAGTGTTGCTATAAAAGGCTGCGGCCGATCAGCACCATTAATAGTTGGGATTCCAGAATGAAAGTATTCGTTGTTCTAGCAGCTTTGTTGGCGGCAGGTAAGTCCTTCATATATGATTAAACACATCTGTATATTGATATATAATATCCCTTTCTAGTGAGCGCTCTGCCCGTGGAGGAACGCATCAATGGCGAGAATGGCTGGTTCATTCCTCGCACAGATGGATCCAGTTATTGGATTGATCTGGAGGAAGGGGAGCAACTGCTGTCAAACGGAGAACTGATGGAAGGTCGCATTAGCACCAATGCCGTCAGTTTCTATCTTTATACCAGCTCCAATCCCAAGAGTGGAGAGTCGATCAGTTCCAGTGGATCATCCGTTGCCAAGTCCCACTTCAACAAGAATCATCCCACTCGTTTCGTGATTCATGGCTGGACACAGAGCTACACGGATTCCATGAACACCGAAATTACCAAAGCTTGGCTGTCACGAGGTGACTTTAATGTCATTATTGTGGACTGGTCTCGTGCTCGTTCTGTGGACTATGCCTCCTCTGTGCTGGCTGTTCCCGGTGCTGGTGCCAAGGTGGGAGAAATGATTAAATATCTGCACTCCACCCACGGCATGTCTCTTGACAGTCTGTATGTCATTGGCCACAGTCTGGGTGCCCAGGTTTCTGGCTACGCTGGCAAGACTGTTGGTGAGGGTAAAATTCACACCATCATTGCCTTGGATCCCGCTCTTCCTCTGTTCAGCTACGACAAACCCGAAAAGCGCCTCTGCTCCACTGATGCTTACTATGTGGAATCAATTCAGACCAACGGAGGCAAACTGGGTTTCCTGAAGCCCATTGGCAAAGGCGCTTTCTATCCCAATGGTGGACAGAAGCAGCCTGGCTGTGGTACTGATGCCACCGGCTCCTGCTCCCACGGTCGCTCCGTGACCTACTACGTTGAGGCCGTCACCGAGAACAACTTTGGTTCCATGCGTTGCGGTGACTACGAGCAGGCCGTGGCCAAGGAGTGCGGCAGCACCTACAGCAGTGTTCGCATGGGAGCTGATACCAATGCCTACATGGTCGCTGGTGATTACTATGTTCCAGTCAACAGCAAAAATCCCTTTGGCATGATTAACTAAACACTGATAATAATATCTGATTAATAAATACCGTGTATATATAAAATGAAATACGGTCTTGTTGTATATGGAAAGGTGAATTAATAATTGCTTTTGATAAGTTTCCGTTAAGATGAAACACATAAAACCTATACCTGAGTAATATTATAATAATTATATTGCTTATGTCACTGTTACAATTGCCTTTCCAAGTGTATATACCAATTAAAGAGGTATACTATAACTTTAACGTATTGGATTAACAAATACCTCCATCGCATGATCAGACCACCTCCACTTATCACAATGAACTTATCATGCACAAGTAGAGTTGTCAAGATATCAAGATTATGTCTGATTTTATCAGACGTCACGTTTACTTTCAATCCTATTTAATATCAGGCTTTTGAAAATGAAGTTATCTAATCGAGTCCAACCGTTTTCGTTTTAAGATTTAAAAATTTTGTTGCAATTTTAAATCTTTGTGAATTTTTGCTATCGATAACGATTCATTTCCCGGCTATTTAAGTGTATTTTGACTACCTAGGCCCCTGCCCATGCGATAACCGGACCACGAGTGTAAGTGGAAATACGGGGCTATAAAAGGCAGAGATTGCTCCTCAAGTGCCATTGATTGTTCGGATTTCAGCATGAAAGTGTTTCTAGTTCTAGCAGCCTTGTTAGTCGCTGGTAATTTAATTTGTGATTAATTTGTATTAAGTAGTGAACTTATTAACAAACCCTTGTGTTTTCCAGTAAGTGCGCTGCCCATTGAGGAGCGCATTAGCGGAGAGAATGGTTGGTACATTCCCCAGTTGGACGGTTCCAATGTCTGGATGGATCGCGAGGAAGCCGAGCAAATGTTATTGAGCCGCAGTTCAATGTCGGATCGTAGCTCGAAAGACGTAAAATTCTATCTGTACACGAAGTCTAACCCCACAGTCGGCAAAGAAATCGAAGCCACAGATGCATCTATTGTTGCCTCACACTTTAACAAGGAGCATGGAACTCGATTCGTAATTCATGGTTGGGGTGGTCGCTACACCGACAGCATAAACACAAATATCACCGAAGCCTGGTTGTCCAGGGGCGAGCATAACATCATTGTTGTGGGTTGGGATGCCGCCCAGTCATTCGATTATATCTCCTCTAAGCTGGCGGTACCTGAAACAGGCGCCGTGGTGGGCGAGATGATCAAGTATCTACACTCGAAACATGGCATGTCACTAGATACCCTCTATGTCATTGGCCACAGTCTGGGCGGCCAGGTGGCGGGCTTCACTGGCAAGACTGTTGGCGAGGGAAAGATTCACACAATCATTGGCCTGGATCCCGCATTGCCCTTATTCAGCTATGATGAGCCGGAGATGCGTCTCTGCTCCACTGATGCCTACTACGTGGAGTCTATTCAGACCAATGGAGGCTTGAAGGGCTTCCTCAAGCCCATTGGCAAAGGCGCCTTCTATCCAAATGGTGGCAAAAAGCAGCCCGGATGTGGCACGGATCTCTTGGGTACCTGTGCCCATGCTCGCTCGGTTACCTACTACGTGGAAGCTGTGACCCAGGACGATTTCGGTACCATCAAGTGCAGCAACTACGAGAACGCTGTGGACAAGGAATGCGGCAGCACCTACAGCAGCGTGCGCATGGGTGCCGATACCAATGCCTACATGATCGATGGGGATTACTACGTTCCAGTGAACAGCAAGTCGCCTTTCGGCAATATACACTAGACCAATCCCTAATCTGCACTATAAAAGTAAATAAAGTTAGCTGAGTAATTAAATATTCTTACTGCGAGTCATTGTGTTTATTAGCTGTTATCGCCATCGAGATAGGGGGGATTGAAAGCCAGCCACATGGGGGCTCGGTGCGATTCAAGTGCATAGGCACACGTCATTGATTATTGAGGGGCCTGAGCAGGGCGGATGTAAAAAAGGAGTTGGGTGCTTTGAAAAAGTGAATTCAATTAATGTGATGCGAGAGTTGTTTTCAATTGTATTGCTCTTATTCACAGGTAAATTGATTACTTCAAAAAAGTTAAAGATCAGCCAATATTGACGTATTCAATTTCAAAATTCCAAAAAAATGTGTTGATATTGAACCAATTATCAAATTATTTCGAGCTAAATAAATTAGAGCATAGACTTGAGCTCGCGAAATCACACACATAATTTTTTGTTTGCGCCCAAAAAATATAAATAAAGCAAGTGGTTTCAAGGGCCGAACATAGTATATATTTATAAGTAAATAGAGCGGCCAGCATTAACGGATTCTGCGGGACTGTCGTGGAATTGAAGTACCGCATTAAAATTAATAATAAATTTGATTTGTCCCGCATGTTTCTAAGTTATTTGTAAGTTATGGCAGGCTTAAAATATAACACGTTAGTAATTTGGGTGAATAAATACAGCATATATTTATGTATTTATTTGTACTTATTTACAACCCAATAAAAGGAAGTCAGAAAGGCTACGACGCTCACAGCCATACATAGATATATACATGGAAATATACGCGTACACAGACACTCGCTAACAAATGATCTTATCCGCAGATATTTGTTTATATACATATATGTTTATATATATATATGTTTATATACATTCTTGCTTCTACATTATATCTTCTGTCTATTACATGCAGTTCTCAGGTGCACAAACTTAATAAACCCTTTGCTTAAAAGAAAATATCGCTTAGGTTCTTGCATATGGGCATTTCCAGGGGTCGCGAACGTACGTTCGTACGCTTTTAATGCAAAAATAAAATAGAAAACAAGCGTTTTCTAAAAAATGTTCTTATGCTTTTTTATAGCATTTTGGTAGCTCTTTGTTTAGTGTAAATGATGGGGTTTATCGAGTTTTCATTTTTTAAATAATGGCAAAAAACATGCTGTCGCGAACGTACGCAAAATAGAAGTCGATTTTGGCTTAATCTAGTAAAATTCAAAAAACAGCGAATTGGGATGGAATATTCTAAAGCAATAACTTTACTATTAAAATGAATTAATGTAGCTTTCTATTAAGCCTATTCCCAAGAAAATATCTCCATTTGTTTTTTTTAAATTGAATTAAGTAACGGTCGCGAACGTACGGGTCGCGAACGTACGATTTTTCTATGCTACTTTATTTGTTTTTAGACCCTGTACTTTAAAAAAGTACAAAAGGGTCTATTAAGATTGTGCAAGTCCGAAATGTATGTAACAGGCAGAAGGAGGCGTGGCAGACCCCACAAAGTATATATATTCTTGATCAGGACGACGAGCCGAGTCGATCTAGCCATGTCCGTCTGTCCGTCTGTCCGTCCGTCCGTCCGTCCGTCCGTCCGTCCGTCCGTCCGTCTGTCCGTCTGTATGAACACCTAGATCTCGGAAACTGTAAGAGCTAGAGACATCATATTTGGCAGTTAGATGCCCCTATAGTGCAAGCAGATCAAGTTTGTTTTAGATTTTTGATACCTGCCCCCCCTCCCCCAAAAACCGCGAAAAACTGCCACACCCACAATTTTAAATATACAAACGTGTGATTTGGCATACAATAATCTGTTGATAATCTCTATCTGTGCTGTGAATTGTAGCTCAATCGGATAATAAACACCAGAGATATTCAAGATTCAATTTCCTCTACTAGGGAAGGGGGGAGCACCGCGAGCGTATGTGTGGTTGCGAGCGACTTTACGATATTCGTGCATGTGTGCGTGTTCGTTAGCGTGTGTGTGTGTGCGAAGGAAAGTACAGGGTCTCCTACTGTCGGTTGAATCCGACTGTAGCTTTCCGAGTTTTTTTTTTGTTTTTTACATCTAATTTTTTTATGAATAACTTCATATTTCCTTTATATTAGATTACTGTAAAGAGATTTCGTAGAAAAAGTGCAAGCATATCATATGTTTTCATTGCGAAATAATTAAATATAAAAATGCCTTTAAAAGTAGCTAAAAGTGAAGAAATTACAGTTTTTTTAGTTTTTAGGCCAAATTCCTAATAGATATGGTATGGATTCATTGTATTATGAAAATTTTGCCATTTCTTTATGATATTTGATATTTCTTTCTTTACACAAAAATACGATAATTATGAAGATTTTCATTTTCGGGCCTGGTTGACCATTTGCCGGATATTCCCATATAAGTATATATGCATACGATAGATATTTGTATATATACATACATCTATCTTTTGTAATTGGAATATACTAGAAAATGACTCGTAAAACTTATCTTTTAGTTTCCAGAGTATCTGCATTATTTATGCATACATATGTACATACATACATACATATACATATACATACGTAGTACCTATAAACCTAAAGGCTGGTTATAACCTATTTAAAATGTGGCACGGGTAGCATTAAGTATGCTGCTATCTCTAAGTAAGACCTATAAAATTGTTAAATTGTCTATTTATTATGAGTACTTGGACTCTAATTAAAGTGGTGCCATATAGTCCAAACGGTCTAATCGGACACGGGCCTATACCAAGTGGTCAAAACACAAACAAAATGCGAAAATTATTGATTCGATTTTATTTATTCCAACTCGAACTGATTAGTTGGACGTCAAAGTGTTATCAAAAGAATGAATGAAATGAAAGGAGGCAGATTATCACGATTCGCAATCGCTCGACAAAATCTGAAGTGGTATGCAGAACATGGCAGTGATTTGATAAACAACCTGCCAGTCTCTATATAAAGAAGGCAAGCGCCATGCTCAAACATCAGTGGAGGTTTACTTTGTTGCCATCATGAAACTGTTTTTCCTAGCCGCATTCTGCGTTTTGGCCGGTAAGTAATAATTGTTTAGCATTAAACATATAAATCCTAAAGCTTTATTTATTTCTAGCCAGCGCCACGGAGCACCAGATCAATGGTGAGAACGGTTGGTATGTGCCCCAGGCCGATGGTACCTTCGAATGGTGGGACAAAGATGTAGCCGAGGACTACCTGACGGCTCATGAGGCACATGAGGGTCGCGGCATGTTGAACCCCGTTACCTTCTATCTGTACACGAAGTCCAATCAGAACTCACCACAAACGATCAAGGCCACCAAAGCCAGCATCGCTGCCTCATACTTCAACCCCAACAATCCCACTCGTTTCACCATCCACGGCTGGACCTCCAGTGCTGAGGACTATGTCAACTATGGCGTACGCAACGCATGGTTCACCCAGGGTGACATGAACATGATCACCGTTGACTGGGGTCGTGCCCGTTCTGTTGATTACGCCTCCTCCGTTCTGGCCGTTCCCGGAGTCGGTGAGCAGGTCGCTGATCTGATCAACTTCTTGCGCTCCAACAATGGTCTCTCCCTGGACAACACCATGATCATTGGTCACAGCTTGGGAGCCCATGTGTCTGGTTTTGCAGGCAAGAACATTAAGAACGGCCAGGTGCACACCATCATTGGTCTAGACCCTGCTCTGCCCCTCTACAGCTACGATAAGCCCGCCAAGCGCCTCAGCTCCACCGACGCCTACTATGTTGAGTCTATTCAGACCAATGGTGGTCTGCTGGGTTTCCTGAAGCCAATTGGCAAGGGCGCCTTCTATCCCAACGGTGGCAAGTCTCAACCTGGTTGCGGTCTTGATGCGACCGGATCCTGCGCCCATAGCCGTTCCGTGATCTACTACGCCGAGGCTGTCTCCCAGGACAACTTCCCCACTTTGCGTTGCAATGACTACGAGCAGGCCGTGGCCAAGGAATGCGGTAGCACCTACAGCTCTGTCAAAATGGGAGCCGATACCAATGCCTACATGGTAGCTGGAGATTATTACGTGCCCGTAAACAGTGCATACCCCTATGGCTATGGCTCTTAAACTTAATATACGATTTGATTATTAATAGCATATAGCAAAAGCTAAAAAAACTGAAGCTCTTATTAAACTTTTGCACAGCTTTTACTCAAAGAAATTACTCAACTCACACTTTGAGTTAATTAAAGAACTTTCAAGTGGGTAATCTAATCGACTCTCCTCATCGTGATTCAAGATTTGGGGAATTGATTTAAGGCCGTGTGTAGGATGTTATCTACGAGGGGAGGTCAAATTTTCTCTAGGTTAATGATGTAGTAGTGCAGTTTCATTTATGGGATGTTTTGTCTTACAGTATGAATATAAGTGAATTATATATTAGAAAATGGATTGATTGATTGGTGATTTGTTTTCCATAAAACCATATCAGATCTATTAACTGAAATGTTGAGGTTTCGATATGATATTTACGTGCACACACATAATGGAACCAACTACAATACAACTGCTTCTTGATTAGTTGCTACTACCAAATTAAGCCCTTATTGATGTATTAACCACTATGATACAATGACTGTATTATGTTCTGCTTTTGGTTTATTCTTTAATCCACCCTATTCTGTACACTATAAATAAATTTGCAAATTATATTTTCACTCAAAATGTGACAATTGAAATTTGCTTTTGTGTGGTTAATCTAATCGATTGGATTTATTTTATGGTCACTGAGCATGCAGACAAACGGGTATATATGGGCGGTTGATCGACCTGAATGGATTCATTATAAGTTTCCAGCTGCAGGCATGACATTGTGGTTGTTCGTAACTATTTGCGTGCTGAGTGGTAAGTACTTTGTACTTGTTTTTTCTTCTGATTACACACTAACAAAGTTCATTCTTCAGTTTCAGTTAACGGCATGTCCATTAAGGACAGGGTCGGGCACGTTAATGGAGTAGATGGTTGGTATGTGCCTACTGTGGACGGTAGCCTGAAATGGTTGAGCATGGTCGAAGCTCAGGAACAACTGGAGGCCTATGAGAGTGTTAATGACTTAGAGATCAGTGAACGGATATCCCTTAATGCAGTTAGCTTCTATTTATACACCCAGAGTAACCCGAAGGAGGGAGAGGGCATTAAAACCACAAAGGCATCCATTGACGAGTCCCATTTCAATCCAGATAACCCCACGAGGTATTGAGTATTGAATAGTTAATGTGATGTAATATATAGTAATTAACTAAAATTCGTCTTTTAGATTTACTATTCATGGCTGGAACTCCAATTATAAGGACGGTGTCAATACCGGAATCCGCGATGCTTGCTTTCTCTCCGGCGATTGTAATATGATCGCTGTGGACTGGTCACGAGGTCGTTCGCTGGAATATGCCTCCTCCGTAGCGGCTGTTGCCTCCGCCGGTGCCAAGGTGGCCAACATGATTGACTTCCTTGTTAAGAACTTTGACATGTCTTTGGAAACACTGGAAATTGTGGGTTTCAGTCTGGGTGCTCATGTGGCGGGACACGCGGCTAAGCAAGTCAAGACGGGCGATGTTCACAAGGTGGTGGGTCTCGACCCGGCCATGCCCATGTTCAGCTACGATAAGCCAGCCAAGCGTTTGTCCAGCAATGACGCCTTCTATGTGGAGAGCATTCAGACTAATGGCGGCAAATTAGGATTTACCAAACCCATCGGCAGGGCTGCCTTCTACCCGAATGGCGGCAAACTCCAACCAGGCTGCGGTCTGGATGTAGCTGGTGGCTGCTCTCACACACGTGCCGTAGAGTACTATGTGGAATCACTTAAGATGGACAACTTTCCCACGATGAGGTGCCCCTCATATGAGAATGCCAATGCGAAAGAGTGTGGCAGCACCTACAGCTCAATTCGCATGGGTTCGGCACAGAATGACATTGTGGCCGTTGGAGAGTTCTACGTTCCAGTGAACAAGGAGTCGCCTTTTGGACTTGGCGAGACTAACCAGGAGTCTACAGTCTTGCCAACTTCTGTAAATCCAACTGAATCTACTATGACTACTATCTCGTACCCGGAAGTGACAACACCTGCTCCAGAGGATGACAAAGATAAGGGCAGTGCTACGAATATCTACATCTTGAATTTAATATTCGTTAAGGCTGAAATCAATAAGTCAACGCCGAATTAAGCTACAATACTAGTAGAAGGCGAAAGTTCTTCCAATAAAATCAACAGCAAATCGAACAGACAGTCTTAATTGCAGGAAGCTAAGCTTTGATGCGAACCCACTTTCCACGCCCCTAGCGTAATCTGTTTTAATTTAATGTGGCTTAAATTTAGGCTGGCTTTAATTACGAGTTTCTGTCCTTCCCTTTTGACGTGAGCGAAAGCACTTTGATGTACTTTACTACAAGCTAAAAGCAGAGAGAGTGTGGCATTGGCAGTCCTGAGGTTGCACTGCGGGAACACTCTTAATTGGGAGCAGACTTTATCTGAGACACAGTTACATTGTTTGAGAGTATGTCACGTACGACTAGCTGACCATCGTCTACCCCGCGTGCCCCTCGTCTCTTTTGTAAATGAGGCACAGCTGATTTAATGTGTAAACGTATTAACATCTTTCTTGTTAATTACCTTTAAATAAAGAAGCATTCATTACGCCAAAGTTAGACAACATTCGATTAATGCCAGCAAATTAAGTGCAAATGTTATAATTATGCTATCACATTAACACATTGCTAAATAGTCCCAGCTGCCTGATACCAGCCTATTTCATTGGAATTTTCCATACCAAATAAATGGTATTATGCTGGGAATTACATAGCTGAACTAAACTTAAATGAATGCATACATAACAAGGTACATAACGAGGTATTTATTATTATATACATCTGAATTTTTAAATCATTTGTGATTGTATCTTTATTTAGGTTTGCAAATTCCATACTCATCGTCTTGACATGACTTGCTGCTGACCTCAAAGTAATCACCTATGTCACATTTCTGCGCAATAAAATCACCATCGATGCATTCCATATATGAAGCACAATCGTCGGGATCTGCCTCACGATCCCCCTCCTTACAGACGTCTGTTGCCACATAGCAGACTCCCGCCTCATCAACAACGCAACTTTTCAATGTGGGATGGAAGTAACTGCCATAGGCACACACTAGACGCACCATTTCACCATTCACGCACTGCAAGTATCCTGAACAATCATTGGGATCTGCTTCCACAATTCCATTCAAACAACTACGCTCAGCTTTACATATACCATTCAGGTCGGTGAGGCAGACTGAGTTGGCGGCATTGAAGTAACTGCCGCTTGGACATGATTTCTCCATAAAGACTCCTTCTTCGCACTGCAGATAGACACACGGATTTGAAGGATCTGCTTTGATCACGTCATCTTCACAGGGTGTTATCGTAACCGCGCAAATTCCATTCTCGTCGATTATACAGGCAAGCAAGGAGGCATTGAAGTAGCTTCCAGTGGTACAATTAAGTTCTACTAGTTTTTCGTCGGTACACTGTAAATATCCACAAGGATTGTCTGGATTACTTTCTACCTCCCCTTCAACACATGTTTTTGGATTAAGAGAACAGATACCGTCTTCCGCCAAGATGCAGCTCTCATAGTCTACGTCGAAATAGTGGCCAATATCACAGTTCTTTTCAACCAGCTCTCCACTTATGCATTCCAGAAAACCGCATGGATTGGCAGGATTCGCTTGCACCCCTCCTTCGGTGCATTTCACAGGATCAGGAGAACAGATACCATTTACATCGACGATGCAGGCATTAAGCGTGGAGTTGAAGTAGCTTCCACTGGTACAGTTCGTCGGAACTAGGATTCCGTTTACGCATTTCAGATATCCGCAAGAGTCTCCAGGATTCTCCTCGATATCTCCTTCGGTACAGTCCGCCAGGGAACAAACGCCATTCTCAGCGATGACACAGATATTTAGAGTAGAATTAAAGTAACTTCCCTTCGGGCAGTTAACTTCAACTAGGCTTCCATTAACACACTGCAGATATCCACACAAGTCGTCGGGGTTCTCCTGGATCTTTCCATTGGTACAGCCTTCAGGGTCAACCGAACAGATACCCTTATCATCGACGATACAGATATTTAGAGTAGAATTAAAGTAACTTCCCTTCGGGCAGTTAACTTCAACTAGGCTTTCATTAACACACTGCAGATAACCACACAAATCTTCGGGGTTCTCCTGGATCTTTCCATTGGTACATTCTTCAGGGTCAACTGAACAGATACCCTTATCATCGACGATACAGATATTTAGAGTAGAATTAAAGTAACTTCCCTTCGGGCAGTTAACTTCAACTAGGCTTCCATCAACACACTGCAGATATCCACACAAGTCTTCGGGGTTCTCCTGGATCTTTCCATTGGTACAGCCTTCAGGGTCCACTGAACAGATACCCTTATCATCGACGATACAGATATTTAGAGAAGAATTAAAGTAACTTCCCTTCGGGCAGTTAACTTCAACTAGGCTTCCATTAATACACTGCAGATATCCACACAAGTCGTCGGGATTCTCCTGGATCTTTCCATTGGTACATTCTTCAGGGTCAACTGAACAGATACCCTTATCATCGACGATACAGATATTTAGAGTAGAATTAAAGTAACTTCCCTTCGGGCAGTTAACTTCAACTAGGCTTTCATTAACACACTGCAGATAACCACACAAATCTTCGGGGTTCTCCTGGATCTTTCCATTGGTACATTCTTCAGGGTCAACTGAACAGATACCCTTATCATCGACGATACAGATATTTAGAGTAGAATTAAAGTAACTTCCCTTCGGGCAGTTAACTTCAACTAGGCTTCCATCAACACACTGCAGATATCCACACAAGTCTTCGGGGTTCTCCTGGATCTTTCCATTGGTACAGCCTTCAGGGTCCACTGAACAGATACCCTTATCATCGACGATACAGATATTTAGAGAAGAATTAAAGTAACTTCCCTTCGGGCAGTTAACTTCAACTAGGCTTCCATTAATACACTGCAGATATCCACACAAGTCGTCGGGGTTCTCCTGGATCTTTCCATTGGTACAGCCTTCAGGGTCAACCGAACAGATACCCTTATCATCGACGATACAGATATTTAGAGTAGAATTAAAGTAACTTCCCTTCGGGCAGTTAACTTCAACTAGGCTTTCATTAACACACTGCAGATATCCACACAAGTCTTCGGGGTTCTCCTGGATCTTTCCATTAGTACATCCTTCAGGGTCAACCGAACAGATACCCTTATCATCGACGATACAGATATTTAGACTAGTATTAAAGTAACTTCCCTTCGTACAGTTGACTTCAATGAGATTCCCATTTACACACTGCAGATATCCACAGGGGTCTTTAGGGTTTGGCTGGATGTCTCCTCCGGTGCAGTGTCCAGGATTAACCGAACAGATGCCATTTTCATCAATGGCACAGATATTCAGAGTAGAATTAAAGTAACTGCCACTCGTACAATTCATCACGACGAGCTTATTATTGTGACATTGCAAGTATCCGCAGGGGTCATAGGGGTTCTCCCTAAGTTCTCCTTCCGTACAGTTGGCTACTGCAAATGAACATATTCCAAGCACATCGATAACGCACACCGCGCAGGTTGAATCAAAGAAGCTTCTGTTGGGGCATTGCTGTCTGACACGTAGATTGTTTAGACATTGGAAGTAACCAGCACAGTCTTTTGGGTCCGCTTCCATGGAGCCCTCCACACAACTATATCTTTCATTATCGGCCCTCACAGTTAGTATTGAAGTTATAGTACACAGCGCAAGTAATAAGTGAATCCCTGTATAATGGAATGCCAATTATTAGACATAGTCCTTGTTACGTCTCCTGTAATTCCTGCTTACCGTAGGAGTAAGTCCACCAAACTTTCGGCAGCAACATTTTATTTAAAGCGCGAAAACTGTACTGACTTCAGTACGAGTAGGCTGCTGCTTTTATATTTTTCCAAAACCAATTAATATAATGAGTTTTCTGCACGTTTTCCAACAATAAGACAAGAAGATTTCCCTTATCGATGTTGTTCAACAGTTGTACAGTTGAACAGTCTTTTTTAGGTAAACAAATTTGAGTAGTTGTGATCTAAGATGGGAAATGACACAATGTCAAAAAGCATGTAAAGTACCGTCCACAATTAGGAGACGACATGCTCGAAACAATTCTGAAAGGGAAAGCCTAATTGGCTATCAAGAACAGCAAAAGCGAGCGATAAAAGAGCAAAGGGGTATTAAGAATCAATTATACCGAAAAATACTCTCGGAAAATACATGCATACCTTTGCCCAAGGCTTCAAATCCTTTGTGACAGCTTGCCAAGCAGAAAAAAAACCGTTAAAGGGTTTTGCCACCCTTGACTGAGTGTTCTGAATGACATCCCGCAAGAAATTCAACAGATTTGCTGGAAAAGTGCTGAAACACTATGTAGTTGGCACATTATGGAACCGAAGGAGCCATGAGTTGTGGATGATGACGACGGTGTTCTCCGTAAAATATTCATTTGATGCAATCGAATTCCGACCAGGCTCAAGAAAAATGTCTGTGAAATGTCGGAAACTCATGTCAAGTGATTTGCATTTTTCTTTCGTTCTGAGCTTAAAAACTTCAGGGGAGCAACACTACATTGTTTAACATTAGCCCCAGGGTCATACCCAGTACTCACTTACTATGGGTTCAAATGGCTATATGTAGCAGTAAGTTGTCTAAAGTGAGAAAAGGTTTAAAGAAGTATTTAAAATATTTAAAAATATGTATTACAAAACTTAAAAAGTTCTATTTGCTTCTTTGTACATACGATCGTAAATTCTATTCCTTATATTTCAGCAGAAGAAACTAATAGTTGGAAACATATATTCAAACGTCAATATGATATAGGATATCTGTTTGTCGTGCACTCGTGTTACTCCTGTTTAACCTGCTTATACGGCAGACCATCAATAATGTAAGGGTATAAAAATTAACATGCCCAACGGCACCGCTGGGCATTTATTGCTTACGTCTGCAAAGGTCGGACAACTCAGCGACCCGAAGAAGTAGACGCAGCACAGAGGTGCCAAGCGACGAATACGAATACAAAGGCGAAAAATAACGTTAAATTCGTCGTGTCGTGGCGTGTGGCAGGAAGCTGGTTGAATGCTCCAGAGCTCATTACTCAGAAATGTGTGGAGCGTGCGCTAAACGGATGTGCTCATGGCATCTTTAAAGTCCTTAAGCCTCAGGTTATACCTAATCATTGTTGTTGGTGATGTTAATTTATCAAAACATATCACAGCTGAGTGATTTCACAGTTTCGCTTGTCCGCTATTTGAAAATACCGGTATGTCCCTGGTATGTCCCTGCTATGGTCTCAAGTGTTTCGACACTGCACAACGGTAATAAATACTAATGCTGTTTGTCCTTTCCTTCAAAGGATATTCCTTTTGACGACTGAAATTTTAAATGTTGAGTGGTTTCCCCTTTTGGCAATAAAGATACACACAAGAAGTGACCAGTCAGTGGACGTGAGTTTGGTCACTGGATTGTGCTGTGATCCCAAATGACTTGTCCAACTGTCGCTCGAAAAAGGTGGCCCAAAGGACAACAACAGCACATTTAACACAACTTAATGAAATTTGCCAGCTGCTGTCAGGCGAATTCCGTTGGATAAGCAGGTAACAATACTTAAACTAAGCATCTTGTATTGTATGTTCATCTTCCAGGCAGTTGGTTCAGTTCAATAAAGATGAATCATCCACTAAAATCAGTCCTTCGTTTATCCCTGGCTGAAGCTGAATGCAAACTAAAGCCATAAACATAACATATATATCTTTGAAAAGGCTCTGCGAGGCATAAAGAAAAGGTCCTGCGCGTAAAATTCGCATGAAAATTTCAAATTCAAATACAAATTTTTATTTACATTAATTTAGGATTATCTTTTATATTGTATAGTTTTGCCCCAATCGTTTGGACAATAGCAGTGTGAGACTCTGATCAGGGTCAGGCGTTGCATGCCCCAGTGCACTTAAGCCAGAAAATATTTATGATACTTCCTGTTAGAACTCGTAACGCGACTTTTGTTTGGTCTTTCAACATTTCGCAACATTTTATGTCTCATTGCGAATAACATAAAGATAAACAAGTAAAATTGTTATTTAATACACGCACAGCAGGCTCATGTGTATGATAAATGTTTAGTTTTTCTCCCAAAATTCCGTTGTTTGCTCTGTACAAAAGTTGAGGAAAAGTCGCAAAAAAAAACGCGATTAACCTAAGGCAGTTTAAATAAATAATAAATAGGAATATATTAAGCACATGAGCTTGACTTGGAAATACCTTAAACTCGGTCAAAAATATTAGTAGGCCCTAAATGTTATATAATTTATGATTTTTTTCTGTTCTTTAACTTTTGTATGTGCTACGCATTGTTAGCTTCAAAGGGTATTCTAAGAGCTACGCAAGTTAATACTCACATTCCTCATACGACTGGTTGGCAATGTATTACAATCTAATTGGCCTTGTCTCATGCGACTTTAACATTGCAATTCCTTGACAATTTCCATAGAGTTTGATGCCTAAGCCAGGCTAAAGCAAATGTTGCCCCTTAAGACGACCATAATAATGCGGAAATACTATACAAAGAGAGAGTAACATAAAGCAATAAGTTCTAGCAACAATCGAGACAAAGCCATAATAAGAAGTAAGGCAAAGAGTAAAGTTTTCCAAAATATTTTTAATATGCTCGTTTTCCGCACCAAAGTTCTCTCATTTTTTCAGCTACATTCACTTTTGGCTCGTGGAGCCGTTTCTTAAGCTCTTATCTCCAGCGCCTGACTGCATCTTGCAAATGGTTTTTGGGATTATTTTCAAGCTGCTCAACATATGCAAACAAGAAAAAATGATGATGCAGCTGAGTCGGTCCTGCTTGCTTTCATTTTAGGCAAATCAAATTTGCCAGTTTATAGAGTCCTCAGGTTTATCAGATTGAATTTTCAACAATTTTCAAAGTTCATTTCTTTGCCTGTATTTAGCAAGTGATGTATATAAACAAATTCAATTTGTTGCTGTCATACTCGTATCTTTCCACATGTTGTGCTTGTTTCTACATTGTGTTACGTGCCTTGGGGAAACAAAAATAGCAGAAGTAGGGAAAACATGGAAGTGAAGTGAAGTGAAGCAGAAACCACAAGAACTGTCCAAACTTATCTACGTTTCAACAGACTATAAATAAGAGAATTCTAGTAAATCAATGTGATTACCATTTACGAGTGTTTTAATATTATTGCAACCAATTGGCCTCTATTTAGGCTAAACAAAGACACAATGAAATCCGATTTGAACAGACAACAATGGGTTGGCACAAATCTCAATAGGTTAATGCTAATCTGCTTTGGTCATAAAGCAAAACATTGAGCGTCAATAAGCTGCTTAAAATACGCCATAAAATAAGTCTGAAAATTTAATTTACAATAAAAATACGTGCATGGAAAATGCATATGAAAAGTAAATATTCCAATGTGATATCCGTGCAGCACATTTGAATCATTTCTCACATCCGTTTGCCGCTTTACTATTACCACTTTTACCTACAGAATTGTGCAACAATAGAAATCGAATCAGGAAACTGGGCTTTCAGATTTATGGCCAAAAGCAAGAGTAGTGTGGAGAACAAGGGAACATTTTACGTAGATGAAGTGCATTATTGATTCATATTTTAATAAAAGCCACAACTGAGGTTTGGCATATGCAATGTACAAATTACAGCAGTCATAAGTTTATGTTAGAATCCATTTATTTCATTGCAGAAATATAAAAAGGAAAGACCGCAAACAAAAACAAACAACAAAAGGCGCACAAAAGCCATAAAATCTGAGGGGAAAAAACCAGATGAACGCCCTCATGACACGCTTTGACATTAAAAGCGATACATAAACCAGCCAAGTGTTGGAACAGCAACAAACAGTCAACAACGCGACCCAATGGGATGGGGGGGAAGCGGAGGGGGTAGGCGGTATTGTCAAACAAAGGAAACGGCACAATGGCCTTTAAAAACACAAGCGGCTACCATTCAAAGCCAACTGGCGAAAGCCAAAAGGCATTGCCTGCCTTTAGGCGCGGCTCATTGCGGGCTAAGGCAAAAAGCCTATGGTATTTAAGCCAACTGGCTTCAACGGTTAATTGCTGATAAAATATGCGTTCACCTGCAAAACAACAACTACAGTGGGAGCAACAACTACAACAACAACAGAATAAACATATGTGCAGACCCACAAATGTTTGACGTCGGCACACACACACACACTTTCATCTCCCTGCCACTACCACATGTTCATAATTTATAATTAACTAACTTCTCGTTTCATTTGCCAGCTGTCAAACAAGGCAGCCCAGAAGGCAGCCCGATTCATACAATATTCAAAGATATTGCCTTTATTTTTGCAGCTCGTAAAAGGAACTGCAGTCCCACGCTGCGTATGTGAAATGTATAAAGTACAGCTCTCAGTTTCAGCCGTGCTCCATACTGTACTGATTGAAATTCCTGCAGAGTACAACTGCAGCCATAAACTACATCTGCACAAAGTCCAATTTATTAGTTATTGATTGATATACTTCCGTACTTAGCTTGATATTAAAGAGGAAATCCGTTCCATAAACCATAGCTACGCGCACATTTTTCTGGTATTTGTTTAACAGATTGCCATTATACTGGATATGTATAAAATTTTCGGAATAATTTATGCTCGAAATTCAAATAACAATTCTTATTTTCATACACATTATCCATCCATCTGTTTACGGCACGGAATGTTTTCTTAGACAGCCTCAAAATAAACTCTCGTCAGATATTTATGTAAAACTAAATTATATAATAAACAATAATTTATCATTTAATTCTAAAAATAAACAACCTTTTTTTGGAAAAAGTAAACACAATGAAAGAAGCACTATAAATTCCAATTGAACGTTGTATATTGTAGAACAGATATACTGTATATAAAAAGTAAGTAAAAGTAATAAATAATTAAATTGCTTCAATGGAATATAATTAATGGTAATATACCTTAACAGAATGCAAAAAAGTTATGTAGTCTTCTATAAATATGCTTCTTTTGAAGTTCCCTTGAATTGATTAAATCGAAAACAAAAGAACATTCCGCACATGAATTTTGACACTTGAAAATCCATATTAAGTGCCACAATGACAAGGGTCGACCGCAGATATCTGCGAAGCAAAAGGTTTCCCCTGTGGCAAAACAGACCAACTTTATTAATCGAAACATTCAAATAAGTGACTTGCCACGTGGCTGGTTAACACTTGAGAGTCAAGAGCAGACAGTTGACATAGAAGTACTCCTATGGGGAAATGTAAAGTTTATTTTCTTTGTTTTTCAATCAAGCAGCAGCTCAAGTCAGTGGGAAATTCATTGGTAAATGAGAAGCTGGCCAAACTCAAATTGTGCTCATTAAAGTGTCAACTATTGAATGCAGTCAGCTGCAGCACTAGTAGAATGTAAAGCAAAAAAATAATAATAGATGGAAAATGTGCTAATGGCATAGACCAACACAGACACAACTAGTGTGTGGCAGGAGGTCGAACTGTTTAGCACTCGGAGAGCGTGTTTTGAGGTGGGGTCTGCTGCACTTACCCTCTGGCCGAGTGTCTTAGTCTGAGCAGGTGAAATGAACAGCTCCCAGGTGAGGAAATTAGCATTTAACGGCAATGCCAATGCCAAATGCCGAATGCCGAATGCCGAATGCCAAATGCAGGGGACCCAGCTATATCCAGTTACGTGCACAATTTCACACTCGAATTTGCATTTGCACTCATTTATTGAACACATTCACACACACACACACACACACGCACACACAGCAGTAGGAGGGAGCAATTTGTAGTTGCCAACATAAAATAACAAGCATACGACGTGTTGACTGTCTTTTGTCTTCTGTTTTCGGAATTCTGTATTCCTGCCCACACCTTCGAGTTGGGCGTCTTCTTGATAAACAGTTAATTAATTGCGGCGTTTATTGTTCGCGTGCTGGGCACATTCAAATTGCCACTTAAACGTTAAAGTAAACAACAACAAATTGTTCAAATTGCGCTACACTTTATTTTTATATTTATTATTTTTTCGTATTTTTTATGCGTTTATACACCCAAAAATATACACTCTGTATTATTGCAAATGAAGCAATTTGCACAGTCCCAATCCAGACACGAACAATTGAAACTGAAAGTGCTTGGAATGACGTTAAAAAACGGAACAGACACAGTAGCAGATGCAACAGCTGCCGCCACGCTGTGACACGTACGAACACAGAAAGCGAACTGAAATGGAAATCCATGCGGTAGCCAAATGTGAATGGAGATCAGCCGGCATACGAAGTTCTAAACAAATTGCCACAGGCACGAAGCAAGGCACGACCAAATCATTGCCAACTTCGGCTGCACACATTTCCTTTACTGCCTTCACTCTGCGCAATTGCCAACATTTTGGCGCCAAAATCACACCAGCCGGGCAGCATGTTGCCTTTCGCAATGAACATGTTGCTACAAACATTTCGCAAAGCCGCCAAAATCAAACAATCCTGGCCACATGTTGCAAACCGGTAGAAAATCAAATATGGCTGGCAGCATGTTGCTAATAACAAAGAATATGTTGCTACACTTAAATGTTGCTAATAACAAAGAATATGTTGCTACACTTAAATGTTGCTTCGCAGCATAGCAGCGGTTGTTGCCAACCGTTTGAATGTAGAATATACAATTGTTCTTCTTTAATTGGCTTTTAATGGCAGTTAATAATGCAATTAGTTATTGACGTATTTCCCTCATTTTAATAAGATTAATAGTGAATGATTTGTAAAGCCATTATGGCTACACATAAATCATACCTGGTAGCATAGAACATGTTGCTAACCGATAGAATGTTGCGTGGTTACATACTGGCAGCATGTTGCTGACTGTAAGGAACATGTAACAAACCGTGGTTTATTAGACAATTCATCTTCTTTGATTGACTTTTTATGGAAGTTATAATCGGTTTAATTTAAGAGGTAGTGGTACACCCTTCCTTAATTAATATAATAATAATAACTATATTAATAAGGAAACTATTATTCATAAACCATTAAGTTTTTAGGGTTTATAATTGCAAGTTAAGTAGCATTATTAAGTATTCATTCAAAACATCACAATTTGCGATGAGGAAAATATTGAAACACGCTCAAAATTAACAAAACGTAACAAATTAAACGAGCTGTAAATGATGGGGCTGTTTCAAGGTCTGAAGGTCAAGACTCAACACTCCACACTCAACACTTGGCCATTAAGGTTTCACGAATGTGTTAACAAAACGTGCAAATAAACGTTAAGCTTAAGTTTTATGCAATTCGACAATTGGAATCGCAGAAAAGGAACTCGTGACACACTCGTGATTCGTATTATATCTTTAGTAAAATCGAAATTTTATTGTCTACAACATTTAACAAAAACAAGTTAACAATCTTTCGCAAAGAAGCAACAATCGAGATGTGCGTGAGTGAGTGTGTGTGTGTACCTAAATGACTTGGTGTGTGAGTGTGTGGGTGGGCGTGCCAGTGTGGCGAGGGGATAGGCAGGAGTAGGAGTGGCACACCATTTAGACTAAGTAGGGAAATTCGCTAACACAGCGCTGACACTTGAGCTCACTTGAGCTTCTTGAGGAAGAAACGATTGGGCGGGCCATAGTTGACAGCGGGCACATGTGCGGGGGCGGGGATGGGCGCATCAGTGGGCTGACGCTGCTCGGGCTCCTCGACAATGATGGGGGCCATGGAGGAGCCATCATCGATGCCCAAAGCAGCGGATGCAGTCGCAGGAGGCAAATACTGATTGGCTGGTGCTGCCAGTGTGGTCTGAACCTCTTCACCGGTGTAGGCAGCCGCTGTGGGCAGTCCATAGATGGAAGAGGGCACGGCAGCAGGCTGCTCGGGTTCTGGTTCAGGAGCCAGTGTAGTGGGCAGTACATCGGCAACCTCGGCCATGGGAGCAAAGTCATCAGCAATGGCCTGACGTGGTTCCATGTCGGCAGGTGGAGGGCCATAGACGGGAGCCTCCTCCTTCTTGGTCTTGTACTTGATGAAGTAGACCTCGGGCTTGGATGGCTTGGTGGGTGGTGCTGTGGGAATGACAATATCCTGTTCCTGTTCGGGCTTCTTGTGCAAGACATAGATCAGTGTCTTCTCCTCGTTCTGTGGTGGCGGTGGCACGACTGGTGGCCGCAGGGCTGGTGCCGATGGTGCCTTGATGAAGACAATCTTGTAGTGCTTCTGCTTGGGTCCCGCCTCGTGGTGAACGCGTGGCACCACCGCATCCTCCTCCTCAAAGTCCTTGGGTGGCACATGGACATAGATGTGCTTATGCACGCGGGTCTCCTGTGGGGCGTTGTTATAGCCGCTGGCATGCTGAACACCAGACAGACGATGCGCCATATTATAGGAGTCATCGTAGGGATTGAGTGGCTCAGCCACATTGACTACCTGCTCATTCAACTGCGGCTGCTGTGGCTGCTGCATAGGTGGCAGGTAGTTCATCTGTGGTTGGGCAGGTGGTGCTACAAAGTTTCCGAATGATTGCTCCTGGGGCAATGCCTGATAGATATGAGGCGCCGCGGGATGCACTGTCAGAGGCAAACGAGGGCATTAGAAGTCACATTTAGGCGTCTGACCCGACTAAGCTTACCATTCAATGGGAGCGCACGCTGGCTCTGCTGCTGGGGTAATCCATAATAGGGAGATGGCGGCTCAGGACGCGCCTCGACAGCGACCAACACGGCGGCGCAGGCAACAAACAGCGAGAGAACACGCATGGCAACGACTGAGGGGCAATGGCAACACTGAAGTCTTTGGATCTCTGGGTTAAATCGTTTTGTTTTAGCTGAAATCACGTAATCCTTTTGGGCTGTTTGTAGCTCTGGCTGGGAAGCTCAAATCTCGACTGATGCCCCACTGAACTGATCATCGAGCATTTATATGATTCGATTGAGAGAGGCAGTGCCCAGACGAAGACGAAGACGAAGCAACAAAAGCGAAGCTCGCAACACGCTGAGCGAGTGGCAAACAGACCGAAATCTCATTACAAAAGGCCGCAACGAAAATGAATTTAATTAAACTTCAAAAGACTCTATAGATACACGTACTCACAGATACAGATACAGATACAGGTCGACTAGCAAAAGAGTTTACGGCTGAGCAGGAACAGCAACGGCAATAACTATTGAGCTCTCTCTCCCTGGACGCATGTGTGTGTCTTTTCATGTCTCCCAGCGAGAAATTGGAGCAAGTTGATGATAGAGGCAAAAAATAAAACTGGAAACACATTTATTTTTATTTACTGCTAATCGTGTCTGGTGCCAGGGTGGCCACTTGCTGTAGCCCGAGGGCCTGACGGCGTGGCAACGACACCACTGAAGCTTCCTCAACCTCAACCTCAGGCCTTTAAGGTCGTTTAAAGACGCTCGATGGTGGTAAACACACAAGATAATGAAAATAAAATAAAAACAAGCAACAAAATTATATATAAAAATCACTTTTTACTCATGTATCTGACGGATGCGCACACACAACCTTCGCCTGAGTGTGCCAAGTGTTATTTTCACAATTGGAGCGCACTCGAAAAATGTTGTCTTGAAATCGAAAGTGACCCACGATTACATACTCACCGACTCAGCATCATCCAACCAGCAGCTCAGCAGCAGTAACAGTACAGCAAACTCAGCAGACTCAGCGGTCCCATCAGCCCCTGGCCCACGTGCAGTCCATTGATGAACTTCATTCATGCACTGCAGTTGGCCCAAAAACCAAGTATTTGGTTTTATAACACTTGTTACAAATCAATAAAACCTGCAGATAATTTTGTATAATTTTATACAAAATATTGAGTTAAAGAAAGTTGAATTTAAGACTTTTATATAATCTAAGGCAAATCAGCCAAATGAAAAAAAGAGTATGCATGGCTTTTGAAGAGTATAGACTTAGTAAATCCAACTGCTAGTTACTTAATTTTATTGTGTCAAATTCTGTTAGCTCCTTACTGTAGCTTGTTAGTCAAGGGCATTGCGCATACGCCATGTGTGACAGCTTTTCTCAAAACTGTCAACCACTGTCGCCACTTTCAACACCTACCTGCTGAATTACGAAACAATTGAATCAAAATCAAAATCAAATTCAATTTTATAATTGCAGCCAAATAATCGAAAGAAGTAATAGAAATGAAAACAAAGCTACCAAAACAAATACGAAATAAATTCGATTTGCCACTGCACGAAGACGAACAAAGAGTAACAAATTGAAAAGCAAATAAACGAAATTAAACACTTGTCCGTAGTGCCTGGCCACAATTTATTAATCGTAATTGCAGGCCAATGGATTGCGAGAGAAATTGTGCAGAGGGCCCACTAATAAGATGTAAGCATGTATGAATACATGTGTGTGTGTGTGTGAGTATAGGTGTGTGTATGTGTAACAGGTCTGTTGAGTCTGTTTTACATCATCAGCGAACAACGTGTGCGCGAATCAATCGCAATTGGTGCACTTGGACACACTGAGGAAGCCAAGAGTCGACATCAACATCGACAGCTGGCAACAGGGCAGTTACCTGGCTGAGGGGGAAGCGGGGGGAGGGGCAGCTGCAGCGATTGCGACATCGTTTCGTTTAGCGGGAACTAATCGAAAATCAGGTCAGTTGTGCAGTAGCCAGAGCCAAGTGGCAAGCATTTCGTCTTCATCGTGGCATTTGGCTCTTTCATTGGCATTGGCTCCTCTGCACACACACACACACACACTTATTGGCATTTGCCCTTCAGTACATCGGTCCACGGTTCAGTTGAGTGTGAGGTGTGTGCGTTATGTTATACATGTGCTATTGCTTCGGGTATTTCCACGATCTGGGAGCTTAAAAATAGATGATGCCGGTCTCTGGTCTCTGAAGAATGCACTTGAGGGACCGTTTGTTGCCACTTGTTGCACTCAAGTGCCAACTCGCATTGAAATTGTTTGTCATTGCTACAAAAGCATTTGTGGCATTGTTTCACTCACATTTGTGAGGGAGCATATGTACATACTATATGCTTTTTGGAGGCCCCGTCATTGAGTTGCGACCCTACAAGTCGATTAGTTGGCCAATGCCTCTGAGCCTCATTCGAAATGCAAAGATTTCATCTCCTACAATCAACCGATCTTTAAGCTAAATAGAATCAAGCAGAGGCTTACTCAAGGACTGCTCTACCTGCAAGATATTTGTATAAAAACTTGAAGTCTTTGCCTTATAAATCATTTGATTTGCAGACATTATTTTAATATAAATTCCATTGTTTAACAACTGATATAATACTCAATAGATTAATACTCGATACTCGACTTAATAACAAATTCTCAGAATTTAATTAATACCTTTAATATATTTTTCTGTATCTCATGTACATTGTATATATCGATGCTATATAATTTAAATAATTTTTCTTGATTTTAATTACTATTTTACCTTTAAAACCCAAAAATAAAAACAAACGAATAGTGCAAATCATGGCAAAGTGTGTTACACATTTAAATGCTTCAACCTACATCTAACAAATTATGACAATTTATAAATGAGTGTCATGCCCGTCTCCGCCCCCACTCTGTTGTGCCCCACTGCCATCATCAGCACCACCATCAGCACCACTCAACTGAAGGAAGACTAAGCCGGGTCGGCAACTTGAGCCGACGCGTCGCTTGTCGATGCAAAGTAAAACCAAAAATATATATTTGTTGACAAACCGTTGAAGCAAATTACTTAATGGCTTAGCCAGATAATGATGATAATGATGAACAGATAATGGTGATAATGACGAACAGGTAGCAATGCCAGCGCACTGTGTGACCAAACATTATTGTTTATTGGTTTGTGTCTGTTGTTTTTAGACCCTGTACTTTAAAAAAGTACAAAAGGGTCTATTAAGTTTGTGCAAATGACATTTGTGTGTAACAGGCAGAAGGAGGCGTGGCAGACCCCACAAAGTATATATATTCTTGATCAGGACGACGAGCTGAGTCGATCTAGCCATGTCCGTCTGTCCGTCTGTCCGTCTGTCCGTCCGTCTGTATGAACACCGAGATCTCGGAAACTATAAGAGCTAGAGACGTAATTTTTTTTTTGTTTGGTTCGTGTATTACATAGGCAGGCCAAGTTTATGTTTTTAATTTGATATCTCATCCCCCTCCCCCTCAAATTTGAAAAATGTCCTTAGTATATACAGTTTTAGAGTCACTGGATTCATTTTTTGCAGGATGAAAGTTTTAGATGCTTTGGCATGTTTGGTGCAAGTTGCAGCCCAATCGGATAATAAACACCGGAGATATTGAACAAACAATTTTCAGTACTAGGCATTTGGCTTGGGGAGGGGGAAGCCGCAGCAGTATGCGGCCACTAGGGCGTATAAGTGATTTTTGATTGTGAGTATGAATTTCTGTATGAGTATTGGTTATTGTTTGTATTTGCGTGTATATTTGTTGTATAAGTGTATGTGTGTATGGATAAGTACATGTGTATGTGTATGTGAGTATGTTCATATATGCTGCTGCTATTATCGACGCCCAGGGCAAACCAAAGTACAGGGTCTCCTACTGTCGGTTGCGTCCGACTGTAGCTTTGCGTCCGACTGTAGCTTTCCCTACTTTTTAATAATAAAGCTGCTAGAGTTTTCTGATCTGTAATGAAAATAATGTCTGCTCTGGTGGCAATTTAATTATGAGTAAATTTATGGAACAATATTTGATATTTTTATAAATTATTCGAAGATATAAATACTTATAAGAAAGTAGATTAAACTATGTTATATATTTTTACAAAGTATATATATGTACAAGATATTGTCTTTTCGTAACCTTAAAATTATGTTTAAATTTTATGAACAAACATTTAGATACAGAACATTTAAACCCCTAGCCTTAAATATATTTAAAGTATATCTATATTTATCAGTACATATATAACAAATACATCATATCTTTCATGTTTCGTTGTTTTAGCCATTTGAAGCAGTGTACCTCGTTTACAACGATTATCTTGTTAATTAACGTTCAAACGCTTACAACTCCGTCGCCAGGTGAGTTTTTGCTTTTATTCGCTCTGTTTTTTTTTTTCTTTTCATATGAAACACTTTGCGTGCTATTCGCGTCAAGGCGATTGGGCTCAGTGGGCGGCTGGGCTGACCAAAAGGCAAAAGCGATGCACAAGGTCATCCAATTTGCCGCTAACCGAGCACAATTATCGAGCAGCTATCGCTATGGTACGAGCACTCACAAAGTAGAGTCTTATATAATGTATACGACCCGTAGGAAGTAATTTAAATTGGAGTAGCACGAGCGCTTCATACTTTTTTTTACATGCGCCCACCTGATTTAGTGGATGCGGTTGGGAATGGGTAGATGGCTAGATGTGAGGTTTGGATTGCTGATGTCATATAGGGTATCCATGGCTATTCAATTACGGTTAATAATGACTGTTAATGGGCGACAGTTAAAGGGACTTAACCACAAAGACCTGTAATGGAATTCCAACTGCCGGTAGAAAGAAACGCGTATTCATAACCCTCCACTTCTAGCGAAAAATGTCGTTAAAATCCTAGATGACGAACTAAGCAAGAAAGTGGAAAAGACGCTTAAGGAAATAATTTGCACGAGTTGAAAATGATGGAATATTAACAAGTTTTTATATATACATAAAGCTAAAAATAGAAATTTAACAATTTTGTCAAATAAACTTAAAGCTTTTTAATAAAAGTTTATTTATATATTCATATTATATTACATTCATAAATTGAAATTTTTATACGAAATGGTAAACTACCATTCATTATATTCAGTTAAAATTAAATATTAATTTTTATATAAATTTTATTTAAAATGTCTCTTGGATCAATTCAATTCTATTTATAACAAAATATTTCCAGTGTATTCATAAATTATTCCTTAAACTTCAACGACTTCAAGTGACGCATAAAGAAGTTTTAATTGCCACCGTCAAAAGGTGAAAGGCGCCGAAGCCTGCTGCAAATAATTACCACAAAGAAAAGTGTAAAACTCTGGGACAACTATGTAAATACATATCTGAAAAATACTAGTTAAAGTAAAATTGGAAACAGAAAGAGCAAGTTGAACACAGAGCCAACATTGACATTGAATTATAATTACTCGTATAAGGGGCGGCATAACAGTAATGAGTTGTATTATAGTAGTTGAATAAATGCAATGAGTAAGTGATAATAAATAAATAAAAGATCAACAAAGCACACAGAAAATGTGAGTTTTATTTTCGGCTGTCCAACAACACAACAATAACAACTGTGGAGTGGGTGGCAGGCATAAAAGCCGCCCAAACAAATTGAACAAATGCAACAAAGGCAAAACTTTTGTTAACGTCAAATGTCAGTTACAGTCAAGAGAGTATAGTAAAGCCAAGGGGGATATATTGGAGAAGGGAGTGGGGCGTGGCAAAGCTGCACAAGTAGCGAACAGCTGTCGCCTGGCCTAATGACAAAGGCAACGCTTGTAGTACTCACAAATCGATTAGTTTCACTGACGTATCTCATGGATGCCCAATGTCAGTGCGTGTATCTTTTTATAGCTATACGTACGTCTGCGCGTGTGTGCGTGTGCGTGTGTCAGGTTCCATTGAATGAAATGCCTAGTTAAATACTGCTGCTGCTGCTGCCGCCGCAATTTGTATGCTCACACTTTGTTTATTTACGCTGTCATCTGCTTTTGTTTGGCGCTACCGACTCGCCTGGGACTAGTGCCACGGTACCGCCCACCTGCCACCAGGTGGCCAGTGCCCACCCTGCTACTTATGCCTTTGTGTTGGGTCAGTGTGTAAACAGTGAACAAAGTACAAAAACAGTATTTTGCTTGCCATTTGCAGTCAATCGCCTTTACCTCTACCCCCCAGACCAATTCGCTTGTCAGAGGCCTCCCCTCTCTCACCATCCCTCGTTTTGGATCTTTGTGGCTTTTGGCCGTCAATACGGCCTAACTGGCAATTAAAAATATATTTGCTGGCGCTTTGCCATTGTCGACGCACTTGACGAACTGCCGCCCAGCACGGCACGCCCCTCTGCTTATTTCGAGGACTCAACACAAAGCTGGAGCAAAACACGCGAACGCCAACAAAGTAGATTCAAGTGCGTATAGCCGGCATTACGAATTTATTTCTTATACATATGCACAGTAGGTTTGTCTTTAATTAAAGCTCTTGCTTATAGTCCGATTGGGCCCACTTGTCGAGTTGTACTTACAGAGCATCTGACGAGCATGTTTAATAACTTAATTACTTAGTACTCATTTTTTATGAATGACAGATGTATGTAGAAGAGATGCTGTTTGACAAACTAAACGCCAGTAATTGTGTGAATACTTTTAAGTATGGGGAGTATTGGGAATACTCAGGCCTGTTCCCATTTTCGAATTCGTTCAATCGATTTACGTTTTGAAAAAAGGGGGTTCCTAAATTCGATGTATCGTTTTCCACAAATGAAGATATTTATTGTACTTACACTCGACGCTAATCTATTTCGAAATGGACCAAATATAAAGCTAATCGAAAACGGTAAATTGAAATTGAAGCCCATTTTTTTTCAAAAAGTAAATCGGTTGAACGAATTCGAAAGGGGAACAGGCCTAATTGTAAATAGAGGTGGAAAACTATCGATAGTCGGCGCCATCGATAGCGCTTGATAGTTTCCATAAACTATCAACTATCGACGATAGTAAGAAAAATCTAACGTCGATAGTTGTCGATAGTCTAGTAAGTAAATTAAAATAAAATTAATTTAATTCGTTTTTTAAATATTCCTTTGACATATTTATATTGTTATAATTTAGATACACATACATTAATATGCACAAGAAATGCTTGTATGTATGCGTATGTATTTCACAACAAAACGTAAGAGCAGCAATGGCACAGCACTTTTGTTATTATCACACAAAATTAGGGTTTTAACTTTATAATACAAAAACAAGTACACAATATCTTACATATTTGAAGAAAAAAATCCATTTTATTGTTAATAAAAAGTTGTAAGGCCTATGCCACAAATACGCGCAAGTTTCTTTCACTCTTTTCTTTCACAATTTCAATGCAGAGATGTAAAACTCAAATTATCGACGCCTATCGACGAGAGTGCACGCCGCTATCGATGGCGAGTCGATAGTGGCCAACCATAGATAGGGTCGATAGTTCTCCACCTCTAATTGTAAAGTGTATTAAATTTATTAAACTTTAATAATAACTTGTATTAAACTTATATTAGTAAAAGTAAAAATACTAAATATTCTATAAACAACACAATAGAAATTTAGTGTTTCCGCAATTTATTTGATATATTTGAATAAAGACCAATAGTTTGCTCCTACTACAATGTTTTCCCTACTCTAACATAATAAACACCGTAAGTTTACTCGTGTAAACGAATTAATTGCTAAATTTGCACACTAGCGCCATCTACATATCGCACTGTCGGCTTATTAGCACGTCAGCTGTTGCGGCTTCGCCTCTCAACGATCACCTTGAACGCGTTCAGAGCGCAAAGCTTCGGCAGCGGCGCCAACGAACGCAAGAAGCCAAAGAAAATAAACAATAAGTACAGAGGGAGAGTAGGCAGAGAGAGAGGTGAACTGAAGTTAAACGTAGATTGTGAATACAAAATAAATGCGGGCTAGTAGTTATCATCTGCAGTTGAGCACGAAAAGTAAGAAGTTCCCTCCAGGGCTAGCTGAAATTTAACTACTTACTCCACGTTAACAGACAGAAGATTATGGAAATACTAGATGACGATGACAGCTGCTGTGAAAAGGTATGTGAGGTGCTTGAACCTTATCACAAAGCATTCTCCATTGCAAGCACCCAATACATATTTTCAGCTCATTTTGGTGCAACAGAATCTACGCTCTATGCCAAGCAAAATCGTAGAACGATATGGGGATTACATAGAACACCTGGACTTGAGCTACAACTGCCTCAAGGATCTGTCCTGGTTGGCCAAGTTCGAGGAGCTACGTTACCTAGTGCTCGATAGCAATCGATTGCATGAATCGCAACTGCGTACTCTGAGCGTGCCACTGCCACAGCTAGAGGTGCTCATGCTGAATAAAAATGAGGTTAGTACACTGAAACAAAAACTTGTTTAATGAAAATTTAAAATTGGTATGTAAATATTTTGGTGGTATTTGCAGTTCAGCGACCTGACAGCTACCGTAAAACTCATCCGTAAACTCTTTCCCAACCTGCAGTATCTGAGTCTGCATGGCAATCCCATCTGCCCCGACGGTCTCAATTTACAGCCGTTCTCCAGCTACTTAGAATATGACTACACGTACTACAGGTACTGAATATATATATGGAGAACTGTACTGTAAACTTATTAATACACATTTTGCAGTAATTTTATAGCACAATCGCTAAGCAAACTGAAATTTCTGGATCACGGACTGGTACAGCGCACCTATACTTATGAAAGCTTTCATAAAACAACAAGACTTTAAATGTAAATTGCAAATATACAACAATTTATCTACATCAAAGCACATTTTCAATTGAGTTGAACACCCTGTATACTGTACAGCTTTGAGTTTAGTCAAGTTTCACACCCAAACATTTCGAGAGCTTTAAAGCTTTACACACCGCAGACGAACGACGCACAAAACAGAAAACGCAATAAAGCACAAGCAAAAGCTACAACAATCAACTCGCTTTATGCGGACTTATAAATATCATGCAATGCGCTACATTTATTAAAAGTAAATGCTATATATACAAGATTAAATTATGGCAGATCAAAAACATAAAACATAAAAAAAAAAATTAAATGTATACCATATTATTCAGTTTTTGCTGTTGCAGGGTATTTATAGCTACTCCTATCTCTTACCGGCCGGCACCAAACAGTTGCGAGCCGAAAGCAATTCGCGATAAACGTCGAAGTAAAACAAACGAGTGAATGAACTTATTATCAAAACAACTTGTGTGTGAATATAAAATGATTTGTGAATAAGGCTGCAGCTTCAGTTTAGTGCGAACTCTCGAGAAGTCGCCTCGCCTCCAAAACAGTTCTAAAAGCAACAGTAAATTCTCAGTTCAATATGGCAGATTCCAACGCAAAGCCCAAGTACACACAGGTAAGCCAAATTCAACATTTAAACAGTGATAGTGACTACAAGTTAGTATATCCTTAGTAAAGGCACCATTGTGCTAAAGTGCACAGCAAATTTACCAAACGATAAGCTGCATTTGAACGCTGTTTGTAAGCTTTATTGCGACACAGTGTGTAGTACGTTCAACTTGTGCCAGTTGCAAATAAAACTTGTTTATTTTGTATTCCAAATTGAAAGAATTTAGGCAATATTATATGTATATATATATATATATAAGTTGTCTGTTCAGCGACCACAAGCTGTGTATAAGATATGCCTTGGCAGTGTTCGTGCCTTTATCAGCCATTGGTGTACGAATATACCCTAGAAAAAGCAGAGGCAACTCAACCTCAATATGCCAAGTCGACCCCATGCAAGATTATCAACTTGGCCTATTTATAAACCTCATAAACATCGTCAAGCATAATCTGGTATATGGTTCGTTTGTATCTTAGAAGTAGAATTTTTAAGAAAGTTACAAAAATTACAGCAAAAGCTATTGCATATTAGGATATGTAAATGTATATGTAAACTGATTCGGTTCGCCTACATATTCACACATATTTTGGTTGTTTGTTTTGTTTGAAATAATATTTATAAGAGTTACACAAATTCAATAAAGTTACGGTGGGATGCAACCGGCAAATAAACCATATTGACATACATATGTATGTACTATATACTGCCCTATTCTGCCTAGTAACGAAAACTGCCACTTAAATATCTGTTTAATAACCAATTTGGCAGAAATACACAATATAGATAAACAATGCCAAAAGCTGCTCATAACCCATATAACCCATAACGCCCGTAATGATACTTCACGATTTAAGTGGGAAGTTAAGAGGTTTTGCTTTTTCTTAAGGAATACACGATTCTAGTGGTTCTACCGGACCAGAAATGTATGAAATATAATGAAAACTGTTTACAGGGTATTGCGCTAACTTGTTTTTAGCATTGTCCCATTATTACCACAATGTATGTTGTTTGACAGCGAGTAATTATAGCATTATAGCATTATATTTTTATTGCCAACGGCTTGTTGGACCTGATAATATTTGCTGCTTGATAAGAGACCAACACAATATTAGATTAGCTGTGCTCGAGGGTTGATTGAAGTGCAGCATACCAAGTGTTTGTCTTAAATACCCTGTACAAGTATCAGCTGAGTGCGATGATAAGATTTCACTTAGTCTTATGGCCCCCATATCAAGTCAAATTGTTGATGGCCAGATGTCCTCTTATCGCACTATGGTGAAATGAGATGATGATTTATATTGAAAATATTATTGTTTTTAAAAAGAGTGTTGTTTTACGCATAAATAAATAAATACATATTGTTTATTTACCCAAGCAAGTGAAAAGACTCAAATTATGTTTGTACGAAAGTAATCATCATTTTACCAGGGAGTAAATTGTAATACAATACACACTATGCCAATTGTATACATAAAGTCCGATTTCTGATTAAGTTTGTTTTCAAGCTGTTAAATTGTTAATAAATATCTCATGCAGTTTAAATTGCCATTAGTTATCTGTAGTTTTGTACATGCATGTAATAAGTATAATTATATTCGAACCTAGTATTTGTTTGAGATTGACATTGTTTTGTTAAATCGTGTTGAGAATTCTCAATTTGTTTAGGAGCATTGCGTGTCGCTAAGCGCAGCTGACAACTTGTTTGGCTTAATCAAGTATTTACAGGGTATATGCACTCCTACTATAATAGCTGGCCTATGCGCTGGCATAAATTAGCTGCACGCCAGCTGCAGAAGCAGTTGCAGTTGATAAGTAAACGCTTCAACTCGGAATACGAGAACTGTTCACCTGTCCACACTGAGGTGAGGGCCCGCAGTTTGACAGGCAGTGGTAAAATGATACATAAAACTGATTTGTATGTACGTCTAAGTATTAACGTATCTCTCTTGTTATCTTTGCAGCTTTTTATCAATAATGAGTTCGTTGATGCTGTCTCGGGCAAGACCTTTGCCAGCTACAATCCAGCCACTGGCAAGGAGATTATACAGGTTGCCGAGGGTGATAAGGTGAGTTGGAGTCAATTCTGATATTGAAGCATATCTATACAGCTGCTCTCATACCCCACAGGCTGATGTAGACCTTGCCGTGGCTGCTGCCAAGAAGGCCTTCAAATTGGACTCTGCCTGGCGTCAGCTGAGCCCGCTGCAGCGCACCAGTCTGATGATCAAGTAGGTGGATTAGCAGTGGAATTAATTACATATAATATGGTTCACTCACCCTTTCTCTATTTTGCAGGCTTTGTGACCTGATGGAGCGCGACAAGCACTTCTTGGCCAGCATTGAGACCCAGGACAATGGCAAACCCTATGCGGAGGCGCTCTTCGATGTGACCATTTCGATGATGACGTTGAAGTACTATGCCGGCTGGACCGATAAGTTCTTTGGCGATACCATTCCTGCCGGTGGTTTCATTTCCATGACACGCAAAGAGCCCATTGGTGTGGTGGGACAAATCATTCCCTGGAACTATCCACTGCTCATGTTGGCCTGGAAGTGGGGACCTGCTTTGGCTGTTGGCTGCACCATTATAATGAAGCCGGCCGAGCAGACGCCACTCACAGCACTCCACATGGCTGCACTGGCCAAGGAGGCAGGCTTCCCGGCTGGCGTGATCAATGTCATCAACGGCTTTGGACCCACGGCTGGCGCTGCTATCAGTGAGCATCCGCAAATTGCCAAGGTGGCATTCACTGGATCCGTAGATATCGGACGCATAGTGATGGAAGCGGCGGCCAAGTCGAATCTGAAGCGTGTGTCCCTGGAACTGGGCGGCAAAAGTCCTGTGGTAGTGTGCGAGGATGCAGACAGTAAGTGTGAATGTATCTCATTGAGTATTAATATTAAATTGTTTGAACCTGCAGTTGACTTCGCTGTGGAGACCACGCACGAAGCTCTGTTCTCCAATCATGGCCAGAGCTGCTGCGCCGGCAGCCGTACCTATGTCCACGAGAAGATCTACGACAAGTTCGTGGAGAAGGCAGCAGCCAAGGCCAAGGCACGCAAGGTGGGCAATCCCTTCGGCGAGGGTGTGCTGCAGGGCCCACAGATCGATGAGGAGATGCTGACCAAGGTACTGGGCTACATCGAGAGTGGTAAGCAGCAAGGCGCCAAGCTGCAGGCAGGTGGCAGTCGCATTGGAAACGTGGGCTACTTCATCGAGCCCACTGTCTTCTCCGATGTAAAGGATGACATGCGCATTGCCCAGGAGGAGGTCAGTTCACAATCGAATGATGCCATCGATGTCATCTAACTAACATACTATACTCCATAGATCTTTGGACCTGTGCAGTCCATCTTCAAGTTCAGCTGCATGGACGAGATGATTGAGCGTGCCAATAATGTGCAGTATGGTCTGGCGGCTGGTATCATCACCAATGATATCAACAAGGCCATCAAGTTCGCCCACAGCGTGGATGCCGGCTCCGTCTGGATCAACTGCTATGACGCTGTGCTGCCCCAGACTCCGTTCGGCGGCTACAAGCACTCTGGCATTGGACGCGAACTGGGCAAGGATGGTTTGGACAACTACTTGGAGACCAAGACTATTACCATGAAACTGGTGTAGGCTGCGACTACTTCTTCATATGGAATATTTGATTTTTATTTCCACCTTTTGGTTGTACGGTTAGATTATTGCATTTCAATTAAAATTACAAATCTACTAATTACAAGTATACATCAAAATTACATCGGTATGTTACATCAAATGACGAGGCACGAGTTGACACTTAACTTACGCTTATATCATATTTATTTTTGTTCGAGAACAGTGGCTAAAAACTTACTAAAATATAGAGTAGAGTGGCTCACAGATCATAGGAGAATTCTCTTACTTTTGATATTAGACAAATCTAAATAGTTCCACACTAGTCGACTTGGAGAATAAGAAATTAGAAATCTTAAATTTCAATTGGTAATAAATATGAGAAATTTCCGCTTTCTCTGCTCATAGAAAATGTAAACCTGAGATTTCTGATGTGCTTTCAACTGCTGCCAAAGGTCAAGGCCTTAGGTGACAGTTGTTAAGTGGGATTGTTGTCGTTGTTGTTGCTGCTCCTGTCCCTTAAGGTCAAGCAGTGGCATAGCCAAATCACTTAGCCGTGACTTGGCACTCTGATAGTCATCATCCGATTTGGGTATGGGATGCTGTTGCTGTTGCAGTAGCTGATGCTGATGCAGTGGGCTACTCTGTAGCACTTCAGTGTAGACGGGTTGTATGGGCTTTCGGTCAGTTTGATGCCTATCAAACATGTCATCTATGTCAACCAACTGGAAATCCATAGCAAACATGTATCGCAGCACCATGACGAGTAGGGCCAGGAGCCATAAAATCATGCAAATCACATAGCTATATCGAAAGAGCTGAAGACACACCTCGTGCGGCATTCTGTACTCGTGTATGATCGGTCTTAGCAGGGCAATGGCATCACCACAACTAGAAAATATAAAATTAAATTCCATAACTTTATGTTTTATAAATAGGTTTTTAATCAACTCACCTGATGGCCGAGGGATTCGTTAGAGGGTGCCTCAAGTCGCTGCACAAACGTTTGAGGTAGGCATTGGTAAGTATCGTATAAGCCACACTGCCGAGACTCATTAGAGTAAAGATCGCAATGGAGGGTACCACAATGCGCCAGGGTTTGGGCAAGACACTAAAAGAGGGCAATAAATAAGGAAAAAATATTCTCACTGAAAACTTTGTGCTTTGTGCAGATATACTTACGCCGTTTTCTTCTTTCCCGTTTGATAGATGAGACACATTGAAGTCCAAATAATGGCCACAAATTCCGATATGAGCGGAAAAGCGTAGACAAACCTTGCGCCAGTGCCGTGACTCCAGCGTGTGGCATATGTGTCAATGGATTCTAAAATATAGTAAATTCGTAAGTTAATTGCATCTCCTCCTCATCCCTCTGGCCACTCACGTGTCGACAAAAACTTTCGATCCGCTACAGCATCGTACACAACATCGGGAGGTGCATTCGATGTGGTTGTCTCCAGTTCCTGCTGTTCCTGTTGGCTCACCAGCCGCGCCAGCAGTACGGCATTTTCCTTTCTATCATAAATATGTTCTAATTTATATTTTGGCTTTTCAATTTCTAAAGAAGTTCAAAGGAAATCATTAGAGTTTATCATGGGAATTACTCAAGTTTACTTACGTTTGTCGCTCTTCAATGATTGCGGCTGCACCTTTGGCTCATAGTCGAACTTTATAATTCTGTCTAGATCCCGTTGGAAAATCTCTCGGCTTCTATTATCCATTTGGGCATAATTGCGATCCTTAAACAAGATTTTGGCACTGAAGAGACCCTCATAGAATTCCCCGGATAACGTATACAGTGCAACGCTCCAGATAATTGAGAATACTGCCACTAACACCATGAGACATATTACAATATCTGAAAGGTGAATTCAATTAAATTAAATACACATTAATTTTAATTTCATTTCAATGACTTATAAGCTATTTAAACTTGGAAATCCATATTTGTTTAGCATCATAAATTATGTCAATAACATTTTAAACTTCCACAGAGGGTTATAAGTATTTTAGTCACGACTTTAGATCAAAGCATAACGCCTAACAGTCTTCCTATTAAGATACTCAAACATGCATTATGAATGCTTCATTATAATTCCATATACACTTACAGAGAGTATAGTGGCTATTGTGATCAATTTGATATAGTATATAAAATATTGTTTTTTTTTAAACCTACACTTAAAAAATAAAAGCTTTTTTCAATAAAAAACCATTTATATTTTAATTACTATGAATTTCTCTATGAAATACTAAAGATTTAAAACACCCAAATATCTCTGCTGAGTATAGCATTTTCCCATCTAATTATCATTAATTTTAAACAATAACAATTTTCTTCAAGACCTTATTTTCCCAGGAAACAAATGGCATAAAATTACATTTCCTTGAAAGCAACTTTCATAATATAATTTTTCAAATATTTATTTTTTATGGACTGTGAAATATTTGGCAATATTCTACGGTTATTCAGGTTAAGCACACATGATAAATTGCTGTCTGTATCGTGTCTTGACAAACAGCACTCGGACAGACGCACTTTTACAATAGACACTGTAGGAAGTCAAGGGGGGACAACTGCCTCAGAGACGGGGCGGCGTCTGTTCTGTATATATTTGTTATTCGTAAATTTACTAGAAGACACACACAGTCAATAAGCTAGTGTGTGTGTGTATGAGAGTTTATATTGGAGGCATGATATCATAGCAGATGTTGTATGGCTTGGTTAACGAGCCACGAAGAAAACAAAAACAACAAACATAATAATAAAAACAACAAACGATTTGCCGATGACGTCGAAATTGGCGACGGAGCTGCTCAATAAAATCCATTTCAATTGATGCTTAATTTCAGTTTCACTCATGCTGAGTTCAGACAGATGTACCACATATCAAAACGCCTCGAATATTTTCAACAATACGTGAACAAGTCGAAAAGGCCAAATACAAAAATGTGCATTGTGGCAAAAAGTCAATACAGAAATGTACAAATTTAAAGAAAAATTAGAATGAACAAGCACAAAACACACAACATAAATCGTTTATATGGTAAAACATGCAGGCAAATAATAATCTACACTCTTGTATTCGCTATTGCACAAATATTTACTGAATCATCAGCATTTGTATGCATATGGGCGTAAAAAATAGAAATCAAACAAATCACATTTTTTTATGAAAATATATACATAGATACGGGTAGGTACATATGTATGTACATATATACAGAAATATTATACGAGTATATGTGTATGATATTCTACGTTGCATGAATCGCTTTAGCAATGACATCATGCCCCAACTCCAGCTCTAGCTCCAGCTTCTCATCTTCTAGCTTCGCTCTGGGTGTCTCGCCGTAGAGCATGACCGCGTTTACGGTCAGAATAAAAAGTTAATAAAAAAACCTTGAGATATGTATGTACCGCCTCTGAGATAGCAATAACCCAGTGGAACATTTCTTGAATTGTCTGCTATCTCACAGTAATCGTTTGCTGAAGATAGCCATAATTAAAGCAGATTGAGTATAACTACCAAAAAGTATTGTACTCGGTTGCCAAGTCCAAATGAGTGGCTCTGCAGTAGCCCATAAGTTGTCCCAAAAGTTAACCTAGAGTGTCATTAGCGCTATTTTTGGTCAGTCAAATTGGCAATTTGTGTAACTGTATATGGCTCTCAGGGGAGTGGGTACCAGCAAGCAATGGAACCTTTAGATGACGTCGCTATAATCTAAAGTTATAAATAAATATTACGAACTGAAACTGGAAATGATATCACATCAAATACCGGCAATACCATAACCATATATAAGAGAAAATTTTCTGGACCAATTCTATTTGAATATGTTTTAAATATATTTAAAATTCTGCTTCTACTGACTCAATATATGAACTCCAGGCAACTTGTAATTAAAAAGTATAATGAGCTAAAGCCCCATGAGCTTTCAATATTTACATAAAGTTAATAGTTTACAATTAATGAATAGTTTTCATTATACGTTTATGCTTTGTGTATTTAAGCCAACACGGAAGTTAAATAGCTCAATTTATTTGTTGATACAACTTAAAGGAACCACATGGCGTATGCGCATTCTCTTTATGAACTGCGCCCACTCAGCCACCATGTACACAAAATTGGCAACAACTAATTGTTTATTAATATTGCTGCAAACATAAACAAACAGCTCAGGGCAGCGTCAGAGCAACAGAAAGTGTAGAAAAAGTCAAGCAGATGAAAGCTACAAACAGTCAATTAGCGAACGGTAGACATAAATTAGCACTTATTCACAGATCATTTCATAGCAATTTTAGCACCTTTAAATACTTTACTGTACCAACCATAAAGAGTATGTAAAATGATTAGCTGAAAGAGTCAGTTTGGCATATAGCGCATACGCAGTGTTGTCCTTGTCAATTGTCAGAGTCATTCATCAAAGTGGATTCGTGTACAATTGCAGAACATTATTGATGAAAGGCACATTCCACAAACACGATGACAGACAGACACACGGACAGGCAAATTGGACGGACGGAGAACACAGTCGTGCTAGCTTAATTGATAAAAAAAAAATACTTTGCTGTCAATTTCTGTTGCCACAGCCAAAAGAAGCTTCTATAAAATTCAATTAGCTCTGTCAACTTTACTTTTTTTACATTTTATTTTTGGTTCACCTTTGACTATATCTAAGGTCAGTTTAGCTCTGAAGGCTAGGCAAGAGCAACAAATATTTTATAAAAAAGTATAAAAATGAATAATGAACAACTTATATTTGACTGAAACATAGAAAAAGTTATGCATAAAATTTAAATATAAAAATTCAGAAATCAACCTACAATTCAATTTGCGTACATCAGCAGTTGTTAGCTTTCCTTGTTTGTATTTCCTTATCAGCTCCATTGTGGCATTTCCTATTCCTTTCCTTCTAATTTGAATTTTTATTGCTGTTCGTATTTATTCGATTTGAAATCAAGTTATTTATGGCATTTCTTGCACTTTATTACGGATTCTCCTTGCTCGTATTTAGCCACACATTTGTTTAGTTTTATGTGAATTTTACGGCCAGTTCATTTGTTGGCTACGAAATTTATTAACAAAATAATAAACAATTGCCGACATAATGATTGTAAATATTATCACAAGCCATAAATTCGATTAAATACAATCAAACGTCAATCAGGCATGGAAGTTTGTGTTCAGCCTTGGCAAAGTTAAGTAGACCAAAAAGTATTTTATGAATTAATTGTAAATAATGAGAGGAATGACTGGGAATAGTTTAAATAGGGTTTAAATTTAATAATTTTATATTTTTGCTATATTGAATTTACTATTTTTATCCCGCTTTTAAAACTATTTTCCGGAAGATCTGTGTAAATTTATATTTTTTCATTACGCAAACGTCACTCTAGCAAATTAACACCTATTGTGAGTTTTTCACTTTGAGCTCTGGGCTAACTAACTGTTTTCTGGCGTGTGTGTTTTCGGGGTATAAAAATAGAACTTTTACTTGGCACACAGACAATGAACACTGAACACTGCCAACTTCTAACTACCAACTCCCGCACTTGAAACTCGCAACAAAGTCACAGTTCACGGTCATCGTCAAATAAACAAAAAAGGCGGCGACAACCGCGTTTCCAGTTTCATTGAATATTTATGTTATTTACATTATTCTTGTATCATTCATTTGCATAAAAGGCGCTCAAGCGTTCCCAACGTATAATTCGAGTTTAACGAAATTCAACAACAACAAAAAGTAACAAAAAATGATTGGAAATCACGCACGGAGTTAACCGTATAGAACCGCAGCTCGACGCAGTTACTCAGACACTGAGGCGGCATCGCCAGTGGCAGCCGCATTGGCCCCCATAATTCTCCAGCGTTCTATTGTGCTCAGTGTTTTCCGTTTTCTGTTTTCGGTTTGTTGAGCGCAGAGAAATCGTGAGAGCTTACTCATTTGTATGTTTCCTCTTCAGTTTTGTTTTGTTATGCTTGCAACTGGTTAGTCGAGTTGTTATTTCTTTTGTTTTCGCTTCGTCTTCGTTTGCCTGTTTTTGTTTTGGTCTTGTTTTCTAATTGTTGTTTGTTATTTTTCGCAGAGATACGTGGGAGCTTCTGCTGCTGCCTCTTCAGCTCTGGCATACATGGCGTATGTGTAATATTTGCGTATCAAATTTGTCAAATTATTTACGTATTTACTTGCAATTAAATTATACATATATCCAACAGTTGTACAGTTGACTTACTTAAAGTCTTTATACTCTAACTTTATTTAATTTGGGCAGCAATTATCGCTGATGACCTTGAAAACGAAAGCCGCCAACTGAGCTCAAGGTGAGCCTAATTAACAGCCACAATACCCTGCCTGAGAGTATGTGTGTGCGTGTGATTGTGTGTGTAAAGGATATGTACGATATTTAAATCGCGTGCCATGCAGACTTCTAATTTTAGTTTTTTTTCGCGGTCACAAGCCGCAATATTTACCCAGCAAAGTTAGCAAAAGGCTTACCATGGTCTCTTTTTGTTCATTTAAATATAATTTGTACATTTCAAAGCTTATCACTGGCATTTTGTATACATTTAGAATTCTACAACGATTAATTTAAGTTTCATTTAAAACAAGCATGCGATAATTGTACAAGATAAACACATTATACACTTAGTGTGTATTCCACAGAATAGCAAAAAATTTATTTTGGAGCATAATATAAATGTTCAGGCGCACATTTGTATTTACAAGTATATATATAGAACAACCACATCAGCATTTTAAATACATAATGTATACATACCTATGTATTATTTGTCGACATTGAAACACATGTTTATGCCCTACGCATAATGGACATATGTATGAATATACATATATAAATATGTATATGGGGTGTAATACTGTGTGTGGGCAATTTAATGAATGTATGACAACAAGGGTAAGGTCCCAGTGGGATATTATCATTAACCATATGAAAGAGTGTCATTGGGTGTCAAAGAAACCCTTAAGTGAACCCTGCAATATTACATGTTTTTCATTTCAGGTTTGACATATTCAGCCAACACTTCTCTATATATTCACTGTATTCATATTAAATTTAAAAATATAATACAACAATATCTATACTCATACTCATTACAGTCAAAACTCTGTGATTAATGCTCTCAGCTTCCTTTTTCGTGCAAATTTCCGGTAATGACATGCATTAAGCTTCAATTGATGTAAGCTAATTTTGTTGACATATTGTAAATCCAGATACATTATCTCCACACATGTATCTAGTACTACAGACAGCATATGCTGAAAGTCATGTGCAAATATTGTGATGGGAAATGTGTAATACGAGCGGAAACCACCGCACAGAGCGACAGATTTCCACAGCACAAATATTATTTTTGCAATTTCCTAATGGAAATTTGAAAGCCTTAAAAGCATGCTCTATGTACACAGATATACATAGTATGTATATACTATATCATTTACATATGCTAGTCACTGTTCACTTTTGTATAGTTCCTGCTGAATTTGGCGATGACGTTGTTCGCTTATGCAAATTATTTATGCCTTGACATAGCATCGATTAATGCGTTGTTTCATAAATTTATTACAGCTTTACAGGCAATAGCTACAGCTATAGATACAGATACGTTTGCAGCTAAATTGTGTGTCATAGTAGACTTTGTTAAAAAGTACAGTACAATTTATTGGTTCATCAATCATATTGACGTGATTAAGTGCTGATGCTATAAGTCAGGGACATAAACAATCATGATGTAAGCCAAAGTAAGTAAAACAAAACGGTATAAAGTTGCACATGGCGTATGCTTAATTTGTAAATTACAGCGCTTGCTTACACAGAGAGAAATGAAAAATGTCAGCTTCAATTTGAACATTTAATAATACAGTATTAGCATCATTTTTTTTAAAACTTACATTCACACCGCAGTACCTCACGGTGTGCCTCCTTGGTGAGCATCTGCAGGCTCTCGCCTATCTGCCGTATTCTTTGCGGCGTACTCTTCAGTGTGGGCACAGTCATGACGGCTCTGGCTCAGCCGTGATCTGATATACTTTCCAGTTGAATTAGTATTTACATACTGCACGATTTGGCATTTCAATCTTGCTCTACATTAAGCAGACAATGAACAGAATTGCTAGGCAAAAACTTAGCACTTGGGTACGCATTTTGAAGTAATAATTTCTCTGAATTTGGAGTCCACTCGAGGGTCTTTAGATGAAAAACTATCCAAAAGTTGTGGAAATATAATTAAGCGCGTTCAAATCGACGTTCAAACAAAGCGAATGTTGGACGAGAACTGTGCACAGCCCAAGAGGCGCGTCAAATGTCTAGCTATACAAACTGTTTGTGTGTGCGTGCAAGAATGTGTGTGTAAGTGCGTGTGTTTATGTAAAAATTCTAATTTGGTGGCGTCACTTGCCGGTGGTAACTGCTCTGAGTATATATATTTCTAAGCCAGACAAAAAGTCAGTCAGATATTACAACTGTCTGCCAACCATTACCAAGGCAGCTGATTGAAAGGTGTGTGTGTCTGTGTGTTGGGTGTGTGAGTGTGCTTGCCACAAGTCACCCCTAATTGAAGGTCCTGCAGGCACCGGTGCCAATGACCGACCCAGTCAGCGTTTTGGGACACCTGAAAGGACATATGGGGATTAATGGAGTTGAGCACGAAATGTGCTTAGAAGCGTGACACAAACTCTTGTGATCACAAGAGATAAAAATGTAAATATAATAGAAAAGTAAATACTAATACTACGAATAAGTCAATTGACTTAAAAGTACATTTCCCAAAAAAACAAGAGAATAATAATTTAACAACTCTTTGAATTAGATTGCACTTTATTTTATGAAAAATACTCGCTTGTTTCTTAGATCGATTAGTATATATATATATATAGTATGTGTATTGTATATAGTATGTTTATTGGTTGTAATTGGTGTTAGTTACAAAACTTTGTAGTTTGTTGTTGTTTGTAATACGCTTAAGTTAGGATTTTATTGTGATTTTATACAAAAAAACTTACACACATAGATAATTGCTAAATGTTAATTGTGTTATAATTAGACTAAAAAATTTCATAAAAGATTTGTGGTGCAACAAAAACGCATTGCAATTAACTTTCCCGGTTGCCCCCTTTATATATATTTATATAAATAAATACAAAAATTTAACGTATATCAATGTAAATATAAATATACATTACACTTGTTCAATTTGTTTTCGAAATCATTGGCCAAACAGTAGTAGTACAAAAGAATGAAGTGCTCTTTCTATGAAGTTTAACAATTTGTTTGTTGTTGCATAAGATTTACATATAGTGTATAATATAATTAAAACCCGATTGTTTGAACAATGTTGGTAAATAGACCAATCGACAGATCTGTTTCTTACTTAACTAGATTGTCTATACATAAAGACCTCGATTATACATAATACTAACAAAGCTAGAGTATATATATGTAATTTATTATTACTATTATTATTTGGATCTCAAAAATGTAAATAAATTTTTAATTTTGATTTGTTGCTTTGTGCTTAAACCTTAACGAATTCCTTGAATTTGTATCTCAAAAGCGTAAAACATTTAATAATATTACGAAAATAGGCTTTTTAGAATATTCATCATTCGCTGCAGTCCAGTGGACTCTGTTACACAGAACTACAATAAAATACAAAGCAGGCTCAATTGTTAAAACTAAAGCGAAAATTACAACTTAGAGAGTTAATGTTAATTCATTTGCTCGAATAAATAAATATTAATAAAAACATTAATTAATTAGTAATAAATTGATTTAGTTTTTAGTGGACGTAACATGGAATCGCATAAATATCATTAATAAATACGTAAATCTCGCACTTGCTGCGTTTTTAGTTGGAAATTGTGGAATTGTGGGAAATAAATAGTTAAATACAGTGAAATAGTTAGACTAAATTAGCATCGATAATAGATCATTAGTTGAAATAAATTACAATAATCATAATAAACATAACAGGAAACGTGTGTTGCAATACTATTCAATTTCAATCGACTCCGCATCGCTGCTCCCAGCACATCTGGCTCAATGGGGGTTGTTCTATCGAGGGAATGAGTACAATTTGGGGGAGGAATTGTAGTAGTTGTTACAGAGTTATAATTTTAGTTGTTGTCGATGTAGCAGCAAGCAAATCTACTTGACACGTCGCAGTGGCAACGTGGGACTCTCTGGCGGTGTATCTCCGCCAGCACTGCCACCAGAGCTGCCACCAACCACAATGTGTTGCAGCGAATGCTTCTTGGTCACGCTCTTAAAGGGCGCACCCAGCTTACGTGGACCACGCGGAGAAGCCGATATAATACCGCTGTTGGCGCTAGCCTCCATAGCGGCCGTGGATCCAGCCGAGGCAGATGGCACTATGCCCAGCACTGGTGTTGCATCAATGGATGCCTGCACCCAGCCTGAAAGAAACTACAGATTAGATTTCAAATCGTTTTAGGATCATTAGTAGTTACCCTTAACAGAGGCGCGATTATGATCAATAAGAGCAGCGGCCAGCGGTGCTGCTGAGCTGCTTGCATTGGATTCCCTCAAGATGCCTAGCGTGGAAAGCGGCTGAATGGGGTTGTAAATGCGACTGGCAAAGTCCTCGAATGTGGTGCTCTCCTTGTACCGCGACGAGACACTGTCCAGCGAGCGGTTACGCTCCTCATAGCTGCATAATAAATAATTAAGATATAGTAAAAATAGACGAACGTGAAGAGAATATAACTCACAATTGCTGGTAGAGCGGAAGAGCAGCACGCTTCGTGCGACTCGCATTGATGGCCGTGGCACGGATAAGCATGGCTAGGCAGGCACCACTGACGACGCTTTCGTTGGCCAATGGCCCAAACCAAGGCACCTCTGGCTTACGATTGACCGTCACGCGGAATAATCCATTCCTCAGAGGATAGACCACAATGAGCACATCACAGAACTCTGTGGGCAGAATATCACGTCTGTAGTCTCGATGATGTTCACTCCAGACAATGTGCACTTCATCATTGCCCAAATGCCGTGTTTTGAGCAGCATCGCTTCCGATGAGTCGGAGGGCATCCGTGTGGCCACATGATACACAACCTCCAGAAAAGGCGTGGCATAGTATGGAGCGGTTGCTCCACAGCCTTGACGTGGCAAGCCACCAAGGAAACCATTGTGTGTTTCCAGTTCGATTTCCCAGCCGAGTGCCGAGACGAACATCTCATACATGCTGCTGCCGTTGGTGTTTCGCAAAATGCTTGTCTTATCCTCCTGTCCGGCGGCCACATAGATGACAGCCATTTTGTGCGTCTCACGACATTTCTGTAGATCCACGTTCCGCAGTTCCCGCAACAGTTTCTCGCTGCGCTGAAGCAGATGTGTGCGCGAACGACGCTCCCAGCCGGCGAGACCGAGATGGGCGAAGAGCAATCGACAATATTGGAATGGCGTCTCGTTGCGACCGGGCAAACTGCCAGCACCCGTAAAGGAATCGAACGAAGCCGAGGCGCTATGCACCGAACGTTGATCAGGCTGCAACAAGGACGAATTGGAAGCTGTTCCCGAGGAGGCCGACTGTTGGGCGAGGAACTCCTGCTCCTGAAGACGCTGATTGAGTATGACCGATATGGCCTGGGTCTCCTGCGTGCTGCTCAATGGACTGCAACTGGGCGCATTTAGTTCCGGCACACTGGGCGGCACACACTCCGGACTGGTGTGCCCAATGTAAGCCAACATATCGTCCAGCTGATCCTGGTCCGCTGCCACATCTTTGGCCAGTGGCAGTACACCTGCCGGACCATGACGAAGCGTATGACGCGGTAGCTGTACCTCCTGCGTGGCCATTGAATCCATCTTACCCTGCCGCGAGGGTCCATCGTAACGCTCCGAGCTGTACTGGGCATGTATCGGCTGCGGCTCACATTTACGCGGCTCCGAGTAGAGTATAGAGGCATCCCAACAAGCCTTGCCGTTGAGATCCCGCATGAGAACACGCACCTGCCTCTCGGCCGTAACCAAACCGGCTGTGATGCCACCGCCAGGCAGCTTCAGTGTGGGCAACTCTATGAAGCTGGCCACCAGACCAGAGTTGAGCATAAACAGTTGCAGATTTTGTGCATTAACCACCGAGGGCAACTCCACAGAATCCCGACGTTCCAGTTGACTGCCGGAGACGCCGCCACTCACACTGTGTATGTCGTCCTGTTCCTCCACCATAGAACTCAAACGCGAGGCACCAATTCCCATCGGGAAATGACCCAAATGGGTAACCAGATGCATGGCCACAGCACGAGCGCACAGTCTGATGGCCGAGATGCAGGCCTGTATGGTCTCGGATGTTTGATAGCTCGCCTCTGGTAGTCGACCGTCTCCCTGCAGATCATCGCTGGCAATGTGCATGTCGAAGTCATCGTCCGCCGTAAGCTTCACGCGCTCATGACGTGGCGCACCCGATGCCACCTGGAGTAAGACTCGCAACACCTGCAGCACTAGCGTATCGCCCTGCTCGTTGTATGCCTCGAGCATAAGGGCAGCGGGAATTGCCATACAGAACTCGCCCAGACAGAGCATCAGTGATGTGAGAACCACTTTATCCGCATCCTTGGGCTTGCTGACGTTCTGTATCTCCAGTGCCTTACAGAGCGCTGTTATTATAAGCTGTGGCACACGTTCAATGCCCGCCAATTGCCGTCCACGCTCTGCGCACAACTTCAGTGCATCCACAGCGATGACAGCAATGGTGTGATGCTTGAATTGCAACGCTTGGAGCAGCACCTGCAACACCTCGCGTATGCGCGGATGAAAGTTTTGGCCACTCGTGTCCTTGGGCAGCAGAATGTCCTTGGGATGCGGCACAGCCTGCTGGAACTGTCCCCGTGGCAGAGCCTTACTCCGAGCTGGCTGCGATAGACGCAGCAGCAGCCACTGCCCCAGCTGACAGAGGGCTATACAACGTGCCTTCGCGGAGGGTTCTCGTCGAGCACAGCGCAGCATTATATTCAGTATATGATCCTGCAGGTCGGGACATTCCATTAGCTCGAATTGCTGTGACGTCGGCTGCAGCACGGGACGTGGAAGCAGCGTGGGTGGATACGAGAGCAGTGAGCCGAGCAGAGCAGCCACCTCCGCACGTGGCGTGCTGCGTGTCACTTCCAGCGAGGTCAGCAATATGGCGCTGGCATGCACCAGATCCAGCAACAATAGCGTGTGTCCGGGCAGCAGCAAGCTAAGCAGACGCGGTCCTTCCAGATGCTTCATGATTGCATAGATCAAATCACGGTCCTCTCCAGTGAGCAGCTGATGAAGTGCGTGATAAAAGAGCGGTAACTGCTGCATGCCTACAGCACCTTGGAGCGCCAGAGCACAGAGCAGCTGCAGGGCCCAGAGTTTACCCTTTTTGAAGGTACGGTCGAGGGTCAGAGCGCCATAGCACCATGGTGCCACAACGCCAATAGGCGGCACCAGGGTGGGTGGTGGTGGTGTGCTTTGGTTATCCGTTGAGATGCCCTGATTCTGCTTGATCTTGATGAGATTCTGTGTCATCTCCATCAGATGCTTAAACACCTGCGCATGCAGTTCCGATTTCGGTATGCGATTCACATCTCCTAAGGCACCCAGCATGCGCTTCCACATGATGGAAGTAGAGTCGGGTAGCCAGCCGGTTGCCGACCCACCGAGCATTATCGAGCGACGCTCTGAACCATAACTACCGGTTCCAAAGCTGCCCGAGTTGCCATCTTCGAGACTGCCCGAATCAGCGGCCAACACATCAATGTGTAGCTGTGCATCCTTGATTGACCCACCCTCAATGCCGCTGCTCGCCGTGGGCGACGGACTTCTTGAGCCACCACCGCTTTCATTGTCCTGGTCACCATCCCCATCTTGATATCCGTCCACATCGTCCACTGCCTGTTGGGAACCACGACGACGGCGATTTGTGCGCACTGGTGCCAATGAATCCAAAGACATGGCTCGACGCAAATCCTGTGCATTCATAGAGCCTATGGTAACAGGTGCCTCCATTTTGGGAGGCGCTTCGACTGTGCCAGTTCGTCGATTGCGGCGTATGCGCGAATTCCGTGCAGCCGAGGCTAAACTGCCCTCACTATAGCTACGGCTGAGCATAGGGGTTAACGGCACGGGACGATTCATGCCATGACCAGTGCCACCGCCATGGGATTGTGTATGCTGATGGTGTGTCCGGCCTGCCGGTTGAAGCATTGCTGCTTGATTACTGCCTCCGCCCTGTGAGTTCTCATCCGAACGACTGCTGTTCGATTCGGCGAGGCTTTCTCTCTCGCGTTCTCGCTGTACGCTATTGGAGGCACTGGCATTACCACTGGCTGCACTGCCTGATCCCTGCCAGACGCTGCCAATGCGCCTTCGCTTGCCACGGCTTTCGGCTACACGGTCCAGCGGCAAGTCCAGGAGATTAATACCGTAGGTGTAGCGGGAGAAGACGCGAGTCAGCGTCTGTATAGTCTTGTTCCACTCCACGATGAGCTCTTCGCGATGCGTCAGCGATTGCAAAACGATCAGGAACTTCTCCCATAGCACCACATTCACTGGGACATTGGTATGCGCTCGTATCCAGGTGACGATTAGTGTTTGGAATATCGCAGAACCAAGTATTCCCCCCAAATTAGCGCTCTTGGCTCCACTTGGCGGCGGATTTTGATGCAGCACAACCGAAGTGACTTGCAGGAGAACAAGCAGTAACTGTTCCCATGTCCGCGACTCCATGCGTGTATTCATTACCATTGTACGATAGACATTCAGCACCTTCTTGCAAATCTCCGTCTGCTCCTGCAGTGGTGTCGATCGATAATCTCGCGATCTTGTCGGGAAACATATGTTTAAATTGGCGGTGTTAACTAGGAACACGTTCGCGGCATTGGTGACAAACACTTGCAGCACATTCTGCATGCCGGCTCGTACCAGCTGCTGCTGCTCCTTGGTACCCTGGCCCTGTATGGCGCCCACATAAGAAGGCGTACGCAAACGCTGGCTACGCGGTGTGCCTCCAGCGTTGGCATGCGCTGACGGGGCTTGTGTCGTTGCCTGTTCATCATTTGGCTCCAGCAGGAATGGTGGCGGTGTACTGCCCGTCATCCAGTCCCGGTAGACAGCGATGGCAGTCCGTATGGCTTCGATTTGCGCCTTTGATGTGAAGTTCAACAGGAACGCCTGTCTGTAGACCTCGTGCACAAAGTTAATGTTCTCCCGGCTCACGTAGAACACGTCGCGAACAATGAGACCCTGTTGATAGGCCAACAAGCGCACATGATCCACGCCCTCAATATGCAGTGCACAGTCCAAGCGATTGCTGAGGAGACGTTCATGGGTAAACCGGGACACCCAATTGATAAGCACAACAACACAGGAGGCCATTACCTCCTCCTTCTTGTGTATCGAGCGCATGACAGGCATCTCCAGACGCGGATTATAGATCGATGTGCTGGCGTCAAAGCTGGGCGAGAAGACGGGCAGAAAAACATCCTTAAAGCGTTTCAGTAGGAACGCGAAGGCTCGATGATCCTTTTGGGCGCGATTATCACGCCAGCGCAGGCAAGCCGCCGTTTGTACCATGCTGTTGAGTAGCACCTCGAGTCCATCTCGCGGATCAGGCGGCGCAGACTTTTCACTTGAGGATGGCGGCAAGAGGGCAACCACTTCCGAACTCTGTACTGGATGTGAGAAGGCGTTGTCGTGGAATACAGATGCCATGCCGCCGTCCGCTTTCATGTTGGGATGCGAAAGAAAATCCGTGGCACTGAACTCCGTATCCGGACCGACAATACCCTTCTGAGGCACTATTAGCCCCGGTATCAGATCGGCATACATGGCATGCACATAACTGGGCGCATTCTCGCCCAGAGTCTGATACCACAGCAAGAAGTATCTAGAAATAAAATACTATTAGTATGAAACTGATTAATATGCAAAGAAGGCACTTACTTGACACCTTCTCGCCGCAGCTTGGGCGAGTTGCCCAAGTGGAGCAGCTTGGCCATAATGCGGCTGAGCGAGTGGCATTGCCATCGACGTGCCAGCAGCTCCGGCAGAAGACACAGTATCTTCTCCAATAGCCATAGGGAGCCGTCCAGTTCCTCGCGGTGCGCCTTGTGCACTACGGGGCCAAAGATAAAATAAATTAATGTAATTAAATCATTTTCATTTCTATATCTGAAAGTCCTAAGCAACCGCATGCCAAATGGAACGGGACGAGCACAAGATGCAGGCGAGAGAAAGTGCAAGAGGGAAGTCTTGATGGGATTTTAATTTATGCGAATGTGTCCATGTCTAAATTCACTTTTGCCGGAACGAGCACAAGAAGAAAATGCAAGTGAGAGTAAGGATGATTTTCTTAGATTTGATTTCACTAACAATTCGCAATGGTCAGGAACAAGCACAAAATGCATGAAGGGGGAGTATCTGTGCTACTTTATGGGTTTATCTCATGCGACTTTATCAAGACTATTCTTAACTTCAATTTCATTCGGAAATCGCGAAAGTAAATCTACTTTTTGCTTTTGATTCCTACAGTTAAAGCTGGTTATCATAACAAGAAAATGAATGAGTTGGAGAGTGTAATAAAAGAGAGAATGTGGTGAATCAAGGTAATGGGTAATATTGATATGCACTGAAAACAATGGAATTGAGAATTTTGAGATCAAAGCAAAGTCGGAATGTGATGAATTACTCAAAAAGTCAATAAGAAAAAACCACACACGCAAACTTACCAATGTGAAACGGAAGTTCTGCCGGTAAAAGGTATACAAAAAGAGAGGGCAAAGAAAGTAGAAGGATGTGAATTTATAGAGTACATATATCGTTAAACATAATTCTAGATATTCAATTGTTTTTGCTATTATTACTTGTACTTTTGTTTTTATTTTTTAAATTTATCTGTGCATAAATTAATGGGGCCAAACGTCATAAACATAGATAACAAATTAAAGACAAGAAAACAAGAAGCAACCATTAATTTTAATGCGGTTTGCTTTCTTAATTGGCAGAAAGAAAAGATTAACAAAATTAGAACAGGCCAAAAAAAGTATATATAGACAGAGTGGAAGACAACAAAAACATAATAAAGAGAAGATATGGGAAACTCATGTGAGAGATATACATTTGTTTAAATTACCTTTTTGCTTGAGATTCGCCTCGGCCTGTATGAAGGTGTCGTAGAGTATGAAATACACATGGCTGTAGTTCGTCTCGAACAGCGACTTGGACTCCTCATAATCTACGTTATCTGCGAGAAGAAAGAGAAACCGAGAATTCCCATTAGTATGCAAAATATAAAAGTAAGATTCTGGAAAGCAAAACCTTTAACAGTATTTAATTATCATAGCCTATGTCTACTACTCTGGCTAATATATTGATGCCTATATAATAAAAACTTGGATATTTAGTTGAACGTCATCCAAAATGGATGATGACATTCCCCACACTCTCGAACAAGAAATGTTTATCCATTAAATGCTGAAACCCTATATTCAACTAATGTTTACAATTAAGATGTATTTATGTAATATATATAATTTACTTTTGACAGCAAATTGAAACATTTGAGGTGGATGTGAGTGGATGACAGTGCTCGTGCCATTATTTTTATTATAATACTAAAGTATATATCTTTTTTATTAACACCATATTAGGTCAATGATAAGCAATGCCCGCTTCTTGATGGAGCAACAGGTGCTACGGCTGACGCAGCGCCGCCATTATATCGAATTGGATTTGATTAGTAAACAAAACAAAGAGCCACCATATGCAACCCACATCGATAACGGTTCAATCATATAGGCTGTCGGACTTCGATATAAATCTATGGTTCTATTACAGACTTGGAAAAAAGAAAATAAAACTAATCACACACACACACACACGCGCGCGCACACATGATGAATAAACAGCAAACCGCAAGTTGGAAGCCGCCTTGAGCGGGTTTCAAAAGAAATGCGTTGAAAAACAACATTTGGTGAATCAGGGGCAAGCGAAGCGGGTGAAGAGGCAGCAGCCGGCATAGCTGTCATCAGCGAAACGCTGCAAAACAGAAGAAAGCTAAACACGAAGGGGAAAGAGTAGGCCAAGAAACCTTTAAAACTGGTTTCATAGAAGGCCAAGCGAAGTATGAAAAAGTAAAATAATCTAAGCAACGCTCAATGTTGATAAACTTACAAACAATTGGGGAAAAAAGAACTTGCAATCGATGTGCAGGTGTGGGTGTATGCGACTATGTGTGTGTGAGTGTGTGTGTGTGTACAAACTGCGTGTAATTTGCCCGCAACAATAACAACAATGAAGTTGCGCGGGAGCGAGGCACCTGTTGGGTGGTTTTGATGTTAAATTACTCCGTTCAATGACACAAAAAGAAAGTTTCATACACAAACGAAGACACGCTGACATACATACATACATATGTACATATATATAGGTTTATCTGCTTGTGTTGGTGGTGTTGAAATTGTAACAACAAAGTTGCCACTCAGTCAACAGTTGCCGCCAGTTGGTAAGCTCCGTAATATTTTTTCGTGCTGCGTTTATCATTGTCGTTTTTCACACATACGCGCAAGTGTGTGTGTGTGTGTGTGTTTCTAGTTTTTGCATAAATTAATGAGGCTGCCATTGCTGAGATATGCTTATTAGCATGAACGAATGTACATATGTGTGTACGTATGTATGTATGTGAGTCTCATACATACACTTCAACAGGAAATAACATTAACCGCTGTGGGCCGTAGTTTAGTTTAACATTTCGTTCATATTTATATGGCCATGTCCACATTCAGACGCCCACCTGTGTTCGGGGGCAGAGTTGGTAAATACTCCGTATGCACAGCATATTATTGTTGTTGTTTACTACTATTTGAGATCAGAGAAACATACATTACCTAAAATTGTGCGCAGGTGTCGCAGTCGGGAGGCCGAATCCTTTTTGCAGTCCTGCAGTTTGGCTGTCGACTTTTTAACATCTGCGTGTGATTTCTTGGTAAACATTTTAGCACTTGCGTTTCTCGTACACTTTAATATTCGCACACAAACATTCTTAAACTAATTCTAATTCGTTTGATTTCGTTGCTAAACAACAACATGGATAAATCATCGCACATGCACACACTCACACTTACACGCACACACACAGACACACTGTGTATACTTTCTTTTCGCACTTTGTCCAGCGGAGCACCAGAGAGCACCTGGAGAAATTACTACTAGCAACAGCGATTCATCCGTCCAACCGCAACCGACGAACCTCACGCTGATGTTGCTCTGGGTGCGCTGCTGCTGCTGCTGCTGCTTTTCGCAGTTTGTTGTAAATTTTTGCTTTTATTTCATGTCTACACAACATTCGCTCTCGCAGCAGCGCCCAATTGCACATACACAATGTTGTGGAGTCTCGCAATTGCCAATGCATCTGAATTAGTTGTAGTTGTATTAATTTTATTAGCAAACATTATAGAACATTTTTTGCTGGAGCACGGACACGGGAGAGTTATGTTTATTCGATTTTTACGAAATTAATTTCATCTGTGACGCGTTTTATGAACTACACAAATTTCGGCCAACTAACCAGGTGGAATGTTACTTAACAGTGAGCCATAACATTAACATTTTCGTACATTTAATTAACAGCACTGGCGTTACTTGATTAACTTTGGACTAATAGCAAAAAAAAGTTGAAATTGGCTTTTATTAAAATTTTACTTATTATTTTAATGCGTTGTTTCTGTGATGATGGGCATATTGTTACTGAATCTCAAATTTCAATTTAATAAACAGCGACAATCAGCTGCCTGCATGCCACATACGCTGTATCTGGCAACGCTAAAGGCGTTGCCATATGTTTTACTGCAACTACGTACGGCAGTCCGCAATTTACTCAATTTGGCGTACTTTCAAAGTAACGGCTCAAAAGCGTAACTTTCGTTACTTTTAAATTTGCTTCTTGCTTATATATAATTGTTGATATTATCTTCTGTTCTCTGAGCAGCTTAGCATTTTTCATTTTAGTATTGCACTTCTATACAAAATATATTTTCTTTTATGCTCGAAGCAACTCGCTTGCATTTGCTGAGCGCGTCCGACAAGTTCCGAGCTAATGAGCATGGTTTTTATCAAATATCGAACCAGCGACAAGTTATGTTCAACTTTCAAATATGCCAAAGTGAGTAAAACAGTGCTGTAAAATTCAAGTCTATGTTTCCCCGTTTTTTTAAACGTCAGGTTGTGTGATTTGCAGTTTTACGCCATTGCTTTGAGTTGCTGAATTACAAGTTTCATTTAAAATTAATATAAAATTCATATATACTGACGATTGAGAGATGGCAAACCAACAACCAGCAGAGATTCCACCAATGGATGAAGAACGTAAGAATGCATTAGCCGCTTATCGTAAGAAATTGCTGGAGCACCGTGAGATCGAATCTCGTTTAAAGGCTTTACGTGACAAGCATAAGCAATTCCAACATGAGTTTCTTAAATCTGAGGATGACCTTAAGGCCCTGCAAAGTGTTGGCCAAATGCTGGGCGAGGTACTGAAGCAATTAACTCCTGATAACTTTATAGTGAAGTCCGCCAACGGACCACGCTATGTGGTTGGCTGCCGTCGCCAGTTGAATAAGGACAAGTTGAAGCCGGGCACACGCGTTGCCTTGGATATTACCACGCTGACAATTATGCGCTATTTGCCACGTGAAGTGGATCCATTGGTGTACAACATGTCCAATGAGGATCCTGGAAATGTTGACTATTCGGCAATTGGTGGACTCGCCGAGCAAATTCGTCAGTTGCGAGAAGTGATTGAGCTTCCACTGCTGAATCCTGAAATCTTCGTACGCATTGGCATCAATCCACCCAAGGGATGCCTGCTATACGGTCCACCCGGCACCGGCAAAACACTTCTGGCACGCGCCATCGCCTCGCAATTGGATGCCAACTTCCTGAAAGTAGTCTCCTCGGCCATTGTTGACAAGTATATTGGCGAGAGTGCCAGGCTCATTCGCGAAATGTTCGCCTACGCTCGCGACCATCAGCCTTGCATCATATTTATGGATGAGATCGATGCCATTGGCGGACGTCGCTTCTCCGAGGGCACCTCTGCTGACCGTGAAATACAACGCACCCTGATGGAGCTGCTGAACCAAATGGATGGCTTCGATGCACTGGGTCAGGTCAAAATCATAATGGCCACCAATCGTCCCGACACCCTGGACCCGGCCCTTTTACGTCCCGGTCGCGTGGATCGCAAACTGGAGATACCGCTGCCCAATGAAGTGGCTCGCCTCGAGATACTCAAGATTCATGCTGCACCACTGGCCAAGCGTGGCGAAGTGGACTATGAGGCCATTGTCAAACTCTCGGACATGTTCAATGGCGCCGATCTACGCAACATCTGCACAGAGGCAGGACTGTTTGCTCTACGTGAAGAGCGCGAGTATGTCATCCAAGAGGACTTCATGAAGGCTGTTCGCAAGACGGCTGACAACAAGAAGTTGGAGTCCAAACTGGACTACAAGCCTATCTAAATGGTTAGCCTGAAATCAGCTCAGTGGACAACCTCGCACTTTAATAATACATTAATTACATTTCATTTGTTAAAAGCTTTTGATTATCATCTATTACTGGGGGAGGGGCTCTCTCATTATGCACAACTTCGACGACGAATCCGTTTTAGTAACATGAGATACCTGAACGCGGCTACACTACACATACGGTTATGGTTTTCACACCATATCCCTGGACGGTTCAGCACCTGGAAACCGATCACCAAAGTGGTGCTCGTTGGCTTCAGCCTGATGTGCATCCAGAATAATCTGTACGGCGTATTCCCGTGTCGGTTTGACTTTAAGCGTAGAGAATTTTATTTAAGCAGATTATTGGCTGTATACTGCTTCACAGTGACCACCTATTTCGGGGTCTTTTATATAAGCCTCATCTGGAAAGAGTGTACAACGAATCAGATTACTCTACAGGATACCATTAAAGTCTATGGATACATGAATGCTTTGGTCGGCCTGTTCAATTACATAGTCCAATGGCTTATTATTCGTGATACCATCTGGTTCCTAAATAACACATCCATGTTTAGGATCATGAACTATTACAGCGTCACCTTAATCTCTTTGGCCCGTACTTTGGTTATGGCTTTTGTGAAAATAGTCGGATTTCCGCTGGTAATGCAGTTGACATTGGTGCTCTACCAAAGACACAAAGAACCCCAGCTCAGTTGGACGTACACCGGCAAGACAATGATCCCGATACTGCTTGGAAATCAGTTAAACAATTGCTTCTTTGGCAGCATTGTGATAGCCAGAGGAGTGCTCATCGAAACCAATAAGCTGCTGCGCAAGATTCTCCTGGAGATCAATAGACTTCAGACGTCGCAAGAGATGCTACTGCATAAACCCTTCTATCGCATGCAACGCTTCTGTGATCTAGCAGATCGCGTGGATGAGCTCGCGGCCAATTATAGCCTGACTGCCGTTGCATCGATGGGTTACACGGCTCTTTTGTCGTTCTCCCTGGTCATGTCATTGGCTATTAATCTGTTTACAGCCACACTTGGCTGTTACACTCAGTATCAAGCCGTGGTTGACTACGTCATGCTGGAGGAGCCCTATGATGTATACCGTGCCTTGGCGCACTTTGTGTTCCTAGTGGTCCCCATATTGGAAATCGTTCTACTGGCACGCGTTAGCCAACAGGCCTTGGATGAGGTAAATATCTGTAAGGTAAATATCTGTGATCTTGAATGCAATTAACATTCTTTTTAGGCCAGAGAAGCGGGCAACTTACTACAGCGTATGAATTTGGAACACGCTGATATACGTTTCAAGCAAGTGGTAGACGCTTTCTGGCTTGAAGTGCGCTCAATCCAATACAAGCTATTGCCCCTGGGCCTCCTAGAACTGGACAGCTCCCTTATCAACAAGATGTTTTCGACATTATCGGGATTCCTATTGTATCTCATTCAAAGTGATTTAACAACACGATTTTCGCTAACGTAGTAAAGTTTACACCAAAGAAGCTGTTATCATCAGGTTTCAAATCGTTGCCCTACGCCTATCGTGGAGGTCAACCGATAAACTTACAAGTGACGTTGCCACTTTGGTGTTTTCACATATAGGGGAATTTTAGGGGAATTGGTTCAAAAAAATATGAAATATTTCCTTTTTTTAATGTTGGTTTAATTAATGAAAATATATGAAGATAATGAAATTGCTTTGATTCACGCATAATTTTAAATGGCCAACGTGGCTCTTCAATTAATAATTAGCTCATTAACTGCGTTTCACTTATTTTAATATCTGATAACTCCAAATTGAGATATAGCATGTGATTAAAATGAACCTAATTAAACGGCATTTGTTACTCGTCAGTACCATGCGATTCCTGAAAGCGGCTGCACGCCGCATACGCATGTCCTTTAGCGGGCAGGCAACCGGGTCTTACAGTTCCTGGAACCTTATAAGTAAAATAACGCTCGTTTGTGTAGCCATAATAACTTTGCAGAATAACCTGTACGGACTTTTGCCATGCCGTTATAGTTTCAAACGTCGGAGATTTGTATTTTCCAAGATGTTACAGATTTATTGCGTTGCTATGGCCACATTCTTCTGCTTGTTCTATGGGAAGCTCGTCTGGAAAGAATACAACGAAAAGCAAATCGATCAAAGAGATGCCATCAGGATTTACTGCTATATGAATGCGTTTGTCGCCGTGCTCAATTACCTGACTCAGTGGGCAATTATGGGAAATATTTTACGTTTCCTCAACAACTTGCCACTCTTCAGCACCATAAACTATTTCGATATATCATTGATGACGGTGGCCAGTACCATGATTCTGGGCGTAATGAAGATGTTCGGATTTCCCTTGTTGATGCATTTGACCCTAATATGGTACCAAAGCAGAAGAGATCCAGAGCACATTTGGACAACTTCGCACAATACAATGATTCCAATTATCCTTGGCAATCAGTTGAACAATTGTTTCTTTGGCGGCATGATACTTGCCAGAGTACTGTTCATCCAAGTCAATAGGCGGCTACACGAGATCCTAATGGAGGTCAACCGACTGCAAACGCCGTCAGAGATGCTCCTGCATAAGTCCTATTATCGTATGCAACGTTTCTGTGATCTGGCCGATCGCCTGGATGAGCTCGGCATTAAGTACACTCTGGTAGCAACTAGCTCTTCTGGTTATTTGGTGGTCACAGCGTATTCCTTGGTCTTTTCCTTGGCAATCAACTTATTCAGCTTGACTCTGGGATGCTATACCCAGTATCAAGCCATAGCCGATTACTTAATAAGTGAAACAGGCTACGATGTCTCCCGAGCAATAGCGCACTTTGTGTTTCTAGTGATTCCGTTCTTGGATATCGTACTGATGGCACGAGTAAGCCAGCAAGTCATAGATGAGGTGAGTGTTTAATTGTACCTATGTATATTTATTCTTACCTAATCCATGGATACACGTTTAGGCCAGGGAAACGGGCAACTTGCTGCAGCGGATGAACTTGGAGCACGCTGACATTAGGTTCAAGCAAGTGGTGGATGCATTCTGGTTGGAAGTGTGCACAATTAAATTTCAGTTCATACCCATGGGTCTACTCGAGCTGGACAGTTCGCTTGTTAATAAGATGTTCTCAACGGTTGCTGGATTCCTACTGTTTCTGATACAGAACGATCTGACGCTAAGATTTTCGTTCAAGTAGAACACAATAACAATAAGTGGATGATCCCGAGATATCCCTACGAAAATGCCCATCGGAAATTAATTAAGCGTATCTTCTAAAATGTAATAACGAATTACGCCTCACGACACTAGCTTTCCTTACCGTGAAATAAACTGGAATTATGAAATTAATTTAAAATTTTAATTTAATCTTCATATTTTACACATAATTCAAATTAATCTGAATAGCGCTCCAATATATCTGCTATCCAGTCTATAAAGCTGCCTACTTTTGTGTAGACATTTCCATGACTGAGTATTCCGATCTGTATAAACCTTTGATTGTCGTTATATACCTCAATATTAGATATTGGACCTCCAGAGTCACCTATAAAAGGATCTTTTCCATATTCCCCAGCACATATGTGTCTGGATATAGGTATGTCACATTTCTTTTCAGAAATAGTTGTTTCCATGAGAACATCTGATGATATTCCAGTATCCGTTATACCCCAACCAGTTACTTGGAATGTATTATATAAATAATTCTGAAGAGTTTCGTTCACAGGCAAACAGATGGGTAGAATGCTCTCTGTAAAACATAATTTAAATGTTGAAAAACTTAAGCTTCATATAAAAATATTGTAACTGCGACTTACGTTTAAATTCCACAGGGTTTGATAGCTTAACAAGGGCTATATCATAACGTGAACTATCGGAAGGGTCGAATTCTGGGTGTATGAAAAACTCCTGAGAATAAATGTCTTCAACAGGCGGTGCACAAGTGTGTCTCAATGTTTCACAATCTGTGTGATTCGATATTGAGTGTTCTCCCAAACGCACTTTTAACCTGTGTACAATTTTAATAATCCAATTAGCATAAAACTTTTATATTTAAAAATGTGAATAATTACACTGTACTTTTATGCACACAATGAGCTGCCGTCAAAATGAACCCTACATAAAGAGGTTAAAAATATATATTCCGTATGTATAGAAGAAAAGTTTACTAGTCATGTGAACACTTACGATCGGTTATAAGGGTGCCACCACATGTGTAATCAGTTTTACAACTGCTATGACTTGTGGTTTGAATTAGAGCCATCCAGGGTCTTGACATTAACGATACTTCTGTTTCCCCCTGTATTGAGCTTCTTACGAAAGTACCACATGTTTGGTTCATCAAAATTTGTATGCCTATTGATTGGTTTGGCGCTTCACAGCAAACAAAACCCTGCAGTGTAAGATTGAAATGTTAAATAACATGAGAAGTTTTTTTAGAAAAGTTAATGTACTAACACGTTCACTCAAACGGCTACGGGAATTTGTAAAGTAACGCCTTTCGTCAGTTGTCCATGTATTACGGGGTTTCTTTAACAAATTGTTAATTCGTGGACATTGTGATATTTTTACGTAAGATCCATTGTTTCCATCCATTCTACGGCAACCTTTTAGTGAATAAAAAGATATATATAGTGACTATTATGTAATTATTATGTGAAGCTTACGAGAGGAAGAGGATCCAGTTGAGCAAAACTGGAAGGCCGTAGCCAGACCCAGAGCCATGATCAAGAAGCGAAGAGTATGCATTGCAGTTGAAAGCAAATGTTATACAGTACCGAAATTACATTTAGCAGGGGTTTATATAGCGCAGCTATTCGCAGTTAATTGGTGCTTATCATACATATTTACATATACCAATAATCGCCCCACAATACATTTTTCAGGTCATGAAAATTGAAATACGCCATTACGCTATTGATTCATAAAAATTCTAATGTTTTCTTTATGAAGAAAAAAACAACTTTTTATCAATATTTCATTATTGGTCCTGGGGGACGGAGCATTTCCTGTAACTGTCGATATCTTAAAATTTGTGACGCAAATAACATAGTGTCTAGCGTCATAATTCAAAAATTCTGACTCATTATGATGACACAATAAGATTAACAAGCGATAAATGCTTGCCTATAGTGGAAAAAGTACTTTATTTATGTTAGCTTTAATGGGCAATGTCAGAAAATTGTAATCATAATAATAAAAATTATTAATAATAATAACGAAATACAAACAATTTGATTGGATGAACTTTTGAAGAAGATTTATGCTTTGATTAAACTATTATAAAAATATAAATATTAGTACAAAAAAATTCTATATATATTATATAATGCTTAATCTTTATATTAAAGTTTAATCTAAGCCATATCTTTACGGTAAAAAGCAAATTTTAAAATAAAAGTATCATCGCGCCAACTCAAAATAAAAGCACTAATTTTGGCGCCAAAACGCCAAGTGTGTCAGCCGAGAATATATGTTCTTTGCAACAGCTGATTGTAAACATTACCCAAAGAATGTAACCCCAATTTGTTTTATTCGTTTAATCCATTTAAATATAAGTTAAAAGTGTTAAAAATGGTGCGCATAACATGGCGCAGCAACTCTGCACAGAGTTTAGTGTGAGTGGCCACAATGTATATAATTTGTTTATGCATGGTAACAACTATATTATTTATGGTAGGTCGAGATTTCGCTTACGTTGGTCCTACATGAAGCACTGCTGGCATTCCCTGACGTTCAATGCCCACATGAACTCCAACTACGCTACAGATGTGTGCATGACGCCGATCTTTTGGGTGGTTGACAATTACACGTATTGTCTGGGACCGGTAATTAAAGGAGAGATTGTGTGTCTGTTCAGATCATAAAATTCTTATTCCTCATTTTTATTTAGTTTTTCGTTGTGGGTGTTGCAGTTCTGACCACTGCCGTTGTCGGTATTGCCTATTGGATTGGCCTTCCCTTCTGGTGGGCAAAGAGTCAGCTGGCCACCATTTTACTGCTCATCGTCGGCAATTGGTTGCTGCTGAATGTTATATTCCATTATGTGATGGCTGTGATAACGCCCGCTGGTTATCCGCCGGAGGGCGTCTCCCAAATCGAGGCAGTTAGCATGTGTTCCAAATGCATTTCACCAAAGCCGCCGCGTACACATCATTGTTCCATTTGCAATCGCTGTATATTAAAAATGGATCATCATTGCCGTGAGTAAACTAGAATCTACTCTCCTGCGCGCTTAAACTATAGATCTTGCACTTCCAGCTTGGCTTAATAACTGCGTGGGATATGGCAATCATCGTTATTTCTTTCTGTACATGTTGTATACAACTGTGGGCTGCTTGTTCCTTATTCTGTTTGGCTTAGAGATTGGACATAAATACCTTTGGCTAGATCACAGCGAGAACTGGACAGAGTTGGAGCCACTTGAGGGCCAGCCGGTCAAATATAATCTTAGTGGGCATGTCATACCAGTCGTAAGTAGCTGCGCTTTATCTGTATGATGTATGCCTTCTAACATATACCTTGCAGACCCATCCACATGAGTATGACGACGTTCTTCTGCCACCGGCTGTTCATAATTTGCCCATACCCATAATTGACGAAGAGACATCATCGCCCACTCGCCGGCGTGCCTTGTGGTTTATGGCCTTTACCAATGTGGCCGTAGTCATTGCATTGGGCAGCCTCTCCACCTGGCATGCCAAGCTTATAACTCGCGGCGAGACAAGCGTTGAGGCGCACATTAACGAGGCGGAACGTAAACGTTTGCTTCAGCAAAACCGTATCTATATTAATCCATATAACTTTGGAACCAACAAGAATTGGAAACTGTTTCTAGGTCTGGTGCGTGGCAGGTAAAAGAATGCAACTCAATATATTAGTCTTCAAATAATAAGTATACTGTCTTCTAGGTCATTTTTGCGCACTGTGCTGCTTCCGTCTTGGCATAAGCCGGAGGGTAATGGCCTCAGCTTCCACACTGTGCATGATGCGCCCTTTGAGGATGAGTGGCCATAGTCCCTGAACTGCATTTAAATACTTTTGTGATGTCTTACTAGTTGAATTACTATATTAAGTTTTAAATTCCATTAGCAAATGATTTTTACAAATGAAATGATGTCTATTAGTATGTTAAGTCCAGTAATTCTATAAGCATTGCCAAGTTCCCTTATTATTCTTAATATATGAAGTTAATTCTTAATTATAGTACTTTACCGCTCATTAAGTCTTGAGTTGTAACGTTACCATAGAGATAATAAGCACAACATGATATGAAAGCATTACGAACATGGCAAATAAACAAGGCTAGCTCAATTTATTATCTTTTGACCTGTTGAATGGTAGCGTTGCTAGACAACTTTGTGCCGGTATGGCAACTTGTTGCCAGGACGCCGTGGTGCTATTGATATGCATTGGTTTTGTCAATAGAGTTTAGAAAATAATTATTAAAGTCAGCATAAACCATACAAGATGTCGAAAGCTTCAGGTTCTGAGGATGAGCCGTTGGTACCGGAAGATTTTGATGATGATTACTTCCGGGAGCTCAGCGAAAAGATACCCGAGGTAAGCAGCGGCTAGAAGTTGAACTCTATTAACTTTTCCATCCCCTCCATATGTATAGGCAACCAAGGCACTGCGTCAGAAGGACACGCCGAACAATGCGGACAATGTGCAGCGGCTGCTCATCTGTGGTACACGCTATAAGAATGACCTGCGTATGGAGGAGGGCCGTTCGCAAGAGCTGCGGGAACAGATAACAGCATTAGAAGTGCGTCTGGAGAATGCGGCACGGCTGAGCAAGTTGGACATGGCCACCATTGATGAGCTACGCGGCGTCATTGGTAAGCCAAAAAGATATATCTCCTCTCAGAGCAAGCGCTGATCTTTCGATCCACAGAGGGTGCTTGGAAACAGAAAGATGCGGCACAGATACGTGAACAGACCGCACAGGACGATGGACTGCGTCTCCGACAAAAACTGGAATCCGCCGAGGAAATGGTGGTGTTTCTCACCGAAAAGGGACTGGCCATGAGCAACAAACGTGAGGACAACAAGGAGTGCGAGCGTCTCAATGGCGAAATCAAGGAGCTCAACAAACGTCTGCAACTGCAGCGTGTCTACACCACAGACATGGAGGCCAACATACAGGCAATGGAAGGCAAGCAGAAGGAGCTGCTCAAGCTGCTAGATGTGAGTCATCAAAACATGTAGTTAAATGTATCACTGTGGATCCTTTAACATATTTATAGGAAACGTCAAGCGATGCCTGCAACTTGAAGCGCAAGAGCGATGCCTTAGCCAAGGAACTGAGCACTATGAAAACCGAGGAGACTAAATATCTGGAGCAAATTGCACATACCAAGTCCACCAATGAGCATCTGACCAAGGTCAAAGTGCGCCAGAATCTGCAGATACTGTCGTTGAAAACAAATCTAGAGCATCTGAACACGCTGCACAATAGCACCTGCAATAAGCTGGCAAAGATTACGGTGGATCTGGAGTACACGGTTCAGGAGCGGGACAAGAACAAACGTGCCTTAACGCAGCGCATCAATGTGCTTAAGGTGCGTGAGGATGAGCTCATCAAGCTGCGCCAGGACAATGCCAAGCTAGCCAAGTCCCAGGAGACCATCGCTCGTCGATATGGTGGCCTCGAGTTATCCAAGCAGGAGGTGGAACAAGAGAACATGCGACTCAAGTGGGTAAATGTATCGATTGAAAACAGAGTCTAATCACTTGTGTCTCTCACAGAACTCAGTTGGGCACACAGGACAAGGAGCTGGAGTCCATGCGTCGTGTGGTGCATCATTTTGAAAAGAACAACGAGAATCTAACCAAAGAACGCGACGTCCTCAAAAGAGATCTGCAGAGTGAGCATCAGGCCGCTGAGCAGAGCAACGCCTTGTACCAGGAATCCCAACACCAAGTCCGCGCGCTCAAGGACACAATCAGCAGCATGGATCTGAAGCTGAAGAAACAACTGGAAGAGACCAAGAAGCACAAAAAGGAGAAGACCAAAAAACTGGACGAGATTCAGCATTGGATTGATAAAGTCGATGTGCTGCAGAGTAAGTGATTCGCATTGCTTTCTCTCCAACACAAAATAAACCTACTGATTATAGATGAGATACACCTGAAGGAGAACTACGAGATTGAACTGAAGCGTACCATTAGCGATCTGGAAGCCAAGTGCTCCAAGTTTCAGCAGCAGCACGATCTCTTGACCAACGAACGCCAGAGCTTGCAGCGATCACTGCAATCCGCCGACGAGGAGCGCCAAAAGCTACGAGATCAGGTGAGCAATCTCCAAGCACACATCGAGACACTAAAGGGCAAGATCACCTATCGCGATGGGGAGCTGAGCAAGCTGCAGCTGCAAATCGATCGCATGGAAAAGGAGCGTCGTCTGCTGCGCAATGACATACGCCAGGCACAGCTCGGTCAGCAGCACACCAAAGCCGAGCTGCTGGACAAACGCAAGGAGAACGATCGTCATGCCAAATCACTGCAGGATGACGAGCAGCGTTTGGCACGCCTACGCAAGGATGTAGACAATCTTATGAACGAGAAGAATGCCATCAGTGCGACGCTGACCAAACGCAATGAGGAGTACGCCCGTCTCCAGCATAATCTGGATAATCTGCAGACCGCCTACGATCAGACAGAACGCCAGTGCACTCAATGCCAGGATGATATGCGTCTCATGGCCGTCGAGATAAAGAATCTACGCACTGAACGTAATGTTCTCCGTACGGATCGTGAGAGTGCCGCGGATCTGCGTCAGGAGTTGTTGCAATTGCAACGTCTGCTCAATCAGGAACGCATCAAGGCTCGTGCCCTACAGGATGAAATGATGACACCCATGAATGTGCATCGCTGGCGCATGTTGCGTGGCAAAGACCCGGAGAAAATGGATTTGCTGGAACGCATCCAGATCCTACGCAGACAGCTGCTCGGACAGAATGTGGCGGCCATGGAGCAGGAGCGTGCCCTCAACGAGGCGCAGCAGCTATACGCGGCACTCAAGGAGTTTATGCTCAAGCTGCCCAGCCACAAGGTAAAGGCGCAGCTGAATACGGTCAAGGTATTAACAGTTATAAATAGTTTTCAATTATTTAATATTATAAATAGTTAAAAAACATTTCATGTTGATAATGTCGATTACAGGCTAGTTTATCTGCCAAGGATCGTAAACTCAAGGTCCTGATGGCTGAACTGAGCGCACGTGAAGCAGATGACAAGTCCAATGTGATAAAGCTGGAGGAGATGCGTGGCAATCTGGCACAGACAAAGACACAACTGCTGGAGGAAAAACGACGCAAACAGAAGCTACTGGAAGAGCGTCAGCTACTGGAGCAGATGCAAGCCCATTGCTACTCAGCACCGGCCCAGCTGCCACGCACCTTGGGTGCTGGCTTCAAAATGGTCAGCACACTCCTATAGCCCAGCACATACACATCGTAACTATGTCACATCAAATCAGAAATAAATCAGCTTGCAATCGAAGTCATCTCGTAACACTGATCTGAATACTTTTGCGATTTGGGATTCTCGTAGAGCACGCTAACGATCTTGGGATTAGGCTCTTGATTCTCCTTGATGGCGCGCTGAAACTCGTGGATGACGACATTGCGTGTTTGCAAATCGATTTCATTCATGGCCAGCTCGGCCTTCATTGCACAGATCCTGCGATTTTGCTGCTGATTGATGCGCTGCTGATTCCACAGTTTGTTCCTAATACTGGGATCGGGCAATGCGAGCAATTGCTGCTTGAAGGTGTCGCAGAGTCGCTGCATCTCTTGCACCTTCTGCTCGAGATTCTCACGTTGCACACAGAGCCGCAGGTTACGCTTGAGCAGTACCTGCACCTTACGGATTAGATCATAACGATTGGGATCAGAGCCGTGCAAAATACGCCAGCGATGTATGCGAATAGGCCGCTTCAGCTCCTCCGTGAAGGCAGCGACGTGCAGTCGTTCACAATTGAGTTGACGCTCGAGCCGCACAACCTCTAGGCGCATATTGGCCGTGTTGGACACGGAGCGTTCCAAACACTGCTTCGACATGATCAGATTGCGTATCTCAGTCTTAAGCAGACGTATATCGTCCAAGCGTTGTTGGTACTGAATCTTACCACGATTTAAGGCCAGCTGCATCATGGATAGCTTCTCGAGCTGCAGTCGCAGGCTGTCGTTACTACGCACCATCTGCAGACCCACAAGTCTTTTCTCCTTCTTTACCTCGTCCAGGTTTATCGACATCTGCTTGATACGCTTATCGTCCGACTCGAGGGTTTGCTGCAACTGCCCTGCACGGATTCTCATCTCAAGCATATCCACACGCATCCGTTTCAGTTGGCGATCCTTAAAATGAATTTCGCTCTGTTTACGCTTCAGCGAATTGTTGAGCTGCTCGATTTGATTCCTCAGCACAGCGGCATCCTTCTCACCCAGCGCCACCTGGTTGGTCAGCTGTTCGATTTGGAACGCTAGCTTGGTGTTGACGCTATGCAAACTCTGACGATCTCGTCCGCACACCTCCAAGCTCTTCTGCACCATAATCTTCTCGGTGTGTCCGATTTCCATTTGCTTCTTGACCTTCAGATAACTCTGATGCTTCGCATGAAACTGTTCTTGCAATTCAGCCAAATTCTCGGTTTTAAGTGATAAATTCTCTATATGGGGGAGGAATGTACTGAAGAGTTAAGCAATAAGTGCTGTTATACATCGCGAGGAGCTCTTACCCTCCAAGTCTTCCACTGACTTGCTAAGTTCATTGACCTCCGTCTGCAATTCAGTGCGCTCTCTATTGATTTTATGGATCTTCTGGTCCTTGTCGTCCAGTGTTTTATTGGCTATATTCAGGTTGATTTGCAAGTCCTGTATACGCATGCGATGAGTGAACAAATCGTGCTTTAAAGCCGCCTGACCATCCCGTAGCACGGTTATCTCAGTCCGTAGCTTATCCCTTTGGCGTTCACCGTCATCCTTCAGTCGGGTTACTTCATCCAGCCTGGCTGTGCAGGCGATCAGTTTTTTTTCGACAGCGGTCAGTTCATTTCTAGAAATAGAGATATCAGTGGAATATGGAATACTGTCAAAGAGTGTATACTCACTTTTTGAACACCATCTGCTCCGCACACTCCGCATTCTTCTTGCCCAGCTGATGAAAGCGTCGCGTGAGTACCACATGGACTTCAGCTTGCTTTTTAATCTCAATTTCATTGCTGCGATTGGTGCCAGTCAGTGCAAGTTTCTCACGTCTCAGCACTGAGTTGGAGTGTTCCAGCTTTTGAATCTCTGCTTTGAACTGTTGCTCCTCCTGTTCATGACGACGAACGGTGCGCATCAGCTGCACATTATTTTGTGTGAGCTTCTCGTTCTCTTGTCTCTGATTTTCCATAACCACAACGGCTGAGTTATAATTACGCTCAATCTCCTGTAGATCCGCAATGATTTTATTCATCGATTCCAATTCTTTGTTCAGTCTCCTGAGTTCATCTTCATAAGCTTCGTGTTGTGTGTGCACCTTGTGCTCCGCAGCGAACATATCCTTCTCCAATTGCTTGTAGCGCAACTGCTGTTTGGCAACCATTTCACGATGATCCTGTATAACAGATTCCAGCGCCTTTGAGTAATATCGATGCGCTTCCAGGCGTTTCTGGTAGTCCTTCAATTCAACCGCTAGACGATCGCGTTCCCGAAAGACCAAAAATCGTATCCGAGCTTCATGACTGCAGAAGAAGAGAAAGATGTTGATCAGTCAACAGTTATAGCAATCGCGTTGAAATGGAATTCCCTGAATCTCACTTACATATTGTCTCCCGTGTCTTGCCTATCGGATGGCATGGTTAGGGGACGCTCAGCAAAGAACTCATGATCGATATTAGTGCTGTGGAGTGCAGTCTCTCGTGCCTCAGCGGTATCAGCTTTGCGCCATGCCTCAGCCAATGCGTCCTTCATGTGGCCCATTAGGTCATTCGATTCCGAAGTCGTCTGTAGTGCCAGAGCCAGTTTCTGCTCTGCGGCTTGCACCTTATTCTTCATCTCTGTGGAACCAGCCACTTCGGCAGCATAATTCCTATGCATCCGAGCCAAAATATCCACGTAACGCTTCATCTTGCCAGCCATAAATTTGTTTATCGGCACCAGCTGTTGGATGAAATGCTTGGATGATTTGAAGAACTCATCGTCAAGATCTGCAATCAGATCCAGTTGTGCCACATCTATATTGTCGTCGAATTGCCGCTCCAGAATAGTTATTCTGGTCTGAATAGAATCCGTGGACCGGGCCTTCCTCAATCTCTTCTTTGCACTGCTATAGGACATGTTTCAACTATTTCAAACTGAAAAACCCAACAAAAGTGTGGTAAAAAACGTGCAAGAAAAAAAACGTAAATTGGCACGTTGTGTGTTGTGAATCAGAACATGTGAACGAACTAAATTCCAAGTGTAACTGAATAAATTTCATAAAATAAAAATTATGTTACTCTCTTCTGTCATTTTGATATAGAGAAAACCGAAAACGGATTCTTAGAACTTTTGGCAAAATAAACATCCACCGAATGTTTCTATATCTGAAAGATTCAGTTATGATTAGCTTTATAACATTTCCCACTCCGGACTATCCTATAGAAATGTGTAGGATTGTTTAGCCCATTATTTATGTTCATCCCATTTGAAAGTCAATTTATATAATTTTTTTCTTGTTTAATTTGATTTTTATTAGTTTTTATTCTTTTAAGTCAGAAAATATATGCATATACTCGTTTATATATAATATATACTATTTATATGTAAAACTGTGTTTTATTAGGGGAGGATTGAAATCAATTTCCAGCTAGCTTAACGAACGAATTTAACATAAGAATTGGATACAGTTATCAAGTAAGAACATTATAGACGGAAGCGACCGACTATACACATATTTATATACCCTATATACATTTAGAATAGTTTGACGGATTATAAAGGTGTTACAGTTTATATAGTAGTAGGGCATATAAATAACAATAAATCACAATGGTTTTATTTTTTCTTGTTTTGCGCAAATTTGCTAGAATTTAATGTGTATTCAGCTCAGTTATTTGCCTTTGACAATGCTACAAAAATATATGTACATCCTATATCTTAATCGTGTCGTTCTTGTTGTTGCTAATGACAAAAACACTCGCATTTAAATTAAGCTTAGACAAAGATTTAGCTACGATCTGTTGCGATCCTAATGCAGTCCCAAAACCCAAAAAAGATCTATCGAAATGCAGGGCATCTGTTGAATTGATAATGTTATAATATATGTATGTACTTATGTGTGTGTGTGTATATATATGTATGTAGTATGATATGAGCTGAAAGCTGCTTTTCATTTTTATAGTTATTTAGTTAGCTGAGTTCATATACTATACACATAGGTCGAAGCTTTTAATTTTATTGTACAGTTTGAACAGACACACAATCAGTTGGTCAATTTTACTTTAACATTAAATATATTGATCATACGTCATATGTCCTACGTCATATGCCATACATCATATGTCATACATGCTTGCAACTGTGCTACAGTTTTGTCTAGGAATTATTTTGTTTTTTTCTTTCGCTTTACGTATAAAATAAAGTTGATAACTTGTTGCAGAACGATTGCGTTTCACAGTTTTGCTTTTTCATCGTTTTCATCGCACCAATCGGGCATTTTATTTGGTCAGGATCTGCGCCAGCGGCCAGCGCCAATGGCCAGTCCTAAGAGACGCTAGCTGCCTGTGGTCTGTTTGCCTGGCCATGAGCCGCTGGCGCTGCGTGTCCAGCCGAGCGCACTTCACGCACATAGCATTCGCGGCAAACCCGTACCGCCTTGGTTAATCCATATTTGGGCAGTGGAGCTGAGGCATTGGAACAGACACCGCAAAAGACACCGCCACAGTTGCGGCAATGATGACGTCGCCGGAAAGCGGTAAATGCCGTCTGGCAGGACATGCAACGTGGCGCCTTGCCATCAGGTATCCATGCAGGCGGAGACAATGTTGTTGATGTGCTTGTGGTTGTTGCTGGTGTTGCCGTGGCGCTATTGCTGTTGTTGTGGCTTTGCACACGTCGCCGATTGCTGCTACCGCTGCGCGTGCTAACAGGTGAATTGTGCTCTGAGCTGGAACTGGTCGAAGATGCACTCGACGGTGAGTTGCTGCCCACCGAATTGTTGCGCTGCCGCTGCATTTGTAGCTGCAATTGTTGTTGCTGCTGTTGCCGCTGTTGCTGCTGCTGTTGAGTGCTGCTTGTGGCAGCCTGATCCTGATCGCCCAAGCTGCGACTACGAGCCACATGATTGCGCGTTGTGCCTGTGCCAGTGATACTATTGGAGCTGCTATTGCTGCCACTCTCATCGTGTACCGTGGCCAAATCGATAGTGTTGTTGCGCTGCATGGCTGCGCCGGCTGAATGACGTGCCTGGGGTGGAGGCACTGTGCCAGTTGATCCTGTGCCACTGTTGAACACGTTGTCCAGCTCGGGATTGACCTCTTCGGCGGAGTAAATGCTTTGGTTGGAGCCGGCGCTCTCTTGTATCACATCATTTTCGGAGGCACGAAACTCGAATAACTCCGATTCTTTTGTCTTTTCTGGTATGTCAATGTCCTCCTCTTGCGACGAGGACATGTTCATAAGGAACACACTGCGCAATATCTGGCGCAGATCAGAGGCAAAGTTCGTCTGCAGCTGATCAGCAACGCCGGCAATGCAAACAAATAAGCGATGCAGCAGATTTTCAGTGCTCCTGTAAAGGATAACGACACAAGGATTAGAATAATTTCGATCAATCTTATAGCTTTTAACTCACTTGAACTTCAGTCGTGCTGTGGTATTGCGCATAGCCAGCGAAACGTCATCGGAGAGCGAGGAGGCTGCACTGGTATCGGCGCTGGCTAGGCTGTGATCCATCTGCTGCTGCTGCTCCCTTGCGTTTGCTGTAGCAGCAGGTTCATCCTGGTTACTGCCATGTTTGCCGCGTCCGCTGCGATTTGTACGATGTGGATGGTGATGATGATGATGATGACTATGCTCCGCTCCTGGTCGATGATGATGCGTATGATGATGGTGGTGGTGGTGACTATGACTGTGACTATGACTGTGTCGACTGTGGTGACGGTTGCTGCGCATGGTGCTGCTGCTGGACTGAACTTCACCTCCAATTGTCGTTGTTTTGATTGTCGTCTGCTCCTCCTGCTGTTGATTACCGCTGGGCTCATTGTCACTGCTGCTGCTCGGACAGCGTAGACGTTCAATCGTGTAACGTGCAGCCAACATGGCGGCACTAGTGCTTGGCTCGTCCTCTGTGCGTTGTGGCTGATGTTGCTCTTCCATTGTGGTGCTGCCAAGCTCATCGTCTTCGCTCGCCACGAAGTTGTCCGTGAGTGGCACCTGTTGTGGCTGCAGCAGATTGCCCAGATTGGTATTGGGTATCAGATAACCCGAGGCACAATCCGCCGCTGCTACAATTGCCTTCAACTGCGCCTCAATATACTCATCCACATCACTGTCATCGCTATCATCATTTAAATCGTGTTCATCGCTATCCAGTATGCCGCATTCCTCCTCCTCGTCCTCAGCATCGGCATGCACATCATCGTCGTCGTCGTCGTCATCATCATCATCGCTCCAATTGGCTGGCGGATTTGTGGACGTTGTGGCCGCCGATGAGGTGGACGCAATGGAGTGCGAGGGCGTGGGCGATGGCACTGGCGAAGCTGTTGGCGTGCTTCTTGGCGACAACGACAACATGGACGGAGAGCGTGCAGTTTCCTGATTGCTAGTCGTTGTTACGGTTGTTGCAACTGTTGCTGCAGCATTTCCACTGCAGCTACTGCTGCTGTTGTTATTGTTACTGTTGTTGTTGCGCTGATCCACCAGACGCTCCACAGCCTTGTGCGTATTTGTTGAGCTCGTCTTCTCACTTTGGCTGTTGTTAATGTTGTTGTTGTGCTCGGGACTGGGCGCCTCAATACTGCTTGACCCAAGTGGCACCTGAAAGACGACAAAAAAAAAGCAGTTGTAGGAGATGATAGACAACAATCACTAATTAATGTATCTATACCTTGGTGTTGATCTCCTCATTGGTGCAGAGCAGCTTCTCCAACTGATACAACTCTTGTCTGCTCAGATTACGCAAGAGGTCCCTGATCTTGATCAGTATTGTGCGAAATGGCCGAAACATTTCCGACAGCTCATCCCCAGGCATGTCCATGTTAAGCGGACCCTTGGCATAGACCACCAAACCTGCAACAATTGCCAGCCGTGGTATGGAGAACATTAGACCGGGATCGAACGAATCCACCATATCCTGGTCGAGCAGTCCAATCTTGAGTGCTCGCTGCAGTGTCTCGGAAAACAGTACACCGATCCATTGCTGCATCTCGTATTCATGACGTGACTTCACTTGCACCATGGCGCTCACATAGCTCAGCTCGAACTCGGCAAAGAGGTGATCAAAGATCTTCAGACTTTCATATAGCTGCTCTGTGGTGGAATCATTAAAGTCCAAGTGCAGCGTCTTGCTATTGGGCACATTATTCCGAAGGCATTGATCCCGGAGCAAAACGCGCACATTGCCTAGACTTTTGGTCACCGCTTGGGCCAATGGACGCATCTCTTTGCTCTCCGTTTCACGATTGAGAATCGATGAACCGGCGGCCAGGCATTCAGCGCCAAACCACAGCTGCCCCGCCAGATTCTCTTGCAGCACTTCCTCTGGAAATTTGGCGCGAAATGCACGTGGATCTCGCTCTTCGCCAAGCAGCTCTTCCATTATCAAATTGGTTATGGCCAGCACTTTGTCCTGCAATTAAAACAAGATTATTATGAGGAAACTTTCGCAAGTCTGGTATGAGCCAATCCCTACCTGATTCTGTCGCAATCGACTGACCAGGCGTGAACAACGATCGGGCTCTGCGCGTCCATCAAAACTGTCCAGCTCACTGGCCACTGCAGTAAGAGACCGATCCGCATGGTAGAAGCGTGCCAGTAGCGATTTGTCATCAGCCTGAAAAACGAAACAAAGGCAAAGGACATTAGATATCAGTCAAGATACAGCTACACTATATAATGATACGTATTGCGATCAATCTCTGACGTAAGAGATACTACTCAATGCAACTGGCAGTGCATCACGTAATTAAGTGAACTCAGCTGACTAAGCCAGCCCAAAAGTGATTGCCACTGACAACTCTTGATAACCAATGACTAATAGTCATGCTACAGTTTATTCCCCAGATAATAGATACAGTTTGCTAATTATCTAAATGGTTTTTACACGTTTAATTAGTGTGTAAAGGAAGCAAGTAAAGAGAATAATAGAAGCAGGAAAAACTGAGAGCTTAACACGACATAATAGATACACAAATAGTTAAAGATGAATGGATATACAGCTGAATGGACAGATAGACATCAACAGACTGACTGAGTGGAGATATCAAAGGTATATAGACTGATAGATACATAGGTAGTTAGTCAATCAGATAGAAGCAGACAGACAATCGGGAGAGTACTAAGAGCACTAGTTGAACTGATTAGTATATGTACTATATGTATGTATGTAAATAGCTAATTTATTACAGATAGAAGTTAGATCTCAATCCGCTAGGGCTTTCACAGAATTCAAAACATGATGAAATAACACAAAAGTGTTAATAAATTTCCTATATTAACTCAATTAGCATTTTGCACTATAACAGGTGTTCACTGTTTCGAGCACACTAACTGCGCCACATTCTAAGCGACAATTATAATAAATTGATTACAATTTATTTGTGCAAAAAACAGAGAAAAAGTGTTTAAAAAAGGTTGAATGATGTACGACTAAGTGAGAAAGAGACTGATCGAGAGACACTCTCTAACTTGCGCTCTCTTTCATTAATCTCCCGTTACCCCCCCTTTGTCACAGTCACTCACTTTACGTGCTTATCTCACGCTGCTTTTGAAGTGGTTCGAGATATCAAGTTAACGGCAGCTGAACTTGTTTTATATTTTTTTCTCCCTTTTTTTGTGGGTTTATTTTTTGCATTTGTGCTCTGTTTAAATATGAAATTAAAAGCGTTCGAAAGGCAAGAGTAGAGGCAAAATGTACGAAATGTGTTTATTATAAAGGTAAACACAGAGCAAGGCGTCGCAAAAGACGTTGACTTTGCTTCGAAAAATAAAAAACTGCGCAGTTCAACAAGGGACAAACTCAAAGGAGAGCAGTAAAACCAAATAGAGCCAGACTTGTACACAATTGTATTTTGTTCAACTCGATTGCAAAACTTTGCCACAAAATAAGAGTGAGCACAAATTGTTCAAGGGAAATTTTGTGCAATCAACAACAATAATAACCGCAACAGCAGCAACAACAATTGCCACAAGAGAAGCCAAGCTTAATTACCGCATTTTCAGTTAGTTTTCCAATTTGCTTGGCCAAAAGTGGAAACAAAACAAAATATTATGAATCACAAGCAGACAATTTAAGCGTGAATCAATGATGGATTCGTATTTCGTTTCGTTTCGTTTCTGAAATTGGCCCAACTACAAGCCAACTCGACTCAATGCCGACGTCAGCGTCAACATTGCCTGCTACAACATGTGGCAATTCCATTTGTTTACACAACAATTAAACGTGCAATAAGCGAAATAACCTCAGCAGCAGCAACACCAACACACACACACACACGCACACTCAGTCATACATACTATAAGCACAGGCCATTGCTTTATGGGGCCCGCTCCCGTTGATTCTGAGGCTCATGTCTAAGGCATATTTTATATACGTGTATGTATAAGTACATTATATGCATATACAATACACACACGCACACACACATTTATATATGCTCTTATGTATGCAAGGCCGTGCGTAAATAGTTCAATGACTGCCGGACACGTTCTTCTGTATCTATCTATGACTCTATTCTCTCACTCTCTTGTCTGGTTTTTTGTTCAAAATAAAAGACGTCGCAGTTGATATCTTTACGGCCATTTAATTTTGGCCCAGACGGTAATTGTGACACTACGCAATAACAATCGGTTAATCTGCGATCAAGTGACGAAAAGAACATGACATAAACATATGACAATGCAGTTGACAAGATACATTTTATTACATTTACATTCTCAATGATACAGAGCTGAAAAAGTGCCAGCGATCAGGGCATGTATGGGAACATATAGTTGGTATAACATATAATCGTTACTAACAACTGCTTTCAGGTATCCATGTAACAGTCTGGCTCTACCTCTAATCGCCAATTACTGCCTGCATAATCAATTATATAAAGGAAAAAAAGAAACTCCTTATATATGCACAGTAAATATGTACGTACATTTGTATGTATGCATTAGGTGGGGCCATTGACCGACCTTGGGGCTAAAACCACGAAATCCATAATTAATTATACTTAAGCTACATTAAATTTAATGCACATTCGAGAGAGCTCACAAATCTCAGTTGTAATTAAAAGAGCCGAAAGCAGCAACAAATTAATGTGGAATTAAATATTCCAAGTTCGTTTCAAGCAAATGGAATCGTTGGCAGTATGCAGGGACCGCTTAGGCCGAATAAAGCGGACTCAAGGATACTGAGAAAATGAAACTCAAATGTGATTCATATGTATGTGCCAGTGGATACACTAGTTAACACATTAAAAGTTCTGCAAATCATATCATCAGTGTAGTATGCCCTGGTGAAGTTTCATGCTAAAATGTTTGAGGTCATTTTTGTGGTGTAAAGTTTTCTGATACATTTTTAATGTGCCACGCATGAAATTAGGAGGTTTCGTTTAATAATGGCAGGCTTGGTGTGTGTGTGTGTGTGTGTGTGTGTGTGCACGCGTGGGCTGTAAAGGTAACGATTTTCAGCCAGTCAAGAAATACGATAAGCTATGGAAATGGCAGACATTCTCTTGGCTTATGCTTAATGTACTTTCCTCTTTGGTTTCGTATCCCAATTAGTAGTATTACCTAATTAATAGCTTTTTACTGTTTAATTACACGATCTGGCAACTCGAAACGTGACCACATTAAGTTGGCTGCGGTTGAATTTTGGCCAGAGTTGGAGCCTTTCATTGAATGCTGACAAAAATCATATTTGGTAATAAATAAAATCAGCTCGCTCAGATAGGCGAATGGATAAGAGAAATTCTCGTCCATACGAACTCATAAAAATCTATAATTAGAATAATTTATATACATACATACATATGTATATACTCGTATATTAAAACCCGAGTACTGCACTGAATTTAGCATATTTATTTATTATAGATCTATGCAAATTCTCTATAGATGTTGACTTGAATTGATTTATTAATATGTTTTTATATTTTGGAATATTGTAAATGAACGAAAAGTTTTCGATTTTAATTTACTTTTAATTATAAAGTATCTTTCAATCGAAAATTGTCAGTAATGGCAATCAAACTTGTTTTTATCGATTTGTCAAGAATTTATCGGGTATATATATATATATATATGTATATGTATCAAAAGGCAATTGCACCAAGTATTCTATAGACGTGTTACATGTGACTAAGCGTATCGTGTAAATTGCTGATAACGATAACACACACACGAGTACACTCGAGCACACACATAACACTACAAAGGCCACGAAACACAGGTGTTTGCACTGAATGGCAATAAATAAACCAAAATAAAATCAATACAATACAAAATTTTAAATGCCAAAATGTGAGCCAATAATTTATCAGCATCAACCGCAGTATCTAAGGACACTGACGTGTGACGTCACTTGGCCGACAGAAAAAAAAGGCAGAATGACCTCGTAATGGCACAAGCAACAGGCAAAATGGCAATCCTTGAGTTGCCCAGGACGAGGACATGTGAGAATGCTCTACTCAGAGAAGGGGGAGGGATAGCAGAAGGGAGGGAAGCAAATGTTGCTGACGTTGGCTTATGACGAATACGATTTGGTGAGTCCGAGTGCGAATGTGAGTCCGATGATTATGAGTACTCGCTTAAGCACTCATTGCACAAACACTTATTATTATTTTTCAAGCGTCATGCAGAAGTGACTGCTGCAGTTTTCCCCCCTATACTATATCTGCCTGTCTCTATAGCTATTTTTAACGCCATCTCTATCGGGCAAAATCGAGACAAACTTGACATTGAAACTGCGACATGAGGTCGCATCTTCACTGACACTCAATCACTCAATCAATTGGGCAAGAGACAAATGTTGAAATGTTGGTAAATTGAAAGCCTTGATTACAGAATGTGAATACATTTGTGAATGAGACCCGGTGGAGACCCGCAGTGACCTCTGCATACATACGAGTATATAAATAGAAGCAGCATATACACATCTATCTATATCTGAATGATTGTATAACAGAGCTCACAAAGAACTTCATTCATTGTGGCACCTGCCGCAAACGGTTAATTGGCAATTTGCAAGCTTCGATTTGGGGGTTTCGATATTTGAATACTCTACTTTTGAATGCAATCAATTGAATTTAATTGCCGCAACAATTTATGACTAGCAAAGTGTCAAATTTAATGAACGGTGAGAAAATCATAGTAATCAGACAAGCGACAAATGCAACAACAGCTGTTGCTCTGTTTTTCAGTTAGTTCACGCCAAGTTCAAGTTAATTTTACGGTCAGTGATCAGTTGTTATAGCACTATATTCACAGCGATACTCTACACTAGTGCTACTAACTAGGCAAGCATAGCTTCAAGTTAGACTCGTAACTCACATGAAGCCGCACACGACACTCCATGATTATAATCTCGTTCTACGTTCTACTCGTTTATCATAAAAGTCGTATATAAGCAGGAAATCAAGAAAATGCGTCGCAAATATGAGCCACGTATAAAACAAAAGGTGAATCACAATTTAATGAGGGCAAAGCAAACAGGCAAGAGCACAAAAGCTCGCTTAGGATTCTGGGAAAGAGAAAAAGTTCAACTACATGCTGAACAATCAATCACTAAACCAATCTATACTGCTTTCGATATTAACTTGAATTAGAAACTGTTGATTGAGTTGTACCATAATATTTATATGCCATTATACGCATCTGATTTGTAGAATTTGATGACGGCTTAGCTGGGTTTAACTTTGCTATAAAGTCATTAAATGTCACGCTAACCAAAACAGAAATGAGAAATTCAATAAAATCTATATGTAAACCTACTACAATCGAATAATGCATATACATACGTATTTTCACTTTCGATAAGCCGCGAAAACAAAACAAAAAGTGAAAAAGAGATTGTGAAATTGTCACCATTGCCAATGGTGGCGATAATTATAATTGGGGAACAGGTCCCAGTTAAATGAGGCGCATAAAACTGAGTCATGGTCAAATTGTATGTATAATTAATAATAAACATTGAGGTATTTATATCAATTGAAATAATGGGAAGTTCCAAGCGAAGATTAACAAAGCAATCACTTATATAGCGCTCGCTCAGCTGATTACAAAGAACATTCAATGCGTGAATGGAGAAGAAAACGTAAAATGAGCAGAGACAGAGCCAAGTGTTGCCAATTTAGCTATTTTGCAGCTAACCAGAAATTTGGCTATATTTAACATCGAAGTAAGAGGCATCACTGCTGGTCACTGTACCATCTGACAAGTGATTCAATTCCACAATTTGAACATCAAAGCGAACACAAACAAATCAGTATTTAAAAATAAAGCCAATTCTTTTGTATGCGCTTTTTTACTTCCGGGGAATTAAGAACGCCTGCGTTTTGGCAGTACATTCAACTTTGCAAATCATCATCGAATTATTTCCTTAATATTAATGTGAGCATTTCGGGCGGATGTACTTTTAAAAGTCAAATCAGGTTCTACACTAAACCCTTTTGCATTATGTCATAATTTATGCAATTCGTTAACGAATAAACCTCACACTTTGCATACTACTATGCCTCCAGGGGCAAAGAAACGGAGAAGATAGAGAGCGCAAAAATAAACAAAACATAGGCGGAAGAGTGGAGTAAAAACAAAATGCAGAAAGCATTCAATAAATTGGATAATAATAGAGACGGTTTGTAGTCGGGTTGACCCGGTTACATATTCATGAGTCCACTCACACAAGTGTCACATGGAGACGACGTAACCCTTGGGCTCACATAGTATTCTTATATCATCCGTTTCTGTTTGTTTTCCGTTTTGCTTCTGGTCAATGCATGAATCATTACACTATCGACTGCAGAGTATGCGAAGTGGTATTCCACTTATCTGTGCAGAGATTAGTGACCTTTACGAATAGTTATTAAATACTTTTGTTTATCTATATACACATTGCTACCATCGTCTGATATTTCCCTTATATAACTAATCGCTATGGGGTTTATCAGATTTGCATACCAAAAAGCCAACTTCCGCTACGTGTACTCCATACGTTATATGCCAAACATATGATACTGTACGATACTATATAGCGTAAATTTCGTTTTAATTGCATTTCACACTCTGTGCACAAAACTTTCCAGTTTCAGCGTTGGGCCCTTTTGTACCCTTATCGAGTATCAGCTGGCAGTATTGCGTTCATTTCTTATAACCTACTTTTCAGGCAGTATCAGACACTTTAATCCCATCGAAGGCTAATAACTATTTTGCAATTCTGTATAAACAAACCGGCTAAAACTAAAGCCCAACAACAATAGCCATACGGAATCACCCACGGATCGGTTTATGAAGTGTTTACGTTGTCGATGGGCGCCACTGGTGTTGCCCATTGATGACAAAGATGATAAACCGCAAACGCTTTCACTTTTATTTACGAAATACCCTGTAACCGCTGCCGGGGTATTGCAGGGTGTGTTAAATATAGGCTGCTCACATTAAGATTGATTGCAGATCTATTAGAGACCTGAATGTGGCGATGAATTGCTGTTATTGCCCACATTTTGAAATCGTGATGTTGCTCCTTTGCCTTGCTTTACAGAGTATCTATCAAACGTTTTCCCTTGCCCACATTTCACGTTGCTGCGTGGAGGTTAAAGTGCGAGATGCACAGCTCGTTTATCGTTCCATATGCGTAGTCCGTAGTCGGAAGTGTTGTGGCGCTAATTGAATAACCGTCTAGAGTCAGTCCTAGTCTCCGTTTCAGTCTCGAGCGCCACAGCTAGTGGTGGGGGCGTAGCTCAGAGACACGCGCAGTTTTTCGGCTCCACTTGCTCCTCTCTGCTGTGGCGCTGATACCCGAACCATGTGGTTATAGCACTCGTATCTCATTGATATGCCGGTCAGCAAGTTGAGCTCGTGGTCTTATGCAATGCCAGACGCTTTCGAGCCGAGGTGATAAGCAGTCGACGCGCTCTGTAGGGCAGAGAGACTGAGCCACACAGTCTAGGCTCTGTTCTGCTCTCACTCTATGGGGATTAGGTAATACGACTGCGACTTGGTGTGCAATCTCTCTTTCTCTATGGCACATTCGAAAGCCAGTGCATTGCACTGCTTGCAATGTAGACGACGACGACGACGACGACGACGATGATGCGACCAGATCGCTTCGATTCAATGTGAATGGGAAAATTTCACCGCTTTTACTTTTCCCATTGCACATGGCCAGGCCAGGCAGCCAGCGGGCAGTTTGTTCAGCTATAAATACATATATGTATCTATATATTTTTCCTTTTGCTTGCTGTCAGCACGTCTAGCCGCAGAAAAAAAGATGCACTCTCCCCCGTAAACGTAATAATTGGCATATAGCGACGATACCACCTGCTACACCACCCAAAGATGTCACTGTCTGGCATACACGGGCAACTATTGAGCTCAATATCAGCCACAGTGTCTAATCAGTGTCTAACCTGGCACACACTCTTCAAGCACAATGAACAGCTGTCCGAGTGCCACATACTGATAACAGCTGATAAGCGGAATAGGGATACTGACATGCCACGGTGACTTCAAAAGCCAACAGATAACAAACATCTAATAATAAAAGTAATAACCTTGCAAACTTTACTTCTGAATTGTGAAACAGATGTGAAAAGTTTGCGATTTGCCATTCACCTCAAAGGCGAATCATTCGTTTAGGATGCCCAAATAGTTATAAATAAAATTTGCTCTGCCATCTGTTAAATGAATTATAAAACTCTGAACCACACTCTACTTACTTTTAGTGGTTGAAACTTTCTCATACAAGTTGTACATTATATTTCTGTGCACATAAAACACTTCAATTGGCCACGCATATAAAAATGTCAAGAAAACTTATTCGTAATGCGAAAAGCCCCAGCAAACTACACAACTTTCCAGCATAAAGTCGTAATATCGCATAATGTATAGGATTTACTGTACATTATGCCAACAAAATCGAAAATTGTTGTGAAAAGTAGCAGCCAATTAATAGTCAAGGCTAAGGCTTTCTCTCTAAAGCGAAAAAGGTAATTTCATGTATCACACTCTATTAATCTGCATGTGTGTGTGTGTGCGAGTGTGTGTGTGTAATAATATTAATAATAATATGGTACAGTATATGGGCTAGGCAATCAATTCTCCCTTCTCGCACCCCGCATACCCTTTATACTAGTTTGTTGTATTGTTATCAGTTTGTTTTTGCTGCCTCGCAAAGGGCGCATTAAGCACACATATATACACATATACACGTATGTGTGTGTGTGTGTGTGTGTGTGTAATATTAAGAAATTGAGTATTCATTTTCTATGGTACCCAATGGAATATTTCATACAACAAAATCGCAAACATTTTGATTAACTCTCACTCGCTTTAATAGCAAATAAAATGTTTAAGCTCTGCTCTCAATGTGACTATCATCACGTGCTATCAATTTAATAAGTGCGCTTTAGAGAGATTAGTTTGCAGTCCAATGTTAATCTATTCTATCCACAACAACACACAACTAATGCAAATCAGTGCTCTGTCCTCTGCGTCTAGTATATACAGTACGAAGCCACAACAGAGAGATGTCGTAATAATCATGCAACATTCTCTGGCCTTTACTAGAACAGCTCAAAATGAGGCCAAATGTTGTTAACAGAGACGACGGACGGCGGCACATGTCAATATGGCCCAAATTTTACGAGCCAACACAGAAAACAGGTTGTTGTTGCTGCTGCTCTTGCTCTCGTTGTTGTTGTTGGCGTTGTAGGCACGCGCAACAAGCCGCGTCCGCCATTCACTTGACGACACCAATTACACACACACACACATACACTAAAGTCTGTCTACACTCACACAAATAAAGAGACTGTTGCAGTGAGGTTGGCTACGTTTAACGGGGCGTATGCGCTTCGCACTCATTCATAAAGCCTATTTGCAGTCGCTTATTATATAGTCTACACTGTGAGAATAAGGTAAGGTCGTCTGTGGGATTTTATTTAGTAAATTTGTAAGCTTATAACATAATTTACTTAATTGATTTTAATAATAAGTTAAGAATATAATATAAGCTATAATTTAAACTGATTTTTATGTTAAATACCATATTATTATAGAAGAAATTGGTAAGTGTATTACAAATAAAAAAAAGTATTTAATAATAATAATTTAATTTCATAAATTTAATATATAAAATTAAGATTTAATTTGTATTATATTTTCCAGTTAAATACAAATATAATTCAAATCAAATAATCTACTTGATTAAGCCTTAATCACATCATTAGCTTCGCGGTCTGTTAATACACCTTCATTTCGAGCAGTGCATATAAAGTGCTCGTCATCGGTCTGCGTCTGTGTGAGTATGTAACTAATGCATCGTCGTGGCTTTACTATTACTATCAATATTAAGCATACAAAACAATTAGCAACTGTACTTTGCCACTGTCGGTTGGTATTTTATTTCATTTCTACTCGTACTTATGTTATTCACTTCTTTTTTTACTTCCTCAACAGTAAACGTCTAGTGCGGTTGTAATATACAATTTTCTCGCTTTTTTCTATCATCTGTTTCCATTTTTTTAGGGTTAAGAAAGCGTTACGAAAGGAATTTTCAAAAGCCAGTCGACTGAGTTTTCGAGTGTCATGATGCAGACCGAGTTGAATAGATCTCTTTAGGGCCCTCGCAGTACTTTGAGGTTGCGAAACTTTACCTTATCTCGCAGCTTTCTTTGGGTCACATTTATGACTCTTTAAATGCTTTTTGTAGGTTTTTCTTTTTTCTTTTTGTAATTGTTAAAGGCAAGTCATGATATTTCACAAAAGACAATAAAGTAAGTAATAATCAAGGCAGCCAGAGTTTACTGTGTTAATGGACCCTTTATGCTGATGGGGCGAACTTAAATGCTTTAGCCTTGCAGCAAATGCACAAACAATAAAAGCAGAAATTGATATTATTAAAAATAATATTGAAGCTATTAAAAATGAATTTGAAATTCAAGCAAAAAAGCCAGCAAATTTTTAGTAATGTTGTGTAATGTCTAGAAGAAAACCCAACAATAGTCTGGTCAAAGCAGATTTCACTTTTAATGACGATTTCAATGCCAAACTTAAATTGAGCTGATGACGCACAGGTTTCTCAAGCCAACTCCCAAAAAATAGCGAAAATTCACATTAAAACAAATGTACTTTTATATGTGGAGACATACGAGTATCTTTCCTACGTACAGCGACTGCTGCCTTTGTCTTGTGTGACAAAAGACATAAGAGAACTGAACTGAAAATCGCAAATTGCGCTTATTAAGGATTCTCATGCAACAGGTAGTAAAAATTGTTAGCACCGTCAAGATTATGTGCACGAGATACTTTACCTACTATACGCGGAAACATCTCTCCTACACTGTAGAAAATGACTACAAATATTTAAATAAACGCTATTACACACGTGTGTTTATTAAACACACAAGATACATGTGCTTACATGTGTTGTTTTAGTTTACTATAGATACATTCGCCTAACATCTATCTACGATATTGCATTGCATTGCAACGCCATAAACAAACTACAGTTTTAGCTGTTATATTGCTAAAGTGTTATACAATCGACTGGCATACACATGTACTTATGTATGCATGCATACATATTCCCATTTTACTCGGTGTATTCACGATCATTTGATAATCAATTACAACACCAACGATATCAAGCGATCCCCTCAACCCTTTGATTTGGTTCCCATTGTTTCGAAGCTGCGCTTCAACTTGTTTTATTCGCGTATACTTTGTGTGTTTGTGTATTCCGTTTTATGGTAATTTCCAGTGTTGCAAAATGCTTTAATTAATGGGGCTGCCTTTTTAATTTGTCTCGTTTTAGTCACAGTTGCCACAATCAGTGACCATAATTGTGCTGAAAGTGGTGTTTAGTTCTGTTGGTACTGGGCATCAGTAAGCTACTCCTGTACTAATTTATACATCTGGCAACGCTGTATGCTCCAATTGAAAATATGCCACAATTATTGCGCAAAATACTTCGGCCATACTTTCGTTCATTGTATTAAGGGGCCCAGAATTTCAATAAAAGCAAAACAAAAGAAAGTTGCCTCAAATTACAACAATAACAACAATAAAGTGCCACAACAAAGAATGATTCAGGAAGCAAATGATGGCATATACACATGTGCAGCCAATGAATAAAGAGCAAGAGCAGAATAAAGACACGAGCACAGAGACAAACGAAAAGCTGTGTGAAAAAGCTTTGAATGCATTTTCTATTTCATTCGAACTGCGCTTTTCATTCATTTGCTCTTTCTCTACTTCATCTTCCGAGTTGCTCTTGTTGTTGTTGTTGTGCTTGCTGTTCGCGTGTCTGCGAGCCCAAGAAATTGAGGAAAGCGTACCGTTATGTGTGAGCCATAGACGCGGCACAACAAACACACTGGGAGCAGGGAGTGGAGTCAGGCAAAGAAGTGTGTTAATGAACAACACAGCAGACACCAAAAAGAAAAAGAAATTGCACCAATACAACGAAAGGAAGCAACCGGAAAGTGAAGCAACCCAGGTCTACTTGATTTTGTGCAGAAATATGTACTAAAATAAAATGAAATCTGCAGACAGACACATACATACTCTATATGTGTGTATGTATGTGTGTTGGCATTTCCACTAACTTATTAAATGAATTTATTGCATTGCAGTGCACCCAGCGTAGAAAATTGCAATTAAAAAAATCGCACTCTAAAACCCTGCTAAAAAGTGGCCAAGAGGTAGAAAATAGTAACAACAAATGGGAAATGGGAAGTACACAAGTTCGATACAAGCCATGCTTGGCTGCTTAAAAATTATGTGAATTAATCGACGATGGGACAGCAGATACACATAGTCATGTAATAGACAACATAAGCCGAAATTTAAGTTGAGTAATGGCACAAGAGAGACTTCAGGCCCCTTTCAACGACTTCTGCAGAAGCTGTCGTGAAGAAGAAGAAGAGGAAACAGTCCATCACCTCCTCTGTTCTTGTCCTGCCCTATGTAGAACCAGGTTTTCTCACCTGGGAGCCTACAATCTGACAGACCTGACGGACCTTGCTCCAATAAAGCTAAGGAATCTGAGACGGTTCATTAAAGCCTCAGGCTGGTTTTAAAGCGAAGTAGTTGGAAACTATCAAATCTGCCCATGCGGTACCACAATGGGCCTCTTTTGGCCTAAGTGAGCTGAGGTCTATTCCTCAGCTACCGCCTAACCTAACCTAATGCCACAAGAGACTCTAGAGTTATCGAGCAAAATGTAACTAATATCCAATACTTTGTAGGCGAAGGAAATAGTATCTCAACTGTAAATCACGTTGTGCCAATACGCACGTAAATATTGATAAGGGCCTACAGCTCATCTAAATCCGAAGCACTTCAAGTCAGTTTTGTCATTGATCCATTGCCGAAGAAACAGCAAACGCCTCGACAATGACCTCCAGTTGGCGAGGTCTTATAAGCAAACACCTCAGATTTTAATGGATATTTGTGTGTAAAACGTTTCTAATTTCATTATACACACTACACACCACACACGATAACACTCGCACTGGTATTCGTGTGGCATGTGTACATGTGGAGTGAGCAACGGGGCAATCAAAACGTCACACACTTTGACAGATTGACGTGCGATCGCATCCCAAGGGGAAGCTCTACAAATAATGAAATTCTGTCTTAGGGGGGGAATAGCATATTTCCACTTTTATTTTTGGAACATACCCGATCGGAAAATACATTTCATTTTAACGAGACACTTTCCAGTTCCAGACACGCTGTTAGCGTCATTTGGTACGCCAAAATTAGATTTCCAATGAATTGGAAACGAATGAATGTATTTTATTTTGAGTGAGTGATGTGAGTGATGTTTGCTCTGCGTAGAAGAGAACTCAAAGTGTTCTCGACTCGTGGGTCTTATATGGAATTGTTTTGCTCGGCAAATGGTAATTGCAAATGGGTTTTATGGAAATCCCATGTAATTTTCTATTGAATTGCGTTTGAGAAAATTTCCCAATGACTACGGCCATTTTCAAAGTCGCCTCACACGGTTACACACATACATATGCATAAATATCGGTTACACACCTATACATACACACCTATACATGTGTGTTTGTACAATTATTAAAATCAAGAACAGATTCCAAATTACAAAAGTAGGTGTATCGTAATTTACTACACGAACAGCGAGGCGCCTTTATGTTTATTGTTGTTGTTGTTGTTGTTGAGGGTTTTTGTTTTTGTTTCTGTTTTTATTAAGTGCCTCGTGTATGTTTCCACTTTGAATTGAGTGAATTGAGCTTATACGAAACGTTAATGCAACTGACTGTGTGCTCAACTCACTGTTGTTGCTGTCATAGTTCTGCCAGCGTCAGCGAATTAATCATGCAAGCCTCAGTCGCAATTGCAAACTACAACTACAGTAATAACTACTACGACTTCAGCGAATGAGGAAAATAAAAATGCGGTTAAAACGCAGCTGCTTGAAGGCGGAGAGCGAGCGCAGTGGGCGGAAGGCAGCACTTCTAGCCAGGGCCAAAGCAGCAGCGCTGCGATGACGTCACCAGCAAACTATCGCAGTCGCAGTCGCTACGCTGCTTTTGTTGTTGTCTCGCTGCCTCGCTGCCTCGCTGCCTGACACCATTCGCGCTGTTGCTCTTAATTAATTACAGGTCTTCTTTGTTTTGCTGCTTCTTTTCCTTTCTCTTGCATTTTGCTTTGTGTTGTTAGACGATAAGCAAACGGGCGGCATGGCGCCTTGCCACAATTATCATAAATATACACAACTATCTTGGTGTGTTTCTGTGCACACAAATGCAAATTGGGTTATCAGTAGTTATTATTATTATTGTTATTCTCTTTGTGGCTTTTAAGAATTTAGTACCAAGTACTATGTACGTACCTTTGGTTTATTTAGCCACTTGCGAAACGTATCCATGGCTTAGTTGTTGCAGCAGCTAACGTCAACGTCGGCTTTCCAGCTGATGACACGCCAACGAGACGGCAACCTTCTGGCTTTGGCCCCTTCTCCACACTGTTGTCGTTTGTTAATCTCCCTGCAGGCCGTCAAGTGACAGGCTGGCGCCGATTTGCTCCAATAGAAGGCGTCGTTACAGTTGCCAACGTCGTCCTTGCCCAACAACGCGCGCGACACAGGCACAACAACAACAGCAATAACATAAACGCGTATGGCAAAAAACCATAAAAACAAAAGCAACGCAAAGCAAACCAAACAAAACAAAAGAAATACGCAACTAAGAGAGCAGCACAATAACAACAACGTGTGCGTGCGCGTGTGTGTGTGTGTGTGCGTTTTCGAGTACGCGAGTTTGTTTGTATGGACGTCTACGTTCTGTTTTGCTGTTTGGCCACACTGAATTCAATACATGTACGTATGTATGAATGTGGAAAATCTGTAGGTGTGTGCGTGTGCTTGTAGGTTCGACTTTGACTGTGCGCTACTGTTGCATTCGCGTTGTTGTTGCTAGATTTTCACTTTTTGGTCATTTTGAATGCACCTTACCGAATCTTAAACATTTTGTATAATTTGAAATTGCTTCGCCTCATGCTACTTTTTTGTTGTAATTTTCAAGTGCTAATTTTTTTAATGCCTTTTGCACTTTGCTTCGTATTCGTATTCGTTTTGCCTTCAACACACACGCGTGACTTTTGTGTGCTCTTTTACCACTTAAACATCACTTTAACTGCATTCCTTTTACCGAAAATTGCGTCGATTTGTTAAAATTCTTAAAATATGTCAAAACTGCATTAGAACACAAAGGGAAACTTGGCTTTTCTTTTGCGAAAAAACCATTAAACTCGCACAACACTTTTCCGCCCTACCACTACGCAAGCGAAGCGTGTACGCAGCGTTCAAAGATTTTTTTCGACTAACAAAAGTTTTATTGCACGAAATGCTTCGAACTTGTTTGGTGCTCACTCGCCGTGCGCACAAACACCTTCGAACACACCAAAAATGACTAAAAAGCACCAATTTTACTCAAATGAATCAGTTTGGCTGGGTAAAAACCCACTGTGGCAACTGGGTTAAAATACACCACTTCAAATAACAGAAATGAACAAACGTCTAATATTTCCAGGAATTCTTTGATAATTGCTTTATAAATAAAATGATTAAAAACAGCAATGTTGCTCTTATACCAATTTGAAATTAAATGTTGAATTATTTTATACGTCTCTTCAATTAAATATTATAAGATGAAATGAATCAGTTCCATTATACAAAAATACCATAACTCCAACAAGAAACAAATCAAACTGACAGCAGGGTTGTATTAGCGGAATAGTGCTCTTGTTGCGTTACTCATTTTGCGTTGGCAATAATTTTTATGCGCAAATAAATGAGCAGGGCTGTCGCACATGTTGTTTTGCGGAATAATTGCTCTTGATAACAATCATAAAAGAGATTGAGGAAATATTGCAGAAATATATGAAGTTTTAATTTTAAAAACAGTGACTCTTTTTCTACATGTCTGAATTTAGTAACATTTTTTAAATATATGGCAACGCTGAGCCATTACATGGCGCCCCAAATATTTAACATTTTGCCGGTAGATATTAAAAACCTGCCAGTTAGCGAATATCTCTACTTATTAGCCCAACAGAAGAAATTAGCGTCAATTATATTTTATATATTCCTCGAAATATATTTTAGCTCAAGCTCAAGGGAATCTTAGCCGACGTAAATGGCCAATTAAAAAAGTTAGAAAAGCTCAAATTTTGCCGAAAAAGCGCCAAGAGTGGCCATGGTGTGAGCGAATCAAGTATATTTGTAAATTCTTTTGTATCGTGCGCGCCAAAGCTTTGAAGAACTTGAAAATAATGCGACAGATTTAAATTACTTTATTGCGAAAAATTATGGATAAAGTATTGTAATTGATCGCAGACTCTACTGCAAGGCAATACGTCTAAAGTGATTGTTGAGTGGACCCTCGTCCGAATAGCCGGCAATCTCCTGGGGTATGATACCAGACTCTTCGATGGAAGTGCATGGGCGGCACATGCACTCCAGTGGCGCCTTGGTAAGAACTTTTTTAAACTTGCGTTCACCATGCTTCACCTTGGGGCAGAACAGTGAGACGGCTGCCTCGCGTTCACCAGATTCTTGACAGCACATGCAGGATCGTTCCATTTGCCAGATTTTGCTGCCAGAGACCTATAAATTAACCATAGGAACAATGAGCAAATTCAAACTAATATATTCTGTAATTCAACCTGTATATAGCTGGCACAGCGTCCAACACAGGCAAACGATGGAATCGGCTTGGGTACACAGCCTGGATACTGCAATACGTGTATGACAGGCGTCACCTGGCAGTCGTCTCCAAGGTGTCCAATGTCTGCAAATGAATCAGAGTAAGTTCTCAATCCAGTTAAACTAACTAATTTACCATTGTCAGTGGAGGCCCCAGCGTTATCGGCCTGAGCCATGCACAGTTTTAGCAAGCTAACTAGCACACAGTATAGCAGAATGAGGACGAATATCCGGTTATGCTCATGGTGCAGCACGTGTCGCAGCATCATTGTTGTCAACTGCAAGTCGCGACCTTTTCGAATGGGAAACCCTTCAAACTGTCTCAAGGCTTTTATAGAGGCCAGTGCGAACGTTGAACATGGCCGATGCCGGCGATGGACATCGCCCTAATGGCTGTCCAGCTACATGACTTATTGCCTAATAAAGGGAAACCTTTTTGCCTAGTAATTGCATACATGAAAATGGCATTTATCCCGCTGCGCGGCTAGCGCTCATTTATTTCAGCATTTGTGCTTTATGCACAAACGCACAAATCACAGCTTAAACAAAAAATCTCAGCACCGACGACATCATCATCAGCATCATGGTGACCATCGTTAGGCCAACAGCAGTTGCGCCGTTATCCTTATGGAGGAAGTTGGCCAAACGACCCAAATGCTTCTCGGCCCATGCCAGGTTAGTGTTAATCCTGGTCAGTGCGCTCTTAAGTATATCGGCAGAGTTGCCGAACAGAACGCCACTGTTATCATAGAAATCAGAGAAGAGTTGCTGCTGTTCGGGCGTGGTGAAGTAGTCAGCCATCTCGCTAAGGACATTCGCGGTATTCCACCAATTGCCCAAACTGTAAAAATGAGATAAATCAGCTGAGTATTCGGATAAACTGAAAGTCTGTTCAAACTTACGAGTCGGACAGAAGCTGAATGTCCTCTGTTGCCATCAGGAATATGTCCGTCACCAGGTCGGGATTCTGCTGATACAGCTGCCGGAGCGCAATCATCCTTTCGTTGACGCTCCTGCGTGCACCCACAATGTGAATCTTATAGTGCGCAGTATAGTTCCTCGTGCAGCTAGCGGCACGCCAAAGCATTTCACGTTCATTGATGCGGGATTCACTGTTGTAATACTCCAGCACTTTGGCGTAACCATTCGACCTTGCCGCGGCACAGTAGTATGTCTCGCGGTAATCTGGCGATGGCTTCTCCTGAGTCGTCTCAAAGCTGGCACTCACGTGTTCATTGCATTCGGTGTGCTTATATTTGCAGAGCCAGGCCACCTGCAGGTTGCGATTGTATACGTCCAGAACGGTATCATTGGATCTCCAGTTCACACCAAGCTTGGCATAGACCGAGGCTGTGATATCCTTGAGGTATGCACCGAAATCGGTCAACTGAGTTGGAGTCAAACGCTTGGCCACTTCGCCAAGTTTCTCGTATACCGATGCCCACGGTAAATATTCGACTTCTGTGCTCATGTACTCCATAAATTCAAAGACTTCGGCATAGTCCATCTTGCCAGCTTGAGCAAAACTGAGCAAATCGTCCAGGAGCTGTGCACGATTCTCCACGACAATAGCACTATGATTCGCCTTGGCCAGATCGATTTTAATCTCCTTCAGTATCGGTGCGTCATAGAACACGCGATAGTAGTACGTCTGCTGTACATTGAGTATAATCCAGTTAATTGGAGAGGGAAATTCAAGTTGTAACGAACTCAATGTCCTGTTGAAGTACGCCAGAGGAGCCACATTTTGGAACATATTGGGCAGAGTATTTGCGGCGTAGGAAATGGGCACAGTGTACCGTAGTGTGGCATCGCTGCCATCTCCGGGAGATTGCAGAAAACGTTCTTGACGCATCGTAATTACTTTGTTGTCCGAACTGATGTTCACCGTGACCATTGGATAGCCCATCTGCTCGGTGTAGTCGTCTAAGAACTGATCCACATCTACGTAAGGAGTCGTTGGCCAGTATAGCTTTATGTGTTTAAACAAATCTTTTGGCTCTGTGTTGCCCAAATGGCTGGAAGGGATTATTAGATATGATAATACAAATATAGTATAATATGATACAGATATAATGTTATAAAGATATTTTGGAGTTTATTAAGATAAAGTTCTTGCTTAAGAAACTCTTTTTAATGTCTCAGCTCAAACTCGGTTTTTTCTGTGATGAGTCATGTAATTATCTGTATCTAGTTGTCATATGTTATCATATACTATATATGTGTAGCATAAAATGACGTATAAAAGTACCTTTAGATATGCTGTCATTCGAGTAATAAACGTTATCAATAATCACGTGTTCGCTGCAGATAATCGTTCGATAGTGATATTGATTCTTTATGCCTACTATTTATGACCCAGTTGTGATAAGATATATGTATATGACAGGTGTATCTCATCAAATATTTTAACGGTAATACGTTTTCGGCTATAGGAAATACGGTTGTGACTAAACTCACTTTTCTTTCAGGTAATCCCTGATGGCCGCATTGAAGTTATTCTCTCCCATCAGAATACGCCACATACGGATAATGCAGGCAGCCTTGGCAAATGAAATTCTCCCGAACTTGTAGGTGATATCTGCAGGTGTTTGAATTAGCTCTTCCCGAGTCGTCATGGGTTGTGTGACACTCAACGAGTCGGTGGATAAAATCGTATGCAGTTTCGTCAGAATAAACTGTTGATCCAGCTGATACTCTGGATATAACTGCAAGCAGTATGATCGATTGTTAGATATTTGAGTATTGCCGTTATTCCTTTTATTCTCTCACCTTGTGACCAATGAAGAACTCGTAGTAGCGTGCAAAACCCTCCTGCATCCACACGTAACTCCACCACTTCAAGGTCACGCTGTTGCCAAACCACATGTGAGCATTCTCATGTACGATATTACGAATAGTGAACTCCTTTTGACTCCAGCCATCCGTATAGCCTTTTTCCTCCAAGATTACCTTATCCCTGAAGGATACAAGCATCCGAATTATGAAAAGTCTTAAATAGTTTCCAGCTATACTCACTTGAATATGACCAGACCCCAGTTCTCCATGCTGTTATGCGGGAAGTTGGGCGTCGATGCGTATTGCAGGACTTCATTACCCAGATCTTTGTAGGTTTGCTGGAATATCTCATCGTAGGCGGTATATGCACGTTCTGCCACAGAGTAGCTGAACTCGGTGAAATTGTACCATTCGGGGCGGGTGTAGATGGCCAATTTATTGGTATCGCCTCGTGGCTTGTATTCGGAGATAACAAAGGCCAATAGATAAGTGGACATTAAAGGGGTTTCTTCAAAATGATCCTCAAAACGGTTATTGCTGCAATCAAATTATAAATAAAATTATGAATCCCTTGATAATAATAATTTATGAGCGGCGATAATTGCCTAATAAATATGGCCTATAAGTTTTTGAAGGATGGAAATATATAGAAATAATATACACTATATTATTAATGTTATGTACCCTAACTTGTAGTAAATAAACTTGAGGTTAAAAATACTGCAATTATGTAAGTAAAACCTTGACCTCCTTGTTTCTTTGTACTTCTACTCACCCCAAAGATTTGGTTTCCTTTAACTTGGTGTTGGTAATGGCATTGAAGCTGCCTGATCGGCCAATGATCAATTTGAACTTTGCCTTGAATGCCGGCTCATCGAAGCAGGGGAACACTTGGCGGGCGTTGATGGCCTGCATCTCAGTTACAAGCACCCACTTGATGAGTCCAGTCTCCTCATCCGTATAGTAGTTGGAGAACAGACCCGCCTCACCGTTTAGTACCAAACCTGTGTACTGGAAGCGCAATACATAGTTCACATTGGCAGTCAGGGGTTGAGATAGAGGCACTGTAAGCTGTTGCGTCTCCTGGTTGTATATCAGGCGTGCAGTAACTATATGTTCGACTTGTACTCCGGCGGCATTGTAGAGCCAACAATCCTCAATATCCATGGAGTCCTTGTGCAGAACAATACTATAGATATTATCCTGATTCGCCTGTATCGTTATGTTGACATCGCCATCGAATAACGTTCCAGGTCTGTCCTCGCCGCGTAACGTAACGTTGAGGCTATACGAGGATGGCACAATGTTCTTGCTTAACCGATAGTTGACTGCCTCAGAGGTGGCTAGCAACACCACCGACAGGATGGCAACCTGTAGCCAAATTTTGTACCCACAACTCTTCATGCCGAAGGTAAAACTCATACTGAACTGTCGTTTCGGCCATTGGTCGATGTTAACTGCATTACAGAAGGTGATTTGCTGTTCGATTAGATTAAATCAATCTCGAGGCCTTCTCGGTATGCTCGATGCATACCCTACAGGTACTTCGCCCTGATGATACACTTAGTTAAAGCTAATTATTATTTCACGAACGGAGTGCTGTTTCCAACGGAAATTAGTCTATTACTGTGTCAAATGTTTTTGATAAGAAATCGAAATTTATGGATATTGTTAAACTTAAAAATGATAACTCACACAAAAAGACATAAAAATACACATGTATATAAAAAAAACGTTTAAGCTTTCATTATAGACATAATATTTCTTCCAAATACTGATATTAAAAGATTAGATTAGATTGTATGCTGTGGTTTTTATGGAGAAACACACGTGGGAGATAAATATTACATATGGCGAAATGTGAAATACGTTTGCGGAAGTATGGCGGAAATAGTATATGGGCTGCAGCAGGTGTGTTTTCGATAAGTTAATAAACCTGTATGGAGATTGATATGGGAATTATTCACAGGTATTTATCGTTATCAATAAATCAATACTCTGTTAGCTGAGGATGAAAAATGAAAGTACAAATTAGCATATATCAATAAGATATACTCTTAGAGATTCATACTCAACAAGCAATGGACAATAGGTTCAGAGGGTCCCGAATCGAGCTATGAGGTTGACCCTTAACCTCAAACCGATCAAAGAGAGAGGCTACAGAATTATGTCAATAGGCCTGTTGTGATGCTGGTTGGATCGCCGTAAATTAAAAGACTGAAGAAAAGACAGTTCTTCAACTTATTCAAGGACACCAAGCGACGATCAATCAATGATATTTATAACTTTCTGTTAGCTGAATATTATAAATAAAATTCCCAGAATGTTTTCAATTTAGTTCTGTTTACTAAAAGCATACACATGTATACAGTATAGAATTTGGTTCAGTTCATGATAAGTTCTCTTCGAGTAATATCATAGTGCCCATATAAAACAGGGTATCCAGAGTATATGTAGTTTTTTACATGAGGTTTAAGAGCGATGTCATCGCCATGAGCAACAACGTGGCCATTGTGACTCCAACAGTAGCAGCTCCGTTGTCCTCCGCTGTCCAGCCTAGGTAGTCGAGCAAGTGGGGCAAACGTTTTTCGGCCCACTGGAGATTTGTCTCGATAGTGACCATGGCCTCACTTAGTTTAGACGCCGCATCGCCAAAGAGTGTGTGCTTCTGCTCATAGAAAGCAACAAAAAGTTTCTGCTGTTCACGTGTGGTGAAATAGTTGGCCATCGTCTTGAAAACATCAGCGGTGTTCGACCAAGTCTCCAAGCTGAAAAAATCAACCAAAATAAAGTGTGATCTAAATAATAAGTGAGTGGTATGACTTACGCTTCGGCTAAGCGTGACAAGTCATCTCTGTACAGAATGAAGATGTCTGTAATCAAGTCCGGATTTTGCTGATACAACTGAGCCAGGGCCACAGTCTTGAAAGCTACACTGGTCGAGCTGTCCAGTATTTCGTTGTTGTAATGCCTGCGGTAGTCTCTCGTACAGCTGGCAGCACGCCAAAGCAGTTCACGTTCGCTTTTAAAGGTTTCCTTACGGTAATATGCTAATATAGTGTCATAGCCATCCAAACGCGCCGCTGCACAGTAGAAGGCCTCACGATAGTCCGGCGAGGACATGGTCGGATTGGCTTCAAAACTTGAAGTCACTTGCTTGCCGCATTCGGTGTTTTTGTATTTGCAGAGCCAGGATAGCTGCAGATTGCGATTGTAGACATCCAAGATGAGGTCATAGGGTTTCAAATTGACGCCTAGTTTGCCTCGAACAGAGGATGTAATATTATTAAGGTATTTCTCAAAGTGTATCAACTGCGATGACGAGAATCGCTGTGCCACACGCTGCATGCCTTGATAGGCCGCATACCAGGGTATGTAGTCGACTTCGTGACTCATGTACTCCATAAACTCAAACACATTCACATAGTCAATCAGGCCAGCATAGGCAAAGTTGAAGAGATCGTCCACAATTTGAGCACGGTTCTCGTTGGGTATGCCACTATGTCCATCCTTGAAGAGCGCCACTTTCAGTGCGTCCAGCAAAGGCTTGTCGTAGAATACCCTATAGTAATTGGCTTGTTTCAAATTCAAAACAATCCACTCAAATTTGTCAACGATTATGTGGGAAGAATTGTCGTCCTTGTCATAGTAAATGAGCGGAGTTAGATTGCTGAAATTATGCTTCACATCTGTGGCGTAGGTGATGGGCACTGTGTACCGAAGTCCGGCATCACTTCCATCGCCAGGATTGAGTAGAAAACGCTTTTGACGCAGACTGACCAGCTGATTGTTCTGACTGACGTTGACAGTGATCATTGGATAGCCTGCCTGCTCGGTGAAACCGGAAAGGAAGTAATCCAAATCCACGCTAGGTATTTTGGGCCAGTGCTGCTTGAGGTGCTTAAACAAGTCCTTTGGCTCGGTATTACTCAAGTGGCTAGAAAAAAGATGCTTGAAATACTCATGTGATTGGACTGGGATGATTTCCACTTACTACTCCTTCAGATACTCCCTGATGGCCTGGTCGAAGTTTTCCTCGCCCATGGCATAGCGCCACATGCGCACTATGCTGGCACCTTTGGCATACGCAATACTGCTGAACTTATTGGCGATTTGCGACGGAGTCTGAACACTGTCCTCTGGGCTGGTCATCGGCTGGGCGGTGACTACTGCATCCGTGGCAAAGATCAATTGCAGTTGACGTACAACAAACTGTTCATCCAGCTGATACTCCGGAGCGAGCTGTATGCAAGGAGAAAAGTGAAGATATTAAATAAATCTTTGCCAAATAAAATATTTACTCTGTCAAAATATATTCACATGAGATTATCACGCCAAAACTTGTAAAAGAATAAAAGAAAATATTCTGTAAATACTATTTAGGAAACTGTATTCTGGGATAAATCTCAGCATAGCCTCATTGAAATAAAGAAAATCGATCGCCTGGTCAATCAGTTTACTTACTTAATGTCAGTAATTCTTTGATTTATAATCCACATACTCGTATTTTTCTTTAGGTTTTCCTGTTGTCTGCGATTAGATTATTATTCTAAAGGTCAAAGATTTAGTTTGTGGGAAACTTTGTCCTACTCAACAAGTTTTTAATCGCCGTACTTAATCATGTATGTAGTTGTATACCATCGTTCAATAATCTTTTTGCATTATAAACGGCTGTTGTATCAAATGAATTGACCACTTTAATCTACAAAGGCTTGACTGTTTACGAATCATATGGGTCGATTAAAATTGATGAATAGATAGATAGTGACTCTTATTATAACCATAAAGTATTGATTTTAGAATTTCAATAACAACGACTATATATCTTGTTGGTCAATCACCATTCATGCAATGACTAATAGCTCTGTCATGTAGAGCAATTTCTTGTGGTATTTCATTCTTCTCTTATCATCTTACCAGGTGGGTCATGAAGTACTCATAGTAGCGTGCAAACGCCTCATTTAACCAGAAGTAGCTCCACCAGGAGAATGTAACACTATCGCCGAACCACATGTGTGCAGTTTCGTGAGTCATGATCCTCAGGCTGAATTCTTTGTTATTATAGCCATCTGTGTAGCCCGGATGATGCACCAGTACCGCATCACTGTTAATTTGGAGGAATTGTGGAAATAAATAACAATAAAGATCTTCAATGGTATACAACGCACCTGTATATAATGAGACCCCAGTTCTCCATGCCATTGTGAGGGAAGCGAGGGGAACTGGCGTAGAGCAGCACCTCATTGCCCAACTGTTTGTAGGGTAGTTGGAATAGTTCATCATATGCAGCTAAGATGCGTGGTCCTGCCTCGTAGCTGAATTGAGTTTTATTATAAAACTCTGGTCGAGAGACCACAGCAAACTCATTGAGGTTGCCATGGGCCTCATACTCAGACACAATAAAAGCCAAGAGATAGGTGGACATCACAGGCGTAACGTCAAAGTGATCCATATAGTAGATTCCGCTGATATAATATAACTTGAATTGGTTATTTCAATAATTTGTGATTCAATTGTCTGCTGTTACCTCTCATGTGTGGTTTTTATCAATCTCGTATTGCTGATGGCATTGTAGCTGTTGGGTCGTACAATTTGTAGCTGAAACTGGGCTTTAAAGGCGGGCTCATCAAAGCAGGGAAACACCAGACGTGCATTGAGGCGTTGCATTTGTGTCACGCCCACCCACTTGGTCTTATTCGTCTGCTCATCCACGTAGCTGGCGGAGTAGAATCCTGCCATATCGGTGCGTATGGTACCTGAATAATGGAACTGTAGCGAATAGCTCTCATTAACCGTAAGAGATTGCTGTAGCGGCACCGCCAGCTGGTGTGTGTCCTTATCATACAATAGTTTATCGATGGAAATATTCTCCACCAGCCTCCCTGTTGCTTCATCGTGGAGCCAACACCCGCTTATCTCCAGTGCTTCCTGGTGTAGTGTTATTTGTTCCACATTCTCTTGATTGGCCTGAAGCGTAATTTCCACCTTGCCATTGAAAGTGCTCTCAATATTATCATTATCCGAATTTAGAATTATGGTTATATTATAAAATGCGGGCAATACACTTCTTCCAAGACGGTAATTAGCACTCTCACACGCGGCTATCAATGCCAGTGATAAGAGCGTGGCCAGTAGCCACCTTCCAGCTATCGCAGTACTGTTCATGACAAGAGCCAGCTCAACACTGAGCGTAGTCGTACTAAAAAGCTCAGCAGAAAGCTAATTAATTTACAAAAACAAATAAAGTAAATTCCCCCTAAACAGATGTTGCTTTAGATGATTAGATAACTTGGACAATAGGTGTCGATGCAATGATTAGACAGCTACTACAGCCACACCTTAGCTGTCAATATGCTTGCTGTGGACTGGACTGTTGCTTGCTGTGGATTGGCCTTTGCTCATATTTACTCTAAATAAATTATTATGATTTCGAACTAACCTGTAACATAGTTAAGATACCATTTAGTCATTTTTTATTTATAGACGGTGAGTTTTATTCTGCGGACCAGATATGTACGTAAAAGACCAAGCTTGGCTGCAGACCAGTCAAGATTCTCTTGAACAGTGGTCTCGGCAGTCTTTAGCGTTGATGCCGAGCCTTCAAATTTGGCACTGTGGTGGGTATTAAATGATTTCAAAAAAGTGAGTTGGGATTCCATAGTAAAGCGATCTGCAATGTTGCTGATGACAGTAGCCACTGCAGAGTAGCTACCCATGCTGTTGAGGTTTAAAATAAGATTGTAAAGATAAGAAAATATACAAAGGAATCAGAAACACTTACGCTTCAGCCAAGGCAACATAATAATCGGTGACCAATTTAAAGACGGGATCAATATTTTTATTGTTTTCAGTGTAGAGTGTGGCAAGGACTGAAGACTTATCCTGGCGCCGAATCTCGTCGCTGAGTACTAAACCAAAGACTCGCTCGATCAGCGCCTGATTCTTAACACAGCCGAATGAGTTCTGCAGCAATGTCTCCTCGGTGGCTACCTTTTCCGTCTTAAATTTCTGATAGAGTGCTTCAAACTCTGTGCTTCCACCCTCCCGCAGAGCCACACAATACACCACAGAGCGAATATTCTTGGGCACAGTAGCCAATGAATTGAAATAGCTCTTGGCCTTACTGATGCAATCTGCATTGCCATAGCCAAGCGCAACGGATTGGAAGGTACGACGGAATGGATGACTGATATTGGCTGTTAGGAAGAGAGGAAAAGTTATGGCCACATTTGGTATATAGTTAACATTTGGTAATATAGTTAACCTACAGTTTCTTCAAATATTGTTGCAGAGATAACTTGAAGTTATCAGATCCCATTGTGTGCTCAATCATGCGAATGAATGATGCACCTTTGTTGTAAGAGATGCTGTTGAACATGCGGCTCAGATGAGCTGGTGTGTAGGTGTTTTCATCACTCAACGGATTGGTATTGACTGTCGAGTCCATAGCCATAACGGATTGTATCTGATCGACGACAAACTGTTTCTCGAGTTCCCAGTCTTTTTCGACAAAGGCTGTGCCAAAGTACTGGAAGTATCTGGCGAAACCCTCATTAAGCCAGGTATAGCTCCACCATTTGCAGGTGACCAGATCACCGAACCACATATGCGCCTGCTCATGGGCTACGACTGCAGCAATGGCTTGACGGGATGACAGTGTGGTGGCCGATTCATCGACCAACAAACTACGCTCTCTGTAGGTGAGCAGGCCCCAGTTCTCCATGGCTCCCGCTGAGAAATCGGGAATGGCTGCCATATCCATTTTATCATTACCCATTCCAATAGTAATCGAGATTCAAGAATTTGCCCATCTCTTCCAGGATAAGACGACCCACATTGAAACTGTACTGGGTCTGAGCATAGAACTCTGGACGTGATAGCACACCGAAGTTATCGTCCTTACGAATGCTGAACTCCGATATGATAAAGGCAAGCAAATAAGTCGACATTTTTGGAGTTGTCTTGTACACATCCAAGAAATAATCGCTACAAAAACAAAGGTAAATTAGTAATTAATAATTACCTAGTTTAATTTTTAAAATCACTTACGTATCAGTAGTGAAATAAGTTGCAATAAGCCTGGTATTGCTGACGGTGTTAAAAGTGCGGTGACGTTTCAAGCTCACATCGAAGGTGGCCTTGAACTGGGGCTCATCGAAGCTGGGGAAGGCACGTCGTGCATGATTCGCCTGGAACTGTGTGGATCCCAGCCACTTGGTCTCATTGTTATCATTCACATAAGAACTGCGATAGAATCCTTGCATATCGTCATCCATTTGACCTCTATAGGTAAAGTGGAGCACATAGACCTTTGTCCTTTATCAGACCTCCAGTTGCAGTGAGATTAAAAATGTCAGTGACCTCGTGAGGTTTTCCAGTTGTAGGAGGCGTAAGAGCCTTAATACTGGGCACTGCAGTCCCTACTGGCTTTTCCCAGAATTCCATGAGAGTATAATTCAGATTCTTCGAATGTAGCGAAAGGATTGGGGTAGCCACCACGACATTGATCTCTATGAATACTTCTCCATCGAAAGTGAATTGTTTGTCGCCGTCAGTTTCCAGCAAATAAGGACGCAAGGTAATATTGTAGTGAACAGGCTCTATGTTGGTCGATAATCTATATTCATAGTTACCTTCGGCAGGTATTACAGGTGGCTGCAGCTGCAGAGAAACGAGCACACACATAGCTATCAAGAAGACAATCAGCCATAACAGCCAAAATTGCGGCATAAACTAGAATAAAATTAAAATATGAGGTATTATCATACCTTACTATATAATCTGATAGATTCACGGTTGCTACACTTGACGATTAAATTGACGATTTTTATTTGTATTTGGACTTCTTTTCTAATTGTGATTTACAATTTACTCAATACACATTGGTACTTAGTTATGGCAGACGCATGAGGCACGCAGATCGTAAAATGAAAATATGTATGTCGACATCAACATATCGGCACTATCGGAACAAAAAAAAGTATATATTTTTGATCGAGGAAATCAAGGTCAATATAGATATGCCGTCTATCTATCTGCCTGTTTGAAAATCTAAATCTCGTAAAGTATATGAGCTAGAGCCACCATATAAGGCAGTTAAGATAAAGTCTACAAGTAACTTTTGGTATCCATCATCTGTGCTGTAAATTCCAACGCAATCGGATAACAATCACAGGACATATTCAATAATATGTTGTACTATACATTATTATATTGACTAAAATGTGGGCTCTTTTTCATAACGAAATTATGTCTTTTCTTTATTTACCTGAGGTGTTTTAACCTTTTTTAACTGTCCAACGTGGATAGTATGTGTATTCAGGAATACACACTACAATGTTAAACATTTTTGGGGTAACGACATATCTCCGACTACATATCTCCGACCAGTACATTTTGCTGTCGGAGATATGTCGCTATTTTAATGTCAGAGATATGACGTTTGGAAACGATATATCTCCGACGTGGATATACGACGTTCTCAAACGACATAACTCCGATCGTAGATATGACGTTTTTAAACGACATAACTCCGACGCGGATCTCATCGGAGTTATGTATTTTATAAATATCTTAATTTAATTTGGTAATTATCTATTAGTAGAGCCCCTTCCAAAAAAAAAAAAAAAAAAAAACCATAGATAGGGGGTACTTCAACTAGCATTTGGGTATCAAAATTATGTTGGGGACGCTTTTAGTTTAGCCACAACAAATCTTTAAAGTTTTGTCTAATTCCCATACAAAATGTGCTTGGAAACCGTTGCTACGCAAACACGCGCACAATGACAAGCGCCTGTTCAATTGGAATGAATACATTCATTTGGAATGAATACATTCATTTGGAATGAATGCATTCATATTTGAATGAATACATTCGTTTGAAATGAATACATTCATTAGACCGCAGAGGAATGCAATTATTTTCCGCACAGAAATTGTCAACAGACATATGTACATAATTAAACATGCTCTTCAATTGTCACACACACACACACACACACACACACATGCAGAGACAGATCGGAGTTATGTCGCTTTTTGAGCGTCGGAGATATGTCGTCGGAGATATGTCGCTATGCCACATTTTTGTTCGCCCCTGGTATGCAAAGCCCTGAAAGTCAGCTTTTTTTATTAGATCTGTTATGCTCTCGTTCTGTTGGCCCACTACGTGATTTTTTCAATAAACTCAAATCCAGTTTTTATTTTCAACAAAAATAATTTAGAAATATAAGTCAAAGCTTGTTTTCTATGGAAATTTTTAAATTTACTTTGTCAGATAATGGTCGCACAAAATAAGTTTGATATGCTACAGGTGTAACGAAATAGTTTGTATGTATATACAATGTTGATAGCATATAACTAACAATGGATTTTGATACTGTCAGATCACACGCTGATACTGAATAGAAACACTTGACTCAATCAATAGATTAATTCAATTTTATTACAAATGTTAGCCGATTACAGTACGTACTTAAAGTTTATCGCTATAAGAGTACTAAATACTTTTAGTGGACGAGTGCTTCTAATGTTGTTAACTTTATTACTTAGCCCTAGTGCAGCAATGTGGTCAGGGACACCAGCAGGAGGGTGAGTACACTAAAGGCACTGATCATGGCACTGCCATTGCGGTTGGCCAGATATTGTCGGAAAATGCCAAGCTTGGCTGCAGACCACTCAAGATTCTCTTCAACGGTGGTCTCAGCAGTCTTCAGCGTTGATGCCGAGCCTTCAAATTTGGCACTGTTGGCGGTATTAAATGATTTCAGAGAAGTGAGTTGGGCTTCCGTAGTGAAGCGTGCGGCAATGTTGCTGATGACAGTAGCCACTGCAGAGTAGCTACCCATGCTGTTGAAGAAAAATAAGATTGTAAATATAAGAAAATATATAAAGGAATCAGAAAAACTTACGCTTCAGCCAAGGCAACATGATTATCGGTGACCAATTTAAAGACGGGATCAATATTTTCATTGTTTTCAGTGTAGAGTGTGGCAAGGACTGAAGACTTATCCTGGCGCCGAATCTCGTCGCTGAGTACTAAATTAAAGACTCGCTCGATCAGCACCTGATTCTTAACACAGCCGAATGAGTTCTGCAGCAATGTCTCCTCGGTGGCTACCTTTTCCGTCTTAAATTTCTGATAGAGTGCTTCAAACTCTGTGCTTCCACCCTCCCGCAGAGCCACACAATACACCACAGAGCGAATATTTTTGGGCACAGTAGCTAATGAATTGAAATAGCTCTTGGCCTTACTGATGCAATCTGTATTGCCATAGCGACACGACCAGGACAGCACCTTGGTGCGCAGGTAGATATCGAGAGCCTTATCTGAAGCCGTTTCATTAAAGCCCAGTTGATTGTAGGCCTTTGATGTTTGCTCCCTGATATAGACACTGAAATGTTCAGTGTCTGTGCCTAGGCGAATAGCCAAGAAGTTGAAACCATTGAAGGCCGATGTCCATGGTATGTAATTGGTTTCCGTTTCCAAGTACTCCAGAACAGCCAAAGTCAGATTGTAGTGTATGTCACCAGCACGTGCCAGATTCAAGAGATCATCAACCACCTGGGCGCGATTAATCTCAGGTATACCACTCCAGTTGGCAGCTAGAAGAGCATGATGAATTTCATGCCAATTCTTCTCAGTGTAGTTAACACGATAGTATCCGGTCTCCTGAATATTGGCAATCACCCAACTAACTGCAGAAGTCAACCCTTCAATATGTATTGGGGCATCGCCCTCCAGCACAAATTTGGGCTTCGTATTCAAAAAGTTCTTCTCCGTGCTGGTCGTATAGCTAATTGGCACAGTATACTTTAAGGTGGCATCGGATCCATCTCCTGTCTTAAGCACGAACCGCTTCTGGGTAAACTCAATCTTTAGGCCATCGTCGGAAAGTTTGACAGTGACCACCGGGTATCCCACCGTTGTGGTGAAGTTATCGAAAATGTGTTGAGCCAGAAACTTGGAGTTGTCAGTCGGCCAATTGACGAGCCAGGCATCAAAAAGGTCCGACGGAATGGATGACTGATATTGGCTGTTAGGAAGAGGGGAAAAGTTATGGCCACATTTGGTATATAGTTAACATAATAAACCTACTGTTTCTTCAGATATTGTTGCAGAGATAACTTGAAGTTATCAGATCCCATTGTGTGTTCAATCATACGAATGAATGATGCACCTTTGTTGTAAGAGATGCTGTTGAACATGCGGCTCAGATGAGCTGGTGTGTAGGTGTTTTCATCACTCAACGGATTGGTATTGACTGTCGAGTCCATGGCCATAACGGATTGTATCTGATCGACGACAAACTGTTTCTCGAGTTCCCAGTCTTTTTCGACAAAGGCTGTGCCAAAGTACTGAAAGTATCTGGCGAAACCCTCATTAAGCCAGGTATAGCTCCACCATTTGCAGGTGACCAGATCACCGAACCACATATGCGCCTGCTCATGGGCTACGACTGCAGCAATTGCTTGACGGGATGACAGTGTGGTGGCCGATTCATCGACCAACAAACTACGCTCTCTGTAGGTGAGCAGTCCCCAGTTCTCCATGGCTCCCGCTGAGAAATCGGGAATGGCTGCCATATCCATTTTGTCATTACCCATTCCATAGTAATCGAGATCCAAGAATTTGCCCATCTCTTCCAGGATAAGACGACCCACATTGAAACTGTACTGGGTCTGAGCATAGAACTCTGGACGTGATAGCACACCGAAGTTATCGTCCTTACGAATACTGAACTCCGATATGATAAAGGCAAGCAAATAAGTCGACATTTTTGGGGTTGTCTTGTACACATCTAAGAAATAATCGCTACAAAAACAAAGGTAAATTAGTAATTAATAATTACCTAGTTTAATTTTAAAATCACTTACGTATCAGTAGTGAAATAAGTTGCAATAAGCCTGGTATTGCTGACGGTGTTAAAGGTGCGGTGACGTTTCAAGCTCACATCGAAGGTGGCCTTGAACTGGGGCTCATCGAAGCTGGGGAAGGCACGTCGTGCATGATTCGTCTGGAACTGAGTGGATCCCAGCCACTTGGTCTCATTGTTATCATTCACATAAGAACTGCGATAGAATCCATGCATATCGTCATCCATTTGACCTCTATAGGTAAAGTGGAGCACATAGACTTTGTCCTTTATCAGACCTCCAGTTGCAGTGAGATTAAAAATGTCAGTGTCCTCGTGAGGTTTTCCAGTTGTAGGAGGCGTAAGAGCCTTAACACTGGGCACTGCAGTCCCTACTGGCTTTTCCCAGAATTCCATGAGAGTATAATTCAGATTCTTTGAATGCAGCGAAACGATTGGGGTAGCCACCACGACATTGATCTCTATGAATACTTCTCCATCGAAAGTGAATCGTTTGTCAACGGCATCAGTGTCCAGCAAATAAGGACGCAAGGTAATATTGTAGTTAACAGGTTCTATGTTGGTCGATAATCTATATTCATAGTTCTCTGCGGCAAGTGCTACGGGTGGCTGCAGCTGCAGTAGCTTCGTGTCCGCTAGCACAACGCCCATACAGGCAGCTACCAAGAGGGCAGCAAGAGGTAGCTTCAACATTTCGCCTAATTAAGGTAAAAGTAAGGTTAGGTACGACCGATCGCATATTAAATTGAAGAATTTCACCACATTATGCAATTGCATTAAACTCACTTCTTTGTCTGATTTTCGAATAACGGAACGGATCACAATTGGGTCTTACTATGGAACACGGCCCAATGGCACGCGATTTAACAACTAAACTGAACTGCCTATGCTGGGTACTATATATTAGCTCTAGTGCAAGTAACTTTGGTAATCATTTATCTCTAGCCTTTTTTTATTTCAGTCAAGATAGTCTACATATACACATAGATTATACGACGATTATTACCATGACGCCCCCGATAAGAGCTGAAGGCGGTGATTTACGCGTTCTACATGCAGTTGCCAATCATATACTATAATAATCATATAAGCCAAACAGCTATAACTTAAATTGATAGATTTACCATTGCACTGTGGGCTTGTTCGCAAAACAGCTGGCATAAGGGCGTAAATTGTATGAAAATAAAACTGGTAAATATTACTATAGCTATATTGTATCAGCTATATTGCCTTACATAGGATTTGATAGGGTGTTATACGTGTATGTGTTTAGGCTCATCGAATGTACCAAGTTTGAAATAGATATCTCAATATATATCAATATTCGAATTTATGCCAGTTTTTATGCGATCCAGCCCACAGTGCATTGGACAATGATCCAGAGAGCGTAACGGATATGACTCAGCATGACATTAAGGCTATGAAAAGGAATGATGTAATAATACAGGAGTAGACTGGATTGTTGATTTTATTGTCGTAAGAGGATCATAAAGTACTCTGTGACATTCTACGTTTAGGCATTTTAGATTTGCTCTACTCATTAAAATATATTATCAATTACATAGTTTCAAATATTGTGGAAGCATGTCATTTGTAACCACTTCAAATGTGTTTAATTTAAAAAGAGTTCATATTCCAAATATGAAAAGGTTAATCCATAAATGTAAGACTAGCAATATTTTTGCCAATTTTCGACAAAATATTTGAAGAAATTCGACTAAAATGTATATTTATTGAATTAATCTATTAAATTTGAATTTATGTCTATTATTTTACATTCCAAAAAGTTTCTTTTAAAAGTTTTTTTTCCGGACAAATTCATTTAATTCGCAACTATTTTTTTCACTGTGTAAACATGTGTGTGCTGACATTGACAGGGAATAGAATAACGTTTAATCTTATCTGGCTATAAAGGGTATTACAAGCAAGTTTGGCTAATAAACTAATAGAGCACATGCTTAATTATTGTAGTCAATAAAATTAGAGCATGACGAGACTTATCGATCCATGGATCGCTCGATACGACTCAAAGAGTGGGGGTTTACCGAGTACTTGAAAAACTCAAGGCACAAGAACTACATCGAGTGGCACACGCACTCAAAATGGCGCGGATTAGCCGCTAGCTGATTGGTTGATCGCTTGTTATCGATAACTAGCCGATGATCAGCAGTGTTACCATGTGATCGCATGGCGTGCTGATAAGAGTTTGAGATATTTATAATCGACATTAAAGAGTAAATATTTCTCAACGAACTTGAAAGTTCCCGAAAATTCATAGCGTACTTTTGCTAAAATTCGTAATAACTGTTATCAGACATAATTACCACTATAAATTAATGAGCAACAGTTTAAAGATCGCTATGGTGTGGGGGAAATTTTATTGACAGAGTAATACATATATGACTTATGCTAACTTAAGCCTGTGTGACTAATGCCTAAAACAATTTGGCAACCAGCAGGCACAGGGTCAGGGCCAGCATGGAGGCACTGATGCCAGGACTACCGTTGCGGAAGCTTTGCACCCATGAGATGATGGGCCCCCTGTTAGCCGACAGCCAATCGTAGTTAGCCTGAATGGTGGCATCCACATTACTCTGAAGCGTAGTGGGCATGTCTTTGACCACATCGATTAGCTCTTGCAATTTACCCTTCTGATAATCGTTGACCACATAAGCCGACATGCCCAGGATTTCGGAATAGAGTAGATTGCCACCACCAAAACCAGCATTCAGATTCCCATAGGCTTCCCAGTTCTCCATGAGGAAATCAATGCAGACAATCAAACCCACTTCACCACGTGAATAAGTTGGACTGAGGATGGTGTAACGCTCCTGTGTACGCAGCTTGTTGCTTGTGTCAATACTGCTGGCCACATACTTCTTCAGCTGGCTCTCGGACTGAGCACAGCCCAGGGACGAGATGAGCAGACGGCGTTCGGCCTGATCGTTGGAGTTCATCAGTTTCTCAAAGACAAAGTTGAATGCCTGATCGTTGGCCTGCTTCAGACCATTGCAGTAGACCTGGGCCTGTAGATTCGGCTCAATGGGTGTACCATTATCGACCAGAGCCTGCAGCTTGTCCTTCGTTTCCTTTAGGCAGCTCTCCAGTCCAGCCAAACAGGCGATGTTGATAATCACATTGCGTGTGAACTTGGCCAAGTGTTGCTCTCCGTGCACATCATTCACTCCAAACTTATCGTACTGCTCGCTGACCAAGTGATTCACATAGAACTGGAAGTGCTCGTAGCCCTCATCGCTGTTCAAATAGCGATTGAATAGAGTTATAGCTGTATTGGCCGCTGACCATGGGGCATATTGATTCTCCTGTGGCAGATAGGTGAGCAGCTGCAGCAGTGTAGAATGAGGCACGCGTCCACTGGTGGCGAAGCGATACAAATCGCTGATCAACTGAGCACGATTACGGTGATGAATCTTGTGTGGACGTGTGATCATACCATCGATGATCAACTGCCAGTTTTTCTCATCGTAGTTGATTCTATAGTAACCCGTCGACTGTTTGTTCAGTATCAGCCACTCGTCGTTGTTCAGTTTGTTGTCAGTCACTGCGATCTCCTTCTCAGCCAGCAGATAGTGTGTGGCCTCGGTGTTACGGAAATCGGCATCGGACTGCAGAGCATAGTTAACGGGGACATACCATAGCTTGCTGCTCTCGTAGTCCTTGCTGTTGGTATACTGCGCCTGCTTAATGCTGAAAGAACGTCCGTCATATTTGCGCTCCACCGTCAGCACAGGCAAGCCACCCTGACGTGTCCAGCTGACTAGCATCTCCTCAATGGTGGCTGGCACTTCATAGTTCTCCTCGCGTGCACTCAATGCAATGGCCTGGAACAAATGAGTCTCGTTGGCTGCTTGGTACTTACTGCAAGAATTCAATAGTTAGTTGTTATATAACATGTTGATTCACTCTGATCCTACTTTGTTTCCAGATAATTATTGAGACCGCGCTGGAAGACGGTATTGGTCAAGGCATTACGCCACATGTCCAGCACGGAACCAGCCTTGGCATAAGCAATGGAATCGTACAACTGCGAAATTTCAGAGGGCTTCTCCACAAAGTATGTCATGGAACGAATGTTGGGATTGGCATCGGCAAGCATGGCACTCTGATAGGAGCCAGCGTGGAAGATTTGGAAAATGTCCCACTCGGGATAGGCCTAAATGGGAATACATGTTCTCTTAATCATTCCATAAGGGTTTCGTTTGCTAAACACTTACCAAATCGACAGCCAAATGCTCAAAGAGTGTAGCAAAGCCTTCCTTTAGCCAGAGATAGCTCCACCATTCGATGGCAACCAGATCACCGAACCACATATGAGCATCCTCATGCGCCTCAATGGTGGCAATATTAGTCTGTGTATTCACGGTGGAGTTTACGGTGTTGTACAGCAAGTACTCCTCACGATAGGTGGCCAAGCCCCAATTCTCCATAGCGCCAGCAGCAAAGTCGGGTATGGCTGCCTGATCCAACTTGGGCAGAGCGAATTTTACACCAAAGTAGCCGGAGAGACGCTTCTCCACCAGCATGCCCGTGGTCAGAGCCCATTCCTGGTCGTCTTCGGTGCCCTTGCGGGAGAACACACGCTGGGGCAGATCATTCAGCATTCCCTCGGTGTACACAAACTCTGATACAATGAAAGCCACCAGATAACTGGGCATGCTCACAGTCGTATCGAAAGAGGTAATGCCAGAGCTGGGTGTATAATAAAAGTTATCATAAAGTAACCAGTTGACTTTGCGCCCGTGGAAGATGAACCTACCTCGATTTAGCCGCATTCACTGGCATGTTGCTGATGGCATTGTAGCTGGGATCGTGATGGATAGTGATAGTGAACTTGGCCCGCTTGGCCGGCTCATCGTAGCAGGGGAACGCGTGACGAGCATCGGTGGATTCGAACTGTGTGGTGGCCAGATATTTAGTGGCGCCCTGTTCGTCCGTGTAGGTGGACAGATAGAAGCCACCGTTATCGGTTCTCAGCGTGCCCTGATACTTGATGGTCAGCAGCCAGTTGGTACCCGCAGCAAAGGTCACATCATCGGCGTATAGCTTGAGGAATTCACGATCCTTATCTTCAGTGAATTTCAGTGTAATCACATTGCCCGTTCCATCAGTTTGGCGAATGGTGGCCGTAAAGTTCTCCAGTTGGCGCTGATGCACCACAATGACCGAAGTGGCCTCAATAACCTTTAGGCTAATGGTCACGCTACCATCGAAGCCCGTTTCGCCCTTGTGTACATTTGTCTCTAGCGTCACATCGTATTCCAGTGGTTCGGTATTGTTGGGCAGGCGATAGGTGTCCTCGTCGGCACGTGGTTCAATACGAAGATTAGGATGTTCCACTAAATGTCCGAACTCTTCAAAAGGCGGAAACTTCTTCACGACAGCTGCTTGAGCCGTAATGGCTGCTAGCAGAAGGACTAAGAGCGGTACCAGACCCCGAGCCATGTTGTACCGTACGATGCGACGTTAACCGTACAATAACTGAGCACCGATCGCGAGTTAAGCTCTTATAAACTAATTTCTCATGATAATTTTCAAGGTACATACTTATTAACGGTGCTTATCAGTCAGCCAAATTATAAAGATTACTCTAATCACATACGGTCGGCACGCCCATTTCAGATTTGTTAGCCAATAAACTATGGAATGCCATAAATCAATGACTTGATCCCTATAGTGTATTTGTGTGTCCGCGTAACTCAGTCAACCACTCCAAATGCAGTTGTCAAGTGGTGTTAACAAATCAAGATACAACTGCCAATTGTTGATAACAATATACAAAGTTTTGCTATATCAGATACTGCTTATTAGAAGTTCATAAGAGTCTGACATTACTATAGTAGGGGAATATATATAAATATATATAGAATACTATATCAATTCACGTAAAATTTCATTACCATCGACTTTTAATCAACTAATTATACAAGATTAGAATACATATTCGGACGCTAGTTCAAGGACAATTAGTTTCCAATAAAAGCTCTTTTCATTCCCAGGTTTCTAATTTGTATCGTGTGCTTATCTTTAGTTATGAAACTGTAAATGATGCCGCTAAAAATTTACTTTAAACATGTGATGATGACCATTTTGCAACTACTATAAAGTTTATAGTATAAACACATAAAAAGTTTAAATTACGACTTATGGCTTTGTTATCGACAGCTCGTGCCAGTCCTAAATGAATGGTTCATAAATACTCGTACAGATATTTTGAATAGAGCACGTAATGACCAACGTAATTGCTGTCCTATGGTAACTAAAGAAGGATCTCTCAGGTAAAGAGTAATTCTGCGAATTCATCGATAAGATTAATCAATGCCGATTCCAAGTAATAGCTTTTAATCAGTTTGAATACTTCACCACTAGTATACATATACTTAGTATATTGGCAAATCGGAAGAAATTTCATTTGACAAAGAAACGTAATAGGTACTATTTCATTTTATTATAGCCGAATATTATAGATTCCAAAGTTTAGTAGAACTTGAACAGCAGCAGTGCAATAAAGCTTGCCAGAAGCGTTATCAACGAAGCGGACTGTGAGGCTCCGCCACTTTTGTAATATTCAACAAGCCACTTAGTTACCGGTTCCCGATGTTCATCTAGCCAATCAAAGTTAGTCTGCATATTCGAGTTGACTCCAGTACTTAGATCGCTGTTGACGTAGCCGGCTCCATTCTCGTTTACAGTATCTACCAATCTTTGCAACTGTAAGAGAAGTAAATGTAATTATAGAGGAGAGCTTTGTCACATTACTCCTTATTTACCTGTTGTTTTTTCGACTCGCTAACCACATAATTGGCAATGCTGCGCAGTTCCGTATCCAGTATTTTCGAGTTAGTGTTGAGCTCGGCATATGCCTGCCAATTACCCTCGAGGAAATCTAAACTAGCCGTGAGTCCAGCCTCACTTTTGGTGTAGGCAGAACTCAACAGGGACGTGCGCTGGGATGTGGTTAAATCATTGGACTTATCGATGGAACTCGCAACGAACTTTTTCAACAGCTCTGTGTTGTGTGAGCAACCCAAGGACGAGATGTAAAAGCTGCGATCGGTGTTGGAGGACAAGAGCTGTGACAGAACCTTATCGTAGGTACTGGTAGTAGGATCACGTAACCCAGAACAGTAGACTTGTGTTCTCAGAGTGGGCTCAATCGTTACATTCTTTTCCAAATACTGGGACAACTTCTGATGTGAGTCTGCATAACAAGTTTTACTGCCCACCTGACACGCCAGACTGAGGAGTATTACGCGAAGGTAATTATTCAGATAATGCTCTCCGGGTTGCTCGTTGACGCTGAGTTTCTTGAATACGGGTTCAATCGATTCGATAACGAACTCACGGAAATGCGCATAATGCTCATCGCCTCGTAGGTATCGATCATAGACGGTCAAAATGCTATTGGCTACAGACCAGGGGGCATACTGATCTTCATTGCTTAAATATGCCAGCAACTCGAAGAGTATATCCTGGCTAAGACGTTGGGTGTCCACAAACCGATAGGCATCGTACAGTATCTGAGCCCGATTGCGTGGATGGAACTTGTAGGTCTCCTCTTTTAGTCCCTTCGCGATTAAAAGATAGTTCTGTGTATCGTATATTATGCGATAGAAGCCAGTCGCTTGCTTGTTCAGTATTAACCAAGATCCACTAGCAATATTCACAGAATCTATCGAGGTGGTTGCAACATTTCTCAAATAGTGTGAGGCGTTGGTATTTCGATAGTCGTAATCGTCGGATACGGCATAGTTGATGGGCACATACCAGGTGTTGGAATTCTGTGTATCCTTATTGTTTAAGAATCGCTGCTGGTGAACACTGAAGGTACCGCTCGCATAGTTTCGCTGCACGGTGAGCAGTGGGTAACCAGCTTTTTGAGACCAGCTGGAAAATATTGCGGACACTGGATCAGGTATTTGGTAGTTAAGTTCATCAGCAGCACTCTGGAACGATGAGAACAGATTCCACTCATCCGTGGATGTGTACTGACTGTAATAAGAAATACAACATTAAACTTAACTTAGTATACTCTTATGCTATTCATCCTTACTATTGAGTCAGGTATTTGTTCAAGCCACGACGGAACACTGCATCGGTCCATGCATTCTTGAACATGTAGAGCACACACGATGGCTTTGCATAGGAGAAGGTATTGTAGCGTCCGGATATTTCATTTGGAGTTTGCACGTAATGTGTCATGGGTACGGCTGAGGTTGCAGCATCGTTGATCAAGGCACTGTTGTAATCACTCACATGGAAGATTTGATAGGTATTCCACTCGGGGAAGGCGATATCGTTCGACTCGTAGGAGAAGAGCGTGGCGAACCCTTCCTTCAGCCAGAGATAGGTCCACCATTGAATGGAAACCAAATCACCGAACCACATATGCGCATACTCATGGCCAATGATATTCGAAATCTGTGTCTTAAGATTAACTGTAGACGTCTCCTTGTTCCACCACATATACGCCTCACGGTATGTGGCCATGCCCCAGTTTTCCATAGCACCAGCAGAAAAGTCTGGAATGCCGGCCTGATCCAATTTGGGCAATGCGAAGGGCACTCCTAAGTATTTGGCCAAACTTGATTCTACTACCAGACCCGACCACAATGCCCACTCCTGTTGATCCTGTTTGCCCTTGCGAGAAAACACACGCTGAGGTAAACCATTCAACTCTCCTTTCGTTGACTCAAAGTCCGACACAATGTAGGCTATCAAATAGGTGGACATTTTGGGAGTTGTTTGGAACGCAGTAATCCCGGAGCTGCCACATTGTATTCAAAATAAGCAAAGTTTTCTTTATAGCAGTAGTAATGGTGAACTAACCTTGATTTGGACTCATCCACTGGCATATTACTGATGGCTGTATAGGTGGGAGTATGATGAATCGTTATGTTAAAGTTGGCACGTTTAGCTGGCTCATCATAACAGGGAAAACCATGTCGGGCATTAGTGCTTTCAAACTGTGTTGTGGCAAGGTAACTAAAGACAGGATAATTATGTTAAGAAGGAATTTTATGATTCTTGATTATCATTCTTTTATCATAACCTGATAACTTGTTAGATTAGTTTCTACTTACTGAACTACGCCACCATCGTCTGTATAGGAGGATACATAGAAACCGCCTTGATCGGTGCGGAGTAAGCCAGTGTAATTGACTGTTAGAGTCCAATTGCTGTTGGCAGGAAAGGTAACCGTACTACTCTCAGGGGTAAAAATGAGGAACTCGCGAGTGCCAGTGGTTACGACCAGCTTAACTTCTGTATTGCCTGCGGTATCGGTTCTAATGATAGCCGCAGAGAAGTTACCGGTTTGTCGGGCATGCAGGGTAATCGTTGAAGTCGTTTCGAGTACTCTCAGATCGATCTTGACGCGACCAGTGAAATTAAGTTGTCCGGTATGTACATTTGTCCATAACTCCACATCGTAGGCAATTGGCTCGGTATTGTTGGGCAACCGATAGTTATTCTCGCTATTATCATCCGCACGGGGTGCAATTTCTAAGAATTGCTGATATCCTTTTGTCTCCAGCTGAGATTGTTCCACATCCACATCCTGGCCACGTATAATACGAGCCTGCAGACTTGCTACACCCAGCAGCAGCACCACCACTAACATTAACCTCCGTGCCATGTCTAGCACTCTGGATTCAGACGAGTATTACGCGTCGGGTGCATTGCGTCGCATATTTATTGAAATTTTCATATCTTATCCTAGAAGGCAATAAAGATAGTTCCTTATAAATGAAACGATAAAACCAAAATAAATGCACTTGCTAGTACTATTACCCTAAACATTTGTAGTTAATACTGGACCAGCAATAAAGCCGTAAAAATTGCTTATTGTCGCGCCTATTCCACCATGGCTTATCTCTAGACATTGACTATAAATATGTTCTCAATTCGTTCTTCTTTTACCTGAGGCCAGTTTAATCGACCTTAATATCAAACAATTCAACTCATTATGATAACAGACAATGACTCTTGATTTCTATGTAGTTACTTGAGTTAGCCAATTAATATGATTACAGCTATCAGCAGCATGTAAACAATGTACGCAGTGTTATCGATAAGTTTTTATCGATTGCGAGTTCAAATTCTAATAACTAGCCCGGTGGGAAATTTGAGATGTGTATCACTTCTGATTTGGGGAATCACAACTGATTGGGAATCAGATTATGTATAGAACGTTCAATTCCTGATAACAAAATAAAAATCAAATGGGTTAAAATTTTAAATGAAGTATATTTTGACATATTCACTAAAAATTCATTTATTGCACTATATTTTTAGGTTTATTTTAATTAAATCTTAAACTTAATGTTATGCTTAATACAAATAATAACAATTGCTAATTGTTACAAAAAGAAATTCATTCCTAGTGCGCTTCTGACAATGCCACTGGCTGCACGCAGAAGTCCACTGGGACGATTGGAGCCGTTGCCCACACTAAGTGATGCAGCGAAGATTACATCATTAACAGTGCCCCATTGGGGCTGTTCCTTGAGCAGCCATTTGTGTATTTGATTCTCGAATTTATCGAGGAATTGTTCACTATTGCGCATCTTTTTGCCCACTCGGCTCGAATCCTTGGCAATCAGTGGCTCCGAGGGGGTTAGCTGCTCCTGCTTCAGAAATGCTTCTATATTCTGACGCAGCATAGCAAACTGAAAGCGAGGAAAAAATATATGTGAGAACAGAGCAATGGATAATAACACAAATTCATAATTTACATAAGATTTCCGATGTTCGGGCACATATTCAGCAATGTCGTTAAAGAGTGCGGGGAAGTGTTGTGATCGGGCGAGTTGCTTGTAGTTGTGCTCGATGAATTGCCAGATAACAGAGCGGGAAGCCTTGTTCGATTTGTATACATAGGCCAAGTACATAAGAGTATCCTTTTCACTGAGCAAGAGATATGTAGAGTTGTCGCCTAACAGCAGATTCAGATAGTATCGCATATGCCGATGATTTTGTGTACAGCGCAGCGCGTAGATCATATCATCATAGAATGTGGTATCACGATCCGTTACTTGCAATATTTCGATGACTTTATTGAAGTCCTCATCGCTCTGATAGCGCAGACCCATACACATTGTGGTATCCTGTAAGCCATAGTAGTCTGAGTAATCAGCAGCTGGATCAATCCTTTTGAAGATATATTCATGTGCTAGACGTTGAGCATGCTCCAGACACTCGGGTAAATCCACTCTGCAGGACATTTCCAAAACCTCCCTATAGGTAACTATGTCCATATGTGCCTTATCGATTTCACTCTTACGTATGACTCGCAGGATCAACGGAGTGAGTTGGTGGCGCACAAACTGCTTGAACAGTGAATGCGTGGGGGTGTTGAAGAGTGTGTTGTCGAGAAACTCCAGGATGTTTACCGCCTGGTACCAGGGTAACAGTTGCTCCTCGAATTCCAAATACTTGAGGAGCTCAAAGACCACATCAAGTGCTTCGATCTCATTGCGTTCGATGAGGGGCGACAAATCCTGGAACAGAGCTGCACGATTCATGGCATGAATGACAGTATGGTTCTTCTGCAGCTGTCGAGCAATAGCACGTAGATTGTCCATATCGTAGAGCACATGATAGAAGCCGGTCTGTTGTTTGTTCACTATCAACCAGTCCCGACCACTCAGCTCCAGATGCAGTTCCTCCAGACTGAGAGTGTGCTCCATCAGCGGCGGCATAAAGTACTGGACATGTGTGTGCTCAAAGCTGGGCGATTGAGGAGTGGCAAAGTTCAGGGGTATCCACCAATGCTCGCTCTTTGAATGTATGGAGCACTGTCTAAAGGTGATGGTATTGTTCTCATAGTTCCTTATGACCGATACAATTGGCAGCCATTCACTGTGCGTCCAAGAGAGCATTATCTCGCGTACCATACTCGTCCAGGATTGATGCTGGAAGCGTTCATCCTCCTGTAGTGCCACCTGCAGCGCATCAAACAGATCGAGCTCATTGACCACACTATATTGGCTGAAAGAGCATTTTAACTTTGGACCATCAATTGCAATTGATCAGTTCAGTGCGTTTCCTTTCGGTACTTACAATTTCTTCAGATAGTGACTGATGCCACGCACAAAGGTCTTTTGATGGAAGGCATGATGGAACATCTTGATAACGCACGCTGCTCTTTTATAGCTGATTATATCGAATACATTCATAATATCTGCTTCCGTCTCTACGTAGGAAGTCATGGGACGTACGTCAAAGAAGCTATTGTAGCTGAAGGCATGCTCCACTTCATCCTTGATAAAGATGTCCATGACGTTCTGATCCGGCATCAGCTGGAAAGGTTAAAGAGGTTTAAAGATAAGAACGCTATACATGGCATTAATACGAGTATACTAAGCTTACCAGATCAGTTATTATATATCCAAAGTACGTGGCAAATCCCTCATTTAACCATACGTAGGACCACCATTCGGGGGATACTAGATTACCGAACCACTGATGTGATATCTCATGATTCTGCATTACTGTATCTTTTATGTGTTTGTGTACATCACGCGTCTCATTGGTGAGTATGCTGTCCTCCTTGAATGTGATCAGACCCCAATTCTCCATCGCGGCACCTTGATTCTTCTTTAGCGCCACATGATCCAGTTTCGGAAGGGTGTAGCTAACGCCGAAGTAATCCTCTAGAGCCGCCACTGTTAGCACGGCATTCTTTAACCCCGTGCGTCCCTTATTCCTTCGCAAGGGCGATGAGTAAATACTCTGCGTAACACCACGATACGTCTCCGAGATGTGCTCAAAATTTGATATCACAAAGGCCACCAGATATGTGGACATTACGGGTGTAGTCTGGAAGGTAGTTGTTGCCAGCTCGCTGTATTCAGGAAATAAGAATCACTTAACATGAAGGTTTAGAGATCATCATTTATATAAAACTTACCCCTGATTTTCAACCTGATGCACCGGCATATTGGATATGGCCATCAGGTTGCTGCTGTGCGTCAGTCGGATGCTAAAGTTGGACTTAATCGCGGGTTCATCGTAGCACGGAAAGATGAGGCGAGCATAGGTGGGTTCCGATTGTGTGGCCACCACATTACTAAAATAAAAGATTGTATTAGTTTACCTATCGATCGTATTGCCTTATCGCTAGTGCTAAAAAATCGATAATACATCGGTGATTTTTCTCGAACAAACGAGGAACTTTTTAGAACGCACTTTTTTTGAGGCGATGATCAGTATGCTAAAATCATGTTAATTAAATTTCTTATTTACATTCATTTTAATATATATACATATATAAAATCTGAACAATAACCGTTCCACTGTTTTTGATCGAAGCCATTTCGTTTACAAACAAAATCAAAACAAACGAATTGCTTTGTTTATTACGAGCATTGTTCGGAAGCAAAAACACAAATTGATAATAATAATAACAAATACAAGAATACATATATATGCATGTGTATGTCTCTGTGTGTGTGTGTGCATAGCATTTGTTGTTATGGCCTTATCTTGACTGCTACTCAGCTGGCGCTGATAAGAGAGTCTGACTGAAGTCGCAGCCGGATTTGTAATGTGTGCTCACTCACAGTCATGCCCCTTTATGAAGAAGCTGTTATGCATAGACTGTCTATAAATATACCAAATTACACATAGTACATACATGTATATGTGTGAGTATGTATGTATGTACATATTTGTTTACATGCAACCGAGTGACGTGCGTACTATGACGATAGTCACATAAAGTTTAATTAAAAACACCGATTAAAACCGATAAAGTAAGAATGAAAATACTTCTTTGCTATAATATATACAAAATAAGCTTGATATAATATCCTCCACAGCGTTTATATGTGTACTTTCACTTGACCAACGCACGTAGTAACAAAGGCAAAAGTTAATTTTGCGTATCAATCATTATCTATTCAAAAGTCGCGATTATATAATGAATAAGCACGCGCACAGCTCTAGAATAATTAAGTAAGTACGAGTACTTCATTCAGTGTATAATGCAATTACGCTATTGAAAGACAAGCTTATCAAACCGGAACAAAAACAACAAACACAAGCCTACTACTACTAGTAGTAGTAGTAGTAGTAATAGTAGGAGTAGTTCGATTTAACTCACACAATGTCGCCCTTGTGTTCCCCCTCGTAGGGCATATAGTAAAGACCTTTGGGTCGTATGCCAATTAGGCCTATATAGAGTATCTGTAGACGATATCGCTGGCCAGACTCAAAGGCCTGATAATTCTCCCGCGGATGTATAATCAGAAATGTGCCATGTGAGTCGTATGTGTGTGTCAGATTATCGACAATTTCACCGACAGCTTCTGGATTGGTATTGTCTACTAGCAATCGCAGCGTAATTTGAGTAACATTCAAATTTTTAGCGTGTAGTACAATTTTGTTTGTGGACTGTCTAATCTGTATGTCAATGGTGGCATTTCCGTTAAATTTGAGTTCTCCTTGATGTATGTTGCTACTGATATGCAGATGGTAGATCAGCGGATATGTATCATTTGGCAGTCTCAAAGATCGGTTCGAGATTATATGAGGCGAAGGTGTTGAAGTTGTTGTTGTGCTTTCAGTTGAGTTTTCTAGTGTCGCAACTGATCTGCAGTATCCCAGTGCTAATATCAGCACACTCAAAACACACGGCGTAAACATGACGGGGAGTTTTTAATTACGCGAACGCACGCTTCGGCCACCAAAACTTGACTAAACACTGCGGCGTTTCCCGCCGCTGTTAAACCGCACTAAGCCTCAGCTGATAAGATAAGAACTGATCGATCGTAGTATAAGAGTGCGAAGCGAGAATAAGAATAAAGCGTTGGTTCTGTCAGAGCATAATCAATTACGTTCTGCTCTCTCAGTTCCCTTGTGACAGGTCAGTGCGTAATCCTGACCCTCTTTGGCAATCGACACTCTCTTCAGCATTCGTTTTACTACTGAACTCTCAACTCTTATAATAGTTCACAATAGCAACCAATAAATTTTAATATTTATTTAATATTTAATAATATTTTTAATATTTACACTTATTTAAAAATTGTGCATCTGTCGCTTGCCAGCTTAGCTACAGTTTGAAGTTACTTGGGTTTATCAAAATTTTTTTGGTCAAAAAGTAATTAGGAGAATTAAAAGTTATTATTATTGTACACTCAACAAAATTTGCTTAATTAGAATAAAACTTATAAAAATTGACCTAAAGAAATTAATTTAATTATCTGTATTGCAAATTTAATTTATTATATATAATATTGGATTAAACACAGATAGTTCATTTTTTAAAAAGTTTAATGTTGTCAATTTTTAATTAGAAAATGTTTACAGTGTAGCGTCTGAACTAATTTGCTGAATTAATTACTCTTAGAGGTTCGTCAATCGCTCATTTCGTTTGTTGCTGCGAAATGAAGCCAAAGAGCGAATTTTTATTGCGGTCTGAACAGTGCATAAAGCATCGAGCTCTCCAAGTGAAACGCTTCAGTCAACGCTTCACTTTCTTCGCGTGAAAATGTCACACTCTGGACGGTATACTTTGTTTTTGATTTCTTTCATACTTGCCGTTGGTTTGTTGCACACTGTGAGGGCTGGCATATCGAATCGCAATTGCAGACTCAATGGCGAATATGTGGGTAATTATGAATTGGTTCGATTTCACATGAATAAAATTAAACCTATTTTTAGTGTCAAACGCACTATGAGTGTTGTTCTGGGAAATGCATGACCTATAACTACAAGTGCGCACCCAAAATAGGATTAAGTGGAGAACCCACATACTTGGTCAACAGTGCAGTCTATACGGGCGATAATTCACCTGTGCAATATGATATTGTCACGCTCGCCACTGAGAAGCCTAAAGTGGGGAGTAGCGGAGTAACGGAGAAAGCGGACACCACATTTAACTCGAACGAGCGAGAAACTTGCAAAGTCGTTGGAGACGCGGTAAGTGGGATTGGCTAAGGCCTCTCTACCCCCCTCACACTCTTGCTGACTTCAAACTTACTCTTTACAGTGTTACATCAGCGATGAATGCTGTTCGAAGCGTTGTCATACATACCTGCATAAGTGCGTCAACTGAAGTCGTGCCGAATGAACATCTTCAGGGTGTATACTATATATATTAATTTATATGACTAATATAAACACTTTAAACTTATAGATATGAATATGCTTATTATCACTTATCTCTGATCATTACAACAATAAACGTTTTGTTTTAAAACAACAATTATATTTATGAAAGTAATTTAAGGTGACGAATTCTTATTGAAAAATTAATAAAAATACAATTTTTAATATAAATAACAATTAGTGTATTTAAATTTATTTTTGCATGGAGTGTATACTAGGCATTTCATTTTGTTTTAATCTTATCAGAACAATAGAGACTTAAGTAAATGCGAAAATATATATAAAAGCTTAACTTAAATTATCAGCATAGCTTGCGGAATAATCTATGGGCAAGATTTTCAACCCTAATTGTCAAGAAATTGGAAAATTTTCCAAGAATATTCATAAAAATATATATATATTAATTTTATATAAATATATGCATTGTGAGTAATGCGGTTCTTGTGCACTTGATAAAAACCTTGGCCTCATACTGTAGAAGCATTGAGTAAACCTAAGGTCAAGTGGCAGTCAAATACTGATGAATATCTACACACACTGTTATCTGATAACTGTTTACTGTTAACGGTACTTGGTACCTTTCATATCGTTGACTTTAAATATTTGCCAAGCAACTTGAGTGGGTCAACATGCAATTATCTGGAACTCTTGACACAAATGTCGCCAACTCCTTGGCTTCGGTAAACAGTGTATCATGTCAAACGAGTTACAAACTTTACAATTAATTAAAGCCCGGGGTCATCTACTATTTGAAAATTCCTATTAAAATCGAGCTCGTCTCCTCTCCACAATTCAGTTAGACCAAAGATGATGAAGGTACTCCTGCTGGTGCTACTAGTATTTGCTGTAAGTAATATTCGACTATTATTTACTCAGCTTGCTAAAGTCTTTTTCAATTGCAGACTGCTCAAGCAATGCCAACTAATAATACTAATGGCATAGTATCGAAAATTCCACTAATGCCACCTGTTCAACACCATCAACCCACACTCAATCCCGAGGATATTACTCTTTTCACAACAATGTTCCTCAATCTGTTCAAGGGAATTGGCGATTGGCGCAATCAGGTGGCCGTCGATACGGTGCAGAGTGTCTGGCAGAGTCCCCCGATAATGGACATGAGTCATCGTCTCTTCGGAATGTAAATCAACTCTATATAGTTTGTGCTAATAAATACCATAAAAAATACTTAACACTCGTGTGTCTTATTGCCTATAAAAGTGGCTACAACTGCAATTGCAAATTAGTTACCATTCGAGAATGACTCTTAAAGCATTCTACTTGGGTTTAGTGTATGGTATTACAGTCCTTGCTGTGGTTTATTGTGGCCTAAATTCTAAACTAGGGCACGCCGATATGCTACCAAGACTTTCACGTCCAAATCCCAAAACTACAGAGCTAATGCCACAGGTAAAAGGCATAAAGCAGGTGATTATTATCTAATATATACCACGTATTTATATAGTAACTATCTGAACTATCATTTGATCTTAGGTAGAGCTTATGGATTATAGGGACAATTGCCGTGGACTTGGCAGCAACTGTACTCTTGCGGAGCAATGTTGCACCTATAAATGCCTGAAATTCGCCAGAAAATGTGTTTATTAATCGATCTGATTGTTGGCCCTATTACGATTATTATGATTAATGATTAATTGAAAAATAAACAAAACTATTAAATTTTACAATTGATATTATCTGATATTTTAAACTAAAATTTACATTCAGAAATCTAAAAGCTGAGACGTCAATGATCATCTCATCTATCATCTTATCTAGAAAATTAAACTATACGAAATCAATATAGTTATAATAGAGTTTGAAGATATTCTTATTGGAGAAGATGAGTCAGTCAAGATGAGTTGGTAACTCTAGTTAATTACATTTGGAATCCTTTGAAATTTATACTTATGCAAGTCAAGACATACTGTCAGAAGGGTACAAAGATTGTGTTAATAGGAATTTCATAGAAATCACACTCACATTGCTAATGGAAGCCGTTGGCAACTCTAGTTAATTAAGTAGCATTCATATGTATTGACATTGATACTTTTACAGCCAAGACTTGCTTTGAGATGAGCTCAAAGATGACGTTAAAAGATGAGCTTGAGGATTACTTCATTTTTTCAAACTCAATGAAGCTGCAGTGCTGCAAGATGTTGCCTTTGATTTGTGCGATAAAATGTGTGTGGCAAGTACTATGTCTATGTACCACATGCTTCAGATCAATTTCTTGTCTACTCGTTGGCATTCAGTCGGCTGGCAATAATAAACAGTATCAACAGCCACGCCCAACGCACACTGCGCCCTTGCAATGTGAAATGAAGTGTTTTCCTTGTGCACAATCAAATGGCAACTGTTTGCGGGTGTGTGTGTGTGTGTGTGTGTGTGTGTGTGTGTGTGTGTTTGTTGCAAGCAGACATTAATACAGTCACAAACAGCGCTCTACACACAAGCAGTGCCTCAGCAACAGTAAACAATATTTCCGCCATTGCAGACAATGCGAAAAAGATGTCATGGAAATTTTTATATTCATAGACATGCAGTGACACATACGCTTGCACAGACACACAGATTCACACACACACACACGCGTATCTCAAGTGATTCAACATAGCGAACACAATGAATTTAGACAGCAATTGTTTGGTTATTGTTGTTACCATTGTTGGTGTTGTTGTTGTTGTTGTTCATCTGTTAGTTGATTCCATTGTATTTGAATCGGCTTATTCAATATTACTGCATATTTTGTTCATTAGTACAACCGTAAATGCAAGTGTCTTAAGCCAAGATACATGTAAATCTCCTTAACAGCATTTTAATGAAATTTTCAATTTGTTGTTTGTTATACAATACGATTATGTATGTACGTGGGGCAGCTGCAATTTGACTCCTTTAGCTCATCCATCAACCAAGCTCTGCAGTTGCTTGCAGGTAGTAATAAACTAATTAAATTTCACCGTAAACTATGCCAATTAAATCACCATAAATAAATGCAGTGTGCAAGCAATTATTATGGGTTTATGGGCAATAATTAGAACCGAATGAATATGGAATATCGATAAAATTCATTCAATGTTTTCGGTTGAGTATTGTTTGTGTCATATTAGTGATTGTTTAACTTTAAATTTAAATATACTTTTTGAAATTTTTATTACAGTTTTATGAAAACTGTCGAAACCATACATAGTAAAATAAAATCTATGTGTAAAATGGGTTTAACATTATAAACCATAAAGTATTTTAATGTTAGATATGGTTTTCATTGGAGTTTAAGCTTAGCATTGTATATATTTTGGATACTTTAAAAGAGTTTAAACAATTTCACATTGAGATTTCTTGTTCAAGCAGAACCGAATTATTTATTTTCATAGGCAACAGAGGCCATATTATTATTGACTTGTTTAAACACAATTTGTCTGTTGTCCAGTGTGTTTATTGTAGTTATGCCCATGGAATTTAAATAGCTGTATTCGTGCATATGTAAAACGTATGTTTGTAGTACTTGCCGCTTTTCTTACTGTGGTTGTACGTGTTGGCGCAATATCGCTTTAGACATTTGCATAGGAATCGCATTCATAGTTTTGATGGGGCTCGTAGGTAAAGGAAAAAAGGAGCAAAATCAGGAGCTAAATAAAACAGCAGAAGCCCAATGATTTTTTGGATTGAGCCCAGCAGCAGCAGCAGTTGCGGCTGCTTTTGTAGCACGTGTTTCAATTTAGTGTCCTGGATTTTTTTTGGTATTATTTTCTTGCAACTTGGCAACAGCTTTCAGTGCTGGCTGCTACTGTACTTACATATTATTATTTTGCGCTTATTTTGCCACAGCGGAGGAAGACATAAAAAGTGCGGAAGTGTTGAATATATCCGGCATGCAGCCAAAAATGACAACAACAACAACAACAACAACAAAAAACAACTGTTCTACTCTCTACCTGCTTTACCATTGAACACACAGTGGGCGATAAGGGAGAACACCTGGTAGGTTGGGGTAAAGAAAATTACTTTTCATATTCCCCCCCTGCCCCTGACCCGTATCAATGGCTTGGTGTTGAAAATCGATGGCGTTGCCCATCAAAATTCCATATGCAAAAAAATCGGGCTTCTATATTTATTTGCCTTAAAGTATGCAGTGAAAAATGATATGCGTGTGCAATTTGTCATGTGTGGTTGTGTGAGTGTGCCACGCTTTATACACCTTATTGAGCACTGCATTTGACAGTTGCCTTTGTATATATATGTACATTCATTTGTATGTGTGTGTGGGTCTGCGCTATGCCTTGCCTCAATTTCTGCTTTTTCTTTTGTGGCTTATGCGATGAGGCGCATAAAACTTTTACATTTCGCTTTACTTGCCGACACGGCTTGCAGACACTTAAATGTCGAATGAATAATTTCACATGCCACGCCCATGCCCCTGCCCATGCTCTTCCTGCTGCTGCCCACACAAGCTGCAGATGCTTGAAACTTTTACTGTTGCTGCCGTCAGGTGGCATCGCTGGCGTGAGTTTTATTCAAGAAGTTTTCGCTTAATAAGTCGACTTGGCATGGGCATTTCCCTTTTGGCCTCAGTGAACTGTTTAATTGAAGTTCCAAAGCACAGACGACAGACGAAATGTGGTCTTAATATTCATGTGACGAGGGTAGTTTAAGCACTTAGTGAAATGTCACTAAAGTATTCAGATAGTTGTAAACTACATTGCAAATTATTCATATAGAATTGTATGCTGAATTTCTGTATATCTTTGTGTCTCCTCTCTGCACCTACTTGTTGCCCAGTGCCAGTTGTGTTATTGCTGCCCAAGTAGAGTCAACATGGCCCAAATGAACTTTTGCTTCCGCCTGGTCAAAACCAGGAAGCGTACACTGCCTGCCAGTGCATTGAACTGGCACAAGCAGAGTGTGTGCATATTGCGCATACGCCATGTTGCACCTAATTTTTTTTTATATAGTATGCTTGACTGGCTTATCAGCACTGACCTTCATATTGGACGCCAACCACAGAAGCTGGCGTGTCTAATAAAATGGCAAAAAAAAGTAATGAATGTGGCAAAAAGTGCTCGAATGCATATTTGTCTGGTTATATGGTTATATAAAGAGCAGACGGAATACTATGAATATGTTTATATTTGCATACGTCTAAACTGCTCTGTCTCATTGGACTTGACAACGACAGCAGAGAGGCGAGCCTGAAATGTACCCAACTTTTTCCCATTCTGTGAGTGTGTTGCATGCCACAAAAATTGATTTTTAAATGTAACGTAGCCAAAAGCAGTGTCAACGAGTTTTTATGAACCGCAACTTAAACACACACACACACACAGGCACACACACAAAAAGCTAGAATCAGTAAGAAAAAAGTTATACAAAGAGGGGAACCGAGAGTGAGATTAAGTCAGATATAAGGCTAGGCATGACAGTGTCCTCGCAACCGCACATATGACATCAAATGGCAACTCGTTAGTGAGGCTTTGCCAGGCAGAGCAAAAAAAGAAATACACGTACTATATAGGAGCAGCAGCAAATCAAAGCGAATGTCCATCAACATTATGAGACTTTCAACAGCAGTAGCAGCAGCCTGGCAACACGAAGACACGTGCACATACACACACAGAAGAAGGAAGATAGAATGTGAGAAAGTGTGGTGGCAGAAGGGGGCAGCGCAAAAGGCAGAGCCACATTGCGACGCCCTCGGTTCGGGCAAAGTGTCAACGGTTGTCGCTTTGTTTGCACGCTGCGGCTTTGGCCTGGACAGCGCAGGGCTTTGAGCATTCAAACGAAACTCATTATATGGCACATAAGTACTTGTATGGCGGGGTTTGGCATAACACAACGCACGACATGCTTTCCCTTTTTCTTGTTCAAGCTGAAACAGATAAATTCAACTGCGTTGGCAAACAGTTGTCTCTATACTCTATTCTGCGAATACTATATGAGTTACACCCAAGCTAGAAAGCCAAAGAAATTCAACCGAATGAAACTTATAGACTTTAGCCAACTGAATAACGTAGTTTGGGTTGCTTTTAAAATACATTAGACAAACACTAAGACAGGTCTACTAAAGTTTCACTTGTGTCTACTACTAAAATAAATAACTTGCATATAATAATATTCACATAACTTATTGTGCTTTTTATGGGTCTATTAGTGAATCGCCTAAGGCGCTAATGATAAAATAGTTATGCAGAGTTCAGTTCATTTTGAATTGATTTGATGTGACAATAAAATTATGATTAACAATATAAATATTAATATAAATAACATTTTCTACATTTAACCTAAATAAATAAAATATGTAAGTAAAAGTTTACAATTTTAAATTAATTATTGCAGTCAACTCAACTTATACTTCAATATTATCTATTCGAACTAGGGCTTAAGCTAGTCGCAATGTTAAGCAACTGCTTGTCTATAAAAATATTTAATTACAGAGATTTTCAGTTTCAGTTTTGCATATATATAAGTGTATTCACCTATGGTCGAGAGTATTTCCACTTCGTGAAGCGAAAAGTGTAAATATCAATTTGTATTGTTACTTTGAAAATTTTGCATGCGTTTACATTTGCTTTTGTCAGCCGTATCGCTTTGATGTTCAATAAAAACCCGTAAGCTGTGCAAAGTTAATAACAGTATTCAAACCACATGCAATACCTCCTCAAACACAAACACACACGTCACACACACACACACCTCAAACACACCCACATAAGTCACCTTGGCATTAAATTCAGTTTTTGACCGGCTTCAATGCAATTTTAGTCCAGAACAATAGCTACAGCTCTATTTGGTTCAATTTGGATGAAATCCACTTAAAATGCATGTACTATGAAAATTAGCATTTGTATAGAGAACTACGTGACATGGTACTCGTTAGGCGCCACATAAAATTTAATGTGCCATTAAACAGCCGAAAAGCCCTACCTCCACACTTCCTTCAGTCTTTGCCTCTGGATTTTATTTTAGCGAGTTTTGAACTTGGGTTGTGTTGTGCTGTGCTGTGTTAATTGAATTTGACAAAATGACAACGAGTGTAGCGGTACTTTTGTATACCTCACGGTCGCTGGCAGTCAAATGGTGCGTCAAGTGGCCTTTTAAATTGTTGAGGCTGAAAGTGCTTGTTACGCATACGCCCCGTGCGCCAAACAAAACTTTATGCATACGTTGACAACAAGCAGATTTGAAGAGCTCTCGTGATTTTGGTTTTGTGCGAGCACAATCCTCACACACACACGCACACACACATACCGATACAGACCCATACATAGATAGGGACACACCCACAATTTGACCATTTAAATAGAAATTACACACACTTGTGTGCGAGAGCGTGTTTGTTGCAGCGCCAACAGCATCAACAACTTTCCTTCATTTTTTTTCGGTTGTTTTTTTTTTTGTTGAGCGCTTGTCGTAAACATTTCACTCAGTTTGTCAGTTGTGGATGACAGTTTTAGCAAAAGTAGTTTGACCCCTGGGAATTTGCTTGCCGGCAATACCACATGCTGTACAAGATATTTTTTTTTAGTTTACTTTCATTTTGTATCTGAATTTAAGTTTTACGTTGATTTTGCTACATACACAATTTGATGTCAAGTAATTTACTGCATACGTAATGACTTGAAATCGATATTTACGGGTCTTTTAAATTAGTTTAGAGGTTTTTATCTTTCAATGAAAATAACTTACTTAAAAGCACTTATATGTATAGAGATTTACTATAAATTGTTAAGAAATTTATTATATTTAAATTATTAATAAAATGACTGTAAGATCAGTAGATATTTGTTTAAATTTTGCTCTTCAATATTATATACTCTACTCCCATAGAAATTTGTGAAAATTTCGTTAGCTTGGGAATAGAAAGTTTGGCGTATTCCAAGCATGGACTTGACTTTATAAATATTTTAACCTAATTGCGACCGCAACAACGCCACAACGTTGTCAACAAATTATTTGCAACTGTAATGAGAGCACGCCATAAGCAGCACGGCAACAACAAAAATAAATAACCAACAGCTAGAACACCAGTAACAACAATAAGTGTAACAACAACAACAGCAAAACTCAATATGGTGTAAAAGGATTTTCTTGTCAAGGCCTATGGCAAAGCAAGTCAAAGCGTTGTGACAACACACACACACACATACGCATACACACGGATAGACACGCGCATTGAGTATACGCAGTGTGTGGTCGAGTTTATTTGCCTGCTGGCTTTAATGAAATTATTCAGAGCAAGTTGGCCAAATCAGTTGCACTTAAAGAGCTGCACACAAGATGTAATAACTAGAAAATGAAACTTGAGGTATATGTGTACATATAACTGATATCTGCAATTTTCAGGTTCAGATAGAAGACAGTTGCTGTTTGCAAATATGTTAATTCAATTTAAAGGAAAATTGAAGTTATTATAGTTGCTGTTGCTTCCAATTTTCTGCGTCCTTACAGATACGTCTTGAATAACTTCCGGTCACGCACTCTCGACTGCAGTAATCCTACACTATCTGAGCAGTGTTATTTTGTGCAACTGGCAAAGCGGCAACAAGATTTACTGCGCTCTCTGCAAACTTTGCCGCTTGAGGCTGTCAGAGATGCTGTCAGAGCGTCAACAACCAGATGAGGCAACAACAAACATGTTGCAAGGACACACGCAAAGCAATACTTAGAAGCTGCTGAGCTCAGTTGCAGCTGCCGTCAGTAGACACCTGAGAAAGGACGTTGGCTCTGCAGTTTCAACGATTCGGTTTCGTTGTTATCCATTCGCTGCATTCATCAAAGCACCGTAACATTACGGCGAGCAATTAATGGGAAATGTGTGGCAAGTGCAACAGCAGCAGCAGCAGCAGCTGCAGCAGCAACCATGACAGCTTTGCCTTTCCGGCCCTGATGCCAGTTCTAATTACGACGACTGGCTAAATCTGGCTGAAACAAAATGTGAATAGTGGGCGTGGCAGCCCGTGTTGTCGGTTTTCAGCTATGCACATTGCAGTTGATTTACCACACACACACACGAATACCTATCTACATTTCCACAATTTTCACTAATCAGACGGAAATAATTTTGGCTTTTTGCCACAGAGGGAAGGAAATGAAGGAAGAGAGTGAGCAGCAACTTGATTTAAATTGATAAATAATGTTTGAGGTTGCATAAATTGATTTTTAACAGGATTAATTAAGTGCAAATTGATTGGTCAAAATAAAAACCAAGTGTGTTTAGTGAATTGGAAATCAGGAAAATCCAATTTAATCGAAATCTGTAGCTCAATCTGGTGACCATTCATCGAGTTGGCAGCGGTTGAAGTGCTGTCTGCAACAATGTGTTATCGTTAATCACAGCGAGAGACGTGGACAGAAGGAGTGGGTGATGAAGTGAGATTGCATCTCATTCATTGTTGCCACAAGATAACTGTCATAAACTTTAATTATATTTTTATCATGAGCATGACTTGGCCAACTCGTTCTTCACTCGCTCTTCCTTTCCAGACAGGCAGCACGTGCCAGCGGCACTGCCAACTAACGGCAGCGAAAAAAGCGAAAGTGGCATAACAGAAAATAACAAATTTAAAGTGAAAGAAATTTGGTGAATAATGTGGAACACTCTTTCACTCTGCTTTCTCTGCAGTCAGCTGAAATATTATATCTCAATGCTGCATTGACAGTCCAACTAGTTGCATGCCAATAAAAATTGGCATTCAATTTCAATTGTTGTACAGTACAGTGGGCAGAGGCAGCTAAATTCATTGACATATTTTTAAGTAAAACCAAAACTCATGAAATGCTTTACAGTTTACAACACTTTTAAACAATAATTACAATTACTTTTCAATCCTAGAATACTTATAACAATTGAAATACTAAGTTTTTACACATTTTTCTGTTCTGTAAAAATCCGTTGGACTATTTTCAACCACTGTGCATGGTCGTGTAATTGACAGTTTGAGTACAGTACTACTATTTTCATTTTCATTCCCTATATATTGGCAGAGAGGTCCACTTAATCCGGCGCTTGCAGTGGCAAAGTCAATTAAAAGGAATCAAATAAAAATAAAATGGGAAATAGTAGATGTGTTTGTCTATTTTTTTAAGCCATTTATTTTTATTCAATTTGCTCTTGCCGCATAGGGCAAACTCTACCATTATTTCTCGCTTCAATGCACAAAATTGCGCCCAGTGCCCTAGGACCATAAGTTGGGTAGGTAGGGTTTATGTATATACTACGTGTGTACTTGTATGGCCGTGAGCCGACATTGATTGCCGTTTAAGTGAGTTAACCAAGTTATTTATGAAGCAGTATGGCGCGATATATAACGAGCCTAACGATTATTTAACTGAAATTCAATTGAACGCTGAAACACAAGTGTGTGCTCTCTCCATGCATACATTGCCTCATTAGCATTTACAAGCCAATGTGGATTGGAAAGGGCAAAGAGCAAATCGTAGCACCAGTAAGGTTATCAACAACGAGCACCACAACAATCATTTAAATAACCCCGACACCAGCAGGAACAAGTGCCAAAACAACCAAATCCAATTAACAACAAGTGCGACAAATAATGGCCAAGATATTGCCAGAAAAGGGATGATTGCGAAGGCGAAAGTACATTGATTGAGTTCCCAAATTAGTTTACTACGTTTAGTGGCCATACAATATACACACACACACACACACGCATATATATAAACCGAGTGGCAGTTAGCCGGCAAGCAACAGGCGGGTGCATGAAGCATGTGGCTGCAACTTGGGGCGCTAACTGTTTGTGCTAGCGACGCGCAGGTTAATTGCTTTGGAAATTACACACGGTATGGAGGGAGATGTGTGTGTGTGTGTGTGTGTGTGACACACTGTGGGGCATGAAGCGAAGGAAGTAGACAACTGCGCTTCATACACAACGCTAATCGATTTATAGAGCAATTTCGAGTGCGTTTAGCTCATGGCAGCAGATATTTATCTGTGTGTGCGCGCGAAAAGTGTATACATACATATATGTAAGTAGATATATGTACATACGAGCTCACGCATGCAGCATGTTAAGTTCCTTATCAGCAGCGTATTTATGCCTTAATTAAATGCCAACAGGTGGAAAAATATACTCGTATTACCATTTATAAACTCATTATCATTTAACACTTTATTATCTGATTAAAGAGTTAATTTCACAATCTGCTATTTATTATAGTTATTTTAGTGCCATGCATGGGCAGTACATATGTTTGTCTGTTTGCGAGCGTTAACAAGCTAACAAATTTGACTGTATACATGGGAAACTTTTATATGATTTCTTATTTCAAACCATATATCAAGCAATTTATAAGAAACTCAATTATAAACCAACTAATTATGCATTTCTCTCTCTTCTAGAAGTCCAGAAACAAATTGTGCAAAAATTTCAATTGCATACTTTCAGGCTGAACTGAAATGTGTGTGGTTGGCCAAGTGTTGCCTACTTTTGAGGGAAGACTGGAAGAACTATCGTTATTTGAATCAAGTTTGGTGCAAATACACGCTGGAGTCCCTCAGGGAAGTGTACTCGGACCCTTCTTGTACACCCTGTACACTGCCGACATGCCAGCCCCGTCCCCTGACACTCTTAGTGAAGACGCCAACCCTGCCCAGCTATTACTTGCTACGTACGCCGATGACACCGCCATGCTAGCTTCCCACTCTTCCTTGCGAGTTGCCTCAGAAGCAGTTCAGGACTGGCTGCATGCAATGGAGCGATGGACTTCCAAGTGGAACATAGCAATCAACTGCGCCAAATCAGCTTGTGTGACGTTCACCCTTCGTCCCGGGTCCTGCCTTGGTCTCACCTTTGACGGTGGCACCATCAACAGTGATCGGTCACATTGCTACCTCGGTGTCCACTTGGACAGTAGACTTAGGTGGATCCCCCACATAACGGCTATAAAGGCTAAGTGCCTACAGAAGCTGCAGAAACTCGACTGGCTCCTGCGAGCACAAAAGCTCCAAGTTTCCACAAAGACGCTTTTAATCCGCGCAATTCTGACGCCAACTTGGACCTACGCCATCCAAGTATGGGGTACTGCGTCGAGGCACCAGCTCAACAGGCTGAGAGTGGTGCAGGCACGTGCTGCTCGGCGTGCATCTGGGCTGCCCTGGTACGTCACGAACTGCGCGATTGCAAGGGATCTTCGCCTTGTTTTGGTGGGAGACCAAATAAATCACCACAGCAGCCGCTATGCTGACCGACTCGCGGCGCACCCGAACACTTTGGCGAGCAATCTCGCTGATCCACCACCCCTCCGACGTCTGAAGAGGATTCATCCATGTGATCTCCCAACCCGTGTAATAACGTGACATTTTATATACTTTGTAAATAACGTAAATCCCCTGTAAATAATTGTTTGTACACATTGTAAATAGCTAAGGTCCTTACCCCATAATCTCCTTCCCACATATACACGTCCGGTTAAATTCAGATGACACTGAATGATTCCGGCGAAAATAAATAAAATAAAAAAAAATAAAACTGTACATGCTGGGAATATTTTTCCGAATTTGAGGGGGAGGGGGATGACTTTTTAAACATTTGAAATAAACTTGACCTGCCTATGTAATACACGAACCTAACAAAAAAAGAATCAAGTCTCTAGCTCTTATAGTTTCCGAGATCTAGGTGTTCATACAGACAGACAGACGGACAGACAGACGGACAGACAGACGGACAGACGGACAGACGGACAGACAGACAGGGCTATATCGACTCAGCTCGTCGTCCTGATCAAGAATATATATACTTTATGGGGTCTGCCACGCCTCCTTCTGCCTGTTACACACAAATGTCATTTGCACAAACTTAATAGACCCTTTTGTACTTTTTTAAAGTACAGGGTCTAAAAAAAGAAACAATTTTTGGCATCTTTTTTAAAAATAATACTCAGAGATCAAAAGTGTCTTTCACACAAGAAAATCTTTTGAATCCTTTGCCTAAGTTATGAAAAGTTAATTTATCAACTTTTAAAAAATAATAGCTTTTGGAATGGAGGATTGCCATATTTGTTGCTATAGACCCGTTTACTATTAAATATACATATGTACGAATATGTACTAAATGTCAAAATGGCACCAACCGCCGAATTTAGCAAATTTTAAAATAAAGTTTTCACACATCAGCTGACAAGCCATAAACTAGGCAAAACAGAATATGTATCTGATGCGATTGCACTCGCATGTGTAACATGTAGTGTAAGGTTTTTTTTTTGCCGCTGTCATTCGGTTTGAAATGATAACTGTCAGGCGCTAAAAATGACAATGGTTTTTAGTACTGTGGGTCTTGGGCCATGTTTGTTTATGCGTCGTTAAACTTTTCAGGCAAACGCAATGGCGTAACACCAATAAAGCTCTCTATGTAGGGGGCACATATTGATGCCTGTGTGCAGTACAAGTCTATGCAAAACGTACACTGGGTCTGAAATTGAATTATGGCATACACACACACACACACACATACACAGGCATGACATATCGAGCGAGACGTAATGAAATATCTGACTCCTCTGACTGCATATCGCAGCGTCGGCTTTCCTTCCCCCTACAGCTGAACTAGAAATGCCTAGCAGATTGGCAAAAGGGGGAGGTTGGGGTCGTGATATGTACGCTATGCAAACAGCAAGCATTGTTACACACTCTTTCATTTTCAGCTTCGCATTTATGTATCTTGGGTGTTGTTGCCACTGCTGCGCCTAGTTGTTATAGCTGTTACCGTAAAATATAGCCACGACCGCAGAAAAAATAACAGCGAATAAAAATGTACGGCGAAGCCAATGCAGATGATGGCAACAACCTGTGCAGCCATCTGACTTTCGCCACCGGCGCCTGGCCCGGCCTCAGCAACAGCATAGACATTGGCATAGGCATAGGCATAGGCATAGGGAAGGAACATCATTATGTTCTCGAGCATCAGCAGCATCAGCTTCGTTTTATTCTATTGTTTCATTTCATTTTATTGTCGTATGTCATACAATGGCGTTACATTTACATTTCCCATTAAACTTTCTGCTATCAGTTCCTCGTCTGCTTGTTGTAGTTGATGTTGCTGCTGTTGTTGTTGCTCATGTTGTGTAATAAATTTAAATGCTTTGTAAGCCATTTTGCATAAAATATGTTCTTGTGGTTCTTGCTCTGACTCTTGTAGTATTTTTATTGGTTATTCTCTTGTTGCTGTTGTTGTTGTGATGGCTAGTGCTAATATTGATAATGCCAATATAAAAAGTACATATTTTTTTGATTTTGAAACATATTTATTGGTTTATTGACAGATCTTAGCTGTGTAATATGTGCTAATGTTATAGTCGCAACTTGTGCATCGACACTAAACACACCAAAAAAGTAAAAGTTCTCAATAGCACAATAATACAACTCTCGTAAGACTGGCCTTATATTGACTCTAGTATACTATAGGGGTCCCTTCAATAATTATTCTTTCATTTTAAAATTGTTATTAAATGTTTAGCACATACTTCTCGTATTATGAGAGTTCTACTTAATGTTCAAATTCTGCTTATGAGATATATAAAACTTGGTCAAAAGATTTACTCATCTTCACAAGAGAAGTTGTACTTCCTTAATTATTATTATTTCTAAGACTATACCAAATATGATTCTTTTAACTTTAATAGATACTTTACTTTACTGCAATCAAAACAATGACATATGTAGACAACAGGCAGACCAACCTTACCACATTTTCAACTTTTCCCTTACATTTACGCCCAATTGATAAAATCGTGTCAACAAGAAATCTACCCAAGGAAAGTTACGAGTGCCATTTGACCTATAACTTTTGTGAAATCTTTGATCTTGTTTGAAAATTTCAGTTGAACACGTTTAATGTTAAGTAGTTGAAAGGTGCATTGAGGAGCAGGAGGCGAAAGCGGAAGCAGTTGCACACAACTATGCAACGGGAAATACAGTTAAAATCACTCAAAACAATTTTGAGCGAACAAGTAAAACAAAATAAACTTGCAACTGTAAGCGGAATATTGATTCAAGCTACTACATAAGCGTCCCTGACGTGTACACACACACACACGTACACACACACACCACAACATTGCCAGGTTAGCCTCTTGCAGATGCAACAATTTGTCATTGAAAAGGAAAAATAAAAACAAAAACTAGAAGCCAACCGAAAAATAGTTAAACAGCTGCAAACGCTGACGGTGCAGTTGGCGATGACGGCGATGATGACGCTGACGCTGACTGCGACTGCGACGCCGACGTTGACGACAAGACTGAGGCAGACGCCGACACGACGGCCGATTGTTGCATAGCTGTTGCTGCCTCACACGAAGAACGCACAGCACGAAGCCACCAGCCGCATGGTACCGTTACGTTTCGTGGCCATGGCCGTGCAACAGCCGAGCCGAATGGCGTTTTATCGTACATACGATAACGGTAAAACGACCAACAGTTGTGCCACAAGCGTGAACAGAAGCTGGTTAATAGGCAGCGTGCGACCAGGCTAAGGCACAGTCCATACTCGTCCTTTGGGCTGCTCAGACGCGTTGCATGGCAGTCGGCAGACAATAATATAGAGACAGTGATTTGTTCCAGTGTCCGTGTGTATGTTGTGTGTGCCACACAACGGTTAATAGAGATTTGAATTTTGATATTACATATTGAACACATTGAATCAGATACGTTTTTGTGCATTTAAGTGGCAAGTGTATATAGTACATCGCCCAGCGGGGCTGAGCGATTGAGTACGGTGCTGCATTGCTGTTAATGGCCGTGGCGCCTGCGTCAACGGCAACTGTTGCTGCTATTCATGTAAGTTGAAATACACAAAATACCATGAAGTTATTACAAAAATTATAATTGAGGCACATCCTTCAAAGTTTGAGCCATCAATCTGAGGTATTAAATTAGATCAATCAAATCTGAATAACGGCCACTGGCATAGTACATGCTGCGATATGTGAACTCTTATCGATTTGCAGGCACACAGACCGACAGACCGACAGACCAACAGACCGACAGACCGACAAACTGAGTCGAACAGTCAGACAGACACTCCAGCTAGACAGGTGCCTCTTGTGGCATACACCGTATCACATCTGACTAGAAAAGTATGCTAAAAATAAGTGCACATCCACCCACACACAAGGACAGTTCTCGTTCCGACTGATTCTGCTGCTACGACGGTTATGGGATTAAAGCCATAACCGGAATGCATGAGGCGAGTAAATTGTGTCTATCTAAAATTGAAATTCGAACTAACGGCTTATAAATAAATTATGTGGCTAATGCTGAGAGAATTATTCAAAAATAGCTTGGCCAAACGACAACGTCTTCATTATATTGCTTCTATTCATTTCGTTTTATAAGCTAATTGGTTAAGATTCGTAATTGGAGATGCAAAATTAATTAATTTTCTTCAGCGAAATACAACTTTTTTCTCTACAGCAGGACTAAAGGGAATTCTGTATTATTTATTGATAAAATGGTAATTAAGTCAAAAATGTTTTACTACATGCAAAATTTATCAACTAAAGTACCAAATTATTGGAAAGATAACTTTAAATGAAGCTTGGATATTAATTGTAGAAGTTACAGCTTTTCCCATTTATGTTTTTCAAATTTTCAATAGCTTTGCTTATAATCTGGGTTGAAAATGTATAGAGTGTATAAATTACAAGGTTCTTATAAGCTTTTGATTTTATGAGAACGGGAAAATGTATCTAAAATTAAACCTACTTCTAAGCTACCTTTAGAGCAACTCACGTAAACATAACAATGGTTCCGTGGTTAGTATATACTATATTGAATATTTCCACAAAGTAATTATCTTTAAATTATCTGCACTAATGTCTACATATATTGTTTCATATATGATACTTTTTATATGTTTCGCTGAAAGCTTTTCGTTGTTTCTGCTGTTCACGTGTGTTTTTAGAATTTAAGCAGTCATAACAATTTTTCCAACGGATTTATATTTAAAGAGTTAAGTTAAGGTAATAGTTTTAGCGTAAGCTTAAAATTAATGTAACTTTTTAATAATTTTAGTAATTTTTGGAACTGACTGTTTAAACTGCTTAAAACATTTTAAATTCAGCATTTTTTAATATAACATATAGAAGCGGTGCATATAAAAGTTTCGATGTTGCTTTTTTCTAAAGAGCTCGTGAAATTGTGCACAGTTTCGTTTTTCTATAGATGTGGAGTTTCAAGTTCTCAATACTCAGGCAATATGTTGGGCAATTGCCACAGAGCAACTATCCGGAAAAGTTATCAAAGTGCTTGACCGCTGTGAGCTTCACCTGTGGCCATCTGCAACACAGGCCCTGAAGCAGCATTGTGCCTGTTTGTTTCCTTTCCCTGACCCATGACCCTTCCGACCCCTATACATTTCCTACACGTCCCACTAACAGTTGACATGAGCCATGGTCATGTCCTGCTGAGTTGCTTTGACTGTTTCCGACTCCGGGGCTCAAGCATAGATTTATATGATATCCAGCGCTATTGAAGCGCATGTCACTCAAAGTGTGTTGTACAAATTCCATGAAATCAAATGAAATCAAATTCATTTCCAGCGAATGAACCAAAAAACACAAAAAACAAAAAACAGAAAAAAATCCGCAAAAATGTGCTTTAAACGCATGCCAAAAATCAATGGCGAAAGCCCACGCCTCCGGGGCCAACTGATGGCGGCATTTAATGCACAGCAAATGCCGCTGGTGGGTGTGTCAACGCCCAGCACTTAAATTACAACTTCACACACTTGTATAACGTGCAATAAAAATAACAAAAAGAAAAACATATACACACCCAGAAGGCTTTACTTAAGGGAGGCAGTAATAGACGGGCTCATACTCTCTTAGATTCTGATAAAAATCAAAATATTAAAGAAAGTTCTTTAAAGAATATGTCAAGCTAGAATATCTAATATTTACGAAAAGTAATACCAATATATATTTGATAACTATTTTAATGTATAGTATTAAATTTAAAGCTTTATGACTGAACTAAAGAAATTAATACCAAATGACTAATATTGTAATTTAAACGTAATTGTAGACATTTTATTTCAGTAAATTTTCTACTCATAGTCAAAATAAATTCCATTTAAAATGCACAGCAAAAGTAAAGTAAATTTCTATGTTCAAAATAAAAGATTGTGTGTGCAACCGAATAAACTTCCTAACTATTTATGGACAGCATCAATCTGTATCCTTACCACACATTTGCTCTGCAGTGTAAGGATACAATTAGTGCTTAGAGCTGGGAGTGAAGATAAAATCTTCAAGATTTATACTAGCTTTTTTTCTTTGCTCACTGTATTATAGTCTTAAAACTATTGCCACTACTATGTTATATCATACTCATTTCACACATACTCCATGTATGCAGGGTATGGAATAGAAAGAACAAAACACTACTAACACCAAAGGAAATTCTACGGCGACCCACGAAGGGGCCAATGCCTTGCAGTCAAAGCGGAAGCGGGGCACTAGCCAAGAGGTGGCCGTACAGGCTAGTCATCGACATCGTCATAGTCATCATCTTGGGCCACATTTTCAGCAAATTTCGCTTATGTTGGCAAAAGGAGTAGGAGTACATCTATGCCTTTTGAATGCGCGTGGGGTGGCATGGGCGGAGTCAGAGGCAGAGTGGCACGCTTTACAGTCCCCAGCGGCCTGATTAAATTCGTATGCCCTAACAGCAGCATGCCACAAAAAATGGCCAAAAGATACACAGAAATGGACTGAGAGACAGAAAGTAAGAGCCGGTCTGGAATTGAATGCGTTTAGTGTGAAGCACAAATGATGAAATAAACGAAACTAATCCAAAAGAAAGCCCAAACGCGAACGAAAAAATACCAAAATATTTACACTGCCAACCGCAGCGAAGTCTCCACAGTTACCACAGTTGCCACAGCAGCCACTAGCTTCACCACCTTCGCCACAAGCCACAACCACTGAGCCCAACCCCCCTCTTTTAACACGCCTGTCCTGCTTTCTGGCAAAGTCCAACCGGCTCTGTGATAAACATCTTTGCCAAGTAAGCAACAATTTTTGTGCCCCAAATTGGGTTTCTCCCATCGTCAGTTCTTATTTTTTGTTTTTGTTTTTTGTTTTTGATTTTTTTGTTTTTGTTTCTGGTTTTTTTTTGCTTTTGGTAGGGTGGCTGATTGGATGACGAGGCGCAGCGCGTGCAGGCAAATATTTTTAATGATTTTCGTCCAGGCAATGCTTCGATCTGGGCGCCTCGCTCCTTCGCGCTGTGTAGTCTGCGTGTGTTTTTTTACGCCCCAGTTAGTGCAAAACTAATTATATAGAGCTATCGTCAAGGCTCGTCGATGGGGATGGATGGATTTTTGTGTATATGGTAACAGAAGCTGGACAGGATTTTCTTTCCAATTATGCTTTGCAAAACTCACATTTCATACTTTACACTTCTCGTCTGATCCGCCGGCTCTAGCATCTGGTTCATCAGCTTAAGTCATCGTCAGCCATCAGTTAAATCGCCAGATTACTCATGTATTCCATTTAATCTAATCATAGCATAATTTTAAATTAGTGGCAATGAATTATCGGAAAATGATATAACTACACTTAGAGAGAATAAATCAAATATATATGTACTAATTCTAATTGATAAATTAAAAATAAATACATAGAAGCAACCTGCTAAAAACTAAGTTCAAAGTTGCATAAATAATTAGTGATATATATTAACAAAATTATTGTAATAAATTAAAATACATTTTCGCCAAAATAAAACATTTTTTTTAATTCCATTACTTATTCTTTTTTTAAATATGGAAAGGCTTATATCTGTGAAAATTTACTGGGTTTTAATGTTAAGCGCCTTTTAGACTTAGATAGACCTTAGATACACTTTAATCTTGTTATGTAGTTAGAAATATATCTAGAGTTATTGTTAATTAAAGATCTATTTGATATTATTATGGGTGGTCACGTATATGAATCATGATTGAAACTATATAATTTATTTAATGCTCTTTCTTTTATGAATATTTCATGCTATTTTTAAGTTCAATTGGAAACCGTTGAGCAACTTGCTTGAAGGAATTTATTGTAAAATATAATTCTCAATTAAACAAAAAATTTAAAAGTATATCTATATATTAATAAAGTGATTAATACATTTGTGTTTCTCTCCAAAAACAATTTATTTCCAATTTTAATTAAAATAATAACCATAATTTTAAAACATTATTTTAGATTATATAGTAGACGATCTGCTGGCATTGATATTGTGAAATGCCCTAGTCAAAGTGTATACAAATCGTGGGCATCCACGTGAGCTCATTTATTTATTATATTTTTTCTTGCCTGCGTTGCATGTAAATTTCTATCACGTTCGCGTACGTTTACAGTGAAATGTGGGTAACATAAAAGCTAGTATACGCCACACACACCCACACACACACACACACAGTCGCCTCTTACGCTGTCTTTGGGTCTCTGTCATTTTGTGTTTGTTGCCGTTGCTAATGCAAAATTATGGCTTTCAGCTAAAACACGCTTCTACATTTCCGTTTCCGCTTACGCTTTTGTAGTTTTAATGCAAAGCATAGCATTATGCATTGGTATATGTGCGAGTGTGTGTGTGTGCTTGAATGAGTGCGCAACACGTTCGCTTTGACATTGACTCAATCGCTCGTCAGCTGGCAGGGCGTTATCCTTTCGCACACGAGGTGAATCAAGCGCAGCGTCAGCAGAAATACAAATCGCATGAATTTTCAGCTGGTAAATCACTTTAAATGGATTTCCACTGGCCTACTAGTATAGTATGTATGTACAGCCTATATTTCTGCTGCCTGGCAATTAAGGCAATGCCTTGATTTGCACTGCAACCTGGCGCAGTTATCCCTCACTTGGTCAGCCAATTAGGCCAACACTCAGCACACACACACACACACTCACACACACACCCAGCCAAGTGGCCTTTTGCCTCGACCCACTTAACAACTACACGTGGGTATTGACGGCTGCTGGTTAGGGTTCAAACCGTTGGCCAACGGATAGGTTGCCATGGCAAAAGACGTGCAAGGGCTTGCTTTGAGAAGTGCTGAGTGTTCCGGATGTACTTGACGCTTGAGGCATAACTTATTAATTACCTTTAGACTTTGAGTCACGCCATGCCCATTTCAATGTAAATGCACTTTTAATTAAATCTCAGAGCGCGCGAATAAAATTCTAATAAACTGCAACTGCTGGCACAATTAATCTTAGTCTTGATTGTTAATTAAGGTGCAATAAATAGTTTATAAAAAAAGTGATGCCAATTACGGACAAGTCGAGGAAGTAATTGCACTGGGCATATTTCACTTGATATTGTCATCTGTCTGTCCTATCTATCTACACAAAGTTTTTACTGCTGACAGTTTCAATTCACAAATTACAAACTCAAAGCGCAATTACAAACACGCGTGCATGTGTTTAACCAGCTGTGGGGTATTACATGCTACATGCCACACAGACAGACACACACACACACACACACACACTCACACACACAAACACACAGAGATAGAGACACTCACACACGTGGCATGCCCTTGCACCGCAACCATGTGGAAGACATCACAGTATCCAATTTGAGCTGCCTTTTGCCACAGACTGAGTTCTCCCCACTGGCCACACAAAAGCCCCAAAACAGCATTCGAAAGCCGTTAGAATGTGGCAGCTCCAACGCAGGCCTGCGCCTCTGCCTGGTCCTGGTCCTGGTATTCTGTACACCACAGGATGTGTCCATGTTTTTGGTTTACCCCAGCAAGCCGATTATCTTTTCATGCTACATTTGTATCTATCTAAAAAGTCAAATGGCACTAATCCGAATTTCACAAAAGACGACGAAAATTTAAAAATATATGTATGTACGAGCAACAAGGCCTCCCTGGAGGTGCCTATCCCCTCACACTCTCCCCATGTATATGTTTGCTTGTATGTCAGCTGAGACCTTCAAAATATTGCAGCCTAAGCGCAATGGCAACTGCTTTAGACTCGCTGGGTGTGTGTGTGTGTGTGTGTGAACTGCAAAAATTAATCTGACATTTTATAGTGTTGTCCTTTTAATACTCTAACCTAGTATATTAACACTTTTCGAGTGAGTATATGCAAATTAAGCTGACTTTTTACACACTTCACTTCAACAGTTGTTAATTGGACTGTAAATACTTAATATGCATTTAGTTATTATTAAAAGTACTTGTCATTAAAATTGAATCGTTTATAAATGTGGCTTAATACTTTAATTAAATGTAAGATAACATTTAGTCAGAATTTTCATAGTATACTTTCTAATGGTTGACCATAAATAACGCTCTTTTATTAGTAGAATATCATAACCCTAAACTTGGCATTTATGAGTTAATGGTGCAGAAATATTCATTAAGCAATGATTTATATTTATTCATAATTGTATCCCATATTTTAAAAGGTCACGCCCAGTTTAAAAGCTAAACTTTAAACGTGATTTTCTCGAATTGCCAAATTTTAGACTAACCCAATCTATTGTTCACAATATATCAAACAAATACTTTACGAAAAGAATTCCCTTGACTAATTTTACTAGACATTAATTTATTTACATGTACTATGATTTATTGGGTAATATGCAAATAGCGTATGCAAATATCGTTGCGTTTGAATTAGATAATTTGGCCAGTGTTTGTTGTGGCGTCCCCCATTGTCCTTGTGTGTGTGTGTGTGCTTGCTGTTGTTGTCAGACACACACATATAAAGTTGAGTTTATCTCAAGAATGTAGATTGCCTGTAAAATATTTAATTACACACTGCGGTGCGGCCACAGACGCACAAAGCCTACCAAACGACAACAGCGGCAGCAGGAGTCGGCCATAGAGCAGGGACACGTAACGTATACGCCATGTGTTGCCTGCCATGTGCTTGTTCACTTGGCAATTTGCAAGTGTTGGCAAAGTGTGTGTGTATGTGTGCGTGTGTGTGTGTTAAAGTGGAGTGTGTGCTACACACAAGTGACACTTGTATGCATGTTGCTGAAGTGTTGCTCTTGGTGCTGCTGATATTATTCGTATGTGTGTTTATTTATTTGCCCTGCCAGAGTTGGCAAGTGTCGACTGACTAACCTGACTGTCAGCTTTACAACCAAATAGTTAAGCTCTTTTTGCATTTTTAATAAACTCTAGCTGCTCACTTTGCATATGAAATGCGTGTAGGAGCTGCTACATTTCAGCACATTCATTCATTAGTTGCCTGGCCACGTCGAGTGCCAAAATGTTAATTATGTTTATTGAGCGCACAACAGGGCAAATAACAGCCACAAAACGAGACGAACGCGTGTGGCTACACCAAGAAAAATTATCTGAAAAATAAATGAGTTGTTGTAACTGCTACAAATATAAGTATTATCTTGTTTTATTATAATTTTATAAAATACTTGCAAATTATGGAAAACTATACCAAATTCAATATCTCTTTAATTAAATTTATTTTAATACTTTTTCTTAGCTATATATTATAGCTGAGAAGTCTAACAGTTGTAGGCTTATTCAATTTTGATATACATAAAGCATACAGTTTTGAACATAAAAAATTCGGAATATACTTATACAATAGAAACGAGAATTAGAATTCAAGACAGTTAAGATTTCACTGCTTTGAAGGAGTATTAAATAGATTGAACACTTATTTAGATTTATTTACTTTTACAGCAACATGCAAAGAGCCGTTAGCCTAAATATATATATTTTTTATAAGACTGTAAACTTTTTACAAATATATAAATATATTGAATGGAAAACTTTCTCGCAAAATGAAACCAATTTCTTACAAGAATTCGTTAAGGTGTTCACTCGAATTCCGACAGTTTTTTTTGGAGTGCCACTCAAGTGTTAGTGCCAGGACATGGAGTGGGCGTTTTGGTAGCATAATGCTAGACACAGGAGGTGCCGCGGCGAATCGGCTTTGACCTTTAATGAGACGCAAAACGCGTATCGCTGGTTGCAAAGGAAAAAACTTTGCATTTGATTTGCACGAAGGTCGTTTTAAAAATAAGTTGGCGCCAGCGTCAACCACAGTACAACTGGCAGTCGATCAGTTTGTCAGTCGGTCAATCAGGCAGTCAGTCAGTCACTCAGTCAATCAGTCAGTCATTCAGTTAATTTGTCAGTCAGTTGCTTAAAGCCAGAAACCATTTTGCTTTAGCCTTGAGCGCGCCCCAAGCGCCATTCAGTCTTTCGCATTGACATTAGGTGTGGCCACCGTAGCTCAGTTCAGCTCAGCTTGGGGCTGGGCCACATAGAATCTGACGTGTGTGTCGAAGTGCTAAATGGCTACCTGGTCTGTTAGAGCTCAATCCCCAGCAAGCACATAATTAAAAGCAACATTTGCTTGGCTTTGGCGGCATTAGAAAGTTGTGTGTGAGTTGCGATTACAAAACTTTAATGAGGGCTACAACTTGTGCCTAATAAATGATGGGCTCTAACTTAATTAGTACTGGTAACTCAAGCCTGAAATTAACTGAAACACTGCGATTAATGTGGCAAATCGAACAAGTACCAACAGTCCAAATAATATCTACTTCATTTGACGGCGGCATCAAACTGATGTTTAACTACTATTTAACTGGAGCTGCACCTGCTCGAGCCGACTGGAATGACCTCAAGGACATTCGCTGCTTTTCCTCACGTTGCGTGTCGCAGGCAATTTTCGAATTTTCGAATTTTCATATATAGTAGATTAGCACCACAACAAGGTGGACAAATTGATTATTAGCTTTTCATAATTTATGTGTATTAAAGCATCGCCAGAAACTTCTTCTTCTTGCTTGAGTCATTTAATAATTTTACACATAAATGTCATCTAGACGACAACAAATAAACTGCAAAAGAACAGATAAAAATGCTTTCATCTGATTGCTTTTTAAGCTCTCTGTCTCGCTGTCTCTCTTGATCTCCATCTTTCTCTCTTTTTTCATAGAATACTTTTGTCTCAAGGGCTTGGGGCAAATGTCTCCAGAGGCAGAATGGAGCTTGTGCAACTGTCCAGCTATCTGCTCGACAATAAATATTCACATAAATATTCAAGTTAGAAATGTATATATTTAAGAGGATTTAAATACAATAAAATTGTATTATGACTATAGAGAACTAAAAATCATTTTACGGCTTCATGCATTCTGTGTCTAATTAATTTAATTATCCTTTGTTACTGCCATGCAAGTTGGCAGTGCGAATGCAATTCGAAATGCAATTAAATCTGCATTCAAAATTACTCATACGCACTGTTGCGCCTGAACTGAAATCAAGATTTGCTCTAACTCACCGACAAGATACGCTTGCATTACGTATACGTCATGTGAGCCAGCACAAAATGCCAACAAAAAGCGAGGTGGAGGAAGGAGTGGCCTAGCTGGACGAAAAAAAAAATTGGCTTAGAGCAACGCAAAGTGTTGCAACACGAACGTGTCAATGAGTTTTTTTAAGCCTCTTGCTGCTTGACTGACGCACTGCGTCCCGTATTACACCTGCCCCTAGCCCCACGCATCCTTAGCCTACAGTGCCTGGCCTTTTGTTATAACATATTACTTTGCAGCTCAACATGTTGCGGCTATGGAATGGCAACAGCCATGTAAACAGACAAAAAGCGAATGCAGCGAGACCAGATAAGAGCACATAGCCTGCAACATGCTCTCTGAAAGAAAAACACAAACACACAGTTACACAAATATCAACATCAACACCAACACCAACAGCAACAGCAACACTAATGCCAGCACATGCTTGCAACAGCAGCAAACGGATTATTTGTTTTCGGCTGCCTTGTTTTGTTTGCATTATTTTCTTGTACTTTTTTGTTCATGTTTTCTTTTGCCTTCACATACACACATATATAGAACAGCACAGCCTTTTATCTGCAGCCAGTCTGAGCACATCCTGCACCTGCCACCTGCCACCGAATGATGAATATACAAAACGAATAAACACACAGAGCGTATGAATAAGCCAAACTGTTGAGGGCCAGCTTTTGTGCTTGGCATGTAACTAATTTGGAATCGCTTAGTTAAGCTGCTGAAAATAGCTGTCATAGCCAGAGTTGGAGCCAGAGCCCAAGTAGTACAATTGCTTGCCCAGCTGTCATGATACCCAGACTGCCCTAATAACACTTTTGGCTTTATCAAAACTATAACAATTGCCATCATCAACATCATCATCATCATTGTCATCCAATGTCAACATTTTGCATAACTGAAATTAGTGCGTTGAGCTTTTTGCAGTGTTAATAAAATCACAACAGATAAATGCCCAACCCCACCCAGCTGAGCATACGCGACATTTTCAATATGTTAAACCCAATGTGCAGGGGCGGGAAGGGGAGGTAGCTTGACGAGAAAAAGCACAACGCGAGGCGTTAGGCAAACATTGGTCAGGTTCGTGCTTACATTTGCGCCTGGCGTGGCATAAACAAACAAAAATAGCCAACACCCGCACCCACAGCACACACACACACACACTTACACACACGTATCATTATTGTTGTTGTTGTTGTTGCGTCCCCGTGGTCGGCCTCTAACGTGTGCAGGAGTCAACTTCAGAGACAGCCCCAAAGCACGGAGGTCGCGCTTGTGGTCATCGCACGAGCTGACGCTGACAATGTTATTAAAAACTCATTCAAACTCAGTCGATGTGTGCGTATGTGTGTGTGCCTGGGTGTTGATAAGGGAAAAAATAGAGAAACGGTGGAGGGGAAAAAGCTCTGCACGAGGTGGCAGCTGCTATTTTTTTGCATTCGATACGTTTCAATTAACACTGCAGCTCAATGCCAATGGCAATGCCAATCAGCATCCTCTTGTGCACTGATAAACCTTTAAATTATGCGTGTCAACAAGAAAATATATTTCCGTTTACACTATACACTGTGGTTAATAGTTATTACATTTTTCATCTGTTGAAAGATAAATCACTGTTGTTTAAAGTACAGAGACCAACTTAAAACAGAGTAAATATAAAATTCACATTCAATACCATTCATTTCATTAATTAAACAGATATAAGTAGTAGAAATTATTGCAATATTGTGTTTTATTAATTAATACTAATATTTTACTGTTTAATTTGATTCTTAATACTCCATATCATCCCTGACTTACTTTTTTTGTGGTCCTGTGTAATCATCCATCTTCAGTGCAATTTCAAACAAATTTGTAGTGCATACTTTTGGGCCGCTGCATTTGCCATATAAGTTTAATTCACTTAGCACCCCAAAAGTATGCAATTGAAATGTATATGAAATTGCTGGAGTGAATAATTGAGGACTTTTGAAATTAAACGATTATTACCTGAAAGATAATAAAAGACACATCAATAGATACATATTTACAAATATTAATAAATTATTATGTGCGCTTATGTTGAGCAATAACAATAACATTTATAATTATCGCTGAATTAGCATTAGCATAAGCATAAGCATTAGACACGACTACACTTTATTCCATTTCGCAATTAAGGACACAGGAAACTACAATATTGCCTGACTGGGCCCGAAAGTATGGCTTTTAATTTCCTGTAGCTGGCAATCAATAAAAAGTCAACTGAAAGCAACTTATATTGTGCCAATATCTAGGAAACATAAAGCCCAAAGGGTCCACAAATAAACAAGAGTGCCGACAAAAAAATATATATATAAACAGAAACAGAATAAAATAAAATGTTACCAAAAGAAAGCCTTTAGCCAAGGATTTGCGGGAACAGCGATGAACTGATTAAATTGTTGACGGAAGCGGAGTTGGGCCTGTCACTTGGGGGTTCTTTGGCTCGCCTCGCCTTGCCTTGCACATGAAACTAATTCTGGCAGCGAAGTGCTGCCAACGACTAGCCCCACCGTCTCCGCCCCTAAGGCTGCCCCTACAAGCGGGCCGGGACAGTTACCAGCCGTTGAACTTTATCGATAAGCGTTGGGGAAAAAATTGAAGGAAGTAAAGAAAGCCAGCCACGTTAGGGGAGATCTTTGCTGGCTAAAGGGAAATACATTTTTATGGACAATTTGGTTTTTATGTCAATTTACTGTTGTTGCCCAGTGTAAATATGTACAAGACAATTTAAGCAGTTGCACAGCAAATTCCAATACCAATACCAGTACCCAAACATAGACCCAGTCCCAGTCCCAGGCCCGGTCGCGATTCCAATCCCAGACCCCGACAAGGCACATTAAAAATGGGCGTTGTGGGGCGCAACATTTCGGTCTTTCTCTCTGTTTTACAGTTGGTCTGATTGGCTGCAGTATTTTCGCTGCTGTTGTTGTTGTTGTTGCCATTGTTAGCGTATTATTGTTAGTGGCGGACAACAATGACGATGACTGCGACACGATGTTGTGATAATTGCCAACAACAGCAGCAGCCGCAGCAGCAGTTACACTCTCCTCCCATCCCCCTATCGTCCCCTGCCTTTTGTCTGACGACTTTAAAGATTTGTCCCCTCCTGGCTTGTTGAAAGATTTCTTGGTTTTTGTGGCAGCTAACAGCAAACACAGTCGGGGATTAGTTCGCTGAGCTTCGCATAAAGCGTCGTTTCGCCTATGTTTCATTCGAGGTACGAACAAGGGAGCAAAGCGTGCTCCCAAAAGTGGCAAGTCCTTTATGGTTCATAACTCAGAATCCACAGAGAGTGTACGGCGAGTAAAGCGTATCAAGTCAGAGATAAGCATTAAGCAAAGCAATTCAATTGAATAATATAATGTAGAAGGCAGCCCTAACAACATTTTCAAGACCCATTAAAACGAAAGTATTTTCCAGGTAAAGACCTCTAAAATACTTATATAAACCAACAAGTGGGGTATATAAAATAGAAGATATGAATATAAATACTAGAAACTACTCAATTATATACAACAACGTTGTCTTTTTATCGTTTGAGGTGAAAGCTGGATTTATCATCTGCTTCGATGTGGTATTGAGCAATCGTTCAATGAAGCTGATTAGCAAATAATACTTTTGTAGTCGTTTTTCTTATAGCTCTGAGAATTTTTAGTAAAATAAAACCCAAACCTTAAATTTGTCTTTTGAAATAAAGAGAAGCAGTCGACTCCTTCGACTGTTGATTTTGTCCAAAGTCAAAGCAAATTAACATTAAAATTTCATAAACTTTTGACTGTTAGTTTGTGTGTTTAACTAAACTTTGACTTAAAATTGGCAACTTTTTTGTAATCAAAAACATGTCAACAATTTCTATTGAAGACTATTTAGAAGTCAAAACTCAGGTAATCAGCAATTGTATAACATTTCATGACCTGAATATGTGCTGCTTCGACTGCAAGTATAAAAGTTAATTGACAAAACTTTAAGTACTATAATATTAACTGCACTTTACTGTATCCAAAGTATGACAATCAAAAGTTTAATAACAATTATTATGCACTAGTCGTACTGATCATTTACTGTCTGTAGAAAAGTTTACAGTCTATTTTATTTCGAGCATGTCTTCAGGTCTGTATTCTCAAACTTACAGAATACTACTTTTATTTTGTATACCGAACTTGTACTTTGCTTAGGACAATATAAATAAAATCTGAAACTATAAAAACTTTCTGCAGACTTACTCTCCCTCATATTTAATTAAACATAAATCCCAGACAATCTGTTTGGCCAGCTGACAGTGCTTGACCTTTTCGCTTCAACTTTGTCTGTTTACTAAAGGAAAGTTTACTTTGCTTTACTTCATTCTGTTTTATATTTCTGTTGCAGTTTGCTTTGTTTTCTTTTTTATTGAGGGCACAATTTATTATTCATTTTGCGCTAATTTCGACTATATTGTTGCTGACCATACACACAGACACACACACACACACACAGGCACACAGAGAGAAGGAGGCATGTCTGCCGCATGTGTGGCAGCAATTTCTCATTTTTATGCCTCGCCATGTTGTAAAACCACATTAATGCGATGTAGTCCTTCAACAGGAGCAATCACAACACAACCACACAAAGCATTGCATGTGCTACACACTTGTTTTCCTCTCCTAATACCACCACGCCGTTCCCCTTGCTCCCTGCTCACCCGTCTACTATCTGTCGTTTGTCTAAGCTGAATTATGACTTCCTGGCAACACGTTTTTACATTTCCGTTTCCGTTGACTGAAATTATTACCATAAAAGTAAGTAAAACTGACGCCAGATCCCCCATTTACTCCCTCCCTCCAACAGAAGTGCACAATTACGCGATGCGACGCTTGGCGCGTTGTTTGCTGCCCCATTGGAATTTCAAAATAAATCTTTAACGATGCACTAGGGGCTCACGTGCCAGTATGCACGTCCTGCTGGCTCTTCTCTCCATCAGCTCCTACGCTCTGTGATGTGTGTTGTCATTATGTTGGCTCTCGTTGCCTTTCTTTATTTCTATCTATTGCCGTTTGTTTTCACATAATTCGCTTTCGCTAATGTTGCAAGGACATTGTCGCAGCAGCTATTAAATCTGCCGCAACACGTCTCTAAAAAAGTTGCCTCGACTGGAGACTCAAAAGGCATAGGGGTGGTAAAGATGTGCTTATTTTTTTGCTGTCAACGCAATTTCTCATAATTTCATAAATAATTACATAATGCGGCGACAGCAACAGAGAAGAAGAATAAAAAAATGTATATATAAATTACAAAGTTGCTGTGGTTTCGGTGCTTTATTTATGAGATATGTATAAGCTGTATACATTCTAAACTCAGGTTTAATACAGGGAAATGTATTTGTGTCAGACAATTTGAAATAAGTTTGAGCTTCATTTACTACGAAATTAAAAAAGTTTACGTATGTTCATACTAGAAAACTAATGCTAACCCTTATCTCATTGCTTGTTGAATGAAATTTCACTAGAATTGAACACTCTTGATATGAACTACATAGAATTAATGAATTGTCTCATTAAGCTAACATCGACTTGTTTTAGCACGTGTCTTTGACTTGATACTTGCCAGTCTTCTTAGAGAATGAATTGTTAGATAGTATTCTACACGGGTCTTATCCAAATGGTATATTGACTGGTTCTGTTATCGCAAATAAGGAGTAAAGTTGTTTGAAAAAGTACACAAACATCTCTAGAAAATCGTTTGTTATAAGGGGGAGTCCCAATTGGAAGGGCAGTTTTTACTATATATTCATGTACAGTAGATGTTACTGTAAAACCCCAAGGAATATATAAAATTTAATTATTATTATCTTTAGAAATTCATATATGTAGATTGCGTGATTATCATGTCTAAACGTTTAATTGCTAAAGCTGATTGCAATTCATTAACTCAGTCTAAATTCGGAAAAGTACAGTAGAGATGTATATATATATTTCTCTAGCCCCATTCTACACTATTCCCAGTCCACAAATCACAATTAATGTTTATTTATTTTAATTTATTTTTCCTATTGTTTCTACGTCGTGTGGGAGAAGGCGGCCCATCTATTAATGGTTGCAATAAAGCTAAAGGAGGCTTTTCTGGTAACGGTGTACATATACAAAATAATTTGACAATTTTATCAGTGCAACAGTACGCATCATGTTCATAGATATTTACACGACTAATCGTCTCTACATCCACATTAACTTCTCCGGTGATATTGTTGAAGTGCACAGTAGCAAAAAATGTAGCATTGTTTTGCTCAACTGTGAATTCGGTACGATAGTAGGTCTCGTCAATTCGGGGTAATGTATTTTGAAAATTTACCGAATCGTCCATTTTAATGTCCGTTTGTTGGACGTATAAGCTGAGACTCTGACATAACCCACTGTAATTTTTGTGACTTATATATTCGTTGATGCGATCGATAGTGCCCAGGGCAATGCGATCAGTCCACTTATCAACTATTCTTCTATATGGTTGGCAGGTGCAAAAGTGCTCAGGTATTCCTGCATCAGAGCAGGAGCGAGATTGATTGACGGGATAGAACAACGACTGGCATTGGGGGCAATCAACAGCCTTGGGTAAAGGTGGAGGGTCTGATGATTGTCCAATTTGGATAATGTGCTTCAGCGTGTTATGCAAATCATAATTGGAGGTCAGGCGATTACGATTCAATTCTAAAGCCTCGGCATATTCCGGGTACTGCTCTCGGAACCAAGGAGGCAGATGAATGAACAACATTGGCAATCGTGATTCGAAAAATCCACTACTTAAATCTCTTAATGGTCCAAAGCGTGCCCCATGATCTGAAAAGAAGATAATGATGTTCTCCTCCAGTATGCCATCCCGTTGAAAGTCTAGAAAATACTCTAATATATGATTATCCATCATGGAAGGCATGTTAAAGTCGTCATGGCTGAAACTACTCGTCCAGAAAAGACCCCAAATGGGTTCTTCTTTGAGGAAATGCTTAGCGAAATCTTTCATGAAGTCATAAATATAACTACTCTGTAATCTTCTACCGAGACAGTTGTTTATAGTGCAATTGTCACACTTCAAAGCTTTCAATACACTTTCGATGGCCACCAGAAATGGTCGATGATAGTAATCCGTTGGTGGTCTGGTAAAACCCGGCTTTAACAGATTAAACGTGTTCAAATAAGTCACATCCTCTGCGTAGGCAGTTAAGTATCCTGCATCCCTAAAATACTTCCATATAAAGGGGAAAACATCCAAGCAGCCTCGTAGGTCCGTATTGCAGATCTGTGTTTTGCCTGTGGCCGGCGTATAGCCACTAAGCACTGCCAAGAGATTTGGGAATGTGTTGTCGGCTATCTAGTAGGAAACAATTAACTATCTATATATAATATAATTTATTATCTGCAGTACATACCTTATTGTAACCCTGCATCTCGTACCACTTGTTATGTGTTAGGTATTCGTATACCTTGGGCATGGTACGTCTTAAATGAATTCTCGACATGGTATCAATGCCAAACATAATGACACTGGGCTTACGAGGGTCTGTAGTAGAAGATTCACCTCTTGGACGGTATTGATATTGTATCAAAACGTAAGCATCCCACTGTAGTATTCTCGTTGTATCTGCAGCTTCGTGGCAAGCCACAATCATGCCCTCAACGTGTTGTGGCACAATATATCCCTGGGTGAAGTACTTCTGGGGTCTCAATCTATTGAAAGCGTATTACATACATATGTTGAACTAATCACAGCAAGAACTCTATAGATGTGAAGTAACCTACCTGTCATAGCTGTCGTACATATCTTTGCGTTTTATCTCCTGATAATAACAATTATACTCAATTTCACTTGAATTGAGTATATGTTCTGCAACAGTACTATTGATATGAAGCACATAGACCTTTTCAGTCCTATCATAGACGGGTGTTATTAAGGCCGTTTCATTGGTACAAGTCTCGAACACTCTTGGTTTGTAGATTTTCAGTGCTTCTGCGGAAAATGGATCGATATACGGTATTCGACACTGACTGCTATCCACAAAGTATTCTGGCATAGTAGTCTCAGCTATCATATCAATAATTTCCTCATTCCAAGGCTGAAATGGTGCTACCTCAGCCAAACGACTTTGCCTGGCGTAGTACGTAGTATATTCGAAATCAAATCCAAAACTTCTAAAACTTAACCATAGTATAATAAAAATTACGAGGCAACAGAAGCCGTAGAACTTGTAGCGCGAAGGACGAGGTGCAGAGCTGATATTCATGTTGCTCCCTAGGCAACAAACCACAACAGACTGAAGAGCTGGAGTCGGAGTATATCCATAGACTTGACATTGATAACGGTTGGTATTATTATCAGCTGTGTTTTGGTAATGAAAAACGTGAATTGATATCAGTTGAATGCTTGACACTGTTCACAGTTAATCGAATGGTTTAAATCAGATTGTATTATTATATTTGTATTAGATCAAATAACACAGAAAATTGTAAATAAGAAACTATGTAAATGAGAATAATTTCATTTAAATGCTTGCATCTAGGCCACAGCGGAGCTCGATTGTTTCATTCAGCTGCCGCTGATATTTTAATAAAGAAGAATTTTCTGCATAATTTATGCTCTGCAATATGCCCCCATTTACAGTTGTGGAATGAAAAAAGGGAAAAACAACAATACATATGTATGTACATATAATATACTATAATGCTTCAATGCTGGAAACAAATGAAAAGCTATTTCCCACAGCGAACTCAAATTGTTATGGAAAAGAACTGAACTCAACTCGACTCGACTCAACTGACTGAATCGTTGCCACACCACGTTGTTGTTGTGGAATCACGTTGTTGTTGCTGCTGTTGCAGTTATTATTGCTGTTTCTGCTGTTGCAATCCTTTAAAGTTCGGTGCACGCTTTGAAATTGAAAAGCCAAACAAAAGCCTGGGCTCGAGCAACACCAGCTAACTGCAAAACATGAATAACTACTCGATTCAACTAAAACAGAAACAGAAACAGAAACAGAAATAAAAGAGAAAGAGAAGCCGGAATAGAGGCATAACATCATAATAACAGCGCAGTTTATATTCAACTACCCACTCAGTGCTTAGCCACAGTAATCATAGTAGTACAGGCCTGACTGTAATTACCCACTTAGTTAAAATTGACGCTAATTTATTATTTAAGTTCTGCACAGGATATAATGCACTTTTTATGAAACTGATGGCTGGAAAATTAGCAACTGTATTCCGAGAAATAAATCAAGTGACCAAACATATAAACCTAAAAGTCATCGTCACTTTCCATTCAGTTGAACAAATTGCAGTCAAGCTATAGCAAGGTCAGTATTTAATAATTCACAAGAATTTTCCATCATTATCTTATTCATTATATTTGCACTCAGTTAACATTAAAATCCAATTACATCTTTCTTATACTAGTTGTCAACTGCAGGCCGACAAATAAACGTATGAAACTTTCACATTAAAACCGAATTCACTTTTTATCCAGTTCACAGTACAAGCACAATTCTTTGGAAGCAACTTGTACTACACACAAAGCTCATTTCCGTTGACCAAGCACTTACAACACATATGAAACACATCTGCTCAACACTCTGCTCACCATTGTGGTAATTCAGTAATCAGCGCATCTTTGTGCGAAAATTTAAAAAACTTTACTGATACATACTATTGCAATACCATGAGAGAGTGGTTTATCTAAAGGAGAACAATAGAATTGTGAAATAATTTACTCAGTTGTGGAAAAGTTCTTTTAAAATGTTTGAAGAAAAAATTGGAATTGAAATTTAAATTAAAATTAAGTTTTTAAAGTACTAAGATACAAACGCACAAAGTTACTTTACATTTAAAATACTATAAAATAAACAAAATGTAAAGATTCCAAACAGTACCAATAATGAGATGCTACTAGGCTACTCAAATTCTATGCTAAAATAGTCACGAATGACCACCGCGAAGTATTCGTGTCGATTACATTTCTCTCTTGTATATAAAGACTTTTTTCTTAATTTAATTTCTCAAATTTGCGACTTCAGGGGGAACGTGGGGTCCATAAGGTATTTTCTCTCGAATAAATGAAGTCACTTTGTCTTACCGTTTGGCCTGTGCGTTGTAAGTCGGTCAGTCAGGACAAAGAATTTTGACAATCATGACAATGCCAAGAAGTAAATAAGCAATTTATTTTTAATCAAGATTTATATATCAAGATACTTTTATAGTATTTTTAGTTACTAATTACTAGACAATACTTTTTTTCAATTTATTATGCAGATTGTCCGAGCAGCACAATTACCGAAGAGTTGAGGACTAGATTGTTGCATGAATAATGTGCTAAGTAGTCGAATTAGATACAGTTGCCTGCATCGCGTTGCATTTAATTAAGAGAAGGCAAAGTTTGCGCTGCCCTTTGGGCAGGGTGGAACTAAAGTCAACTGAATTGTCCGTCAACTAATGAAATCGACAACTGTAACAAGTTGCAAACTAGAGCAGCAAGTTGCAAGTTTATCGCATTTAGTTGACAATCATTATTTAACGCTCGGAATGCAAAGGCAATTTGTGTGGGGCTAGTTAACAACTGTGTTGGGAATGCCGTCAGCTGCTGTTGATGCCACTGCCACTGCCACTGCTAGTGCCACTCGTAATGCCTCACATTCCTCCTACTTCGTATACCCTTCAGTGCTTCGTTATGCCACGTAGCTGGCGCTTCCATAAATCTGTTGCATAAACTTGGTCGCTGTGGCAAAGCGGCAGCTGCCAGGCACATTAACGACATCGTTGGCCTCCATGAAAGATGCATGAGACAGGCGCGTGCAATAACAATGGAGGCAGCAGCGACAGCAGCAACAGCAGCTACTAACTAACCTGGTCCACCCCATGTCCATGTCCATGCCACATGCCACAATCAACGGGTCCTGGTTCATAGCTCGTTTCGTCGACGCAGCACGGCAAATACTTTATGCGATTATAATAAAGTAAACTCTATAAAGTTGTCATATTCAATTCCCCCGCCCCATCAAGCGGCATAAATTAGGCTTATGGTTGGCTTTATATGAGAGCTACACACACACACTCACACTCCTCGTTGATCGATCGATTGAATATGAAAATGTCAGCACAATTAAGCTCATTGAATCAATTTACACCCACAGCTGGCCAACAGCTGTGGTCAGCTGGTCATCACGTTCGTTTAGCATTAGAGAACGCACCACGCATTATGTTGATGTCCAGCAGACATTCCCGAAACAGGGTATGATTATTTTGTACACTCCATAAAATACATTTGATTACATTAATGTGATCATATCTGCCATTCTGTTAACTATGTACCACTTCAGTTGGTACACCTTCCCAGAAATGAAGGACAACGCTTCGAACAGCAATCATCGCCGATGAAACACTGAAATTAGTAATTTTGAAGTCAGAAAGAGTGCAGGAGGTGGAATGAGAGAGAGATCTAAGCCACGCCCATTTACCACTTCTCCATTGGCTTTACAAGCTGCGCGCTCGTTCGAGTTAACTTTCTCCGTTTCAGTGCTCCTCACTTGAGGCTTCTCATTATCGAGCATGACAATATCGTATTCCTCGTTGGGGGGTGAATTATCGTCCGTATAGACTACATTGTTGTCCAAGTTTGTGGGATTAGTTTCCTCGCTTAATCCTGCGCTTAATCCCACACACTTAAAGCTATAGGTCATGCATAAGCGAGAACAACACTCCCAGTGAGTTTGACACTAAAAATAGGTTTAATTTTATTTACGTGAAATTCCACTAATTCATAATTACGCACAAATCCGCCACCTGGCATGCAATCGCGATTCGATACGCCAGCCCTCACAGTATGTATCAAACAGATGGCCAGTATAACAGAAATCAAAAGCAAAGTGCCCCGTCCAGAATGCGACATTTTCACGGCAAGAAAGTAAAGTATTGACTGAAGCGTTCCAATTAAAGAGCTAGCTGCTTTATATACATATACAGTCTTCTGCCCTCAATAAACACAAACAACAACAACCGAAACGGGTGATTATCGGACATATAATTTATATTTTTGGAAAAGAACAACAAAGTCAATGATAGGAAAGGTAAGTACCGTTATCAGATAACAGTGTTTAGATATTTATCACTATGTGATTGCCACTTGAGCATATGTACTGTACTTTAAAAAAGTACAAAAGGGGATATTAAGGTTGTGAAATTGACATTTGTGTACAACAAGCAGAAGGAAGCAAGGTAGACCTCATGGTAGACCTTCTACTGACGGCTGCGATCGAGCTTTTCGACCTTTTTTTAGTTTATTCTTCTACTAATTGTAATTATTTTATGTAAATGAAATGTTCTTTACCTAACTTGAGGGATACACTTTCATTCTTGAAACATTATATAATATTTCTAGATTCTTATATTAAACAAGTCTGAGCTAGAACCTACGGGAAATTTTAGAAAGCAGCAACAACAAAATTTCTTAATAAATTTGTTTAATCGAAATTATTTTTAGATCTCCTACTTCAACTTGGTGAAATGGGAGCTCAAACTTCTTGTGGTTTATATGCACATATTTGGATAGTTTTTGATCGAGCGCTCTCGACTGTTGCCTTAGCAATAATGGTAGCTTGGAAAAATATACAAGGAGGGGGAGAATAGAGCTGGAGAAAGCAGACTCTTACACAGCTCGCATAACACACTCTAAGCCTTTAAGGCCTGCTAATTGAGTGCTTATCGATTAACGTGCACAGTCCTGCACATTAATTATATGGACACGCAACTATGGGAGTGGGGGGTGGGGGTGGTAGGTAGAAAATTCGAGAAGAAGTGGCGGCAACACCACTTTTCGCACGGGTGTCTTTAATTTGCGTATTTATATATAAAAGCGAGAGAATTTCGCCTGCAAAAGCGTAAAATATGAGGCGTATAATAAAAGCGCGGCACGAACTTGCACGTCCATTGCCAGGATGCTACGCAACAGGATAACAACATCAGCAGGAGCAGCAGCAGCAGCAGCAGCAGCATAATTAATGTCATTTCCAAGGGACACTCGTTTCCCGTTGCTCCACATGATTAATGCGATTATTATTAATTTTGGACACGTTAATTGCGCATGTTAAAAATTTGAAACAAGTCGAGAGTCAACGTTGCACATACGCACCGTGGTACAGTACACTCTGCCACAAAACATTCAATTACGTACAAGGCAAAGGCAAAGGCAAAGGCAATTCCAGTCAGTGGCATCATCAAAAACGCATCAGTGTCATTAGGGCGGGAGGGGGAGGCATTTGCTCAGTCATTTTATGGCCTGGTGCCCCAGCTGCCTGTCTTTTTGTTTACATTTACGTTTCATTTTTCGTGTGGAAAATGACAAGGACAAAAACGAGGAAATGTGAAAATGTGGTTGAGGGGCAGCAACAGCCGCAAAGCCTGAGCCATGCAACAACTGCGTTAAGCAATTTTCAGTTGGCATCGCTTCTGTATCTAGCGTCAAATGTGTGTGCCATTTTACCAGCCAGAGGTATATCGGGAGTGAGAAGGGTACAGGGAAATGGGAGAGTGGGGAAGCTCTGGCAATCTGCAGCAAGTGTCGCCAACGCATTTTGCAGTAGTTGCACAAAAACAGAAGGCGGCGCTAAATTTCATGGTATTATCGTAGTCATAATCATAAAACGCTTCAACAGCAGGACCTAATGCGAGTGTGTGCATGAGTGTGTGAGAGGGTGTGTGTGAGTGTGTGCGACGAAATATAAACTGTAGCAATTTGTGTGTATTAAGTTAACCGGACAGAACGTCAGATGTTCAAGCTACATTAAGTTATGTACTTATATTGAAAGGAGACTAAGAATAAGCTAATTGAAATAATTTCCATTAAACATTAAACACTAAAGACATTTTGTTACACAGAAATGGTAGAAGTATTTATTGCTAATTTAATTTAATTTACTCACATTAAACAATGAAGACATTTTGCAAAGAGAATTAGTATTGATTAGGTTAAGTAAGGTTAGGTATAGGTAATTCCCCTCAGATCTTTTTCCACACATAGACCTATAGGTCCCTAGTAATACTGGTGTAATGTATACTTTCACGTATGATCTCTGTCTGAAGACCCTTGGACTTGAAGTTTCCCAGATACCGCATTGAGTAAGATAACAGTTAGTTTTCCTACGTGCCTCACGCGAGATCTCACCAGTGCAGGGTAAGAACATAAGAAGAAGTACTGCTTAGTTATACATATATGTAAATATTCATAAATATGAATTTCCTGTAAAATTTATAATTCTTAAGCTTAAAGTTCAATTACTAATTCTTTAAAATATTTTATGACAATTTTTTTTTAAATATATTCTACTTCAAGCATTAACAGCAAAAATGCGCCAAACGTTGAGTAACTTTAGGCTAGTGCTTTAGTTGCCTTTTGATGTTTATATGTATGAGAATTTTGGTCAATATATATATATATATATATATATGTATGAGTTTACACAGATGCGTATGTATGCTGCTTGCCACAAAAACCAACGCTAAGTGGCTTGAGGGTGCTTCATTTTGCCAATAGCGCTCGTTAAATTTGCATGCGGATGCGTGGCTCAACATACATGCATATATTTATCTATGTGTTAGTGTACCTGTGTGTATGCGAGTATATGTGGTAGCTACAATGCTAAATGAGCGCAACAGTTACACGTTCGCAATGACAGTGTGCGGTTTGGTTTTCCGTGTTGTCGTCCTCAAAGAGGTTTCTTTTTATTTTTCGCGCTGACTTCCGCAAAGGGGAACTTCATTTCACATGCAACAAACGTGGCAAGCACAAAGTTACTGCGCCGCAGCCGCAAGGTATTTGTCAAGCCGAAATTGTAACATTTTCTATGCTCAAGACAAATGCCAATGCCACACACACACACAATCAACTTGCAGCTGCGCGGAAGGCAACACTGCGTATGCGTAACGAGTTTTATTTTTGAAGTAGTTGAGAGAGAACAAAATGAAAGTGTAATGTAATTATTCATCGCTAGCTGGCGTCTGCTATTTATTTAAGAATTCACTTTGATTAAAATGCAATGGTGAAGAGAATAAGATAAAGACTGAGGGAAAAATAAACTACTTGCTGCCCTCTTAAAGCGCAATGTGTAAGTCTTAAGTCCGATGCCAAGGGAATATACGATTTAATATAAAATGTGCAACAAGTTTTAATAAAAGCAATAAAAATTAAAAAGACTAAAAAAGAAACAATATTAATTTATACCTATAGTTGGCTGTTTTTGATCACTGTTCTTTGATTTTAAATGGTGAGAAATATGAACATGACCATAGCTCATATTGTCTCACTACAATTTTAACAACATTTTCTGCAATTTACCTGTATATTAATAAAAAATGGAAAAATTATAAAGATATCATTTCAATGAAATATATGCTACCAAACAATTAAAAATTATGATATTGAATTTCAGGTCCATAGGTATAATACATACTTATGAAGATCTACTCAATCTTACTGCTCATCTTAAAGATAAAAATATATGTACATGTTTACTATAATCATATTTATATTCAGTTAATTGCATTTTACTGCCTGCTTAAATATTTTGGTTACATCGTCGCTTAGCCAGTTTTTAGGGTATTAAGAGACACCAACAAGAAGCCGTTGCCTGACTCGCTTGTAATTAAAACTTAGCCGGCACACTTGCAAAAAGTTCATTATGCGCTTCCAGCCAAAGAGATGCCAGCCATGCCCGGACTCTGAGGATTGCCAGGATTGTCTGGCTTGTGGGAGGATGGCAGCCCGTCGTCTGGTTCAGGAATGCTGTCAAATTCGTAATCCGAGGCATAGTTGGAGGAGGTGCGGCAGCTACCTCTGCTCAAAAGAATGAACGCTGCTGTTGACAGTTTGTGGTGCTGGAATACCAACCTGCACCACACCCATCGACTCATCGCCGCACCAACCCACATACTATAGGTATTGTTTTGGCCAGCTGAGCATGCTATTGTTGGTGATACTTGTTCTGTGCCTGCTCCTGTCCAGCCTGGTCCTGTCTGTCAAAGGGAACGCGAATATTAGCGCATGATTGAAAACCGCAAGGACTTAGGCCACAAAAATTGCATGGCTTTTGTGCAGCTGATGGCAATTAGGCTTTGTGGCATTACAAAAAAAAAAACAAAATAAAAATCAAGCAGAGAAATCCCGTTAGTCAGCCCCCATGCAGCCTGTGCTGCGGGTCTCCACAGCGTGCGCTTATCCATCTTTGGCCATCAATTTGCATTTGACAAGAAGCCACGTCTCTCTTTGGTTTCGTTTGTTTATTTTTTTTTTGTGCCAATCTCTTCTGACGTATTTCATTCTGTGGCAGCAGGTGTTCACGTAACCAGGGAAACCTGTGTGCACCTGTGTGGCACAAACCCCTTTTTTGTTATCGCCATTTTGGCTCTTTTGTTTGCTTGATTAAATTATTTTTCATTATTTGGCAAATGAAAGCAGCAGCCCAGGACACTTCAAGGCAATAACAACGGCTGGCTTACACATTTAATAAGTTTATTATATACTATAGGGCCACAGAGGAAAGGGAATGGAAGGCGAAAAGGCAAAAGGCAATTGCAAAATAAAGCGCGCCATTATGAAAAATCTTATCTAAAGAATGACATGAAAGCGCGCAGGATTTCTCATTGAGCTGTGTCAACATGATGTACAAACGAAATTCCTTTAAATACCCTTTGCATACATACAACTGGGGGTATCTTTAGCTCGAACCTTACGAAGTATCTTTTAATCAAGCTAATGATAATTGAATATTCCTTGAATTAGAAGAAATTCTCTATTCTAATTACGAATTCTAGATAGATAGACAGATATGTAAAAGATACATTTGCCATTTACAGGGTATTTCAATAGTGTACCTTCTGAATTATGTCTCAAAATGTGACACAACATAATTGCTGATTTAAGTTAGCTTTTGTCTATTTGGGCATTCCTCTTCTATTTACTCGTACCTTTTATTCGGGCTTATGATGCTCATTTTTGTTTAAAACAAGAACAAAAGTTCATTAACTTGACATTTATAGTATAGTATATTCAACTGAACTGCAATACTTTAAGTCCATTAAAGGAACACATTTTTTTTTAACTTTTAAACTTTATACCTTCGCGTAGACTTAATTTTGCGGTCAACTTTTGTACAATCACTAAGCAAAACCACAAGGGTAAAGGAATCCCCTCTCACATCACTTGTTAGACAGGATTAGTGGCATTACCTATAGAGAACAGAGGCATAAATGCCTCCATAAAATAAATATTTCAGTGGCAAACCATATTTTGATCCGAAATTTGGCACCTTAGAATATTTTTATAAATCTATTCTACACAGCCGTTTATTGTTGTAATGATCAGAGAAATGATTAGATAAAAGTAATAAAAACATAATCACATTTATAAGTGTATATGCGTGAGGTGTTGCGATTGCGGGTATGTATGTATAAGCTGCTGCTACCGAGCACGGGACGAAACAAAGTACTACACCTCGTTTTTCATAAAAAATGGATCATATATACCATACATATACATAGCGGTCGAACGGTAGCCAGTCGAGTACTGGAAAAAGTTATTTATTATACTATTTTCTGCTACTATCACTTACTTATATCATTCATTACCTTACTGATTGTATAATTATATATTCACACTTCAATGTCGACACCAAATTTTATATTTAGCTATAAAAATGTAAGCAAAAAGAAAGTAAAGCCAATAGACAAAAGGATAAACACCTTTTGCAGTCACTGTTGACCCACTTCAAAAGTGTTTTGGGTGAGAGTTTTTCTTGTAAATGACAGTGCTTCATTTGTGATAGCACTCAATTAGCATAGAAATTGGCTTTCAGCTTGATTGAGGTGCAAAATATATAAAAAGAAGCGAATACAAATAAGCTGAAAAGGCAAATATTCCGAAGCCACTAAAATGTTTAGTGCTAAATCCCACAGCAGGTTGACAGGTGTCACATGTTGCAGGATTATGTCTGCCACAAGCTGCAGAAGTTGTTGCAACACTTTGTGGGTAAAAGAAAACAAAGGTTTTGGCCAGTAGGAAATTAAATGTTTGCAAATTGTTTTAAGTAATTCAATTTCCATTCGAGCAACAGGCTATTGATGTCAAAGCAACAGAATCTCAATATAATTTCTAACTATGTCCTCTATGTCTGAGTTGAGAATATATACAACTTGTGTTTGTGCAGGCATAACTCAATTTGTGTTGCTGTGAAATTTTAGCAGCAAGCTAAACTTATCGATTTGCAGGGGAAATTACATTTGAAAAGTTGAAAACTCAATTTGACGTTGCAATTTAAAGTCGCAGTTCTGCAGCTTCCTCAGCCTGTTGCAACAGTCAAGAAGTTTGAACTGTGAGCAAACTTTTGCCCAGAGTCCTGTGAATATTTTGTTTTCAATAATAAATAGCATTAAATGCCAAAGAGAGAGCACAGCATTTCAGTTTCAGGTGAAGTGGCATTTCAACATCAAGCACCAATCCGTGCCACAACATAATGAGCATGCCACGTACCACCACAAGGACAAACAGTAACTGCTGCACCGGATGCGAATGTCTCCAAGCAAATTGCATTTTCACTGTCGCGGCTTTTGGGGTTCCTGTCTGTCAGTTACCAGTTGCCAGTTGCGAGTTGCCAGTTGCCAGTTAATGGCCACAAAATTAGTTTAAACTTGGCGGAAGCAAAGGCAGAAAGAAGCCCAACACCAGCAACGACTAGCAACAGCAGCAATATCAAGTAAATGCCTTTGTTGCCTTTTACTTACAGATGCTGCACCTGGCCAGAGACAAGGCCAACTATCACAAAGGAGACGTCAGCCAGCAACCGGGCGATGCGGAGAGACAGCCCCATTACTGAGCAGAATAACTTGGGTATTAATATCATAAAGGACTAGCTAGTGCCACCACCCACCACCCACAGGAACTACAACACCATCATTTGAGTGCTTAGAGTGGGAGGCCGCCGAGGAAGTTCTGTCAAAATGCGTTCTTTGGGCAAGACCTCCGGCTTCAACATCAGCGAAGAGGAGCTTAATGGCGTTAGCGGATTGGATGCTGGCAATAGAACCGAAAATGTCTACTCCATTAAATCCAATTGGATTACAGAATGGTAAGTGCGCAAATCTAATTAAAAACCGCTGCAAACATTTCAATTATCCAGATGACATTAACGACAGGTGAATATGCTCATGAAAAGCACGACAATTATTATTATTATAGGTCAAGTACCTAGACAGTGAGAAGAAGCGGAACAAACACTATAGATAAAGAACCCGAACTCTATATAGATACCCAGCTAGATAAAGACTTTATTCATTATACTCTTTCTACATTTATCTACATTTGGTTGCCGTGATAAAAATACCAAATATACCCAAATGAATCGATAAAGTTATTCGAATCTTATCCTACTATTTCCCACCTTTTTTTTACACAACTTTTCGTCTTTTCCAATCTTAAGGCGCATACGCAAGGAGCGCGAGAACCTCTGTCGTGACTTTTACAACCGTTTCATTGAGCACGGGGAATGCAAACGCCTGTTGGAGGCGGCCAAGATCTATGGGGAAATAACGGATTTTAATTCCTGGTCACCCAGTGAACAGTTGCAATGGTATCGCAACTTTGGCGTGAATTTAACCAACTTTGGCCGTAACATATCGACGGAAACGACCACGTTACCCGTGGAGGACAGTGGACCGGCGTTGGTGTTGCCACCTTTTGAGACCTGGCAGACCATTGCGATTGCTTTGTGCTTGTTTGCGTGCATCATTCTGACGGTGGGTGGCAACATACTGGTGCTGTTGGCATTCATTGTGGATCGGAATATACGACAACCCAGCAACTACTTTATCGCCTCACTGGCAGCAACGGATATGTTGATAGGTAAGTCAAGTCGACCGACTGCAGTACACTCCTGGTTTATCTATATAACTTAATTTGTCTTTGCAGGAACCGTTTCCATGCCGTTTTATACGATCTATGTGCTCAAGGGTTACTGGGATCTGGGACCGTTGCTCTGCGATTTGTGGCTGTCCGTGGACTACACCGTTTGTCTGGTGTCCCAGTATACCGTGTTGCTGATCACCATCGATCGGTATTGTTCCGTGAAGATAGCAGCCAAGTATCGCAGTTGGCGTACCAGAAGCAGAGTCATCTATATGGTATCGATCACCTGGATCATTCCCACGCTGCTCTTCTTTATCTCTATCTTTGGCTGGGAGCATTTCACGGGCAAACGAGATCTATTGCCCGGCCAGTGCGCTGTGCAATTCCTCAAGGATCCGGTCTTCAATACGGCACTGATCATTGGCTACTACTGGACCACATTGATAGTGCTATTCGTGCTGTATGCCGGCATCTATAAGACAGCCTATGATATGCAGAAGCGTAGCGAGGCCAAACAGCGCAAGATGCAGTCCATGGTGGCGCTGAGTGCGGGCGCCATGTCTGGGATGGCCGGACATGCTGCTGGCATTGGTGTTATCGAGGAGAAGATACTGAAGACAAAGGTGCAGATGTCCGGTGGTCTCACTGAACTGGACAGCGCCACCTGTACGACGACCGTGAAGCGTCTGAGCGGTTCCGGCCAAGCCAATCCGCTGGCGCAGGCCACGGAGACAATTGTGGAAAAGATGACACCTGAACAGCGTCGTGCCTCTGAGGCCAAGATCGAGGAATCGAAGCGAGCCGCCGCTGAAGCCGAAAAGAGTGAACGTTCCAGCAGTCCGGCCTTTGATTCCGACGAGGAATCATCCGTCAATCAGACCCAGCAGCTACTCACCCAACAGAAGCTGGCCTACATGCGCAAGCGTTCGTCCATTGGCCTGGTATTCGGTGCACAGGCAGCGCTGCTAGCCACCCGCAGCAAAGGTAACTTGCAACAGAGCACGGTGAACTCCAAGTCGATTGAAGCCATGCACTCCATGGGCGCACGATCTCCGCTCCACCTAGCACACCAAACCAGCTTGCAGCGAGCACAGAGCAAGGAGGAGGTGGGCGTTGGGCAACAACATCATCATCAGCATCAGCAACCTCAACATTATCATTATCAGCATGTGCCCAATGAGCGGCCCAAGCGCACCTCCTGCTCGACGCTCTCGCAGATAGCCGAGCATGATCGTCTCATTGATTTCCATAACACCGTCACCACCTCCACCATTGCATTGGCCACCACGGCCACCACCAATGACCTAGCCACAGCCGATCCACTGTCGCCCGTGGATCTGGCTCCGATTGAGGTGCCATGCGATCAGGTGCAACAGTGCCTGGTGCAGGCCATATTGCCACCGCCCGATGCATTTCAATGTCCCACGCCCCTGTCCGACTATTCGGATCGTCCCTTTGGCAACAGCTCCGGCAACAGTGAACTGGCCATGACCTACGATCTGCTGACCAACTCTGAGCTCCGCTACATGGACGAAAGCTCCGCCATGCAGACCAATTCCGTGGCCACCAATGACAGTGTCAGCTCCATCCGACCCACGCCCGTTTCCAACATGCCACGCAGTGCAATTCCACCACCGCCACCCGCACGTAAACATCACCAAAGCTCCAGCTCCAGCTCCCCCACCACTAAGGCTGAGAGCAGCCACAAGCAGCAGACGAGTCCGCTAACAAGTCAATTTGAAACGAATAGCCAATCCCAGTCCCCGGAACAGGTAGCCATTGAAAAACGTCTTCTCGTCTCATACACAGGCATCGAGGACTTTGCCAAGGTGCGGCGCGAGAGCTGCATCGAGGCCATCTGCCTGCTGGATGTGCCCGGTGGCAAACAGCAGGCGGAGTGTCCGCATCGACGTGCCTCCAGTCCCATGGAGACGAGCAGCAAGGATGCGGTGCTCTACTCACCCATGCCACCGCCACAGACACAAAAACCGCAACAAGCGGCGACAGCAGCTGGAGCTGGCACAGCTGCAGCCTCGGCTCAGTTGGAACGCATCGATGAGCGCGAGACATCCGATAGTAATACCAACAAACAGGCCTCCACTTCAGGCACCACCAGCAGCTCGGCCGGCCATGCGGGCTGCACCAGCCGAAAAGATGTCAAAGACATGGATGAGGCAGACGGAGGTGGAGGAGGAGGCAGCGGCGGAGGCGTCTCGCGTCGCGACTCGAGTAAGCGACACTTTATGCACTCGATTGGCAAGCATTTCAAGAGCAAGAAGGCACTGCCGCTGGTCATGGGCATCGGAGGCAGCCGGCAAAAGTCCAAGTCAGAGAATCGTGCACGCAAAGCGTTTCGCACCATCTCGTTTATATTGGGTTGTTTTGTAGCCTGCTGGACGCCGTATCATGTGCTGGCGCTGGTCGAGGGCTTCTGCCGGAACCCGCCATGCACCAATGAGCATCTGTATATGTTCTCGTATTTTCTCTGTTATGCCAACAGTCCGATGAATCCCTTCTGCTATGCCCTGGCCAATCAGCAGTTCAAGAAGACATTTATGCGCATCCTCAAGGGTGATCTGCACATGACCTAAGCCCGAACAGCGTTGAACACCAGGAATAAACCATAGATCGGATCCGGTTTGATATTGCATTTGATTTTGATATCGGCACAGAGCATTCCCCGAGCCCCGGAAGCCTTGTGCCTGCAGTACTTTTACTCCATCTATACGGCCAAAATGCTCCATCAAATCGGATCCATGCTGGGTAGCCCTGGTATCTGGCACTACACTGATTGAATTATAAATTTGAAAGGTGTGCACGTAATTTAAGTAGCCAAAGGTGTGTGTTAGTTAGAATGGAACTATATTGTTTACGTGTAGTTGGTATTAGGTTTGCTACTAAGCTAAGTCGAGGCGAATGTTTTAGACAATAAATAAAATAATGTTTATATCATAAAATATTATACAACTACATATGCAACTTATCATATGACAATGCAGCCCTAATAAGTACATCTAGATCTAGTCTAAGTAATACATATAGAAGAAGCGTATAAATATATAATACTGATTATAATAACGATACATATAGCATAACATATCCAAAATTAAGAACATTGGTTCATCATTACACTAGAATAAATTGCAAGGGTATTCTGAACATAAATTTTGCCACAATTTCACGAACATTTTCTAGCATAGATTTAGAGAGAGTGTTAAAAAGTGTATACTTTTTCCCTATACATATCTTAATTGAAATATTTTTTAAAAATTGTGTTGAAATTGCAATTCCTAAGTCATTTTTGTACATGTTATAGATTCATGTGCAAACACTGCGAAATTGCATTTTCTCCTCAATTTCACTAAATTATTTGAGATATATCATTAATGGTAAACCATAATTAATTTTTGAAACCATTTATTAGATAAAACATAATATTATAAAAGCAATTTGTAATATTCAATGAAATTGCTGCGAAAATGTAACCCGGAATACCCTTGTACAAGTTTCAAAAGACCATTCTGACATTCACTTTCGCCTCAATATCACTAAAATATTTTTAAACAAGTTTTAGAAATTCTTTTAGCCAACTCTCTCTTTAGCCTACAGTTGGATACTTGATATTGACGGGAAATTGCAATTCAGAATGGTGATGTTAGGGATCACACTTTGTCTATCAGCTAATTGTAAACCAATAAAAGTAATTAAAATATATACAGATTGCTGTCATTAAATGTGTATGTATATTCTGTATACGAGCTACAATAACCAAGGAAAGGAACTACAATCTTAGCTATACGAGTAATAACTTTACAACAATACATAAACAATAACACGAATTAAAAGGTGTGAAAATACTAAATATTCGAAATTATAATAACCATGTATAAATGTCAATTGCCGTGCGCGCCACTTACATACATCAGTTATAATCCATGGTATATATGTGTATGCATATAAAGTATATACATATGTACGTATTTGTCAATATTTGTACGATAAGTGTATACCATATGCAAACATACATACTGTGTACATACATATGTATGTACGTATACGTATTACGTATTTCGCGTCTATGCCAAGCTGCCTAAATCAGTTCACTTTATTATGCCCACATCGTAATTAGTTAAATCAATTAATTTCTATACGAAACATGTTAATTATTCAGTTAATGCCCCTAAACTGTTATCTGTTGAACGTTATTTGTTTATAATTTATAGTCCAATTGGTTAAATCTAAGCATTTCGTTAATCCTAGCGCCTAAGTAAAGAGTGTTACAATAACTACAACATTAAATAAATTAAACATTTATGTCGAAAAGGAACGTATTTTTTATTAAACTAAATAATTGTTGAAAAATGTTTATATCAAGTTAACAATTCAACTTGCCATAGTTCCTTTGAGCGTACTCGACTATAGCAGCCACCGGTTCCACAAGGAATTTATTAAAGCTATTATTATTATTTCTTATTCAATACTATTTTTCATTGTTTTATATTATTTGAATTAAAATTTATTACAATATTTTTGACTTTACTTAAAATTTCAACTTAAACGCTAATTTCAACAGTTTGCCACAATGTTGCGCTTTGCTTATGCAGCCCTGGTTGAAGTTTAAATTTGGGCATTATACAACACTAACACTGAAGTTAAAATTTTGTAGTTTCATTGCGAAAACGTCATAAAATCCGAGCACTGAGCTTCGAAATCATGCGGGGCTACAGCGCTTAGTCCGTGATCAGACACCAAAGCGTAAAGTAGAATCTAGTCAAGTGAATTGCATAGGTAAATAAAATTAGACTTACGGAAGCTCAAAGTGCGCGTTTTATTTGAATTTGGACCTCACCTGTTGACCCCCCCACTGGCTTTGTCGCATTACTCGTAATAGAAACATAAGAAACATTGCGATGGATTTTTGGATTCGTTGTGGGGCATTTCTGTTGACCTACCTGGGCATAGTAATTACCATGATAATCGAGTTCATAAATCCCCGAAAGAAACCCACTTATCCTCCCATATCAGACCCGCTGCTGACCAAATCGGTAATAGAACTCGTAACGGAATTGCGACGAGGAGAGGTATGATTTGGTTTACAAATTCAGAAATTTCAACACTTACGGCTCTCATTTTCGACGTACAGTTGACATCGAATCAGCTTGTACTAGCGTACATAGCACGTGTGCGAGATGTTAATCCCACATTGAATGCGGTCATCGAGGAGCGCTTCGAGGCGGCACTGCGGGAGGCAGAGCACGCGGATGAACTTATCGCCCAGGCCAAAGGTGAATTTGACCGCCTGCAGCTGTTCACGCGGTATCCCCTGCTGGGTATACCCTTTACCGTAAAGGAATCCTGCGGACTGAAAGGTAAGCCAGCTCCCCACTTTCATACGGCATGTAACCGTAATCCGTTGAATTGTTCCAGGTCTCTCCTATGCGGTGGGCAGCCAGGTGCGCAAGGGCATGACAGCACCTGCGGATGGCGAGGTCGTGGAACTGGTACGTGCCGCTGGTGCCATACCACTGTTGGTCTCTGCCACACCAGAATTCTGCATGAGTATCGAGACGAACACAGTGCTCAATGGTCGCTGCGTGAACCCCTATGACCTAGCACGCAACTCATCTGGTTCTTCGGGCGGCGAGGGGGCATTGAATGGCAGTGGTGCAACCACCTTTGGCATTGCCTCAGACATCAGTGGCTCCATACGATTGCCAGCTTTGTTTTGTGGTGTGTTTGGACACAAGCCCACCGGTGGTCTAATCTCTGTCAAGGGTCACTATCCGTACTCTCTGGTAGATAAGGATTTTCCCAACTACCTGCAAATTGGTCCTATGACACGCTTTGCCCGCGACTTGCCACTGCTCCTGGAGATCATGGCCGGCGACAACAGGCACAAGTTGAACTTCAATGAGCAGGTGCCGCTCAAGGATATCAAAGCAAGTTCCATGACACACTATATGATATTCTGAATAGATCTAATTTCAATGGCATACTTGTAGATCTTCTATGCGCACGGATTTAGCGGTTTCAATTCCATAACGCATCCCTTTGTGGATAGCGAAATCAAAGAGTCCATCTCACGTGCCGTCGCCTGCTTCGCCAACGCTGGCTTAGAGACCAAGGAGGTAAGATATTGTATATAGTATATCGTATATTAACCCAGTGTCCGCCAGTTGAAATTAGATTTCCTGCGGGACACCATGGAAATGTGTTTGGTGGCTCTGCTGAATCTCGAGGGTATTCCCAGCATTGTGACCCAACGAGCAGATCGCTTGCCCCATATGCGCCTGCTGCTTGTGGAGATGTTCAATAGCCTCATCGGTCACTCGTTGTTCACCAAGGAGGCCATGTTCGTGGAGCTGATGCATCGGACCAAGGGATTTATGTCCGCCGCCAAAATAGCGAAATATCGCCAGGAGATACCCAAGGTCAAAGAGCAGCTAATGGTAAATTTATTAATTTAATATAATTTTATTTCAATTTCGTTTTAATAACTTTTCATTTCTTGACAGGAATTGCTGGGCGATCGTGGTGTTCTGTTTCTGCCCACCTTCCATACCACTGCTCTAGCGTTCCACACATCTCTGTTCAACGTCACGAGCATCGACCATGTGCTGCTCTTCAATGTGCTGGGTTTTCCGGCCACACATGTGCCCATGGGACTGAACAAGTATGGCATGCCCATCGGCTTCCAGGTGGTGGCCGCCCCCTATCAGGACAAACTCTGCCTGCAAATCGCTGCCGAATTGGAGGGCGCCTTTCATGGCTGGGTGCCGCCATTGCACCATCAGTTAAAATGACAAAATAATTTAATCAGGGACTACCTCTAGAAATTTATTGTAAATATCATTTTGTATGCCATACATTGTAGGTTACGGTGACGGTGCAATTCTTTTGGAATAAAATAAACTTGTCGAGCACCAAACTGAACTTTGAACCGATTGATCTGTGTATGTGTGTGTGTGCGTGTGTGTTTGACGATGACACCGCATGAACCTTGACAATCACCTTTTCGTTGATAACGTTATGCGCGTAAAAGCTTTGAGTGCATATAGTGCATAGAGTGCTAATTAAGTAAAACGTCATCGCACTCTCTTGATCACAAATTGTTTTAAGTTAGTTAGTTAAGCTAGTTACCCATTCGTGGAAATAATAGCTATTTACTATTCATATATGTACATATTTCAATCTCTGTTAATCCCGCTTGGCCTACGCTTCAAATCGATATGTGCTATAAAAACAATCGCTGGTGCTTTTCTGACTACATAGACTGTTATCATATCTGAAAGAGGTTTTCCATCATTTAAAATTTTCCAATAAATCTATCCATCAGATCTATGATAGAACTTCTGTCTATCCAAAGACGAAAAACTTTATTAAACTAAATCGCAATAAAAATGTTAATTAATAATACCATACACATTAAAATTGGGTTTGAAAACAAGCAATTAACTATGTTGATGTTCTAGCTATTTTTAGCCGTTTTCAATAGTGCATTTGGTTATTTTAGGATTCGATTTGGCAACACTGATCGCATTCTTCTTTTGCCTCACACATTTGCACACACACACACACACAGTAACACGCTGCACTCTCTGCTCAAGCTTCGATTGAGTCTGCTCTCTCTCAGGCCGTTGAAAGCTTTCGGCAGTCCACTTGGCCAATCAGTATTCTGTCGACTGTTCACCAGATGGGTTCGTCGTCGGCTTTTATCACTCTGTACGCGTTTTTCTAATTGTTCCTACGCAATGGATTTTTTAGTTCGCTTTCTTTTGGTAGGCGTTAAACTCATTGCCTTATTTTTCACATTTATATTTGGCAAACGCAAACCAAAGCAAAATCCCCTTCCGCCGATCACCAACAGCCTGCTGACACTCAACATCCAGCAGCTGCGCCAACGTCTGCAGTCCCGTCAGGTAAGCACAACTCGCAACTGTGCACCCTTTGCCCAGTACCGTTAATTCAAATACCGCAATTGTTTACAGTTAACCTCGGTTGAGCTGGTGGAGACGTACATTGATCGCATCCAAGCCGTTAATCCACATATAAATGCGGTGATTACGATGCGATTTGAGGCTGCAGTGCGTGAGGCATGGGCAGTGGATAAGCTGATTGCAGAAGACCCAGATGTGAATGCTTTGTTTAAGAAAAAACCACTGTTAGGACTGCCGGTGACCGTCAAGGAATCCTGCTCTCTAAACGGCATGTCCTTTTCCGTCGGCAGCCTGGCCAGAAATCACATGAAAGCGGATGCTGATGGCGCTGTGGTGGCCAACATACGTGCCGCTGGCGCCATACCTTTGCTGGTGTCTGCTACGCCGGAGTACTGTTACTCCATTGATACGGATACACTGCGCAATGGATGCTGCAGAAACCCCTACAATGGGGATTGTACATCCGGCGGTAGTTCCGGTGGCGAGGTGAATATTTGTTATTAAACCATTTCCATTAAACCAAATTATCCGTAATCTTATCCAGGGAGCACTGAATGGCGCTGGTGCATCACTCTTTGGCATTGGCTCCGATATTGCTGGCTCCATCAGAATTCCCAGCTTATTTTGTGGCATCTTTGGGCACAAGCCCACCGGAGGCGTGGTTACACCCGAGGGCCATTTTCCGAGCGATAACGTTGATGACGATTTTAAGGAATACCTTGTGCTGGGACCCATGACACGCTTTGCCACCGATCTTGCCCAGCTGCTGGAAGTGATGGCTGGCAGAAAGGCGCCAGCGTTGCGACTGCGAGAGCCCGTGGTGCTGCAGCAGCTGAAAGTGTATTACGCCTACGGATTCCCAGGAACCAATGGACGCATGCATCTGCCAGTGCATGATGATATCAAGCGCTGTATACACCGAGCGGTGATGCATCTGCAATCCTCCGGGGTGTCGGTGCAGCCGGCAAAGTTGCCTAAATTCACCAATTCATTGGAGATTGGCCTCAGTGGCATTGCCCGCCTAAAGCACATGCAGTACATACTGCCCAGGGCAACAGTGAATGGCACAATACTAGAGCTCTTGCGTAGCTTCCTCGGTCGATCTCAGTACACCACCACTGCCCTGATCTTTGATCTTATGCGACGGGCCAATGGTTTTATGCCTGCCGAGAAGCTGGCTCTCTATCATCGCCAAGGTCAAACACTGGCTAGAGATATCACAGTAAGTGGGAATAGTCGTTGTTGTGCTCTATGGATTATCTAATCGACTTGCTCACAATTTTAGTACCTGCTCGGCGATACTGGCGTTTTGGTGTTCCCCACCTTCCACACACCCGCACCGAAGCACACCTGGTCACTAGCTCATCTATGGGGTGTCGACTACACCCTCCTCTTCAATGTGCTGGGCTTCCCCGTTACCCATATACCCATGGGAATAGGCTCACAAGGTATGCCAATTGGTTTCTCAGTCATTTCGGCACCGAATCAGGATCGCCTCTGTATTAGTTTGGCTGTGGAATTAGAGCGCGCCTTTGGGGGCTGGGTGCCTCCCACACCGCATGAGTTTTAAAAAGTAGTTTTAATATTTTGTATGTCCAGAAATCAAAATAAACTTTGCCTTTCATTTTATTTAAAATTTCCGTGCAGCGCCCTCTGTTGCAATTATTTGAAACTTAATGCGGGCTAACTTACCTCTATATTACGCTAAAAAATGAATAAATACAGGGCTGCTTCAGAAAATCAAATTGCCCACATGTTTGCCATGATATTGGTGTGATTATGTTATGTATTTTATTTATTTTCTTATTACTAGAAAAAAAGAATAAGTTGTTGATTTGTTGATGAAATTGGCTTTCTCTGTTTAAAAGGCAACCGTGTTGTTGCTAAAAGTGGTGTTTTTTGTTCTTTGTGCATTGTATTTAAAGTGGCGCCAAAAATTGGGAGAGAGGAAAAACGGTTGCACCTTCGCTCTTTTGCTCGAGTTCGATGAAAAACACAGGCTAGCTCACCACTCAAACTTGTTCGCGAGCGGGCCTTAATAAGGAAATTGTTGTTGCAAACGAGTTTCGTGTGACAGTAAATCGTGTGTGCTGTTCGTGCTTCGCTTCTTATAGTCGTTTCTCTCGTTCGCTTCTTAATTCGGTATTCGCTTCGTTTGTTGTCATTACGCGAGAAACGTTCACTGTGAGCAGACGTATTACTTGTGCGTCTCGAGTAGAAGATTGACAACATAGTTTAACACTAATATTACCGTGCAAGAAACATAAATAAATTACAGACTGGCATGGGAAATCAGTGGACAGCAGATTAAGGAGAAGAGTGTTTGATCAAATATAAAGCACAACTATTCTAACGTGTTCCTGTAGCGCAGTGTATCTGTCTAATACATAACCAAGCTCATACTCCAGGTTGCCTTTAGCGCGCAATCGTCACTTAAACAGAAATAGCAACGAGAATACAATAATTAAATAAATGTGCGCGTGTTAATATTACACACGGGCAACAAGTCGAAATATAACAGTAAACAGTAACAACAACGGGAAGTGCTCGCGGCCACTCAACAAGTGTTACAATAAACACTGGGATTATCTAATAAACCAATAATAAATACATACACACGCTACATACATACATACATATTTATTTAAGCCCGCATCGCACCTCATCAAATAATAAAAAAGAGATTATATACCAAAAAAAGGCAGCATAAATATATATTAAATTTATTAAACAATTCTCGTGTCAAGTGCCTGTGTGTGTGTGTGTGTGCGAGAGTGTGTGTCTGAGCTGCGCGTGCATGTCACTGTATGTGTGTGTGTGAATCGAGCTACAACAACTACAACAGCAGCAGCAACAATACGGCAACGTCAACAACACGCAATTGCTGTGAGCGCGACGCAGACAGCAACAGCGTGAGTCATAAAAGTGAAATGAAAATGCGGATAAAGAGAGAAGCGCCGTGTCTACTGTTATTTATGCCAATCCAAAATAACAACAACAACAACAACAATCGCATCGGTGGTAAGCAACAAATAAGAAATAAGAAAAATAAGATTAGCAAAAATTACTCATAGGTATTTTATTTTATTTTATTTGATTGTATTTCTTTTGATTGTTGAGATTAATACGAAGCATTTTCGCCGCTTGGAATGCCTGCTGTTTACTTTATAAACTTAGCGCGCTCAAGCGCATCCGCTTCTGGGTGCGGAGAGAGGCAGAGGAGAGGTAGCACACGTAAGCAGCAGCAGCAGCAGCAGAAATATCGTAAGCGTCGTCGTCGTCGTCGACGATTGTCTCTGGTTGTCTGCCGTGTGTGCGCTTGCCGCCCCTCGCTTGTGCCCTGCCCACCATTTTGAAAACAGACACACACAAGCAATAACCAGCCGAGGCAGAGGCGGAGAGTGGCAGCTCGGTTTCTACTTACTTCATACGTGACTCACATTCGCGTGTCTTTCAGAAATAAAAGCAAACGAAAAAACGGAAAAAAGAAGCTTTTTTCGTTGGCTCTGGCTCTGCGTTGGCTGGTTGAAAATATACACACACACACACACACACAAAATGTAAAGCAAAGCAGGTTTGTGCAGCGGACTGGCAACGCTGGCAACGAAACCCGCTTTGAAACGACCTTTCGAGTACGAATTCGTCGGCACAACAACAACAACAACAACAATAATAAAAGCAACAGCCTCAGCAACAACTTGAAAACTTGGCGAAGTTAGAGTACAAGCAACACACACATGCGACTGTGTGTGTGTGTGTTGTGTGCAGTGCATTGGCATGCGATTTGACTTGTTTCTGTTGTTGGCCATAGTCAAAGCACGGTACTAGCAACAATAATAACAACAACAGCAACAACCAGTACACTACATTTCCTGCCCGAGCGGAGCGAGTGAAAACTTTTTGTTGGTTTTTGGCTTTTGAGGCTTTGAGGTCGTTTCGCTTCGACATACGCTGATAAGAGAACTTCTACTCTATACAAATTGTTGCTGCTTGTTTTGCTTTTTCGTTTTGCCTGCACAGCATAAAAAGGCAATAGTAGAAACTGTTTATGCGCTACAGTTACACTGCAGCTGATAACGTACATCCACACACACTGTTTCATAAATGATAAGCCAACTTCAAGCGCAGCAACAGCGTCCGTGTGTGTGTGTGTGTGTGCCCTTTATTGCCGCAGCAAAGCTTTGCATTGGGCTTCGCTTCGTTTTGGTTTCGATTTCGCCTCGTTTTGGCTTTGGCTGTGGCTTTGCCTTTTTGCCTTGTGCGCGCTAATCAAGCTGCGTGCCGAAATAAATGTCTTACGTCAGTGTTGACAAACACAAACACAGCAGCAGCAGCAGCAGCAACAGCAACAACAGCGGCGAATATATGCGGTTATTTTTTTGGTTTTGTTTTTGTTTTATGTGAGTCGGCGCGACAAGTTTTTAGATTTTGTTTCAAATTTGAAAGCTGACATCATTTGGGGCGAAAAGAGAATCATACAAATCATTCTGATGCATTTACTTTACAGCTAATCACAAGGACTATCCCAACAACAAGAGATCCAGGGAGAATCTGGCATGTGACGAGTCGCAGCTGACGGCGACGACGTCAACGGCGGCAATGAATGGCGGCAGCGGCAATGCCAGCGGTGGCCGAACGCCGCCGCTCATGCGCAGCTGCTCCAGTCCAGCGGTATACGGTAAGTGGATATCAAAATAGTCAGTTGTAAATAGATATCTATGTACATGTGTGTGTGTGCAGGTGTGTGTGATACAACTGATTAGCACTTTGCATGTGAACCAGTTCTAGTTTCCACTTCCACTTGCGCATAGAAAATGCACCAAAAATGACTGCTAAAAGCACAAATTCCAATCAGAAGAAACTATGCTACCTTTTTGAGTATATGCTGGATATTTGGATATTAATAAATTTAATAATAATTAGTACCAATTTAACTTTAATTAAAAATAAATATTGTTAGTAGAACCAATTTCCATTTAAAAAAAACACCTTTGCACCAACTTGTAATATCCACACCACTTTAAGCTCAACTGTGCTCGCTGTGGCAACCCTGCTGCTAGTGTGTGTGTATGTCTGACTTACATATCTGCATACAAGCAAACACATGTATACACACTAGTGTGTGCGTGTGTGTGAGAGTTTGTATTGCATTTCACCTTCCTCATCTATCAGCTGTCAAATCTGCATATTTGCGTGTTCGCTGTTTGTGCTTTTCACTGCATTTCATTTCCTACTCAGGCCCAGTTTAGACTACCCTCAGATCACATCACACATCTACTACTAGTATCTAACTTTCGCTGTGGCCAGAGCGCGCGCCATTGAGCTTTGCTTGAACATATTAAACAATGTTGTTTTTGTTTCAGCACGTGCTGTGAGATAAACATGATATACACACATCCATACATACATTTAGTATGCTTATTTTGGTTTGTTTTGCACGTTATGAAATCAACATATGCACACAAGCAACAGAACATGCACAACAACAACAACAACAACAATAATAATAAGAATAACTGACAACAACAAAAGTTCCGAGTGCAGCAGAGAAATTCAATGTCGAGCTTTCGTGTGCGCTCTCATTGAGCTTTCGTCGGCTGAGCTGCGCTGTACGCAGAGGAGAGAAATTCGTAGCTAACTAAAATGTCAATGTTATTTCATGCATTATCGGTTTTGTGTTGAAAATATAATAAACATTTATAAAGTAAACCGAATGCAAACAGCGTTTTTTGCGAGTATCTAAGTGCAGCTTGTGGGAACTTGCAGTGGTTCCACCAGTAAATAATACCCGAAATAGATATTGTGTACGAAAAATGAAATGCTTTATTTTTAATAACTTTCTTATATGCGTCTCTTCATGGCGACAGCTTGATCACTATATTAAGTTCAGTGTGACCAACATATTACTTTGATAATAATGCTTACATACTAAAAATACTAGAGCGTACATTTCAACACAGCTCCATTTTATTAGTTTTGCCAAACGATCTGTCAATGCTTAACTTCGTTCTATAGGCCAATTTAACTTCTCTCCTTAGAAGGGTTGTATAAATAAGTGAGAGAAAAGTTTATTTTTTGTTTGGCGACCTTTTTTTATACTATGTAGTTGCAAGAGATTTATCTCCTCTGCGTACTGAACTTAAGCCCTTTGGGCTAAAGCTTTCGTAGAGGATTGCCAGAGTTGGAGCGTTGTTGCGTGCTCTGTCGTTGTCTTTGTTGTTGTTGTTGTTGTTGTCACTTGGCAGGCATGTGATCGCACTGTGATGCAAATAGCTTTCAATGTCGCGCAGTTTTTGTACTATGACAACAGATCTCCCCCTGCCCCCTTTGTTTCCTTTCCTTTCCTGGCTTTTGCCTTCTATCGTTTTGACAGCTATTTGCGCTTACGCACAAGTCACTCATATGAGATATTTTTGTTGTTGTGGCAATGCATTTTGTATTCCTGTTTACGTTGCTTTGAGTCATTCGACAAATATTTGAGCATATTGTTGCCACGCTGTGATTTAATTGCATTTACTTAATACTCAATGTACTGTGTGCTATGTACTAGGCATGCCCATTATCAGTCGGTAAATAACCCTCACACTTTGCCCTCTCCGAGTGCGACACTCGCTCGATGTAGTAGGTGTGCGGGGTCTTACCCCAAAAAGTGTATGACTAATGCAATTGATTTCCGTGCCGCAGTGTGACCCACATAAATATGTATGTACATACATATATACGGGCATACAGTACATAGTGCATGCTGTTTATATATAGGCCCAAAGCATGGGCCCAGTTGCCAGTTGCCTTGGCTATCAATTAACACGCGAGCGACAGAAATAATCGATGAATTGGAAAGAGAGGCGAGCAGGCAGCATAATGCAAAGCCAACTAAGCGTACAGCTATACTAGATATAGATACAGATACAGCTATAGCTAAAGATACAGATACAGCCACAGATTGTGCGCCTCATTGAAAGTGCTACGAACTCAGTGAAACAACAAAAAATAGAAAAATAAAAGCGACGCAAAATGTTGTGAGATGCCTAAACCACCACAGAGACCAGAGACGGGGCAGCAACGCCCACCCCCTGCCCGACAGTTCAATACAAAACCCAACCACCCACCTAGCCACCCTGCTTAACCCGCAGACGCCTACACACACACACACACACACACACACACACATACATACACACTGAGAGCGATTGCCCATAAAAACTAAACTGTGCGATTGCTATGACTCATGCAACAACAACATCAGGCGGAATAAAGGCGCAGTAACAGCAACAACAACAACAAGAGCAACAGCAACAAAATAAACAACAATTTGTTGTAGAAAATTTAGACGCTGTTGTAAACATACACAATAGATACACACAGATACAGATACACAGCTGATAATGATGTTGCTAATGATGTTGATGATCAGCAATGGCTCTTTTGTTGCATGACATCGCAATTGGCAGACAAAACGAAATACTACAGTTGCAGCAGTTGCACACAGTAGAGAGTGGGGGATCTATTGCCTGCCCAGTTGGCATTAGTCAGACAGAAGGCAAAACAAAGCGAATGGAGCAGCAGTCACACTGTAGGCCCAGACTTTGATATAGATATTTGTTTAACTAATGTTTGAAAACAATAATCATAAATAATATAAAATCAAATTGAAAGTAAAAAGAAAAGTATTAAATCTAAATAGAGTAGTGAATATCTTTTAATAGTAGTATAGGACAGTTAATATCATACTATATGTTACTCTTATTATATCAACTTTAGTTCTTCTTCTTCTTTATCTAATATTCTCCTGTTGTCCACTCTTTGCAGACATCGAAACACATCCTGCTTCGCCAGTATTCCCACACCTGCTGCTGGGCAATGGACGCGATGCCAACGATCCCAGCAGCGTGGGCGCAAATTGCGTCCTCAATGTTACCTGCCAAAGCCCCAGCGAGAATCATTTGCAGGGCTTTAAGTACATGCAAATACCTGCCAGCGATACGCCACATCAAAACATCAAACAGTACTTTCAACAGGCATTCGATTTCATTGGTAAGTGCCATCGATAACTATCGATTAACCGTACTAGTATAACAAGCGCTGACTCATAGTCATCTTGCTAAAACGTGACCGCAGACCTGGCACAAAAGATTTATTGCTAGGAGGGGAGGGACGCCAAGGGGTAGCGGGTTGGGGTTTCCTCTTTGCGTAACGCTCTAAGTCGCAGCCAGCTTGGAAAATTCGTTATTGACCGTTATTATTATGGCTGCTGCTGCTGCTGGTGCTTTGTGCTGGCGCAGCGGTTTTATATTTTCTTTCCACTCTCTGTGTGTTATTTTTTGTGTGTGTTTCAAGGCACATTCAAAGCAACTCGTATATTTAGTAAATTTTAAGTGTAATACGTAGGTAGATACACACACACACACACACACACACACACTGAAGTAATTATATATGTACAGGCACAGATATAGTATCTAGAACTGTGGAATATTCTGCTGACGTCAATCGCATTTTTCCATTTTCTCTTGGCAAAAGTTGTTCAGCGTTTTTCAACATATTTCATTTAAATTTATATTATTTTAATTTTTTTTGTTATTTGTTTTACATATAGTATTTTCTCTTTTTTTTTGCGTATTTGTTTTTACTGTATTTACTGACTTGTCGCGGCACGTGTGTGCTTGAGCTTAGCATTTCTTGATGTTGTTATTAATAATAATATTGTTGCTGCTTTTGTTTGGTCTTTGCGGAGAATACGTTGTGTCAATATTTCCATTATAAAACATTATAGACTTTAAATTATATGGGAAAAATACTGGAAAATAAACTAATATCTTTATTAATATTTAATATATTCAACAAGTTCAACTTAATTAAATTCGTACTAAAATTAATGGATATTAAAAATCTAAATAAATTTATAATTTGATCTAGCTATAATTCATTCATAACTATTTCTTTCAACGGCAATCGTAAATTATAATTTCACAAATAATTCCTTGAATTTCATAATTCTGAACATTATTTATCAATAAAGCAATTACCATTATTCCAAGAAAAATATGGAAAATTACTAAAATATGTATGTTTGTTCCGATTACTCATGGCATTGAAATTATTGGAATTTCTGCGATAAGTAAAGGAAAAACCCTTTGCATCTCTATTTCGTATGAAACCATTTCTAAGCCCTAAAATGTGAACTCATAATTTGCCAAATACGTGATACTTATGCATATTTAGTCACTTTTCTCGGAATCGAGAAGCATCTTAATATGGAAAGTTGAGCAATAATTAGGACGTACTAATAATTCAGCCATTATCTAGAGAAATCACTTTACAGTTTTGAACATGTAGGTAGTAGGTAGGTAGGAAGGGATCGTGCCCCTCACATAGACCTAAAGGTCCATAAACCGGTTTAATAGTATTATTACCCTCTGCATTGATTTGATCATATAAAGTTTCCTTTAATTACGATTTGTTTAAAAAGTTGAGTGTAATCAAATGTTCGATATGCCCGGCTTTCAGGGTATATACACAGTTGTATCGCTCGAACTCAGTGCTCGTCTTTGGCCAAGCTCATCCTCTGAGCTCCCACGCTTTCCCCCACATTCGTTGCGACGTCATTGTTGTAGCTGTTGCGTGTTGGCGTTGGCAGACAGCATGGCGGCAGCAACGACGATGACGACGACGACATCGACACAACGCCATCGTCATTGTTGTCGGTTTCGTGCTTCGACTTCGGGCTGCTCCTCCTTCGCCTACTTCAGTGGCCCCACCCCTCCATGACTCTGTCGGCTCCTGTGTTTTGATTTCGTTTGCTTTGCATAATAAGCTACGTTACAGTTTTAATGCTGTTTTCATTTTGTTCGTATCTCCAGGGGAATGGAAAATATTATGCAAATTAGCAGCGCGGCAGCCGCAAACGTCCTTACTGATAAGGGTTGTCGGTGCGCTGCAGCTACTGTGCGAGTGTATCTACTTTTTTGGCCACCACTGTAGCATGACTCATCGCCGGCAGCGCACACACAATGCAATGTGGAACACACACACACACTCACACACACATACAACTACTCACTCCTTGTAGTATTCAGTATTCAGCCATCCGCATCGATTTTCTTCGTCTTGTTGTTGCTATTTATTGCGCCGCTGTCGACGCTGCTGCCAACGGCACTTCACCCCCGCCAGCAGCAGCTGCCGCCGCTGCCGAGCTCTTTGGCATATGTTCTATTTATAAGCGCACGTTATTCAGGACGACGATGACGACGACGACCCGACGGCCGTCAATTGTTTTTGTTTTGCATTCAGCCATCGTTTAGTTCCTGTTTATGAGTCATACCCAGCGTCGCTGTCGCTGTCACTGTCGACGTCGACGTCAGCGTCGCTGCTACCTAGCTTTTGTTTAACGTTATCCTTGTGCGTGGCCTCGACAATGACGACGCTGACGTCACGGCCGGTCGCCTCTGCTGTCAGGTGCGTGTGCTGGCGCAGCAACAGCTGTTGGCCAAGGCAACCGAATGGACAGACGGACGGACAGACATGCTGAGAGCAGCTGAAGTTGGCCATTTTTGGCTCGATCTGGCAAAAGAATTATGATGATGCAGGAAGAGACAGTCACACACACACACACAGACAAACAGACTGACACACTCACACCACCCAACTCTCCCACTCATAAGCATACACTCTCTCCTGTTGTATTTCTGTACTCTCTCACACCATGCACTGCGCTCTCACGTTCTCCCCCCACTCACCACTCACTCTGCCAAAACACATTTAGTACTCAGGCACGAAATACAAGAAGAAGCAGAAAGAAAAAAAAAACAAACACAAATACAAATATTGTGAACGACTGCGATGGATGAGTCATCGTCATGATTTTGCCTTCGCCCGTCCGCTGCCCACTGCTTGCTTATGCACTGCTTTGCCTTTGCCTTTTGCGCAGTCGTTTTTCGTTTGGTTCCGTCGTCACCTTATGCTTATTATTATTACTTTTATGATTGTCTGTATTTCTGTATTTTATTCTTCTTCTTACACTACTTATGATTTCTCATTGTAGCTGCGTTTCATTCATCATCATAACAGCATATTGTGTTTGCCCCTGTGTGCGTGTGTGTGTGAGTGTGCAAGGGGCAAGCACCGCTATACATAAGTGCTGCTTGAAAGCTTCAAACAGAGGAAGGCTAGCTCATTAGTGCAAGCAGTGTTAGGGATGGGTATGGGCTAGAAAGTATCGGTGTTATAACGGGAATATTAACAAAAGTAAAATCAAAAGATATAAACTAATGTAAATGTAGAAGTAATATGTATCAAAATATTCAGAATTATCGCATTAAATATCATAACGTATATTAGTAAACTATCGTCACTTGCCTTGCTTCAGTTACCCATCTCTAGTAGTAAGTGCGTGCGGGAGTCAAAGAGGGGCGGGGGTAAATGAGTATTGCTCATGTCTCATTATGCTTTTATTTGAGTTTTTTTTTTGCCATTTAACAATAGGTAAATGTGCTTTGAGCCTTTGGCTTGCCACTTGGCCTAGAAAGCAATCAAAGCCAGTTCAAGTTGGCTGTGACAATCGATAAGCGATAAGCGCAAGTCAGCTCGATCAATTTCGAATATAACGCCACACAGTCTGATTAAAACTGTACCTGCAGCATGTATATGTATGTAAACTATATGTATGTACTATATGTATATGATATTTGTGCAGTTGAGTTATCAAGCAACTACTATCTGGCCGCCAACAGAGGCCTCTTTTGAGTTGACGCAGCGCCAAAGTAAACTGGAAAATGTTACCCTATGCTATCTCCAAGTGATAACACACACACGCACACGCACACACACTGTATGTACTAGTTTATCAGACAACTGTGACGATCGGTGATTAGATAAAAGTCAGCGCATATACATATGAGCCAAGTTTACTTGCACTCAGAGCAATATGCCACGCATAATCCTTGTGCCGGCTGCCATCCCGGGGCTCGTTCGGCCTGGTGACTAACCCCAGGCAACAACAAGAGCAACAGCGTCGCGTCTCGGCCTCGAGGCGACATTTTTGTTGGCCCCGTGCACATAATTTCAATATTCGTCAGCGAGCTATTTATAAAATATAAAAAAAAAACACGGCCAAAAAGCAGAAGAAGCAGCAGCAGCAAATCTCAGTGTGCAGGAATTTATTTTGAAAATGCGAGAAAATACTACATCATACAAGGCACACACATACATACATATGTATGTACATTCACACACATACATTGTATTTATTATTATTATTATACGCTGCATATTATTACAAGGAATCCACACACATACTCATACAGAGAGACAGACGCCTCCGCCCCAGAGTTACTCAAATTTTTGTTGCTTATGAACACTTTTCGCGTTTTATGAATCACAGCACACGAGTTGCCCCATTCCCTCACGATCCCCTCCCTGCCCACCACAATGTTGTTGAGCTGTTTGCCGGGTTGAAGGCAACATCAAAGTGCAGGCTCGAAGCTTGAAGATCAGCTCTTTGTTATTTGTTTCCGTATGACTCGCTTGGCCAAGTTGAAGGTCAACTGACTGACTGACTGACTGACTGATTGAATGATTGTCGCCTCATGATTGAGTGAGTGAGTGTGCCCTGTGTGTGATTCATGAATCCTGAGCAGCACCTGCCTGCGCTTAGCCGATGGATCAAAGCCGAGTGAGTGAGTAAGCCACGCTCAAAAATCCAAAAAGTAATTAAATATTTTAAAACAAACAAGACTACTTGTTGCCTGGCTGACGACGACTACAAACAAACAAACAAACAAACTTACTCACACAGAGATCTATATATAACGAACGTATAGGCAATGGGATATGCGATATCGTGTTGCTGGTGCTGGTGCTGGTGCCGGCCATGAGTCACAGGCGCTGTTGCAAGCAAGGTACTGACCCTTGGGCCCTTTTTGGCTTAATCATCATCGGCGCAAAAGTGAGAATGATTTCGGAATGAGAACGGCGAGAACAACGAGACGATTATTCAGATATATTGCAGACATTGGGATATCAAACTGTTGCGCGTCTGCTGCGTCTGTGTTTGGCCCAGTTCTGCGACAATGACGCACGCACCCCAAAGGCCAAATAACGCACAAAAGACAACTCGCCGGCTGCTCTGGCTGCACTTAATCATCATTGAGAGACGACGCACGGACAGACACCGTATGTCGGTACGTCTAGTCAGTGGTACACGTCGTACTACCCAAAACTTGGCATTACGCATCGCATCACACTCAACTCACCCGCCCCTAAATGGAAGTCACGACGATGTCGTGGCAGTCGGGGGAAAGACAGAGGAGGAATCGGAATTGGAACTGGGACTGGGACTGGGCTTTAATAGACGACACGACACGGCACGCCACGACGTATCGCGGACTCATCGCCGGACTATGCGGCCAATGTTTAGTCATAAGTGTCGCACCGTAATTGATGATTACTAATCCCCACACGGTGGCACTATGCATTAACATATGTATATACTTGCGATAAGTATGTATGTATGTCAGTCAGTAAGGCAGTCAGTCAGTTCGTTAGTTTTATGCATATCGCGCTTCACAAACAGCAATTACCACCTGAACGCGCTTCTAGATAAAATGTAATAAAAACACCCGTATAACCCATACCAGGAGTCGTCTCTGTTTCTACTACTACTGCTACTACTGCTGCTGCTGCGACTTCTGTTTCTGCTTCTCTAATCAGCGCTAGTCAGAGTTCCGTTTCACACAATGACAGCAACATAATTTCCTATGAAGATACATGAATGATGCAATGCAGCCATGAGTATATGCGGAAAATGAGGAAATTCAGCATTTTGATTAGGTTGTGAAATTCCATACAAAATGTTGCAAATGCCCGGCATATAATAACGTAAGACTATTAGAATTTGAAAGGGTTTCGATAGGAAATTAGTACACCTAAGTCTGTTTTTACGCGGTTTGGATTTAACACGGCTTTAAAATAATTTATTAAACATATTTTTACACGATTCTATTTGTCAGATTTAGTTTTTGCGAATTGAGTTCATATAACAGATTTAGGGGAATATCCTTTTTGTGCATACAAGCAATTTTCCTGGTTGAGAAATTGTAAATAGCACAAATTTAGGGGAATTACTTGTATACGATCAATGTCTACCGTATAAAAACAGAATTAGGTGTATATAAAAGGTTCTCCTATCCGAAAAACGAAAAAACTGTCTGCAAAGCTCAGATATAATTCGGCAAGTTTAATACTCGGCACGTATAGCCATTAATCTGTACTAATAGTTAATGGTAATCGTTTAATGAATACAGAGAATAATTATAATTATAATTATTCTAGATAATATATGCCTTAAGTAGGTAGGTCGTATGTACATAGCCCTTCCATAAAAATAATACTTAATATTTAGGTACAAAGCTACAGCCCTTCCAAGTAGTTCTAAATTTATTGCCTAAACAAAGAAGCGGGATAAGATAGTTTAGTTTATAGAAATAATATGTAGGTCAGGTAGAGCCAGATGGGATCGTGTCCCTCACTTAATGGTCCATAATGATACCGGTTAAAAATAATAATTACTCCAATAAAAATTTGTGAAATTAACATTCAAACTTTCCCAGAAAATAGAAAAAGTATCTTTACTCTTAATTACCCAATCGTAACCCTTAAACAGTTCTTAAACACCAATTAAAGCCTCTAGTACCCTGGGTACTTTTCCAAATCATAAATTCTATCTATGATTACAGCTGACTGTCGGCTGTCGTTAGTTTCCGTTTAAGAGCTTCTTTTATTACCATTCGCTATTTCAATCTCTATGACACACACAGTGCTTGACCATGTAATGAAATGAATCCATTTATATGAGAGTGCTACAATTGCACAAGCTGATCTAAGCTAAGCCATAGTCTCAAACATATATTTAATCCACTTATCATTTTTGTTATTAATTGCATTAATCCCGTAACCATTTAATGGACGATGAATCAAACATTTCTATTGAATCCCCCAGATCAAAATGATCTCACGCTCAGGTGTTTTGTCAAAGAAAGAACGATTGGAGTTTGAGTGTGAGTGTGAGTGGTTCTGCAGGTATTTCTTAACATTTCTCTTTGGCAAGAAGAATGAAAATCTCAGCTAGCCAGAGGCTAAATGGCGCTAATAGCCATGGCCCACTGGCGGGACGGACAGACGGATAGACATATGAGTCATTCGCAGGCGCGTTTATAGCGCGTTTTATGCGCATTTTTAACTGTCTGAACGACGGGGTCATTAACTAAGAGGATTTATGAGCGCCAATGAGCACGGTGACCAGTTGTCTGCTGACGACAAAAGACACATTCGCACACACACACACACACACTGTGAGAGGAGTGTTTATTTTTGGATAGCCTAGAATAAGTACACACACATCGCACACATCATCATCATCAGCAAGAATCCCAAAGTTCTGGCCATAAAGAGTCAAACTGTGGTACTATTTTCGAGGTGCTTAACACATTTTCTTGACTATACATACAAGTGTGTATGTATTATTTATAATTATTATTTGTTATTACGCGTGGTTAATGTGGATTTTCCGTTCTAGTAGTTGCTTATTCATGGCATAATTGCAATATCATTGTTCTCTGCCCAGTCACGCTTATCATCGATTATGAGCGACAAGCGATAACTAAATTGATTTGATTTCTTTTCAAACTTATGAAATTCACGTAGAACTAAGTACAGTTGCAATTTTAAATATATTAATTCAGAATTTTACTGTATTTTTAAGTTTCTCTCTTTAAATTAAAAAGTCTTTATAATTATATAATAGAAGTTATTTAATGTAGAACACACAATTTTAAAAAATCTTGAATATTTTTATTAGTCATTAGTGACTGAAAATAGTTTGCTCTACTTAAAATTTAAATGAAAGCTTAGTTAAATTTTTCGGTTAATATAAAATATTAAAGGAAAATCTAAAAAATACTTCCAAATATTCATTTTATTTTATGCTATATTTTAGAATTGAATACATGTTAGAATAGTTTTCTTTTATAATTAGTATTATAATATAATTTTATTTATAATTTTTTTTTTTCATAATTCTCTCTTGTCTATCTTAAAATAGTTTGACTGTACATAGAACCACAGCAACAAAACCAATTTCTTATCAGTGCCCGCTTTGCACTCATTCATTGATAAATAACATTTGAGTGTGTGTATGTGTGAGTGTGTGAGTGTGTGTGTGTGTGTTGTGTGGTATCTGTGGTTGTTACAAGCTGTGTTGTGTATTTGCGATAAATACTGCTGACTGGCGCAAACCACTCGAAATTTCCTTTGGGTTACACGCGTGGCTGTAGCCAAGGCGCTTATCAGTGATAAGGGAGCCACGGCAATAATTGGGGGCCGAGTGCAATGTAAATATCAATTGTTGTAAAATGAGGGATGGAAAGGAAAGGAAGGTGGGAGCCCATGTGGATGACTAATGTTGATTGACTGACCGACTGCAAGGGCTTAGAGCGCAGACTCTTATCAACTGTGTTGTGTATGGAAATCTAGACAAGTGCTGGTGTGTGTGTGCGTGTGTGAGAGTATCTATGAGTAATCATTGATTAGCAACTGTGGGTTACAACACAGTGTGTGCTCACCCCCTCTTGGGCTATGTTCAGATAGAATAGCTCCAGGCCACCAACACCCACCCCTGTTTCGGTGGTGGCAGCTGACAAAAAAAATACGTAAGAGTTGCTGCTTATCTTAGCCCACAAAAAAAAACAACGTAAATTATGAGTTAATGTGTGTGTGTGCGCCGTACGCTACAGTCAAATGTGTGTGTGTGTGTGTGTATAAAAAGATTCTCGAGCGGTTTGTCAATAAACTGGCAGAGCGCTATGGGCTGTGGTATGACTCATCCATTGCACAGCAAATTCAAACAGTACTCACACACACACACACACGCACTCAAGCATTCAAGCAAGCAGAGCGGCAATACCACTACGATTGCAACATTATCGACAGCAGAGTGAGCAAGCAGTGCCAATATCAGCAGCAGCAACAACAACCACATCAAAGCTTAAAAGCCCGCGGCGAAAAAGTCTATCTATTAATGCTTGTGTGTGTGTGCATGTGTGTGAGAGAGTGCGGACAGCACAGCATTGAGAGAGGCAGAGCAAGAGCGCAGCTCATCGCGTAGGATGGCAATGGCTTTGCTTTATCGATAGAATATATCGATATCGATTGAGTTACAGTTGGGAAGGGAATTTTATAAGAATGTAATTAAGAATTAATAATAGTATTCATAATCTTTTTAATGTTCATTAGTTGCTATGAGATGTAGGAATTTATATTTCACACAGCCTCGCATACCCCATATGCACTTTACGCAGGGTATTATCTCGAGCGTAGCTTTTGTTTTTGCGATTCTAATTGACATTTGTTTATGCACATCATTGACGAGTATACGTCAACTTTATCAGTCGATAAGCAAATGAGTGCATATGAATGTGAATACGAATCGAGCGAATGTTGAATACAAATGAATATCTATTTAATTTCTCTCTTCTCTTTTTTTCGCTCTTGCAGAGGATGCACGCAAAACTGGTTCCCGCGTCTTGTTGCACTGTCACGCAGGCATCTCACGCAGTGCCACCATCGCCATTGCCTACGTCATGCGGTACAAGTCGCTGTCGCTGTTCGAGGCCTATAAGCTGGTGAAAGTGGCCAGGCCCATCATCTCGCCCAATCTGAACTTTATGGGGCAGCTGCTGGAGCTGGAACAGAGTCTACGCAAGAGTGGTGAGCTGGCGCCAGCGCCAGTACCATCGCCAGTGCAGTCACCAGCAACCGCAGCAGCACCTACTGCCTGCAGCAGCAACAACAACAGCAACAGTTGCTTGTCGCCTAACACATTAACAGCAACATCTAGTCAACTTTTGGAACAACCCGAGCAGGAGTCAGCCGCAGTGGCATCCCGCAAATCCAAGTCAGATAGCGAGGCTATGGATGAGGATGTGTACGATTATGATGATGTGGATAGCGGTGCTGGCAGCTTTGCCGGCAGTAATTGCTCCTCGCGCCTCACCTCACCGCCCATAACACCGGACGAGACGCCCTGCACATCAGCGGCCGCCGCGGCCACAACGGTTGGCGAACTAGATTCGCCCTGCTCCAACAGCAGCAGTGGTGTCTACTCCATCTCGAGATATTGTATGAGGGAAACACCAGCCCACTTAGCAGCACCTGCACCCACAACACCAACCACTAGTGCAACGCCAGCGTTGCTATCGCCCACACGGCCGCTAGCGCTGTTCAAGCGTAATTCGCCGGCTAAGCTCAGGCTCAATCTGGACACTAGCTATGCGCCCATGTGCTCCAACATACCAAAATCCATATCCTGCATATCCATACACAATGCCACGCCAGCCACGCCCACATGCGAGGCGGCATCGCCAGCGCCCATGCTCCTTACGGATGCCGGCGACAACAACAACCTGGCAGTGGCCACGTCGAGTGATTGATGGCGGCGGCGTCGTCTTGGCCTGCGGCGCCATCGGCCCATAGCTGTGAATAAACTAAAAATGAAAAATTATATTAAATTAATCAAATATAAGTGAAGCGGAAAATTTGTATTTTTATAACACCAGGATTCGAAGGGATATCGAACGTGTAAATTTTGTACCTATGAAAAGTTATTCAATTTGGGGCAAGATAAGAAAAGCAAATTTCAATGAGCATTAACTGAATATGTAGTCTAATTTGTAATTTTAAAACTTTTGTAATATACTTAAGACCCCAACAAACAAAAACAAAACAAACCTAAAAAAGAACTATGATCCAAAAGTATCCACTTATATAATATCGCTATAATGCGATCTTGTGCTGCTATTATAAATTTTTTTCAAAAAACCTCGTAATATTTAATTTAGTATAATTTCGTCATAGAAAGCTTCGCATAGATCTTAAGCAAAGAAATCTTAACTATATATATTATCATATATTAAAAGAACACAAAGGTAAATAAACTACACTGCAAATTATTCAGCTAACTTGCCACAGTACCAAGAACCCAATTGAAATCCGATTCAAATACAAACTATAGAAAGAATATTCATTATCAAAACTGTTCTAAGTTTTAATGCAACTTAACTGAAAACCCAGCCATCTATATACCCTATACAACCTATTATTATTATTATTATTATTATGACTATTGTATTTGTATTTGTATTGTATGTATGTATTTAAACTTTATGAAGTGAGCAAGCATATTTGTTTGGTTTTGTGTTTGTGTTTTTCTAGTTTTTAGTTATTTATGTAAACAGTTTCGGAGAGAAAGAGTGTACGATGATTCATTTTGGTTTCTTTAGCCACTAAGTCTTTTAGTTTTAAGACTCCTACACCCAAAAAGTGTAAAACGTGCGTTAAGTAAAGTGAAAAACATAAAAGTAACCAAAAGACAAGTGTTTTTATTTCAATTCAAATTAAGGCGCCAATTCTAGAATGCAACGATGACATTTCAGAGCAACACTATTTGCAGGTGGAAAACTTTCGATGCACTATCGTGACCGATAGTTTTTCTACTTCTCTTCAAGCGTCGATCAGCGCTGAAAAGAGCGTTCTTTGCAAAAGCGAAGATATATTCTAGTCGATTCCTCAGAACAAGTTTAATTGAACTATTTCCTTTACATGTACGAACGAACTAAATCACAGATTATAGTTCAGTTGTTAAAATGAATAATTTAAATTATTTGAATTAAACTGAGCTAAAATGAAAATGAATATGAAACCTGATTTGTAACGTTCCTTTTCTACTTTCCTCTTCAAAGCTCACTTTGGCCAATGAAACAACTGAAGGAATCAACATTTTTGTGAATTTTGTTACATTTTTAATAAAAACTCACTATAGGGATTTCTGAAACTGATTTTGATTTGATTTTGATTTGATTTTGAATATGACAATCAGCTGTTCGCAGCTGTTCCATACAAAATTTTGTGTGTGACCAAAGAAAGTACGGAAATGACGGTCACACTAAAAGTTTTAGCATAATCAGCTCCGAAGCTGATTTTGATTTTGATTATCTTGCTGTGAGACCGTTCACCCTTGTGTGACCGTTTACTATGTAGAAAACTAGTGGCAACACTTGGTGTTTATTACAGCTATTTGAAAATGAAATACTTTTTAAGCTTTCTGCAATGTTATAATAAATTACTGAATTATTTAAAGTTTTAAATATGTTTTAGAATTTGAAGAGAAAGGGGAACAGTGTCATGGCAAAGCTGCCAGATGTTCTGAAAATCAAAAGCAAATCAAAATCAAATCAGTGCGCAAAAAAGTTCATTCCGTCAACTGATTTTGATTATCTAAAAGCAAATCAAAATCAAATCAAAATCAGTTTCAGGAATCCCTATACTATTTTTCCACTTTTATTTACATATATGTTGCATTTAACCCACTATCGAAAACTATCGATGCTTTCAAAATCAATCGTTGGCTACCGATAGCACCGACAATCGAAGGTCTTCCACCTCTAATACAACTATGGCGCCAACAGTTGTCATAGCAGCTCTGTGCATTGCAGTCTCTTTCGTATATATAGTTTCAAAGTTTCATTTCTGTAAAGGACTTCAAACAAGTAAGTTGTTAAGTTGTGCTTGCAGTTATACATGTTTTTTTTTTTAAATTAAAATTTAAAACTGTTAATTATCTCTTTGTAGTTTCTTCTTAAGTGTTTCGTTGGAATTTCGCCATTTTGCCTGTCTAAGAAACTTTTACCGTTTTATTGCTGACGCTGCGTAAAAGTTTTCAAGTTAAACGCGTGTTTATTTTTCAATTCAAAGAAAGGAAAAAACAGACGATTGCAAAATGTCAGAATTAGATTGGGATCATCCAGACTACGTAGATCCAGTATATGTGGAGCCAACATATGATTATTCCCGTGGACGTGGCGGGGGTAGATCCAACTACAAGGAGAACAACGGATATTCCCATGGAAGCGGTCGACGTGACTCTGTTCGGAGTTCAGGGCTTCCATTTTCTGAATCTTTACAAATTACAAATGATGTGGTGGGCCGTGTAATCGGACGCGGCGGTTCAAATATCATGCGTATTGAGAATGATTTCAATGTGCGAGTTAAAGTTGATAAGGCAGAGCTCACAGTCAGAATCTCTGGCAGCAACCAGGCCAATGTCAACGATGCAGTCAATGAATTGCGGAAACAAACTGAGTATGAGAGAGGCGATAGAGACACGAGGGAGAGAAAACCATACGACGGCGGTCATTCCAAATGGGACGATAAGCGATCAAACGGTGGGGGCAGTTACAATAACAATGATTATTCATCATGTATCGATAATCTGATCAATAATATGCCGGCAGAGGGAGATTTAACTGGCATCATTGACTGGGCAGCGATGAATAAAATTGCGGTAAGTCTGGGATCACAACAGTCGAGAATCAATTTCTTAAACTTTCCTTTTTCTAACAGGAAAAGGCTACGGCAGAAAAATGGGCTAAATGCCCGCAATTAACAAAGAATTTCTACAAGGAATCTGTAGATGTGGCTAACCTGCTGCAAGAAGAAGTAGATCGTATTCGTATGGAAAACAATAATATTTCCGTTTCTCATGTTTTTGAGGCCAAAGAGGGTGAAACTGTACCGCCCATACCAAATCCCGTTTGGAAATTCGAGCAATGCTTCGCCGATTACCCCGATCTCTTGGGTGAAATACAAAAGCAAGGCTTTCCGAAGCCATCGCCCATTCAGTCGCAAGCCTGGCCCATACTGCTCAAGGGTCACGATATGATTGGCATTGCCCAGACGGGCACAGGCAAGACATTGGCCTTCCTTTTGCCCGGCATGATACACACTGAATATCAAAGCACCCCTCGTGGTACCCGAGGCGGTGCAAATGTTCTCGTGCTAGCGCCTACTCGTGAGCTGGCACTTCAAATAGAAATGGAGGTGAAGAAGTACTCTTTTCGTGATATGAAAGCGTAAGTTACGATTAGCTTTACGGAAGATTCAACTTGTATTAAATGAATTTCTGTTCTAGTGTCTGTGTCTATGGCGGTGGCAGTCGGCAAATGCAAATATCGGATGTGGAACGCGGGGCAGAGATTATCATCTGCACGCCTGGACGTCTGAATGATCTGGTGCAGGCCGGCGTTGTCAATTTAAGTTCGATAACCTATCTGGTGCTGGATGAAGCTGATCGCATGCTGGACATGGGCTTTGAGCCACAGATACGGAAGGTTCTGCTGGACGTACGTCCCGATAGGCAGACGATTATGACATCGGCCACATGGCCACCAGGTGTACGTCGCCTGGCACAGAGCTACATGAAGAATCCCATACAGGTGTGTGTAGGGTCACTGGATCTGGCCGCCACGCACTCTGTGAAGCAGGTGATCGAAGTGTTGGAGGATGAGAAAGACAAGTTTGCCGCAATCAAATCTTTTGTTAAAAACATGACTAAAACGGATAAAATTATCGTATTCTGCGGTCGTAAGGCTCGCGCTGACGATCTGTCCAGTGACCTAACCCTGGACGGATTCGACACACAGTGCATACACGGCAATCGAGATCAATGCGATCGCGAGCAGGCTATAGCCGACATAAAGTCGGGTGTGGTGCGTATTCTCATTGCCACAGATGTGGCTTCACGTGGTCTGGACATAGAAGACATCACGTAAGTTTATTAAATTCTAAACCCCAGTCATAATATAATGAGAATCTTCCATTTCAGCCATGTCATCAATTATGATTTCCCACGCAACATTGAGGAGTACGTGCATCGTGTGGGGCGGACAGGTCGAGCAGGACGCACAGGAACGTCCATTAGCTACATTACACGTAGCGATTGGGGTATGGCCGAGGAGCTAATATCCATTTTAGAGGAGGCCGAACAGGAGGTGCCGCGAGAGATACGCGACATGTCCTCGCGTTTTAAGGCCATGAAGGAACGTCGCGCCGCTGAAGGAGGACGCGGCTATGGAGGCGGTGGTCGCGGGCGAGGAGGTGGACGTCGTGACCGCTATTAGACTCCATATGGACCACATTTGTATTGTGCATGTATGCACCAAAGTAATACAGTTTTAAGCAACAGAAGACAACGCACTGGAGCAATCGAATTTATAGTTATATACTTCACTAGTATTCTTAGAACTAGTTCTAGTGCCTTGAGCCCTTGACTAGGGCGCTCACAAAGAAATATAATATTATTTCAAGACGATTTATTACAAAAACTTTCACTTAGCATCTCCTGCGTATTTTTCTAACAATTCCTTTTTACGTTTCTGTAACAACGCCTCCTGCACATCCTGTTGCGTTGGCACGGGCACGTGTGCAGTGAATCGTGGCGCTAGCAGACCCAGCGGGTCATTTTCAGCTGCACGCGCTTTGGCATCTTCGGCAGCTTCACGAGCGGGCCCTGAGAGCGGGTAGATTTCATCATCGTCATCATCCTCGTCGTTTATGATGCGGCCGTCGCGTGCCATTTTCTCGCGCCACTCTTGCACGGCCTTTTGCAGGGCGGCACGCTCGATCTTTTCCTCTAGTGGAATGAGCACACCGTCTTCATCATCGCGATAGCCATAGTATTCAGCATCTATGTCCTTCATCAGTTCGGCACGAGTTTTTCGCGGCGGTGGAGGTGGATCCTGTTCGAATAGTTCCCGCACGCCAGGCAAATCCTTGGCAGCACCAAAGTACTTGTAGCCACGGTTACCTGGCACCTCGCGTCCCTCGGCATCAAACATTTTGGGACCATAGCGACGGTAATGTGGGCCTCCGAGTGATGATATTTGATTCTCCCAGTGACGCTTCTCGCGCAACAACTTGTTGATCTCATCGTTGAGATCACGTATTCGAAATTCGCCCAAACCAGCTGCAATAGAAATCCATTAGTATTTGGATTGCACATGTGATTATTACCCGTTTCACTTGCCATTTTGAATTTGTGCCACCTTCTTGGATATTTCCCGTATGATCTCTAGACGAAACTTTTCACATCTGGGCAAGTCATGGCATTCCGAGGCCAGGTAAGGCCGGCGTTCCTTTTCCCCAGATTCGACTTCTTTGGCAGCACGCCAACGCGCTAATGTTGTCCTACCGGCAGAGAGCAAATAAACATAAAACTGAAGTTATCTTGATTGAGGAGCATACTTACATTGCTTTCTCCGCATTTCTGGCCTAAAATAGTTAATAGAATATTAATTTATTTAATTATTTTCAATAAAACGTTTTCTTACCATGTTTATATGTTTTTGTTATTTTCTGTTTGTGGTGGTTTGTCGATAGCATATCGAATAATAATTGATCATTCACCGGGAAAACAAACAAGTATTTCAATAAAACAATATCAAAAATACGTTTATTAAATATCAATTAAAAATGTCGTGCAAATGTTAGTTAATTAATTTTATGAAAAAACCTTAATATTTATTTTTTGTTAAACGCTTCGGTAATAAATATTGAAAATTTATTCACGGTTGCTGTGCAGTTTAGCCAAGTTCACAACCTAAGTTAGTTAAATTCACAATTTAAGTGCATGCCGCAACCCCTAATCGCATAATTGCCCACTAACTATCCTGTTCAATAGCCGTCAGAAGGAAAATAAATCTGCCCGTCGACTCAACAGAAGAAATTTTATTATATAATATTGCTAGCAATTTATTTTAGCTGAAGTTTATGTTAGCGACGTAAAGAGCAAATTTAAGAAAAAAGCGCCATTGCGCCAACACGATAAAAAGGGCCAATTTTGGCGGAAAACCGCCAAGTGTGGCAATCGTTGCTGTGCTGCCTACGCCATTTATTCGCAAGGAAAAAAAAAATTAACAAAACAAAGTAAATATGCTGGCGCTTATTAACAGAATCCTAGATTGGTTCAAGAGCATCTTCTGGAAAGAGGAAATGGAACTGACGCTGGTCGGATTGCAATTTTCGGGCAAAACAACGTTCGTCAATGTGATTGCAGTGAGTACAATTTTGCAAATTTGCAATGAGTGAGTGTACGGGGCGGCGCCTGTTCTTTTGCGGGGGCAGAGCGTGCCGCAGGCTATGACAATGCAATTGAAAAAAAAGGGAAACGAAATGAAACGTAAACTAAATGTGATACGGCACACAGTGACAGTTAGGAAGGGTAAGAGAACCGGGAAGGTCCGATGACAAATCGAGCGCTATTTTACTGTTTCGCTATTGATTTGCCTTTGTCTGAACGGCATACAGTTATCTTGGTGTTTTTTGTTGTTTTCATTTTACTGCTATATGACTACTGTTAATTTCCACTTCCAGAATGTTAACAGAGCAATGTTAACTTGTTTAGTGCCCGGTTTTTATTGTGTTTTTGCTTAAATCAATAAATTATTCAGCTGACCACTACGCATATTTGGACAAAATTACGCCATTATCAGCTGTGCCGCTCCCGCCCCTCTCCTACGGGATTACCACTAACTTTGCTGATAAGTCGCGATCCAGACTTGAAAGCGATGAAAATGAAAGCAAAACACAAAACAATTAAGTAATATAATTAGTAATAAGTGCGGGTGCCCTGACTGTAGACAAGTCTTTGAGTCACATGTCCCATAAACAAGTCGAACAAATACTTCGATTGTTAGCACAAACAATAAAATGATTCAGTTTTAGTAACCCTCTATTTCTTTTTTTCATAGTCCGGCCAGTTCGCAGAGGATATGATACCCACAGTTGGTTTCAATATGCGAAAAATTACCAAAGGCAATGTGACCATCAAGGTCTGGGACATTGGTGGTCAGCCTCGATTCCGTTCCATGTGGGAGCGCTACTGCCGTGGTGTCAATGCTATTGTGTAAGTCCATCTACTGAAATGCATATCTCTACGCATACTTAACATGCCTCACTCTGTCTACAGCTATATGGTGGATGCTGCTGATTTAGACAAATTGGAGGCGTCACGCAATGAGCTTCACTCGTTGTTAGATAAGCCACAGCTGAATGGCATTCCAGTGCTCGTCCTGGGCAATAAACGTGATCTTCCTGGAGCGCTTGATGAAACCGGGCTCATTGAGCGCATGTGAGTACTAACATATATCGTATGCGATCAGCTTACCATAATATTTTCAATCTCTTACAGGAATCTGTCAAGCATACAGGATCGCGAGATCTGCTGTTATAGTATTTCGTGTAAGGAGAAGGATAACATCGACATAACGCTGCAGTGGTTAATTCAGCATTCGAAAAGCCAAAGTCGTTAGATGATAGCCTAACTATCAGCCACACACACTACACATACACATACACATACAAAATACACTCAAACAAATATAGGCACTCTCGCATACACACCAACACACACACACACACACACACAAAACACAGAGAACAACTATATTAATTTGCATTATATATAATTTAATTTGGAATAGGGTGTTAATTGTTGTATGATTGAGTGAAAATCTGTTGCAATGGCTCGATTTGATTCCGATCCGTTTGCACGTGTGTTTGTATACATATTAAAACAGAAGTGTTTCAATGTAGGTGCGGACCACAAATACGCGTTGTAGGTGCTCGTCGAATGTCTCGAATTTGTAGTTCACAAACAAAAGCAAATTGATAAATGCCAACGGAGTTAAATACACACACGCGCACACATACACACACACAGACACGCTTGTACACTGCGAGAAATTGCATAGTATTGTATTTCTTTGAATTGCGTTTAATTTGTAATGATTTTGTGTCTATTGATTTGTTACTTGTATTGGCAAACACTGTTAGGCCTATGTTTAATGTTTATTGGGTGTGATTATATTACAAATATTATTTTTATAATTTTTATACACAGTGTAATGCAAAACTAACCAATTATCATTTATATTTACGTCTATATTTATTTATAAATTGCATTTTTGCTTAGCGAAAATTCGGAGAAGAAAAAGACGTTTAAAACTAAAAAGAATATAAGATATTTGAATATATAAATAAAGTATAAAACGAATTAATAGAATCTTTGTATGCTTAAAGGCCATTGCTAACGGTACAATATATATGTATGTATGAATTATAATAATAACACTAATAATAATGAATTGCTAAATGAAATCAATGTAAGATACATCGATTGTTCTCTTTGTTCTGCATCAGTCAATTTTTGTAAGCGTTTGAAATGTGCTTGCTTTACGTACAATCTACAAGCACACACACACAGATACACACACTCACATTAAATTCTATTATTATTTATTTACTACAATATTTAATTGAATCTAAGCGAATGCCCCAGAAGCGAACAAAGCATAAAGTAATAATAAAGAAAAGCTACGAATCCTACTAAGATGCTGATAATCGACTGTGAGATACTTACTACGTTGCAACATGTATTTCGAGAATAAATTATGTATGTGTTTTCAAAAAATACAAAAAAAACTAAAGAATCCCATAAGTATGTTATGCCAAGTGGCTGAATTCCAAATTTCAGATCTGCAACAATTTTAATCGACATATATTTATAATATTAAGCAAAATTAGCCAGGAATGGGCATTTCGTCTTTGATGATTGAAGGATGTAAGTTATCTGCTCTCTTTTTAAATTCAAAATAATCTATTGAAATATTTAGATATTGTAAAGAAGATGCTTGACAATAGACTAGAAACTACGTTTTTAATTGAGTAATGTATTAATTGCTCTTGATTCATTCTGTGGGAAGACAGTGTTAGTATTCTGCTTTACCTATGCAAATGATTCATTGAGAATTCCGTATAGATCAATTAACTTGGAACTGAGCTTAACCAAATCTACGCTAAGACTCATTTATACTAACATAAACTAAGCAAATATAGTACATCAAGCAACACCTAATCAATCTGACCTAACATATTCTAACCTATCCCAAGAAGTTACATCAGTACGTGTATTCCTCGCTATTCCCTGTGTTTGGGGATGTGAAATAAATCCATGAATCACAGGCAGGTGACAGCCTAAGTGCTTGTTAGAGGAATAGGTATCAAATATTCCAAACAGATATTTGTAAATAATTTATAGTCGCATTTGAGGCGCTGCACAAGACTGGTAGTTGGCCACCCAGTTGTATTGGGCCAGAGCAGAAGGCAATTGATCGATGCCACAAATGTGTACAAATATGAACGCATAAATACTGAACCCTATTGACCAGGCCACAGCGCAGACCAGTGGCAGTTGGCAGTTGGCAGTTGGTTGTAGGTAGTTGTCAGTTGGTACTTGGGTTCCTAATTAGGAATTCTCAGTGTGTCCAGTTGAGGCAGAGGCACAGGTTGGCTTCCAGGAATACGTGTCAAGTGTTTGGTGGCAGAGTGCAATACGAGTTGGTGTTGGAGCCGGTAGCACGAGCCCGTTGTGAGTCATGAGTGAATATTCTCATGCCTGGCGTGGTTTCCTGCTTCCTTTCAGCGCAGCCAGTTCGTTGTCTAAGTCTTTTGTTTTGTTTCTTGCCTAATAATTCAAATTGAGTTAATTACACTTTTAAATGCTAGAAATTAACATTGCGCCGATAAGCATCTGCTTGAGTGTGTGTAAGTGTGTGTGTGTGTGTAGTTGTGGCTTGTTTAGCCACAAGCCAAAGCCACTAACCCGGGCATAACGACGTGCCACGGCAACGCGCGACAAGCTCATAAATTTTCATAAACATAACAACACAACTAACATTACCGAAATAACTAACAGAAAACCGAAAATTTGAGATATATAGTAGTATGTTTTTAGCAACAACAACCACAACTACAATACACGGAATACCCCCCGGAATGCGTGGCAAACACAGCAACTAAAGTTCTGTTTAATTTTTTTTATTTGCCTTTTTTTTAGCAACTTGTGTGCGACTTGTGCTGATTATATAATGACAATAAAACATGACCAAAAGCAACACTCACACACAGACACACACACACATGCAGGTAGGGACAACATTTAAATATTTGCAAAACATAAACCAAACAAGATCATTTGTATGCGCCACCAGAGACGCCATCGCCATCGCCATCGCTATGACCAGGTCTCTTGGCCCGCTCTGTGTCCACTCTGGCCGCGTGGTCGCTTTGAAGAAAAGCCGTCAATCCAAAACTAAAAAAACCACAACCTGGGCGGGGTGTTGACCATAAATATGCGCAGACATCCAACGCGATTTAATATATTAATATATTAATTAGCCAATGCCAATAAGGCCATGCTGCTGTCAGCCATTTAAATAGATAAACTAATGGCTAATGATCAAGTGTATATGATAGGTATGATAAACAGACAATGTATATTATGTAACACGCTCAGCAGCTGTACACTGAGCAAAAGGTCTGTCTAAAGTTAAAGCTACTTGAGCTGGAACAAGAGCCAGCCGATCATGACGTTCTTCTATTAGTAATATTTGGTTGAAATAAGTAAAAGGAATACCAATAAAATTACAGCAAAAAAACTTAAATTAATTTTACAGAAAATTCAATATTTAATTTAATTTAATTTATATTTTTATGCTTAACTAATTATGCTAAACTTATCTAAGATTTGCAATGTTTTATATTAAATTTTTCGAACATATAAACCTTCTTTTATGTAGATAGGGCAGCTGCAAGTCCATCGCTCCTTTTAGTATAATGCAAGCGACTTTAGCTTAAATACATAGTATTTTAATTGAAAGCACAGTGGGCAGGCACAATGGGGACAAATGCTGTGGCAGCCCACCAAAAGTGTGTCTGACTGCGAACATGCTGTGCCACCTGAAAAGTTCCTGGAATTGCAGCACTAAAAACCAAACCAAGCGCTGCCTAAAACAATAAGCCAAACAACAACAGCAACAACAACAGTAACAACAGCAGCAGCAGCACCAGCAACAACAACAACAACAAGTTGGGGCAGGCATAAAGTTCAACTCTTAACAAGATGAACAAAAGGCTCGCTGACTGTGTCTGTGGCATCTACTCGTACTTGCCAGACTCGTGGGCAACAATTTTCATGTTTCTTTGCCTTTTTTTTATTCTGTTTTTATTTTTCTTTTATTTTTTTTCTGTTTTGGGCTGTCAGTAGCAAATATCGCAGCAACAACAACAACAGCAGCAGCAGCGGGTTGGAGACAACATTTTAGCCAAATGCAAATCAGTTTGTCTGCTCTGCTGAATTTTCTGCCGAATTGGCCAAGTCCAAGTGGAAGCCCGCCTCTGCTTGATTTCCACCTACAGTTCCCGCTCTCTCCCCCTCTCTTTATAGGTCTCTTTCGCTCGTCTCTCGGCTGATTTATTGTTCAGCTGCTAGGCCTAGGCCATAGGTGAAACATAATTCACGCAGTCTCAATTCCCATACTGCCATACTCTCAAGCCCCCAGCCTCACTCACTCGCTGCACTAATAAAGTTCTCAGGTGTGAAGCTGTAGTTCTCTCCTCCTCCCCCTCCCCTTCTCTCTCTCACCCGTTCACACACTGGCTCTCACTCACTCGCTCGCTTTAATTGACGACAACATCTTGGAATTTTTGTTGGTATTTTTGCACTCAAGTTGTCTTGTCGCCTTATTTCACACTCGCATTCCCAGCGACGGAGACAGAGAGGCAGGGAGAAGAGGAGATAGAGTAAGGGAGAGAGAGTGAGTGATAGAGCGGGAGAGCGCGCTAAATAGAGACAGCAAAAGTGTGAGCTCTACTCTGCCAAGGGCAGGCCACAGAGCACAGAGCAGCAGCTGTAGCAATATCTCTGGCTGTGTGTGCTGAAATCTGTTAAATAATGAAACATTTGCACGATACTGGAATCGGTATCGGCCTTAGCTACACACCGTGCCACACCCCACCGCCTACCCCTGCCCCACCTCCTACCCGCTTCCCGTTTGACTTTGGCTATGGGCTGGTGCAACATATCGTACAAGATTTCCGGGAATTGAAAACTGCTAAAAATCGTGTTTGATTTTATACATTCGCTGAGTGTATGTCTGTCTGTGTGTGTGTGTCTCTGAGTGTGGTGCATGCAACACAGAGGTTGGCGTGGATTTGGTGGATTTACCTGCAGCATCTACGATATGCGTCGTGGTTCAACATGCAATCGCAACAAACGAAAGCAGCTTGTTAACTAATTAAAACCGAAATATATGCAAATCGCAAGAAATCCACTGATACCACCACAACCACAATCACACAAACTAGTGGGGTTCTTCTCTTTCCTTCTTCTTCTGTTCTCTCCTTCTTCTTGGCTACTGTCTTCGTGTATTTTTGGGGCAATTAAGCGTGCTTCGTGGCAAATCGGAAGCGCAACTGCAACTGCCATAATGCCACAAAACTTAATAGCACAAAGCGCATTGTGCAAAAATTAATTGCAACGTTTTGGTGGTCCACTGCACCACTGCACCACCGCTGCTTAAACCATCGCAATCAATTCAATTGGATTTCAGACGAAGCATTGCTCGACGATTTACGACAATGCGTACACTGAGCAAAACTTTGGTTTATTTTTAAGAGTAACTCAACCGAAACGTAAATAATTGGTTATAAAATAAAAAAGTCTGTATATTTGTTAAATATTAACTAAATTTTCATTTTAAAATCATGTCTACTATATGGCGAGAATATCAATGGGAATACGAAGTTCTTATGCCAAAATAAAAGAATCATTTCATTCACAAGAAAATGTTCTTAAATTCATTGAATATTAATAAATATTAAAAAATCAAATCAATCAGTAATAAGTTATATGAAATTGTTTAAAAATGATTTTCAAGAATTAAGAAAGTATTTCTGAAAGTTATTTAGTTAGACAACAATTTGCTTTTAATGAATTAAGCATAGGTTCTACAATTTTTCAAAAATGTTTTACAATATATTATTTTAGATTTATTTCAATGAAACATCCTGCGAAGTATGCCGTAGTTTTTTATTTAAAATTTTTTCATTTATCTCTATGTAAAATTAAAAAATTAATTGAATGATACATAATATGTTATTGCTGCAAAATATTTATTTATAATAATTTTAGTTTTTAGATTTTTTAGGTGTAGTAAGTTTAACCTTAAATTGTGAAGCACTTTTAAAAGATTCTATCAACACACGAAGTCCGTTCTTTACGAATAAAATGTTGGAAAACAATTTTAATTTAATTTTGAAATAAAATCAAAGCATTTTTCCGAGTGCAGGCTCCCTAGGCATTGTTTTAACCTTTTTGGAGCATTTTATTGTGTTCATTGTGAAGCATTGAGCAGCATCCCAAGGGCCTGGTGAGGTTTGAGGCTTAGGCAGTAGTGCGGGCGGTTGGCCCAAAGGTGCGGGACATATGTAAAACAAGCTGGGGAACAACCGCAGAGTCTCTGAGATGTGGTTGCTGCTGAGACTGGGCAATAAGGATTCGGAAGTGAAATTTATTTTGCATATCGCAAAAGTTGCATTGTCTCGCATGGACTGCAGAGCAAGTGTTCTCGTGCTCTGCTCCTGGGAAACTTTTTGCACGTCGCATTTATCAAGAGCCAGGCCAGTCCAGTCCAGTCAATTTGGTCAAAAGAGTCCCCCAGCAGCTTGAGCTGCAGCCACGATTGTCACTGGGAAATTATCCAATTTTGTGGTTTTCGCATTCAATTGCGCCTGTCAATTTACAAGGCAGATTCACAGTCGTCCACGTCACTGGACGAGTAGCTGTCACGGTGATGAATGCCCTGCCATACATACACTGGTCACAGGCTGTGTGGTCCCTGTGCCCTAACCCTGTGCCGGGTGTGGGGTTAGGGCAACGCCACTGCAATTTATATGCATTTTTATTTCGCTAGAGCAATAAAAATCATAATCACCAGCGGCTGATCAGCGCGACGATCCCTTAACTCTGCAGCTAACCCCCGACAATTGCTTCCGGAGATGGGTGCCAACTGAAGCCATAAATGTAATGTAGTTTTTATTTTATTCCATTTTTATTTTGTGTTAGTTTTTTTTTTAATTTTTATTAATTGCATCAAGATCAACTCTGTGGCACGGCAAATGCCGCCAGCGTCAAACTTGTGAAAATGTGAGATAAAACGAAATTTCGCTAATGAGTATTTACCTTTGGGACTGCAGAGAGACTGGGAGACACAGGGCGAACTGGCAGACTTGGCTACGTTCACGGGGCGCATGCTTAATGCTAGATTAATATCGCTACAAAAATTTCATGTGCGCTGAACTTAACGGCTGATCGCTCATAAAATTAATCAAGCTGCTTTAGGCTACTTTAATATGGCAACGTTTTACATTTCGTTGTATGCACATGTATTTATATACCCCACTGAGTTGCAGCAAATGGGGTATATTAGGTGCAAGGTTTGTATGTGGAGAAGAAAAGTAATTTGAGAGTACATTTATGTATAAATATATGTATAATTGATGTAAAAATACAGCTTAATTTATCTCTGAAACTTCTTCAGATATGTTTATAAAATTACTTTGATCTCTGAAACTGCTTGAAAAATATTCATAAATATTTTAGTACTATATCAGCTGAAGTTTAGTATCTTATCAGTTCAAGTTTATTTAGGTAACAGGAGTTTTAAGTACAGCTCTGAAACTACTTGAAAAATATTCCTAAAATGTCTTTTACTATATCAGGTAAAGTTTATTCATTAATCTCTGAAACTATCTAAGATTTATTCATGAAATGTTGTATACTATATTAATTCAAGTTCTGTCAATTACTTAAATATAATAAAAAGTAAATTTAATAAATAATTAATAAGAAAAATATATTGATAGTTATATTTATATTTGTATACTTACTACTCATACTTCCTATTATGCTACCTTCTTGTGAATTGATTAAGGACAAAGTTATGATACTAGATATTACTCAACAATTGCACATTTGTTATGTATAGTAAACATAACTGCCAGTCGAGCATGCCCGACTGTCATAATCTGACTGGTTTACGCTGTGTTGTTATTCTGTTGTATTTTTTTTGGGCTGGCTGTTATTATTTTCACATACTTTGGTGGGATTTCCTTTCCTTAACAAATTGCTTTTGTTATCGATGCAGAGCTGAGTTGAATGCACTGCCTACTGGCTCTCGCTCTCCGCTTCAATTGTGCAACTGCTGCAGCTCACGTACTCGTACTCGTACTCCTCGACTGATCGACTTATCCAAAGTCCGCGACGTGCCATTTGTTACATTATAAAATATAATAATAAATTGTTGTTGTTATGGCCAGGCCAGGCCAATAGCTGTGTGGCCATAAATATCCTAGCGCAAGAGACGCCTGATGGACTCGCTCGATTGTCCGATTGTCCCCTCTCTCAACATTTGCATCGGTTCAACGCAAAATGTCAATTTTAATTGAATTTCTATTGTACAAACGATCTGCTTGACGAACCACTGCGATTTATGTCTGCCAGTTCGGCCAACTGTCCGTCTGTCTGTCCGTCTGTCTCTTAATGGTAATAAACATGTCAGCCGCAAAAGCAAGCAACTAATTTGAACGCTAGTTCAAAAATCGTACCCACTGTCGGTGTAGCTGAAAACCTGCTTGTGGCACTCCGATCTTGTCTCTTGGATGCTGCACACTCGGCTGTTGCACTGCTGTAGCTGTGGCTGTGGCTGTGGCTGTTGCACCAATCCCAGGCGATAGCTTAATGCCATAATTTATGCGCACAACTCGCTCGCTATGCTCTCTTGCTCCGCCTCTTTTTTGGCCAATCAGCCAATCGGCCAGGCCACTTGGTCTGGTCGTCTTGTCTAGTTGCAGCCTCTAACTGCATCTGTAACGGTATCAGTGCTACTTGAGCACCATTATTCTTTTGGTTGATTAAACACTTTTAAGATTACTTCTCATCAGTTGGTTTCTGTTTGTGATGGATTGATTTCTTGCCAAAATATTTGAAGAAGCTGCATGAAAATATTCAATTTGTAGATTTGAATCAAAGCTAAGCGTCACATACTCGTATTATATTATCATGATGATTATATCTTTTGAATTAAAAGTACTAAGTCAATAGCAGAGTTTCATTTAGTTTCAATGCTCTTTATTTTTAATGATTCGGAGTTTTACAGAAGTTTTCTTTTAACAAGGCTTGGATTAGATTCTCATATTTTGTTTTAGATACTTTACTCTCGTAAAATAATTGCTTGAAAAGCACAAGCTTAAACAACAGAGGTCTTATAAAGATTAAACGTCCTTTTGATCTACCTAATTGAGATATTGCCAAGCAGCCTCTGCATATCCTTCGCTCTATCAGTTTCTCTCTACGTAACTCTGTAGGTAACCCTTCTCTCTATCTATCTATCTATCTATCCATCCATCTATCTATCTATTAATCTATCTATCTTTTTATCTATCTTTTTATCTATCTCTCTATCTATCTACGAATAATTATCCATATATTTCTCTGCTTATCCTTTTTTTTATCCATTCGTACATCAGTTCAGCTGCCTATCAATCTATCTGTGTCTCTTCAGTCCTGTCTCTCTGTCAGGCTATCTTATCCATCTATCTATCTATATATCTAGCCGTCTGACTAATCATCTATCTTATCATATTAAACCTACAAATTCTATGTAATTTTTTGACCTCACTTAAAACTCTTCCCGCGGTTCAACTGCCTCTCTACACACTGAGAAAAATCTGCATTTCAATTAAATTTTAATTGATTTAAATTTTAAGCTGTGATTAACACAAGTTGTAAGAATCTGAGCAAACGCCTTATGCAAAGGATTTTTCTTTAAGGATCTTTCTTATTGTCTCGAGGTATGCGACTGTTTCGGCCTGTTGTAGCTGTACCTGTTACTGTTATTGTTTGATGTTGGCTGTTATTGTTGCTGGCACGCTGCGGAAACATGAATTACAAATGTTCCCAGTTCCAATTTGGCTCGCTTGGAATTACACCTGCTCTTGGTCAATGACTCGAGGCAGTGACGCAACGCGCTGCTGATGAAGCAATAAAAATGCAGCGCGTGCCGCCAAAAAAAAGAAGGTGCAAGGTGCAGCGTGTTGCAAAGGAGCTAGCTGCACGTAGTACAAATGTAATTAAATGCCACACAGTCAAATACAACAGGAGAAAGGAAGGAAAAAAATATATACAGATTAGTAGGAATGTCGAGTCTGTGTTCCGAAATACATCCTAAGCTGCAGCGGATGAATGCATTTCTCGTTTTGCGCTTCACTGACGAAAAAACCGCCACAAAAGACTGGAAAGAGAGAGGGGCGTGGAGGGAGGGATGAAGTGAGAGTTTATCGTTTTTGTGGTTCGCATTGATATCGACTGCGATTTTCCGGCTGATTGGCTAATGGGCTGAGCTGAGCGGCTTTTCAAGTGGTTGCAATTGTCGAATTTGTTTTTCCTCTTTATCCGCTTCACTATTTGTTTCGTTCTGTCAATTGCCAATTGATCTTTTGGGCAATTGATCCGCTTTACGCAATTGCCATTGGAGAAAGGGAAAATACTGTGAACTTCAAATTCTAATTGATTTTCAATTGAAAGTATCTGTGAGATACAATTTGGTTAGCGAGCTACGCCTGCTGCCCTGCTGATAGTCGGCAACTTAATTTGTGAGCTCATACTAGCTTATGGCTAAGTCGGCTTTGGGGCATTCCCGAAATTGATTTCGCCTCTTGCGACGGACGCTTTACGAGCTGCCGTAAAAAATCGCATCAAATCGTATCAAAAATTCAGGCAAATCCTTAGAGCCAATGCACGTGTAAATAAATTGCTAACGGTCAACCCTTTTGACCTCCATCGTAAACCGTTGACCGACCCGTTATCTAAGCTGTCCAAAAGTTGCCCCAAAGGGTTTCTCCCCCTGTCTCTTCCACTAAACTGCTGCACTAATCCCAGTCAATAAAACACAATTTTTGCAGTCACAAAAAAAAGGAGAAAAGGTTTGCCAATATTTACTTTTCAATTGCGTTGTCTTGAGCTGTGGGTGGGTGGGTGTTGGTGCTGCATATGTATCTGCAGAGTGTAGCTAAATAAATAAGCATTGTGCCAGTTGAACTGTGCGACGACAACGTCAAGTTTTATGTTTGTTTATCGCCAAAACGAGAGCTGGACACTCGCTGAACTGGACAACTCCGTCCCTCCCTTTCAACGCCACCCACTTTCGTCTATCTACAATTTGCTTGATGGCGATTTATGCGCTGACTTTGGCTATTTATTTTGTTGAGCCATTTTCTTGATTTGGCAATTTTGTGCTCATTCAAGCTTGTAATTGAGTTGGAGATTTTATTTTTATTTGGGTGATGCCAAAGGGAGGAGAGAGAGCTAAGCTACACAGCTACTAAGTAGTCAGTTATTGCAGATACTTGGTTATAGTTATAGAGCGAAATAGATGCATATCGCGTGAGACACAACGCACCAACTCTTTTACGGGCCATAACTGGCCTAATTAAGGGCATTGGCAAGAATGCAATGGCAACTGGCAACTGGCAACTGGCAACTGGCAACTCGGCAACTTGGCAATTGGCAACTCGCAGATTTGTGGCTTGCATGTCGCCTGGGTTCAGTCGCCCATTTAATTGCCATGTTGTGTCTATGCGAAGGCAACAGAGACAACATTTTCGGTTTGCAGTGGCTAAAATGCGACAAGCTCACGTAAAGCGACAATTATGCAACTCGAACTTAGCAACATGCTGAAATGCGATAAATTCGAGTTGTTGGCAACATTACCTTGGCAACAATTGGCAATGCGACAAGTTGGCAACATTAGCTTGGCAACATTTCTAAAAGTTCATTAAATTCACGCAGTCTCATGTTGCAGTCAACATTTTACAATGCGACAACTTAGCGGCACGTATGCAGCTTAAGTTAGCAACATAAGCTTAGCAACATTTCACTATGTGACAAGCTGGTGACGTGAATACAGACTCTGTGGCTGGAACTTTATCTTAGCAACATCAAAACTTCAGCTTAGCAACAGACACTTGTGCAGTTCGCGCTGGCAACATTTGTGACAAGCTGGCAACATTCGTGCAGTTACTGTGGCTGGAAACATTTACTTAGCAGCATGCTGAAATCTGGCCAGCTGGCAACATTGCTGCAGTTTGATTTGTTAGCAATAAGCTGATAACACTTATGCAGTTGCTGCTGCTGGCAACATGATGCCAAGCTCCTATTGAAATGTTGCTTCAGAGCATTCTGTTAACCAACACAGACACCAAGCGACATAATTACTAGTTCCGATGACAGGAATACCCCCAGTATTGTTTATGCACTCTCATTAGGGGCAGGCAGGCGGGTAGTTAGGACTGCCCCCTAGGAATGCTGCACGAATGCGCGTGGAATGACAAAAAAAAAGACTGAGTCAATTGCATTTTTTTGGTTACATTTCGCTCACGTTTTGGGCTGCAATTAAAAACGTACAAAACCGAAAAAAGTAAAAAATTGAAAAACGAAAACGAGAAGAAGTAGGAGAAGCGGCATACGCAGCGGAGGGAGGACGCGTGTAGCCAACTATGAAGATTTAGATAAGCCTCGCATTTTGCTAGACGACAGACAGACTCTGAGCGAGAGACCCCTGTACAGTGGTCACCCTGGTCAGTAGATTGGTCTCACTGTGAGCGTTTTGCGTTTCATTTCGTGCGAAGGGTTTGAGTTTGCTGTAATTTGGCTAAATGTCGCCGAGGGACCTTGAGAGCGCATACTACACTGGCATTTACAAGGGTGTTACGTACACTACACTGCAAGAAATTAGAGCAACCCGTAAGGCAAATGTTGAACAAGAAATGAACAAAGTTGTTTCTCAATTAGATGATATAGTTAAAGGAGTATAATGTTGCCCACAATTATATAGTATACTCAGTCTATATTTCTTCCAGTGCAGCTCACACTCGGCTGCTGCAGTTGACTGCATTCAAATTAATGTGTCCAAATGCGGTTTTAAACGTGAGCCACCCGCTATTTGCTAATGATTCTTACATTTAAATTATGGATAGTTAAATTTGTTGTACACACAGTTCGTACAAATTGTATGCCACCCAATCAAAATAGAATCGGCACCCGCTAACCCAAGCCAAGACACGCAGTCGCAGTCGACGGTGATCCGAAGTGGATACTTCTGGCCTGGTCGGTCTAGTCGGTTGGCAATCATCGCCAGCTGTAATGATTGCAAACATAATCTGGCCATGTTGATCTGACTCTGGCTCCGAAGTGAAGATCAGAGACGTGAGCGGCACTGGCTAACGCGCACGCCGCAATAGTTTTCCGCAGAATTTCCCTGAGCTTTTCGTTTTGTCTTTTTCATTTTCTATTGCTGCCGCTCTGCTCTGTGGTCATGACTTGGGCGACTGCATAGAATTTCAACAATAATCGCAGCAAGCGGCTAACAAACCAGCAAACAAGGCGAAAACAACACACAACAACAGCAACAACAACAACAACAACAAGAAAGACAACTGCGGTATCATCATAATCATAATGCGCATAGGCCGCATGGCAGGGCCCAAAGACGGGCTAAGGGGCGTGTGCCAGGCTATAGGCAACCTAAACTGGAGAGGGGGTGGAGAGGAGGGGTACATCGGGAATTCATTCCAACGAATTCGCAATTCTGCGAAATCAAATTGCACAAATATTTCTCATTCTCTCTCGGACTGATCCCCCAGAGTTGCCATTGCCAGATGGTAAGCGTGGCCAAAGTAAGTAACTAAGCGCAGTCGCAGCGGCAGTCGCCAGTTGGAGTATGCCTCGCTGCCATTGTGGTGGCCATTGTTAGACATAGACACACAGACACCGGGCGAGTGGCACGTTCATACGTGGAGAGAGAACGTGAAGAGTTCTAGAGACAATGAAAAGCGAAATGTGGAAAGCATTGTACATAGATGAATATTGCAATTAAATCAATGCTTTTAACACTGTGTACAAATATTACATGACTTAACATTTATAAAAAAATAATGTACAATTTAAAAAACATTTTTAAAGTAATAAAAAGTAGTATCGCCCCCGGGTGGACTCGAACCACCAACCTTTCGGTTAACAGCCGAACGCGCTAACCGATTGCGCCACGGAGGCTCTTAGGGAGACAGCGGCTAATTAGTAAATGTCAACCTCATACAACGCGTGGAGAAAGCTAATCTATAGCATCTATAGACTGTTTAACTGCACTTAATTAAACACTGTTATTGTTCGGCTATGGAAAGTACTGTTATGTTCAGCAAATTGAATAAATAAGCTGAAAGAAGTCTAAGTTTTATGCTGATTTTTATTGCAAGTGGCACAATATGGAATATTGAATTGATAAAGATTGTATTTATTCTACAGATAAGCTTAATTTATTTTAATTTATTTATGAGTTGCAATACCAGAAATATTGAGGCGGATTGAAAATGTTTGCTTTAATTAAATTTAGCATATTAATAAAACAAACTGCAAGTTAAGATTGTAGATATTATTTGAATAAAGATAAAAATATTGAAAATTGTCTATTGTTAATATATTTGTTTATTATAATTATTTACCAGCAACAAAATTTATTTTGTTAGAAAATTATCGAATAAAAAGTTATATTAGATATAGAATATTTATATAATACGATCCTGCCAGGAGTCGAACCTGGAATCTTCTGATCCGTAGTCAGACGCGTTATCCATTGCGCCACAGGACCGATGGGTCAAGGCGTTTCCTATAGCGACAAATCAGCTAATGGTCTATAAATAGCCTCGGCATAATTATGATATCTTTTTTTTGTTGTGGTTTTTATTTTGGTTGTAGTTTGTTTTGTGGTTCTGGCATGTGTAAGCACATTTGCATATGATTATAATGCTATTAAAATTAATGTGGAAGACCATATTCCGGTTTTAGTTGTTTTGTTTTTTGTTTCTTTTTACGATCTTTTCAAGTTCTGCTGCTGCGTGTAAACCTTGTTAGCGTCTTGAAGTCTCCTGTGAACGTGATAAGCTCGAAATCAACTGCAACGCTGCTGTTGTTGTTGCAGCTGCTGTTGTTGTTGCTGCTGTTGTTGTTGTGTTCGTCGTGGTGGCAAGTTGCAGTGGAATTACCGTAGCCAACTCTAATCTCTCGACAATTGTGGGCGCACACAGCAAGAAATCATGCGAAGAGGAAATGAAATGCTGCAACTGGGAGCTGCAACATGGCCTGGTTGGGGCAGAGACTGGCTTGTGGTAGGTGGAGGTGGTGGAGGGGGCTGTGGCACAGCGACAGAGACAGCGACCCCAAGCAGTCTGCTGAATGTTTCTGTGTTTCGACTGTGACTGTTTTTGCTGTTTTTGGGGGCATGGGCTCATGTTTTAGCTGCAATTCTCTGGATCTTACTTACACTCGGGTCTCCACTTGGTCTGCCAAGGAGTCGCGGCTGCTCTGCTCCTCTGGTGATCTTTTTTGTAGTTTGGCTGCTTTGCTCCTAACTGTTGAGAATTCCTTTAAATGCTTTTTATATCATTCTCTGTGCTCAAATGAATCATCCGTGGCCAAGGCTCCTCCCCGCTGTGGCATCGACTGGCTGTGGACAAGATGTGTGAATATCTGTGGCTCAGCCAGATATTGCCACACCACTCCATTCCACTCCACTCCACTCCGTAAAGAGTGAAAATTTATTGAGCTGTGGGCGCGCATTATTCATGCACCACCAGCACTAAGCAAAAGTAGGCGACACCAGGCAGCCGCTGTTGCCTGTTGCTTGGGGACTTGGTTGCCGTCAGTTTGGGTTAACAGGTTAATGTTGTCCACAGCTTCAGCAGCAGGCATAAGGCCAGCTATTGTTTCACATGGCCAGCTTAGAGCCAGGATCAGATCGAGGGGACTTAACGCCTGTCGAATGCAATCGATGATGTTGTTGCTGTTGCTCCTAATGATGACCAGATATCTGCATCTAATCAATGAGAGCTCGCTCTCTTAACCGCTCAATCTTTCATCCAGGTGTTGGCTGCTTATCACCTGGCCTGGTAATTACAACAGAAATCTTGTCGAAAACAATAATTCGCTGGCTTAATTTTCTCAGAATATGTTATTTATGTCTTTGTGCAGACTTTTGTGGCAATGTTGCAGTTCATGCTTGGGGCGCGTTTATCGTGTTGCATCAATAAATTGCCAGCAACAGCAAGAGCAGTTGCAGCAATCGCAGGTATCAACATTTCATAATATTTACAATAAACATGCAACTGTGCCAGGAGACGAGGATACGAGGTCCGGTTTTGGTAGCAGCAGCAGCAGCAGCAGCAGCAATCACAGAAACAAAGCCAGCCACAAAGTGTTGCACAGTTGCTGGCAACATTTAGCGCATCATGTTGCGTGAAATTTGACACTTTAGCAATGTTGTTGTTGTTGTCGCTGCTGATGACGACAGCTTGCAGTCAGGCCAGACACACGGGCAACATTTAAGTTGGCTGCTGCTGCACTTCAAGAAAAAGTGTTGAACTGAAATCTTTTCATTTAGACTAATATCAAATTGAAATATTATGAAAACATATAAGTAAGCGTCACAATAATAATGTCTGTTCCAAGTCAGTTATTTTTTTCAGTGTGCTACTGTTGCTTGCTGCATGTTGCTGCCGTGTTTGTGGCTTATTTATGTACGTCAGATTTTTTATATTTTTATTTTTTGCCCTGGCAAAGCAACTGCACTTGGGAGCTACCGAATTTATGTGCCTTTGTCATATTTGCTGGCGACCTTATAACAATAATACACAAATATGGCCAATGCGTTGTCATCACACACACACACACACACACACACACACACACACACTGTTACACGCACACACACGGCCTACACACACAATTAAGCGACAAATTGATCGCACTCGCAGATAGCCCAACTCCAGCTCTAACTTCATCCTCAACTCGAACTCGAACCCGAACTTTATAGGCCTACAAGGCAATGGCACAACGAGGCACAACGAAACGAAACTAATATCTGTGCAATTGCCAATGCCAATTTTCCTATTTAATATGCCACGAATTGACATGGCCATTGCCATTAAGCATTTGATATGGCCAGAGTTGGCCAGAGTTGGAGTCAGGCACAGAGCCGGGCAGACTAGGACTAGGACTATGAGTCGTACTCCATGCCATTTGCTGGCCAAGTTTAGGCCGTTTAGGCCTATGGACATGTGCTGACATTAAAATAGCCCATTGCCCGTGTGCAGTGTCAGGCTTAATTTAATCAAATTAGCTGAGAAATGAAATTGTTTTCTGTTGCTGTTGCTGTTGCAGTTGCCATTTAGTTAATCAGCATCTAAAACAAATTATGACACAAGCTCAAATTGCATGCGTAATGCGAAATGCATATTGCGATTGTAATTGCAATTGCAATTGCTGCCATCTACCATATGCAAACGCAATTTATATAATTAATAACCCTACACCCACACACACAAGCACACACACACACACATGCGTATTTATGCAATTTGCAATTTAATTTCATTAGGATAATTCTAATTAGTTGTGGTCGTCGGTTGTTGCTGTTGCTGTTGCTGTTCTCCTATCGCCCAATCGCCAAACAGCAACGAAGTTTAAACCATTTACTGTATGTATGTGGTAGTACGTTGAAATTTAATTGAAATTGTGGCTTTCATTGTTGAATTAATGAATAGAGCAACGCACGTACACACACAGCTGCCAGAGCAACTGCATTGAATGCTTTTGCAATTGATGTACAAACTGATAAATATATAGCCTATATGCATAATGGTATTAGTATTATCACATTTTAGCCAAGGATTTAGTAACTTGGTTAAAAAGTTTATACAGCTGCATATCTTTTTATAATTTTGTCTATTGAAACAGCACAAAATGTTTAAATAAATAAAGCGAAATCAGACGGACAGACTGACAGGTCTAGATAGACTTAACTCGTCTTTATGATCAAGAGTATATATACTTTATGGGGTACTTTATGGTACACTTAAATATCAATTGCATAATCTTAATATACCCTTTGTACTTTTTGAAGGTATAGGTTTTAAAAATATTGAAAGTAGTGGGCATAAAATTCTTATTTAAAGATAACTATTAACTAATCTCATGCATTCATACACAACTAAAAAAATTTGTAAAATTTGTAAAATTATGGACTATTATGTATATATTCAATAGAGTATATTTGTATCTATATTTAAAATGTACAAATTTATACAAACAAGTTCGAAAAATTAGATCTTTTTGTAATAAAACTAAATATATTTGCAAACAACCTTAAGCTCTGTTTACACTACAGCTAATTTAAATTTTCCAGGGTATTTCTTACTGCGACTCATAAACAAAGTAACGTTTCTTATATTTAAATTTATATGTACTTAGATAACTTGTGTAATGGTTCTGCAGATGATGATAACTGTCTTTTCATCTACACCAACGGACTAATTAAATTGGATTGCTGTTGGTATTGTTGCAGGCGTTGAGCTATATTAAAATCCATTTAAATCTAACAAATGTATCGATATTCATTGGACTTGAATGTTCCAATGGACAGACAGACACACACAGTGGCCTATCACAGTTAATCATCTAAAGAAGCATTTGTTTGGTTTCTGCTTCTCTTTCTGTTTTTGCCTTCTGTGTCTCTGTATTTGTGTGCGTGGCTGTTACCACTGCTGATGGTGCTGTTGTTGCTGTTGCTGTGTGTGTGTCACCATTGTTGCCCATACACATTTTCAATCAGATAAAGTTGCAGCAGAACGCACGAGCGCACAAACCATGGCCGAGTCAATAGGAAGAGAAGGACAAGCTATGAATGTATGTAGGAGCTGGAGTAGCAAGCCCCAAAATGTTATCAGTGTGTGCGGTTAGCTACTGCCACTAATTAGTTAATGCATGCTCAAATATTTGTTATTCTGTTCTTGACGGGTAAAGTATATTTCTTGATAAATTGTATTAAATATATCATATGCAACTGAATCCCTGATTCTATATAGCTCTATACAGTTCTTTGAATAAAGCTGAAGAATATAGTTTACATAGTTTTTATACTCTGCATTATTTGGAAATAATAATACCAAAGTATCCAACCAATGAGTTTTATAAACAGATAATGAATCTGAATTTAAATTCACTTTATTTTATAATATTCTCTCTTATTAAATGTTATGATTTTGTCAATTCTCTTTTACACATTTCTCAAAGTTATTTGTTCCTGAAACGTCTTTGAAACTAAATGAAAACAACATTATTCTATAACTGATTTAGATACTTGGCAATTAAACTTGGTAAATAATATTTTGATTACACCCTATCCTATAGTTTAATCTTTTCCATTTCCCTCTGTGGTTTATATGTATAGTTTTTATACTCTATAGTTTTTATACAATGTACTAAATTATCCTCCATTAACACACTTGTTTTATAAACAGTCATTATATTCGAATTAAAATTTATGTTATTCTATAAAATTCTACCTATATACTTTTTTACTTTTTTTTTCCCATTCTCTTTAGCAAATTTTTAGCAGGATAACTAGAGTCTGCAAGTTCCTTAAAGTCTGTGAATTTCATTAAAGTCTCTACAACTTTTGAAACCTAATTCTAAAATTTGGTAAATAATATTTTGAATACTATCCTATAAATAACTCTTTTCCATTTCCTTTTTTGGCCTTCAGTTTATTGTCAAAATGCTACCACATTTGCTGCATCAGATAAGTTTGAAAACGGTTTGCTGCGTTGGGTCTGGGTCTGGTCTATGGGTCTACAGACCTATAGACTAATTAGTTAATGCATGCCCAAATATTTGTGTGACTGTTGCTTTTGTTCACAGGCCCCAATTGATTTATGCTCATATTTTGTTTTTGTCTAGTTTATGTTTTGTATTTTCGATTATGGTTATGGTTTTGGTGAGCTGCGTGTCCATTGGTTGGGTTTCCCAGGCATTTTCCGTATGTAAATTGTGTGGCTGGCTTATCATAGATGTTGATTAACTGATTTATATGACCTGGTCATTTGTAATGCATTGATCACCGCATTCAGCAAAGGGACAAATGATAGACAATGCTTAAACTAATGCTACTTTTAGTTGACGTGATTATTTTCGAGTTAATTGCAATGGAAATTAACTGAATCACCTTGTAATTATATAGTAATTAGGGGCGTGACCAGCTGGAAATTTTGTCACATGTCTGTGTAAATGCAGCTGAGCCAAGGTAGGGTTAGGGAGGGGAGTTACTTCGATAGTACACGGAACTAGTGTGATGCTGTGAGTTCTGTAACTGTTCGATGAATGTAATATGGCATAGACATACTCGTATCATATCATATCGTATCATATCATAACATATTGTTAGGCTTGGCTGCATTTAACGTGCATTTAATTGCAGCTCAATTACTATACACACGCACACCAAAGATACCGTGGGTGATAAGTTTTTATTGTAATTATTATATAAAATAGATGCTTGATGAGCCTTGCATGTCTGTGCCTGTTTCCCCAACCCTTGGCACCAGCAAATATGCCAGCTTATATGTGGCACAAGGTGCAACGGAAGCGGATGTCGGCTTGACAATTAATTCGCATTGATACAGCGCAAAAATCTGCAGTAATCAGAAAAAAATAGTAATACTATTTGCTGAGTTGAAAAGCCGCCAGTTTATAGCTGCAAGACACGCGCTGGCTATTAATTAGCGCTAGGCCAGCTGTACGGCCGTAAACCCAGTTGGCAGTCTAGTTTATATATATTTTTTTAACTGCTCATAATCTGGCCAAAAGGTACGAGTACTTACTTATTTATGTGCAAGTCTGCGCTTTATGACTTGCCGCCGCACTCGTAAAACAAAAGACTTAGGCAACGAACTTTGGCTGCTAACCATTGCTGCTGCTGTTGTTGTTGTTGTTACTGGTGTCGTACACAGCAATAAATTAACATGCCATTTCACGCCTCAATACAAGCAACTGTGCGCATAGCTCATAATTCAAATAACAACAAATGCTGCATAACAAATGACCAAAAAAGACGTTAGAACTTTCTTGGGTCAAGTGGAGAGTGAGAGTGGGGATTGGGGGATGGGGTCTATTGCTTGCACGTTTTGTATTGAAGACGCATCGAAATTTAAAGAGCAATTCATAAGCATAAATGGGCATTTATAAAGACATTGGCCGCATACAATACTCTGTATGTTACTCGATATCGTATCGATATTTCTGCCCAATCATCGGCTGGCAATTAATCACAGCCGCACGGCTGTCAGTTACCGTTCTCACTCACAATTAAAAGTACTCGATTCTTCAAATATTTTTTCATAAATTATTTTATTTATTTTTTTGTTGTTGTTTGTATTTTTTATGTTTTTTTTTCGATTTTCATATATATATTTCTTTTCTGGTGATTGCCTTTAAATTTAAATAAACGTAAGTATATATATATATTCAACTATCAATATGGCCAATTACAATACATTATTTATCGCTTACAGAACATACATACTTTATGCATGTGTACACATATGCACGTGTATGTGTGTAATTCTATAGGTAAGTATACATACAAGTACATAGTTTATCATATTTTATATTTTGTTTTCGTTTAAACCTCACACATAAATTATGTTAAACACTAGCTTTGTATTATATGTACACAGAACTTAGACGGTTAATTTAAGTTTATTCTTTTGTTATAAATACTTTTACTAAAATTATACAAAAATTGCTAACAAATTCTTTTTTGTTTTTTGTGTCTTTTTATACTTTTTTTTTGCATATGTTACAAATTGCTTTAAACATTGAATTGATTTAAACATAGTTTATTTTGTGGTTTATTTATAAGACTTAATTGTATACAATATTCATATGGGTCTATGTGTTTAATTTTTAATCTGCTTCTCTTTTGACTTGCTCTTCGTGTTGCATATTCTCTGCTTTGTTTAAATTTACTTCTTTTGTTTTGTTTATCACGTCTGTTTTGTTTAATGTCTAATAATTTAGCTAATTTACAATTTAAATTAAATATTTTTTGTGCAATTTGCAATTGCATTGCGAAATATTTAGTGGGGCAAACATGAGTTTTTCTATTGTTGAATTTCTCGTTCTGTTTTGGACGTGCACTTTAGTTATTAGTATTAATATTTATGCCTTAGTTAAGTTTAGTTTCTGTGTGCTTCTGGCTAATGCTACTGCTCTTGTTTACATATATACAATACAATATTAAATATTTTTGAAATTCCGTTTGTCGGGCTGTTTTATGTTTTCTGTTTTGCATTTTGTATTTTGTTTGTTTTTGTTTTTATGTTTTTTTTTATGGCAGTTCATAAAGCACAATTAAATACGCCGAATTTACGTTGAGAAATTAAATTAATTAAGCGCAAAAATATATATGTAAAACAAAGAATTTCTACAGGCACACACTCACACACACAGTCAGACATACTCACACTCACACACACACAAGAGCAATAAAAATAATATGTGCGGCCCTTTAATTAATTTTAATGGGCTTTTGCTTTAGCTGCTGCTGCTGCTGCTGCTGGCCGAACGACAAAAACTTAAATAATTAAAAATTGCACGCAATGTTTACAATTAGGAATAGCCAGCACTTCAACTGTAGCCCACCATCCACTGCCCTCCGTATCTCTCTCCACTTCCACAACGGATGCCGGCTTAGATTTGTGGCCCAGACTCGAAGGCTGCTGCAAAGGGAGTCCTCAGTTTGGCATTGTGTTGTGTTGATGTTGTTGCTTTCGTTATCAATCTTAGTTATAGTAGATATCGGCGCTGTTCTAGCTGAACAAATTATTGTTCAAATTATTCCCGCTCCATCACGTATAGTCAGTACGCCAGGTGCCCTGTCAGAGCAAAAGATAGAGGAAGAGTGTGTATTAGTGTGTTTGTTAGTAAACAGAGTTGACTCTTATACTGTTTCGGCTTCTCTTCTACTTACCATCGAGCTGAGACCCAAGTGATAGGGCTGCGAGTGGGGCACCACACCACCACCCAACGAACCCGCCGTGGAGAAGCCACCCTGCAGTCCACTGGAGGCGCCCAATGCGCCCATACCACCCGTATACCAGCTGCCATGCATATGCGCATGTGCCGGATGCAGACCACTGGAAAGGTGTCCATGTTGCGCTGGAAATGACAAAGGCCACACAGCGGAGAGATTAGTTTCAGTGACTACTACACTCCACTGGAGATGCGCTTCACTTACCCATGGATGCTGAAAAGCCGCCGCCAAAACCCTTCGATGGATCCAATGGCTTGAAATCTCCCATGCCCAGATGGCCGCCAATGGGGAGACAGCCGCCGCCCAGGCCCTTTTTCTTCTTGGACTTGGAGCTGAGCTTGCGATTACGCGTTTGTATGCCCTCCTTTTTCATGGTGAGTGGACGATTGACCTGCAAGTGGAGGAAGAAGTGGCAGCTGTTTTAGTGGGTGTTGCAGCAACTAGGGAAAATCAATAAAGTGTGTCTGCCAGCGGCATTAAAATGGGTCAAATTTATGCAAATTCATGGCGAACGCTTGCGGGGCCCTTGGCCGGAAATGCCGCTAACTGCACACGCTGTCTGTTGCAACAACGCACTGTGTGGCAGTGGCAGCAGCAGCAGCAGCGACCGGGGCAACCGGGAAGTGAAAATGAAGTATTACAAGCATTTCTACACGATCAGATAAGCGACATTTGCGAATGCGATTAGTTGCCGCTGATAGCAAGCGACGCAGCACCAGGGCAACTTTTTTCTTTCATTTTTATTTTCTTCTCTTCTTTTTGTTTGCTTCACTTACTTTTTTACTCTATATATACAATAGTTATACTTATATATATATAGTTTTTTATTTGTGAATAGCTTGGCCATTGTTGTTGCTTCATATGCAATTTCTTATCACTTGCGAACATCTAAGGGGCAACAACAGCGCCTCATTGCGCTACAATTACAATATTGAGTTACCCATTCGCGGGTCGCAACAAAAACTTACATTACATACACTGTGACAAATAAAGTCGGTTTAAAATTAAAACTGGAATATTGCAGGAAGAGTATTGCGAAGTTAAGTATTGTTAAAGCAAATGTAAGTAAGACTTTCAGCTCAGATTGAGCTGGAATCAGAAGCTATAAATGCTGGTCTATTGAAGAAGACGAAAACCGCATGTAATTATAACTTAAATAATAATTTAATTACATACTAAAATAATAATAGATTGATAAAAGTCTTCTAAAAGAAATTGCAAATTTATTTATAATTTCGATTTTTAGTTTAATTCTTCCATGAATTCTTCTTGATGCTGACTCAAGTATAGCCTGATTATTTTTCTCAGTGTGTACCCTATATACCCTATATATACAGCTAGGCGTACCTGGGCGTGAATTGCGACATTGTTGTTGCCTTTTTTTGTCCCAGAGCAAACACAGAAATTGTTAAATTGCCGGCAATTGTCTGAGAGTCTAAGAGCCTCTGAGAGCGAGGGTTGATTGTGTAATTTAACAACGGCAACAACAACAACAATAACAAGAGCAATAGCTAATGTATCACTTTCATTAGAGGGATGCTGCTGCTGCTGCGACTCTTGTTGCTGTTGTTGTTGTTGTTTTGTTGCAACGATCGGCAACGGTAATTGATAGTCTGTGTGCACTCCCCAACGTTTAGCACAAATTGTGGCAATTAGCAACTCAGCAGCTGCTGCAGCTCACCAACGAGCAACAAAAAAGCGAAGCTTTAATTGATATGCAACAACAACAACAACAAGAACAACAAGAGCAACAACAGCAACTTAAACAAAGCATAAAGTTGTTAATACAGGGTGCTCATTAGGAAATTCAAGTGAAAACTTCAAGTCAGATTTTTATGCATAAAATCTTAATCGAGCATGCAAGCCGAGCGAAGCGCGTATGAGGCATGGGGCACATGCAACACGCGCCGCTGCAGCCGACTGGCAATTTGACAGGCCGAGTGGGTGGGCCCAACAACGGAACACATAGACAGAGAGACAGACAGACGGACAGATAGACAGACAGCCGCTTTGATACAGTGCCTGCTGCCTGTTGTTGCTAAATTGACTGAGACGGCGCCAGGCTCAGAGCATGTACAATATACCGTTAGGTCAGTCGCATGCAACATGCATACATACATGTATAAATATCATGGTAACGCCACAGGACACAAGGCAAAAGGTACGCACAGCAGGAGCAGCATAACTGTTGTGTGGCAAGTGGCAAGTGGCAAGTGTCTCATTTACTCTTAATTAGCAGCAGGCACAAGCAGAGGCAGCAGCAGCACTTTTCCACGAAACTGCGTAAAGACACGCCAGATTTGTGCTCACCCCCAGCCACTTGCATAATGTGAAGCTAAATGCACTGAGCATTTCCATAAAATGTGCCAATCACATGGCCAGATCGCTTGCTATAAACAGATGAGAGATGGAGGGGATGGGGGTGGGGAAGAGAGTAGCCCACACACATCGACTGCAAAAACTAAAAACGTCAACGATGGCGGCCAAATGACAAACGAATTGAATTGAAATGAACTGCCAGAGCTATGAGCTCTGAGCCCCAACAGTAGCAGCAGCAGCAGCAGCAGCAGCAACAACTGCTCTATGTGCGCCGAGTATCGAGCTATGCAATGCAAAAAGCGCGCGCTGATTGGCATCTTATCAAGATGGGACATTGTCCAATTGAAGGAAAATTTTTGCAAAAATAAATTTCATTTCGCCTGTGTGTTAGTGTCAGCTAATGGCTTACACACACACACGCGCACACATACATTTACATGCACTCTAACATCGTCTTTGCGGCGTCGGCTTTTTTGGCACATTGCTCATACGCCGCGTAGCCGCCGCCGCTTTTAAGTGCTTGTAAATCAGATTAGCTGCCTATGTAGAGCATACCAAACAAACAAACAGAACTATATATATATGTGTGTTTACTTTGATATACCTAAACTCTCCACTGTGCTGCCCTGTCCTGCCTTTTGGCCGCGCTCAATGGACTACATTCCGCTCCTCCACATTCCAAATTGCAGCAGCAACAAAATCCACACACCAGCCAGCACAGCTTAATTAGTTTGGTGGCTTATACACACAGCACACAGGTGGCTCATCATTTTGTGTGTGCAGCGTGGGGCTGGTGCCACTGACATGTAAATGTGCTAAAAGTTCAAGTGATTCGTAATGCTTCTTCGAAAACTTTTTGCGGCACATTCAACAAACTCATTAAAAGCTAACTGCAGGCATTACGCAAAAAAGTACAAAAAAGTTGAGCAATTTAAGCAGTTGACTGATGCATACCCTGGGAACAAAATAAGTAAGTGGCTATACCAACCCATTAGCATTACCTAGGAGCATGGCTATAGGGTATAAAGCAATCTATCTTCTGTGGATTGACTGAGGTTTATCAATACAGTAATCTTTAATCTATATAAAATCGAAGACTTATACGGTATTGAATAGTCTTAAAAAGTCGTTGTTAAAACAGACCTTTAAGCATTTAAAGTATAAGTAAAAGTAAATATCTTATCTGTATCTAGAGTATTTTCATTACATCCATATCCTTTCTTCATTGCAACTGTATTTTCTGGTATTACAGGGTATATGTCATAGCCTACACAGAAAACACATTTATGTGCCATGCTGTTGGCGTGGCTAATGAATATTTAATAAGCCAGAAGTTGGTCAAAGCAACCCTCAAGTCTCCCGGCGGGCAGGACCGACTCCCTCAGGGCGAGAAAAATGTTATTAAATCTAGTTTCCACATGGCTCGACAGCGTTTATATCATTGGCTGCATTTCGACTCACAACAAGGGGGGCATGGAGTGTGCTACGGTGATTCAGTGAACCGTAGTCTATTACATAAATTACGCCAATTTCTGTATACCCATCGCACGCGTTTGCCATAATAAAATCAAAGCTTATCGCATTTTCACAGCCAAACACCAGACGCTTATCTTGCAACAACAGCAGCAGCAGCAGTAGCAGCAAAAATCGAGTTGGGCATCTTTAAATAATCATCAGCAATTCATCATCAGGGTTGCTGCCACTGCCACTGCAACCTGCCACCCTCTGTTGTGGCATGCTCTGCCTTGCTTTGCGATGGGGTCAATTTTGTCACTTTTAATCTGTGTGTGTTTCCCGTGCAAAGCGCTCTGCGAACGGCTTCCGCTAGCTTCGCTAGAAACGCTTCGCTCACAACGCTCGAGTGGCTATGAGCCGTTGTTAAATGTTGCGTTAAATCGCTTAAGCGTTTAACGAGGGTTAACAGCATTCCCAAACTGCCGAAATCGATTGACTCTCGGGGTGCATCTATAACAGCTAAATATACTATGTACATAGCTACACTCGAAAAAAAGAAGGGTCCTTGCCTAATACACAGAGGAAAAGACTGAGTTCCTAAAGCAAGGTTGAGCGGTCTCGCATTTATATACCACACAATACTCAGAAAATGTATAATTTTTCTCTCTAAATTGAGATAGATATAATCAGCCTGGAGTTAACTTACTAATCTCAATCTTAGATTGAAAAAGTATTATTTCTAGACTGACTCAATCTCAGTTTGAGTGCACTTGAGAAAGTATGAAAATATTTACAAAACTAAAATTCTGTTTTTAAAAAAAATAAGTCAAACTTTGATGTTTCTTTTCAGTAATAGAATTTTGATCTTTCTTCCTTAGTATACTTGTATATATAATTCTTTTTAATGCTCCGTAGAATATACACAAAATTTGCGAATGCAAGTTAAATTTTGCCGAGTGTATGGCTCACATATTTGTGTGTGCAGAGCTGTGTGGAGTTATTTGAGTTTGTACTTACATTGTGCAGCTTGTAGTATAATCCGCAGGCATTGCACACGGGCTCACCGCTGGCGTTGCGCCGCCAAAGGGTTGTGGTTGTGGTCTTGCAATTGGCGCAGGATGTGCCCGCCCGCTTGGCCGCGCTCTGCAGCGACTGCAGCGTCTGTAACGAGAGAGTGAGATACAGTGGGTTATTTAGGTTCATTGGCGAGTGCATTCATGTGGCAAAGTTAAATAAAAATTGATTATGTTAATGCAGTCGACGCCCACGAAAATATGTTGTTTGGCGCGCTAATTGAACGGTGCCAAAACTAACGCATGACGCAGACGCACACACACACGCACACACTCACACACACGCTATGAGTTGTGGTATGTGCTGGGACGCTGTCCTGCAACTTGGGGCAAACAAAGTTGCTCGACACACCAGGCAACAACATTTTTTAAATGGCATGCGAGGAGGAGCAGGAGCAGCAGCAGCAGCAGCAACAACAGGCAGACTCAACCTACAGCTTTAACAGCAGCATCAATTCATTAAAATGACAATTTTTACAAAACTGCCCAAAAACGACAGCAGCAACAACAACAGCAACAGCAGCAACAACAACAACTGGGGAGCATGTCTGCGCCACGCTTAAATTTCCACGAATTGGCTACAAGAAGCGTAGCCCAAAACTCGAGATCCCAAAACATTGTCTGCTTTGGTTTCAGCCTGCAGTAAACCAGAAACAACAACAGCAACAGTAACAGCAACAACTTAGCTCTTGAGGTTCTTTGGTATCTTTAGCTATGGCTGGGGCACAAGCTGAGGCTGAGGCTGGGCTGAGGCTGGGCTGAGGCTGTGGCTTGTTCATGTTGCTCGTACAACAGCAACAACACGGAGTCAGAGCAAGAACAACAAGGCCCTAAACTGGCGTTGATCATGTTTGACTTTGATTTTTAATTGTTGTTGTTGTTGCTGTTGTTGTTATTGTTGCTGTTGCTGTTAGTGTTTGCTTTTAGTTCTTGGAGCTCACCTGTTCTGCTTTTCGACTGCAAAAGGCAAAAGGCATTAACATAAATCAGAGGTCATAGTCGTACCACAAGCACTTGCATTATTTGGTGGCACTGTGTTGTGTTAACGAGCTTGTAACAATTTCACATACAGACAGTCGGACAGACAGACAGTCGGACAGACACAGACTGCGAATCGAAGTCGAAATGTGCGAGAAATCGAAATTAATTTCAACGCCTACAAAATATACAAACTGTGGTAATTATGTGACTGCAACAGCAAGAGCAACTGCCCAGAGAGCTAAGTCTGGCCTGCATCTATATAAATTAAGTTGTTAACATGACAAACCAACAAACATATATATGTGCACACACACACATACACTCATGCACACACAAATAACGACCGCATTCCTATAGGCCAGTTCGAACACTTTAATCCCGCTGCAGATCTGCAGTTTTGTGGCATGTTTGTTGTAGGTGCTAAATTGCAACATGCTTGCTCTTGCTGCTTGTTGAACAATTTAAGCAGCACTGTTAGTTAACAGTGCCTCAAAATGTGGCACATAAATCAATGTCAGACACACACACAGAGAGGGCAGCCAGGCAGCAGCATTCGAAGATTGACAAACTGTCAAACATTGACAGGGCGCATTTTAATTGATATGCAAAAAGCGCAAGCGCCAACAACAAGCAACAACAACTAGCAACAACATTACACAAAACAAGATGGCGCTTGCGATAAATAATACTATACAAAAGCAGCAGACAATGAGAGCTTTATGTACCATAAGTTCCCAGCATGTGTGTGTGAGTATGTGTGAGTATATACATACGTATGTGTCTACAGTTGTATGTATAATATGCACATACATACAGTATGTATGTGTGTCTATATGCCTGTTTGCCTGTGTGTCTTTTGGCTTCATAAATTTAAATTTCTCAATGCGCTTAAGCATGACAAAATGCGCTTATTTTATTTGTGCCATACCCTATAACAATTTGATTCAAAAGGGTATATAAGGGTAATCATATAGAGTAAATAGTTGAAAAGAATGCTTGTATTTATAAAGAGTAAAAATGCTTTTAAAGTAGGGCTTGTTTTACTTAAGTTATACTACTTGCACCTACCTTGCTTTTGAATGAGATTTAAACACATTTATCTTTCGACAAGTTATTCTAGTTTTCAAAATACTTTAAGGCAATAATTTTTAGAATTTTTCATAAAACGAAATGCGCAAATTTTGCTTGAGTTTTATTAATAAACTCTTCTTTTTTAAGAGAATTAAAAGTCGTTTAATAACAGAAGAATGAGGAGTGAAAATTCATTGCTAAAGTAAGTAGTTTTTGACTCCTTTTTGGAATGAGTTTTCTCTACATAAACGTGAATCTTCTGCTGTCATTTTGTATGCTAAAAACTAAATTCTTACTACAGAGTAACTCTTAGTCTATAGCAATCAAAGTGCCAGTTGCATGGCTGTTATTGTTTGTTGACACCTTGCATTGATTTATGGCACTTGCAACTGCCACAGCGCATCACAAAATGTCTGCAAGCCAACAAAATGGCGACTGTTGAAATTATTATTTTAAATTTGTAACTTGAAAAAAGTATGCAAATTTCACTGACAATGAAATCAAAACACAAAAGCTGAGGAATTTAAATATTTAATTGAAATTTACAAAACAAACTGCAGAGAGCCAGCTAAATGTGCCACGAAAATTGTGTAAAGCAAATGAAAAGCAATGCCGACAAAAGTAAATACTTATGTATATAAGTAGCACGCAGTGTGTAAAGCAAGGGGGTAGGCTAAAGAGAGGGCGGGGGTGTGTGGGGGCTCAGCTGGGTCAGACAAGATATCTACAGTTCTATTTATTGCGCAGCTTTTGTGCGCCTCGGATGGCAATGCCCTTTGCCATCTTAGATATGGCACCAAAAGATGTAGGGAGAGCGTGGCGCAAACAGGGTTAGGGGAAAAGCTACAGATACAGATAGAGAGAGAGAGAGAAGGGGAGAGAAGAAAAGAGTGAGAGAGGCAGCACTGTTACGTTTATCTCAGTGTAACATCTTTAACTTGGGGGCACTCTCTCTCTGTATGCTCGCGCTGTATCTGTATCTGTGGCTGTATATGTATGCTATGTACCTACACATAACTATAGCTGTAGTCTCTCTCTACGTGTGTGTGTGTGTGTTACCCCACTGCCCACACAGAGACGTTTTATCAACTCATTTTTTTTTGCCTGCCTTATCTGACAAAACATTCATTAAATTGTACACAGGCAGCAACCCTCAGCTGTGTGCGCCCTTTGGGGGTTGCTTTGGAGCAGCCCCACACACACAGACAGACACACACACACACACGCACAACACAGAGTAACAAAGGGAAGATGGCAAAAGATAGCAGGCAGATCTCAGTCAGGCAGCGCAACGAAAATTTCTATATCTGATGCTGGCTTTGACTTGGGTAACTGTCAGTGTGGTTCGCGTGGTTTGGGTGGTTTGTGGGTGGCTTTTCGCCAACAAAATGTCCGTGCCATAACAGTTACATTTAGCAGTTTATACACAGAGTCTTTGCTATTTCTTTTTCTATACACATTTTTTTGTTTGTCTCTTTTTGCGCATAAAACTTCTGTGGCTGTGAAATTTAATTTAAAAATTCAAATTCCGTTTGTGGCACAAAGAAATAAAACAGCCTGAATGAAAGCCAGAAATAAACTAGCACTCGCTCTTTTACTTTATTTTATTTCATTTTATGTCCTGGCTCATTTCCTTTGCCAGCGGATTCGTTTTTTTCCTTTCAGCCACATGCTGCTGCTTTTCGGGGCGTGGCAATGCAGGCTGTTGCTTTAAGCAAATGCGAGCTGTAGTAGTAGTGGCAGTTATTTGGCAAGGGTTGCCAACGCAGCACGTTGATTGGGCTATGCCATTCACACGCACACACTCTTCACACACACACACACACACAACTATACACTCGTACAATTTGCCTAATTAAAACATCAGCTTAGCTCATTTGTTTTGGGCCACGACACGAGGCAGCGAACAAAAGCGAAAACTATTGCTAAAAATCACACCTGCTCCAAGCGCAGAAAATCAATAAAATGTTATATAGTCCAACAGCAACAACAACAACAGCCACGACAACAAATGACAACAACAAACAACTACAAGCAACGACAAGCCATTAATGTCACTCATTAATGCTGCTCAATGAATTTTACGAGGCTTTTTGGAGCTCTCTTTTCACTGGCTTCAACTTGTCGCATGGTAATTCTGTTTTCTTTTGGTTGCTGCTGCATTTTAAGCAGCAACAACAACAATAGTCACAACAACAACACCAACAACATTTGCCATTAAAGCAGTGACAACTAACATGCTCAGGCCTAGAGCTTTAGTTCTACACCCTTTGGTCAGTTTTCCGATTTGGTAGAGGCATGAAAATCGTCATTAATATTTGTCACTGGATATTGCAACTGCACACACTCACACACAACATACACACTCTCCCATACAAGTATAAATTATATAGAAACCTGGTCCTATGCCCAGCTGCTCTTAGCAAAATGAATGTGCGCTTAACACGCGCTCGGCCTGCGTGCTTGAGCACATTTTCACATATTGTCTGACCGCCCATGCAAAGGGTTAGAAAATGCAACCCTTACAGGGCACAGGGCACAGGGCACAGGGCTGGCAGTGTGCAAATTATGCCAGTGCATATTAAATAGCTATAGGTTTTTTTCTTTTAATATTTATTTTCATGCTATATACGCGTAAAGCACCTCAAGGCTGCCCACAAAAGAGCTCCATTAACAAGCGCAGAACGCGCGCAGGTCTTAATCATCTGCTCAGACTCCACTGGGCTATCTCGATCTGCCTCTCAGTCTCTCTCTTCGACTAGCCATCTCTGCTGGCTGTGAGAGCCTGTTTCATTATATTATTGGCACGCCCAGTTTGTTGCGTCTGCTGCGCTTCATATCGTTAATTTTTAATTGATCTGCGACGAGCCACAAAGTTGCAGCAATCGACATTGACTTGGCTCGGCTCGGCTTGGCTTGGTTTGGATCTGAGCTCTGCATACACACATGCTTGTTGCTGGCTCGTCAACAGCTTGGCTCGGGGCCAGGAGACAGACGACAGAAGAGGCACAGCAATCCCGTTTGCTTCTTCAGTTTCAAGTGCATTTTAATGGCATTAGGCTGCCCCACTTGATGAAATGAGCCGAGGCTCTTAACAAGATCCTAGCGCCCCAAAAAACAAAAGAAAATAACAAAAAGAAGAAGGGCGAACAACTGAAACAAAAGAAAGCTTAAACTGAAGAAGCAGAGCGAAGAAACTGCGCATAGGCATAAGGCTCTGGCCTCTGGCCCGAGCATCAAAAAGGGGCAACTAAATGCGCTCGATTGCGTATACGCCCCGTTTGCTGCTACGTGCATTGAACTTTTACTTCAGCTCTGAGTTGTTTTTGTTTTTGTTTATTGTTGCTGCTATTGCTCTGACTGTTGCTTTAGTTTTGATTCGATTTTCGTTATTGTTGTTGCCAGTTTATCGATCGCTTTGACTTTGACTTTCATTTGGCGCGTATTTTTTGCAGCTTCTTTCTGTTAACATGATTTATACGCGTCTGAGTCTGTGGCTTGCATTTAATTTTCCTACCTTTTTTTCGGCGTCACAGCCTACATCATACAGTTTACTCCCTTGCTATCTGTTTATTCCCACGCCAAAAGGGTTAATATTAGCTACCAACTGAAGCTTCTGCTTCTGCCTCAGCCTCAGCATCGACTACAATGCGAGCCAGTCTGTCTATGGCACATATGGCGCACTCCAGGCTGGAATATGGCCAAAATGTGTTAATTACAATTCGCTCTGCTCATTTTGTTGGCTGTTTGATTAGGCATTGCTTTACGCTGTTTACACACTCACCATCAGATGTGTCGAGTCAGCGTTTGTCAATCATTTCATGCCAGTTTTTATTTCATTTCTAACCACGATTTCTTGGCTATAGACCTCTGCTAGTTTGGACCTGGCTATTGCTATTTGATTCGAGTTGCTGTTGTTGTTACTGTTATGACTGCACAGTGGGATGTCTCACATTTGTAATTTGAACCTGACCAAAGGGCAACGGGAACGCCGCAGTGTATATACTCTATCTACTCTTGAAAGTGGAATACAATTTCAAAAAGTTTTTTAAGTATTAAATTAAATTTGTTTATATATGTATCTTTTTCTATATGATTTTAGCAACCTTTGAAATAAGCTTTTAATATAGTTTTTACAGCCATAAAAAATATATTAATTCCTAACTAACTACCAGGTTTACATATCATTTAAGGTTTTTAATTAAAAGTTTCTTAATTACAAATAAATCGAAGCATACACAGTAAAAAGTGCTGGAGTAAAATTAAATCTTTTACACCCCATTTAAAACTATTTTGGAGTTAAAAAAGTGGTTCTCTGAATTTTTAAACTTCTGGTTTAAAATCAAAACCAAAATGGAGTAAAACTAGCTGGTCACACTCTCATTTCAAATTTGCCGCTCAATTTTTGGTTTACTAGAGTAGATTTGAATCCAAAAAGGGTTTAAAAGCCCTGCTCTCGCTCGAAATGTGTGCATACATACACAGAAGAGTTGCAATAAACGATAAGTTTGCTCTCTACGCACACATACACTCAAACAAAAAATAAAAAAATAAAAAAACGTAGTTCTCTGCCTGGACTTGAACCCGAGTCGTCCGCATTCTGCATTCTTGCAATCTGTTCATAAGAAATGTATTTGGGATGTGCAAACTGTTAAAGTTTTGTGGCGCAAGGGTCTAAGTCGACAGTGAACAGTGTTGCGTGTGTCAACCAAGGAGGAGTCGTGAGTTCAAACCGGAGAAGCCGGACAAGTAAATTTGGTATGTAAAATTAAAGATATAATCAAATTTAATTGATGTAAAAAATTTATAAAATATAAAGAAAAATTTATAAAAAAAAAAATATTATAAAAATATTCAAAATATGCATCATATGTAATTTGGCGGTTAATCTAATGAGAGGAAAAAATCATGATTTAAGATTTTTGTAAATCTAAATTTGAAATTATGGTCGTGATTTTAGATTTTTGATTTTTTAGCATCTTATTTTAAGCTGAATAAATTAAATCCTATTTTGGTTTTGATAAAACTCCTCTCTTGGTTTAAAATTAAATCCAAATTCGATTAGCGTTCAAACTATTTTGGTTTTGTATTTACACCAAAATTGGTTTAAATTGTGCACCAAGTGAGAGAGCAACGCTTATATGTGTGTGTATACCAATGCTCTCTTTGTGTACTCCAGCTGGTTTAAATTTAAAACTTTTTTGGATTTGTTTTATATAGAAACCAAAATAGTTTTAATTTTACTCTTTTTTTTTTACTGTGTATGCTAGTATATTTTGCTCATATCAATATGTATTTAATTAACTTACTAATGCATTCATCACTTTGTTTTTTACAGGCTTTTTTGCGTTTTAATTGCTTGAAGATTTATCATTTATTTTGTGTTGAGAGGTTCTTAATTACATTCCGAAATAGCCTATAATTTGACTTGACATCAAATCGAGTTAATTATTTGTTATTTTCTCAAATTTATACGTTCGCTTTCTACATATGTTTTATATTCGCTTAAAGTGATCTTGATGAGCGCGTTAGAGTATCTCGGATTTAAATGGATTTATTTAATAGCCGTTAAATAGCGACTAATGTGTATATGTTGTTGCTCTTGCTGGCGTTGAAATACGCCTTTGATTAATAATTAATTAAGCGGCTTTGGAGCCACTTAAATAATACTTTTATAAATGATTGTGTCAAGTGTTGATGGGTTTATTGTTACAGCAAGCTGTAAAAGGCAAATGCAAGTTGTTGTTGCTGCTGTTGTTGTTGTGGTTGTTGCTGTTGCAATTGCAGTCATTGCTTTGCATGCAAATGACATAAGGCAACGTAATAAGCATAAAAATAACAATAATTTTGCAGCGCCACACAACAAAGTATAGATGGAGATACACTGAGCAAAACCTTTCTATAATTCTACACTTAATTCCTATTCAAGATTAAGAAACTAAGCATATATTTGCGAGTTTTTTATGAATATTTTACACATATTTTATGCATATTTTTTTCAGTGCATGCACAGTCAGAACAACCGCCGCAAAACCTACACAAAAAGTGGAAACGTTTTGTTCAATTTATTGTGTGAAAATTCGCATAAATTAAACAAATAATAAAAGCGACTACGGCATAAATATTATGCAAAGTGCAAGCACCGCCCGCTGCCCGATTAAGCGCACACACACACACACATGCACAGATAGATAAGCAAGTGTGTGTGTGAGTGTGTCACGATTGGACTGTTGGGGCTGGGATGCGCCAGAAGTCAGCGCCGTTGTGCTTGGTGACCTTAACAGCTGTGCTCCTAAAGCACTTAACATGCATTTGCAATTAGCCATAGTCATATGGCCTAAAGAACAATCAGCTGAAATGTGACAAATCCATTGGAAGGTTGCCATAAATGGGCTTGGCCAGGAACTTGCCACACTCCGTAGAGTGAGGCAGAAGGGGCAAGTACTGACTGAGAGCCTGCAGCGCGGGGCAGCAACTGCCTTGGCTTGCCTTATAATTAAATGCAATTATTGAAACACGGCCAGCGGCTAGTTGAACAGCCAAAAAATGCGAAACAACAATGAGAACAACAACAACAAACAAGAACAACAACAACTGCAAAACATATGTAAGCGAAGGCGACTGAGTTGATGTTGCTGCTGCTGCTATTGCTGTTGTTGTTGCTTTGGCTTGCAGGCTAAAATACATAAATTAAAAATTTTTGCATTGTTCTGTTTCAGCAATAACAACAGCAACAACAAAGCATTTACTGTGCTGCTCAAAGTTACGACTTGTTGACTGTTTTCATACAATTCGGAAATTTAATTAAAGGCGGCAGAGCAGACAATGAGATGCGCTGCAGTCGTCAGCGCAGTCAACGCTGCCATCGCCATAGCCGTCCGGGCAGGTGCAGTTGCAGTTGCCAATTGCCAATTGCCAGTTCCTCGTGCACCGCAAAAAATCAAATAAAAAAATAAAACTATCAATGATTAGAAATGATTTTCTGGCAATTTGATGATGTATAAAAAATTCAGTATAACATTTTTTAGAACTAATTCGTTATAGTTATCTGCAGTTCTAGTTTGCATCAGTTTAGTTACACTCAACAACAGAAAAATACCCCTAGAATCTACTAGCAAACATTAGCAAAAGTTTAACGGTAAAAATTGTAGAATTCTTTTAAAATATTGTTCTTTTTTTTTAGTACCAGTTTAACAATAATCACAGCTAACTATTTTATACATGTGAGTAGAATTCTATTCACTTTCGTTTAAACTCCAACCTTTTCTTGCAGTGTGCTCAGACACGTATGCAAAACTGAATGAGTGACCCTCAGTTTGGGTCGAGGTTTTTGCGAAATCAATACAATTGCCACCCAGCGAGCCACGAGCTAGCAGAAGAAGAGACCAAGTTGAATTGAAATGGAGTCTGGCGAGTCAATTTCAATGGCAACGTTGAACAAAAACAATTGAATTGCATTTCAGCCAGAGGCAAAGGCAAACGATGCGCTCTGGCTCTTCAAGCAGGACATTGATGTGCTGCATCCTGTTGGTATACAATACAGATTCACACACTCACACACACACACACGCAGATACAGTGACTGCCATAAGTCAATGCAGTTGCACATAAATTTTAATTTGTTGCATATTTTGTCAACGAGAAATCAACAAACACTTCAGCCACACAGACCAGACCAACCACGCGAGAGAGCTCCAGCTGTGAATTTCTTGGGAATTCCCTGCGACGTCAGTATATTTTGATTCCCAATAATGGTTTATTTATGTTAATGTTATGCAATCAAAATGCATACGATTTAAATGCCAATAAAAAATCAACGCTTCGCATCGTACAACGCCAACTGCATTTAACAGTTGTTTATTGTTGTTATAGATAGATTCTTCGCCTGTCGTTGTTATTTTGTTTTTACGCATGTTTAATGGACTAATTTCGTAGCTGTAAGCGTGTGAGTTCGTTGCTCAAGTCTTTCGTTTTTGTTGCTGCTGCTGCTGATGTGGCTGGCGCCAGGGGCAGCCGTTGAGACCTTCGGACAGACGGACGGACCGGCGGACAGCGTTACATATATTCTCATAGTTTGTTGCTGCGTTGATGCGCGCGCGCGATAAAAAATGAAACGATAATGTGCCTCTGCGAGTGGCTGAGTAAAAGAGTTGAAGCTAGGAGTGAGAGGGAGCTGCATAACCCACACACACACACACACACACACACACACGAAACCAAACAAAAAATGTCTGCGGCTGCTGCCTGATTATGTTTTTAGTGCGTTAAGTGATAATGATGATGCGCCTTGATCGTTATCAGCCCAAGCGTTTACTCAGCTCAGCTGCAATCAAGACGCCAAGCTAGTCAGAAAAATGATAATTAAATACACGCATACAAATATGCAACTGTATCTGTATCTGTGTGTGTGTGTGTGTGTGTGTGTGTGAGTAGTATTCCTGGAATTATTATGACATTTGAGAACTTTCACGCTGTTTTTTATGGCTTTTGGCGACAGAAACGTGCGCTGAGATTGATGCTCGAGCCTCAGCAATCATTTCCCAAGAATACAGTATATAAATTTATTGATCAATTTGTGGCAATGTGTGGAAGCTGCACTCAGCAGGAGAGAGTGAGTGTGGGTGGGTGTGGGTGAACTTACCAGTCTTCGCTTTGGCTTGATCAGTGGTCGATTCTGTCCATTCATTTTGTAGTAGAGCCCACAGGCATTGCAAAGGTAATGTCCAGTGCCATCGCGTCGCCACAGTGGTGTGGATGTTGCGCCACAATTCACGCACTCACGACCCTCTGCAAGAGAAAGAAAAGCACAAAATAAACAAAACATAATAAAAAATCAAACAAATCAAAAATGTTGTAAAATGAAATGGAGTAATGTGAGTTAATTGCTTAAATTTGATTTAGATTAGCTTAAAGCTAAGCCTAGTAGTTACAATGCAGGCAGCCTTGTTAGGGGCACAACAGCAACTCGCACATTTTTCAGCTGTTTCTCAGTCAGCAGTTTTTTATACGCTTTGTTTTTTAACTGAATTTTTTGTTTTTTATTTGTATTTTTTTTTCTTTCGTTTTTTGTTGCTGGCACAAAACGCATGGAAGCGGAAATGATGGATTCGCTGGGACTGGCACTGAAACTGGGGCTGTTTTGCCGTTGCTGGCGCTGGCGCTGCTGCAGTCTGCGCGACGCTGACTCTACACATTTTAATTAAGCAGCGCTGCCAGCGTCGCTGCCAATCGTCTGTACGGCTGTAAGGCGGTACGTACTGCAATCGCATTGCCTAACCCCCAACCCCTGTGCGCTCCTAACTGTTTCGCTTTGCAGCGCCAGGGCAAACGCAACTCATTTGAATAACTTTAGGCATAATTTGTAAGCGACTTGCCCCGGCTTCCAAATGAAGTTGCAAATGTAACGCGTTATTAACGTTCGTGCCACAGTTGGCTTTAGTCTTTGGCTTCGTCTTTGTCTCTGTCTTTGTTAATGTTAATGTTACTGTTACTGTTGTTGCTGCGTTCGTAATTCGTTTGTATACATATTTGTTGTAGTTTCTGTTTCTGCTCATTTAATGACGCCACTAAATGGGCTTCATTATATCGTTTGTATTCTCCCTCTTCCTCTCGTTTTCAATTTAAAATTTAGTCATAAAATAACAGACAAAAAAGAAAATAATAATAATTCGACCACAGAGAGAGTACTCGACTTAACGGTTGCCCTGCAGTCGCAAGTAGTGCTCCTTCTATGCGATATTAATTATGCCTTACTCTACATATATACAAGAAGTTTCAGTATGATGTATACTATTCTATCCTATTATTTATTTATTTAATGTCGACTAAGGTCAGACGACAGATTATAATTAGATATTATTATATCTTAAATATTGTATTTTCTTTAGACTGAATTTCAACTCAATTCAATAGACTGTTAAAATAGTCTAATACCTTCGAGTTAGCTGCTTTATAGCCACAGCCGAATACAAAATTTAAAAACTCTTACGCTTACAATGCCAGAGATTTAGTCTGTTAAATTTCTACTATTTTGTTTTATGCATTTTCTATAAATATAGAAGAGCTCTGCAAACACTGCATTTACGGCGCTTAACTGCTGTATAAAAGTATTCTATCTCAAAATTTAGTAACTCTAACTTGCATAGTGCCAGAGATTTAGGTATTTAAACGAACAGGTCAACAAATTTCTTTCATAATGAAGCTATACACACACTGCTCCCCCCAGCTACAGGGTATAGCAAACAAAAGAAACTACAGCAAAACTGAGCATAAAAATTTAACGCTAGTTTTGGCCCAATTTTCCCGCTAGCACTTTTCCACTGACAAAGGCACATTTCTGCATTATAATTAATTAACGCTGCGCTTTACATGGCCATCTGAACATAACTTTTAAGCATTTGCTTGTCTTTTATTGAATATTAGCTGGTCACACCCAGTGGCAGTGGCCAGTGGTTTAGTAACTGGGTAGTGTTGGTGGCTCATTAAGTGCGTTGTCAACTCGTTGCCTGCCCAAATGCCATTAGGCGCATTTTGATGACAGAATTCTCCCAGTTTTTATTTCATTTTCTTTAGCGTGTGTGTGTGTGAGTTGTGTTTTAAGAGCTTCACGTGATTTGCTGCTGTTTGGATTACCCTCAACACGGCAGGGACAATCACACACGTGTCCTGTGTGCGATGTCCTGTTGTGGCATGCCAAGCATTTTGTTTTTGAGCTTTCAAAGAAATTAAATTAAACGTTCTGCGTGTTTGCCACACACAGCAGCGGGTGGTGCAGCAACAGTGGTGACACCACCAGCCCACTGCCCACGCACCACTCGCCAGGGGCGCGTTAAATAAACAGTTCATTTGTTTTCATTTAATCGCAAGTTGGCTTTGCTTTTCGTATTTATATATGTATCTTTTTTATCTTTTTATAGCGCGTGTACTTGATATTTCTTTTCTTTTTTTTGTGTTTTTTTTTTATATTTTTCTGTCCACTTTCATTCGTTTTCTTTGTTTTCTACGACTTTTTTAATTGCCGCACATTTGGCGCTGGGCGTTATTTGGGCTTTTCAACTTTACTTTCGTAGCGGAGGGTGAAGGACGGGGCTCTCTTTAACACAGCCCGCAGCCAAATTGCCGCCAATCAAAAGGGCAACACCCACTGAATAAAAATTGCATAAATTATTCGATTTTCAGCGCTCAAATTGTTTACAGTTATTTCTTTCACTTGACAATTTTTTCAAAAATAAAATTACGCAGAAATTATAATTGACTTTTTTCTTTAGCAAATACTAGTTTGCAGCATGTTGACAATTGAGCTTTATATGAGAAGGCCTAACGATGGTATTGATATTTGATAATGATCTATGTACTTATGGTGAGCTGGTAAGGCATAAGGCATCTATTTAGTCCGCTACTGAACTATGTTGTCTGATTTCTACTAGGCTGCAAACACAACCCGTCTATGAGACACCAAACACTAGTTCTTCAGTTAGGAGTTTAGTTAAGACTGTCATTACATAAGTAGGATAAAAGTCATTGTAAATGTTTTGACTCTACTCTCAAGCTATTTATAAGAGAAAGAGGTGACTGGGACAGTCTACACTTCGTCTTCGTCCTGACAGGGTTTACTCGTTTTGTATGGTGTCAAAAGTCAAGTATCTATTATATACTTATAAGTAATGCAGAAATTTTCTACTATATTTAAATTGTATTTCATATAACATATTTCGCAATAACTCTATCTCATTGCAGATCTACAAAGTAGTGCGTATATTTATGAACAGTAAATCATGAACTCATCTACTGATTATGCACGTCGTAAAAGTTGACTGCTTCAACGAATTCAATACTCCGTGGCTCATATTTTCTTTTACTGACTTTAAGCATAGTCTAATAAGTATTTACTTGTTTTAAACTCTATAGTCCCAATTTGTATATATTTTACAACTGCGCAAAATTAAGCCAATTTGAATATATAATTTTCCTCATTTTCCATTTGATTCAATTTAGTTTTTCCACAACTGTGTGAAACCTCCCATCGTTATGGCTGATTATTAGGTAGCACAGTAGCACTTGAGAGGAGGAAAACCTTTATGCATTTATTGGTTGTTATAAAGCCGGAGCAGAGCTTGACTATTGCCACTTGGTTGTATTAAGCCATAAAGTGTGTGGTTTTTTCGTGGCATTGTGAGTGGTTCTTGTGGTTGCTCTGTTTGTTGTTTTTTTATTCTCATTTGTTGTTGTATTTGAAGTGGAGTTGTGGCTCTTGCTTTTGTTCTAGCACAATTCCAATGAAGTTCGCTGGCTGCTGCTGCTGTTACTGTGGCTCTTGCTGGTCCACTCGCCAGTTAATAAATCAAATGTGTTAATGATGTTTTTACCCTGTGTGCCCACTTTTGACAACAAAGGCAACAACAGCAGCAGCAACACTGGCGACAACTACTGCCTGTTGTATTTGTTTATATATATACGATCCACTACAAGTTGTTACGATATATGCTTTATAGAGAATACACACCGCACGCGTATAGCTCCTCTGTTCGCTGAGCCTTTTGTTTTAGTACATTTTTATTGGATTTTTGTGGCGATCTGTTCAAGATCCTTGGCTCGCTGTCTCTCTGCCTGTTACTAGGCCAAAACGCTGTGTGTGTTTTATGGCCATTAAACGTTTCTTTTTTGTGCTTTGTTATTGTTTTTTTGTTTCTTCTCTTCAGCTTTGTTTTGATTTCAATTTGCCTGTCGCCGGGCTGCTGCTCGCTCCGTCCGTCCGCCCGTCCGACTATCTGTACGTTTTTTGTCGCCGTCTGTCTGTGGCTGGGCTATGACAGTTTTTCACATTTTATTTATTTTCATTTTCATTTTCCACACACACAACACGTAGCAGGTTGGCCAGTTGGGCTGCTTGTTCTTCTCAGCTGGTCTATGATTTAGTAGCATGTTATAACTGTTTCTCTTGTGGCATGGTCCAGCCACATCCAGATCCACATGGGCACAATCATCCGCAGCATTGCGTTGTAATTTCTTGGAAATTTGTGCACACTTTGGTATTTCGTTTTCGTGTGCTCTTCTTTGGGTTTTGGGTTTTCGTTTTTTTTTTATTTTGGTTTTTGATTTTTGTTTTTTTTTACGGCCACGGGTCCGTGTGACATTGTCTGGCATTGGGCCTGAACCCAGAAGACCGTGCCCAAGACACTGAGTCGGAGCCAGTGCCAGTGCCAGTGTCAGTGTCAGTGTCAGAGAGTGTATCTGAACCTGTTTTTAGGGCCTGATTTGGCATTAAGAAGAAGAAGATGAAGCAGCAGAAGAAGGTAGAGAGGGGCAGAGAGGTCTAACTAACTGTGGTCGCTGCTTGATTTGACATTTGGCGTCAGTGGCCCATAATTGTCTAGAATTTATGTGTTGTACCTTTTCAGGAAAATTCCCTTTAATTTGTATAGTATGTGGGCAGGTCGAAGGGTCAACTGCAGTTTTAATTAGTTGTTGTATTTTGTTGTTGTTGTTGTTGCTGTTGTCGTTGTTTGTTGATATTAATAAACATTTCTGCTAGTTAAAGGTTACTTATAGCTACAAAAGACACAGATACATTTATAGATATTAGATGCAAAGAGCTAGAGATAGATAGGTTAGAGACAGATAGATAGAGAGAAAGACGTTTACTGGTGAACAAGACAAAAGACACATGGATGTGTGAGTAAATTGTTGATATTGTTTTTCGTTTTTGTTACATTTCTCTTTTGCTTTAATGAAAATGAAAATGTAAACTATAAGAATTAACATAAACATAATATATATACACAAAAGTCATACATGAAATCAGCTGGGAGTTCTTGGGGGCATATCTTTTTAGAGAGAGAATTGCATGCCACAAATAAACGGCAAGCGCCTCATTTTGGGGCCACAGCTGTCAAGGTGCTGGACAAAGGAACAATGGGCAGCTCATCCCCGCTGTTAAGACAGACAGACGGACGGACGGACGGCACATAGCTGATTGAGTGAAGGCTGAGTGCAAGCCAATGGGTTATATGGGGCCTACCCATATCAATTACTTAAAGCTCATTCACAACATTTTTTATTTTCACCTGACAAAAGCCCAAATGGCATCCAATCAATTTGGCCCAGGCGCAGCCAAAAGGAATCAAGCAAAAGCGAACTGCAAAACAGACCGACGAAGAGGACGAAGGCATCAAGACGAGACGCGAGTGGATCGTGGGCATTGGGAATGCGAGTTGGGTATTTTGGTACCTTGGTATCTTGGCTTTTGGCTATTGATTTGGCCAGGCGACCAACACATGTTCTTGCGCCCAACAAAACTTATCGCCAGGCGATGCGATAAACGATAAATAAATACAGACGAAACAAAACAACAGCGGACAAAAGGAGCCCACGTCTGCCAGGGCTAACGAACGCACACTGCAGAGAAAGACGAAGCCCAGCGACAACAATAACATTGCAGACAACTTTTTGGTTAGTTAAACAGCAGCAGCAGCAAAACTGTCGTCTGCACTTAATATGAAACGCAGGCAAAACATTTTGTCAGCCCGCAGCTTCCTACATCACATACAGCTCAAGATACAGCCAAAGATACAGATACGGATGCAGGCAAGAGATACAGATACAATTGCACAGTTTGCAGATACTTTAGTTCACATGCCAGCATTTCGCTTCCTCATTTGACTTGGCTACTTATTCTTTTTTTCTGTTGTTTTTTTTTATAGTTTATGTAGTGCCACATCTTTCGGCTATAACAGTAGCTTAACAGCGCTGTTAACCGGGCCACTGTTAACTGGCACAGCTGCTGCAGTTATTGGGGGTTGCAACTCTGCAGCTGAAAGCAGCTACGCTTGCCCCTTTTGCTAACGCATTACAGCAGCTATAAAGTTGTCGTTGTTGTCAGTGTTGCTGCTGCTGCTGCTGCTACTGCTGTTGTTGTTGTTGTTGCTGGAGAGACATGCGAAACCGGCTGAGACGTTGACTGCGAAGCAGGTGCAGCGACTAACTTCCGCAGCGAATGCTATATGTTTGACTGTGTGTGTGTGTGTGTGTGTGTGTGTGTGCGTTGGGTCTTTTCAAATAGCAGCAGCAGCAGCAACATGAAGTAATTAACAACTACAACACAAAACGAGCAACTCAACAGCAGCAACAACAGCAAGCTGCTGACGCAGTGGAGCCAAGCAAAGCGTTGACAATAGCATTGAAGTTTTATGTTATTTTTTTTAAATTTGTGCAGTGGCAACTGCAATTCTGTTGGCTATACCCTGCATGACTGCATAGGGTATATTGGCTTCAGTGCTTGGCGAATGACAGAATACTAAATTAATACTATATAATTGTAGGTATTATAAAGTTTACTTTATAAAGGAGCAGTTTGTACCCTGCAATGCTGCATTTATAGGGTAGATTTATTACAGAAATATGCATAGGGTAAGCAATAGTCAGGCTAAGCACATCTCTTGCTAGTGGACTAATGGAAAGAAGTCAGAATGTTCTTTAGTTGTTGGAATAGAAATAGCTCTAACAGTGCTGATTATACCCTGTATGGCTGAAGAAGGGTATATAGTGTTTGCGCTGTTTAATACCCTCTATGAGTGAAGAGAAGATGTACATTACTTTTGTCTATAAGAGAGCAATTGGTATGCGAATACGGACATCGTAGCCAATCCTTGTAAGCATTTGCAGAGAGTAACTGCCAGTCGAGCTACTCAAACTGCTTGTTGTTGTCATTGTAATGCGCTGATTTCATGCAAAGCGAACGCGGCGTATACGCAATGCCACACAAAGGCCTTAAGTAGGTGGCGTAGGGGTTAGTGAGGTGTGAGAGAAGCTTGAGGGGGAGGAGTGAGGGGAGATGGATGGCACAACAAACGGGGGCGTGCCACACAATTCGACGGCAAACATATATTAAGAGCCAAGCAGGAAACATGCCCAAGTGGCGGGAATGTGGCCAGCATGAGGAAAGATTGCGCGTTACAGTGGAACTCTCTGCATGTGTGTGTGTGTGAGTGAGTGTGTGGAGAGAGCACATGTGTCAAGTGGTGAGGCCGTTGCAACCGCTGCAAAATGCTGCAAGCTGAGGAGAGTGCAGAGTGCCACAGCCACAGAGTGCAGTTAAGTGAGCAGAGCGCTTCCCACGTCGGTGCGAGCGTGTGAACTAGCGAAAGGAAATCAAAATCCAAAAAGAAAATCCACATAAAAACTGTAACTTAAGACTACAGAACTAAGAGCTAAATGAAATAATAAAGCTGAAATTTATAGCTAAAACTAAAGCTAAGAAACTTAGACAGAACTGAGCAGAAAACAAAGAGGTTAAAGTGTTTTACAGAACATAGAACATATATATTCTAATTGTAAGCAAATCGTTTATCGATAACAGTCGATAAATCAACAATCGTTTAACAATTATTCTTCACCCACACCAATATCTTTTCTGGCTTCTGTCTTGCTTACCAGCACTTGTCCGGGGTTTTGTGCGCACGGGTTTCACATCGATACCACCAGCACCACCGCCGCCGCCAACACCACCGCCACCGCTCGAACTGCTGTGCGCACCACTGCTCATGCCGCTGCCCATGCCACTCATGACACCACCACCACCACCACCTGCACCGCCAGAACCATGTAGTCCGGAGCCGGCACCCGCTCCCGTGCCCTGCTGATGGCTGTGACTATGGCCGTGACTGTGACTGTGACTATGATGATGATGGTGATGCGCCGCTGCCGCCGCTGCTGCACCCATGCTATGCCGCACAGCCGCTGCTGCCACGGAGGAACTTTGGAACATGTTGGCCGCCGCAACGGCCGCCTGATGCTGCGCCGCTGCATGGTGGTAGGAGGCATAGCTGCTGCTGTCGTAGCTGTTGGCATTGTTGGCCGCATAGTGGGCCTGGGCGGTGCCATCGAACAGGCCATTCGATGTGCCTGAGACTGTGGCGGAGACGGAGGCGGAGGAGGAGGCATTGCTGTTGTTATTATTTTGCTGTTGCTGTTGCTGCTGCTGCTGCTGCGTGGCTTGATTGCTGCTGCTGCCGCTGCTACTGCTGTTGTTGCTATTTGAGCTATTTGTATTGTTGGTGTTGTTGTTGTTGTTAGTACTACCTTCGCGCTGCTTGGGCGCCGAGCTCTGTGCGGGTCCAGCGTTGCCAGGATGCGCGGAGGCAGCGCCACCATTCTGTATGGACGGCTTGATGTCCAGCGCACAGCTGGCGTCCGTCAGTGAGGTAGAGCCCGTGGCCTGCTGATGCATAAACGCGTTCATCACGGCCTGTAAGGGAGAGGGAGTGGGAGCAGCAAGGATTAGCAAAGGATATATGCATTGACCCTGCCTGGGGCTGGGATTACTCACCTGGTACTCGGATGGACCGGTTTGTACTGAGTCGGGCGTAGAGTCCTTTGGCGGTGTCGGTGGGAATGGAAACGAATGCTGGCCAGCTGCCGTCGTCTGATGGCTTTGACCCACTTGCCCCAGCTTGTGCTCCACCTGCGGCTCCTGCGGGCAAGCGAACTGACCCATGCCCCAGGCGCTGGCGGGTGCAAAGGATTTGTGCTCACTGGTCAGCCATGGGCTGAGCGGCGTATGAAAGTGCGGCCGGCACACTTGGGGCGTGGCATGTGAGGAGGGCATGCGGGAGGCTGTAAGAAGAAGAGCAAGCAGAAGAAACCAAAGATAAGAATTTAATAATGAATAAAATCCGAGCCAAAAACTCAAGTTAAATGCGGCATTAAATCAATTATGGCCAAAATTTATAACGAAGATTAACAGCCTAAGCCAGGGATGAGCACTGGGAATGCGAGCAGAGGTAAAGGGGAGGTAAAGCAGAGGAGTATAGGCCGAGACCAGAAGCGATAAAAAATTCATAATAAATGACGTTGTTCGCTTTGTTTGAGGCGGAAAAGCTGCGTTATAATTTATGAAACACCACAGCAACAGTTGCTGCTGTTACTGATGTTACTGTTGTTGCTGCTGCTGCTGCGGCTGCTGCTGCTGCTGTCCAGGCAGTAAGGCACTGACCATTGACGCTTGCGGCCTTAGCGCAAGACTCTTTGCATATGGCCAAGACACACAGCAACTGTTGCTGCTTGCTGCTGCTGCGGTTGCTGCTGCTGCATTGTCATAAATTGTTTAATTTGTATCATAAACAATCGCGTTAAACTTTTGTCCCAAAGCTAAAAAGATCGATCAGTGTGCCCCTGTCCCCCCGCCTGGTTGCCTCCCCTGCTGCTGCTGCTGCTGCTCCACCTTGCCACTTGCCCTGGCCTGGTCTCTGGCCTGGCTAAAAGTGTAGCCTAAATGTCTGGCAGTGTATAATTTAACAGACACCAAGTGAGATTTATGTGCGCCAATGCTGCCGTTTCCCTAGCTGCAGCAGCACACTAGCAACGCGCCAGCTTGGCAACACATCCCAGCATCAGGCAGTGGGCGGCGGGCGAGGGGCGTCCGGGGTGTTGTGGCAATTGTTTGGGGCGCACTTATTCTTATTATTATCATTAATATTGACTGCAACTCCATGCTGCTAGCTTTGGGGCTTGTTTGTATGTGAAATTATTTTTGATTATGCAGCCGACATCAGCTGCAACAGCAACAGCAGCAGCAGCAGCATCAGCAGCAATGGTTGTTGCGTTGTAGCCGCTGTCTAACACTAGGTCAGTCAGTTCAATGCACGACGAGATGGATTAGTACGTTGAGGCCAAAGGCCCAGGCAGAAATTGCCCAAGAGAGACCAAAGACGAATCTCAGATGCTCTACTACTACTACTATAGCTAGAACCCCTTGACTAATCAAGTCAACTAATAAGTTAATCAGTGAGCAACGACCACGAATTGAAGCTATATATATTTGGCGCAAAGTTGCCTACAGACAGCTTATACCCTTTATGCCTAGGGTATGCTCAGATCCTCAGCTTCAGCTTTGCCTTTGCTGCTGCTGACGCTTGCGATCGATCGCTGTCTGCGATAATATCCATTTGATTATCCTAATAACAGTGCTTTAGCGTCCATATTATATGTACGTGTGTCTGATTATAGAAATTATGCAGCAGTTGCTGGCTGCTCTGCACACACAACACACAACAGTTGCAGGTTGCCACGGCGAGTTGCCTCTCAATTGTTGCAACTTGGCAAACAGACACAAAACTTCACACTTTTGCGCCAGGGAGACAATTGGTTCAGGCTCAAGTATCAATGCGCGCGATTGCAGCTACGTGCTGCTAGCCCCCGCCAAAAAATACAAGCTGCAACATGCCACAGAGGACGGCAACAACATGCCACATACAATATCGAGTTGTACATCAACAGATATAGACGTCATCGCTGCACTGTGTATATAATTTTGCCCAAATAAGCGCATTGGACATGCCAAATTATACATGTTGCTGCCACAAATCAGTGCCGCAGCGGCAGCGGCAGCAGCAACATGATGCGTTGCCAGCTTTAATTACCCCAATGAAAACTTTCAATTGGCGATGGTGTTGCACGATAACAGAGCACTGTTAAAACTGTTAAGACTGCTGTTAAAGCAGCCTATGACTCACTGTTAGCTGAGATGGTTGTTGTTGCTGCTGCTGCTGTTATTGTTGCTGCTGCTGTAGCTGAGGCTGTTGGCATCTTTTGTATAAAACAATTCGCTAATAAATCAAGCTGAGTACAGCAATTAAAGTTTGCAAAAACACACACACGCACACACATACAAAGCGACATTTTTGTTGTTGCTGTTGTTGTTGTTTTTGCTGTTGCTGTTATTGTCATTGTCGGTATGCAAAGCTCGTGCTGGTGAAAAGCAGCGATGTCGTCGACGTCGTGCCCTTGGACGTCCCTCCCAAGCCAAAAGTCTGGCTGACACGTTCTACACAACAACAGCAACAACAGCAGCAGCAGCTCCAACAACAACAACAACAAGTACTACTACAATAAACAAAAGCGCTACAATAAAATCTGTCTTTAATTGTTGTTGTTGTAGCAGGAGAAAAAAGACAACATTTTGAAGTTTTTGGCCTGCGCTTGATTTCTTCAAACTGACAGATCAAAGCCCCAAAGCCGACGCTCCACTGTCATGTGTGTGTGAGTGTGTGTGTGTAAGAGACACTCGAGCAACAGCAACAGCAACAGCTTGTACATGTGTGTGGCGTTTTAAAAGCGTTTGACAAGCGTTCAACTGAAGTCTACTCAAACTCGCCTCAAGTCTCAAATCGAGTCACAAACTGGACTTAAAGCCAAGTTTTAACAGCACAGAGCGAGCGCCTGCACGTCTAAGCTCTATGGCTGAAGGCCCCCTAAAAAGCCAAAAGCGCCTTTTAATTGCAGTTTCTTTCAACTGATTTGAAGTTGGCCAAGTCGCCAACGTGAATGACATAATTAATTGTATGCACAGCAATCCAGCAATCGGCTCAGCACTTAGCTCGACGTGTTTGACAACTGAAGATGACAATACCACTGACAGCCACATTGATAGAAGAGATAGAAGAAGCAGTAGATAGAGGGATATAAAGAGACACCAAGAGAGAGATCGGTAATGGCAATCATTGTAACAGGTGAGGCGGTATAGCTTTGTATAGACGAATAGACTCACTCACGGGTCGGTTGAGCAGAATGATATAAGATTTCAACAGCAGTTCAACATCTATTTCATTAAAATAATGATATAAAAATACTATCAACTCGTATAAAATTATTATGAAAAATACTTATATACTTCACTTGTTCTCAGGTCTAATAATGAATAACAAAGAACACATAAACTTTACATTCATATTCACTCACACAAAATCTACACAAGCCTCTAACTAAATTTAGTCATTAGGCATAAAAATAGCTGCATTTGATTTGCCGAATATACCGCATTATAATATGCCTGACAAGCAGCATGAAAATGCAACAAAAACAGCAGCTGTCCATGGATGTCTCTCTATCCAATGCAAGAGAGCGAATCTGGCCGCTTATCAACACCAAAGCATCTCATTTGAATGTACATCAGAGAACTGAAAGGGCAGAACCCAGTGACAACACTCTCTATTCACTGTAGCGCGAAAATCTTGATAAGCAGAGAGTATAGGATAGCTCATTCGACACAAAAAAAAAAAAATAGAAAACCGAAGAGAGAAAGAAAAAATGTAACAGTTTTTGCAGTTAGCGTTGAAAAGGATTGCCAGCTCTTTGGTAAATTAAATTCACACCAATGAGGATTAGGGGTGACACGGAGACTAAGATGGACTGAGTGTGTGTGATGGAGAGAGGGAGGGTGCTGCTTATCAGTGTCAGCAAATCAAATCGCCAAATGAGTGCGAGGAAATGTAACGTATGTCTGTCAGTCAGTCAGTTGGGCCGTTAGGCATCAGAGTTTGACTCAGTCAGTCAGTCAGGCAGTCAGTCCGTCAGTCACTCTGGCGTTTCAGCTGCTTCCGCCTGGCATTAAGCAACAATCAATCATACAAAGAAGGCAGCTAAAGTCCCCAGCCACAGCCTGAGCCCAGTACAGCCTAAGGTCCTGAGGCTGAGTGAAGTGAATCCTGCATTGACCCCTCTCGATACCGCTCTGCTGCTCTCCCTCTTAATTTATAACCTGACTGCGACCCTTCGATATTATAGGTAAGTCAGGATACAACGATACACATATACGATACATTTTTTTCACCTGCCTGGTGCATTTTTGTAGGCGCGCGTGGCTCCAAAATGCGGTCAAGTGTCTCTCTGGCTGGTTTACACCTGCTCCAAATTTAAAACGCTGCAAAGGCGGCGGCAATAAACTATAACGGATTCCAGTTTTTTCAGCCACCACCAGAGAGTTACCACCAGCTACTTGGCTACTTGGCCGCCTGACTACTTGGCAGGTAGGTCAGTTAGAGAGAGGCCTTGCCACAGCACAGCAATGAACAGAAACTAAAGACACCTTGAGCTGCGATCTGTGAAACTGTTTAGCATTTTGCGCTCTTGTTTGTTTTAATTATTTTCTTTGCTTTTTCTTTCATATTTCTCTCTAGTTTGCGTGCCAACTGCCTGAGTGACTGACGGACTGACTGACTACTTGATAGCTGGACTGACTGACAGGCAGGCAGGTTGGCTGCTTTATTAAGCGCAAACTACACTGCCATTGCCATCTATATTATTAACACTTTATTTGCGGCTTGCTGCCACAGTGCGTCTACTTCTGGCTGCCATTGTTGCTCCAGTTGCATGCCAGCTTATCATTAGTCATAAGTTGTCAATTGTATTTATGATAATGCGTTTAATAACTCAACCACAAGCTCGACTCATGACTGCTGCTGCCTCAAGCCGCATGCCTCATGCCGCGTGACTGCTGCCCCGCCACAGTTATGCCAATCATATTCGCATTGTTGTAAGCCACGTTGTGCAACATCTACATCTACATCTTTACATACATGCAACATCGGTATGCAATACAATTTGCAACTTGTTCGCATTATTTAAATATTTTATTTCTTATTAATTGCTTAATATTACCCCATTATATATATATTTAAAAAAATGCGTATTTATGCATTCAACATTTTCATAATTGTTTGTGAGCAACAAAACTATTTAAGACCAATTCATAGCGAAAAGAAATGAACTCAAGTAGTGCCAGAGCTGAAGTATTATATTCATTATTTTAAGGTACTAAAAATTTGTCTATTCTACTGAATATATTAAAAATACTTACTAAACTTAAAGCCATATATAATACACGTCAATTTTGAAGAAAGTTTAACTCAAAAAAATATTTAAAAATAAAATAAAAGTTGCATCAAGATAATTTTAAATTCTTGGACAAATATTTAACAAATTTACCATAATTAGTTAAATAATATATAACAATGCAAAAGCTTTTAGCTTGAATTTCACTTAATGATACATTTACTGTATATTGTAAATTTTGCAAATATTTTGTGTAGAGTTTTAGTCGGGAATGACCTCATACTACATGTGATGACTAAGACACAATCTGTGGCTGTAGTTAACAAGCATATTTAGCTTAACGTGTGAATTACGTGGCCTGGGTAACTTTAGCATACGTGCAGCAATGTTGCCACAAAACATGTTGACAAGCCGCAGCCGCAGCAGCAGACAAATGTTGCTCGCACTAAATACGAAGAGGAAAAAAAGAAAACTTGCAGCAAAGGCAAGGCAGCGGCAACAGCCACAAAAACAGCAACAACAACAACTACACAAAGTCGTATAAGCCAAGTTGTGTTGAGGGTTTGAAATGCGCCATTTTTGTTGCCATTTGTTTGCGTTTGCTGCTCTCGTTGTTGTTGCCGTGCCACACCATTTTCTTGCAACGTTTTTTTATATGTTTGTGGTGGGTGCTGCAGCAGACAGTACAAAAAAAGCCAAAGAAAATGTTAATAATGCGGCTGCAGTTGCAGTTGCAGCTGGGTCAGCTAGAGTCCAACTCTATGTGTGCATGTATGTGTGTTGTATGTATGTTGATCCTTGCGGCACGCAAGCATAATAAATTTATGCAAATGCTAGTCCGAGGAGCGAGTGATTGTGCCTGCCGGTGTCACTCAGCCGAGGCTCAAGTCATGCTGTCAGTTTGGCTCTGGCCATACCAAGGCATGGCTAATGAGCAAAACACACACACTCATACACACTCGCACACACACGCACACACACTCGCACAGAGAGAGTGCTGTAAGGATGTGGCAGGCCTCAAATGCCTTTGGCGCACTTATGACAGTTCGAAGCGTCAGCAAAATCATTAAAATTGACAAGTTTTTATATGACACAACCAAATTTGGTATCGCAACGCAGCGTTTGAAGTGTTGTTTGCCAATGCTTTGACAGCTTGTTGTTGCTGCTGTTGCTGATGCTGCTGCTGGTGGTGGTGCTGCTGGTCCTGCTGCTGCTGTTGGACCACCAAGCAGGCGCTGTTTCACATGTCATAAATAAGAACGCGTTGACATTTATCACAACAAAGGGCCACAGGCCCCAAACAAAAGCCCCCACCAAAAAAAAAAGTATATATATATAAGCAGAAGAAAAACGTTGCATAAATTCATAAGGCTGAACTTGAGAAATTCAATTGATGCGATAAGCGGCGGCTGTTGGCTGTTGGCTCTTGCCTCTTGCCATGTTGTTGCTGTTGCTGCTGGGCTCTGTCCACTTTTCGCATATTAATAAAATATTTTATTAAACACACGCGCCGCCAAAAGAGCAAGGGAGAGCACAGCCTCCGTTGCAATATTATGCTAAACAGTTTTGCTTCCCCAAAAAAGGCTGCAAACGAACAAAAATCGTGCCTGCCTGTCTGCCCGGCTCTGGCTCAGTCTCTGCATCTGCCTCTGTCTCTGCCTCTGATCTGTGGCAAGCGGTAGGTCCTTGGCTTTTAGCGTGCAACAAATTTTTGGCGGCGTCTCTTGCGACACACTCGTATGACATATTTTTGCCCAAAACAACAAGCAAACAACGCATTATTCTGGCTTTTATTGCTGCATTGTTTTAGCCCAAAAAAATATACAAGAAAAATTACTCAAATTGCAAGCAGTAGACTGAGAGATACGCTGTACTTAAGGAAACAGTGGAAACATTCTTTCTCTATGCAAAACTATTTCATTTATTCAACTCTTTTGTGTAATTAGTGCAGTGTTTGTGTTACCTGTGTATCAAATTTGATCTACTTAACTGTGGAACTGTGCTAATTAAAGTATCGTTATCCATTTACGTTTACAGTTACTGTGCATCATTTAGCAACTGCTGCTAACTCTCTAAAGCTATCTAAAACATATCTCTATTCTTACAACAAATTTCATATCCACAGCTGCACTACTTCCAGAGATCCAGCAATATTTAAAGTTAAACATCTAATAATCTAATGCTCTGTAGGCTATTTTAGTTAAACAGCAGTTCAACGTTACTACATATCTATATTCCTAACATTTTCTTACTTTTCTAGTTGTAGTATTCCCAACAACACACACTTATGCTACCCGCTTTAATAGGGTGCTAGACATCAAAACCTTTCATGAATAGAATCGCGCGCTTTTATGCTAAGCAGTCGACTCGATAGTTATTGCTAATACAAACTGGTTTTTCAATGGGAATCTTCTCTCAAAATATTCGCCGCTCATCGTATGCAAATGAGTTGGCGAGGGGGCGTCATTTGTTTAGTTTTAGTTTAACAGTTTTTAGTGTCAAATAGTAGGCATTTCAGCATACACCTGATTCGCTTGACCAGGTGGTCCGCTGGGTCTGTTGGGTTTGCTCAGTTCCTGGTAAGATTGTTCTATTTTGATAGTTGGATAGCTGGGTTCTTGGAAGCCATTAAGCATTTAAACATTTAACTATTAGCCATTAGACATTGGGCATTCGACATTAACGATTAGTTGGCGTAGCGTACAATGACTCTGGACTGGGTCTCTGATTAATATGCTCATCGCCAAAAGCTGCCTGCTATGCCTGATCAGTTAAGGCCTGGGCAACTGGCAAAGTCATTTGTAAACTTGACACTGTATGGACAACAAAAGGCACGGGCAAAACGGCTGCACAAATGTATTAGCAACAGTTTATCAGCAAATGTTGCTGTCGTTGCAGTTGCAATGCATGTTGCTGCTGCCATTGACAGCGGGGGCGACAACGCCAGCAGCATCAGCAGCCAACAATGCGCTAATATTCAATATTGTAATTGCAGTCACAAATCGTGCTGCTCGGCAACATGTTGCTGCTGCTGCTGTCGGGTGCTGCTGCTGTTGCTGCTGCTGTCTCTTGTTTGTTGCTGGCTGCGCATAAAATTAATGTTTGCTGCCACATTGCGCTTTGTATGTTCAGTGTCGGCATATTGACCGCTCGCTGTGTTAGACAAATCACAACAACAACATCAGCTACAACATATTGCCGGCGTGTGTGTATGTGTGTGTGTGTGTGTGTGTGTTGCAGGCACATGCGTAAGCTTTTGTCCGCCCGTTGTCATTATAAATCGCTGCCGAGCAGCATTTTGATTTTACAAATTAATAATGAAAGCAACAAGAGGCACAACAACAGCAGCAACACTAGTAACCGAGCACAGTAGCAACATTATTGATGATGCCACAGCATACATATTCGTACAATAATGCAAAAAATATGTATAAATATGTATGTCTATATGTATGTATGTATAGACATGTTGCTGCTGTAGTTCCTGGAAACTCGACTGACAAATGACAGGCAACAGGCCACAAGGATGTCGAGTGACTAGCTCGAAACACTTCCGGCCCAGTTCAGCAGAAGCCACGACGGCGGCAAAGCTCTAAAGGCCGCTGCGATGTGCGCCATTTTACCGAGCTGAGATTGATGCCAGCAACAGGCAACAGCAACTAGCAACTGGCAACTAGCAACAGGCAACAGGCAACAGGCAACAGTGGATACAGTGGACAGTGATAGTGATTGAAGGACAGCTGTTCACACTAGCCAAGTCCAAGTCAAATTAGAATGCGAAACGTGTTGGTAATGGGAATGCTAGCAGCAGTTGTTGCTGTTGCCGTTGCAGCTGGACAATGGAATTGCTGGCGGCACCTTTGGCTCTGGCATGCAAAGTAGCCAGCGCTCGACTGTCAGCCAGCCAGTGAGGCGACAATGCTGAGCTGCTGAACTGCTGTTGCTGTTGCTGCCGCAGTGCAAATTAATTGAAGCATCGCAGCAATGTCAACGACAGCAGCAACATCACGTGTTGCATGTTGCATTTTGCAGCGTAGGCAGTTGAAGTTGCAGAGAAGTTGAAGTTGGGGGCCAGGCACATTCTTATAATTATGTCATTTAATTAAGCAAAGACAGTTTGCCTTGCCGTTGCAACGACTAATTAAAACATCGCGCCAGCAGCAACAGCAGCAACATGTGCACACTGACAATTGGCAACGCGGGCGGCGGCGTATAAAGTATGAAAAACTATACATGAACGACCGGCCACTGTCGAATGCAATAAGCAATATGCCACATTAGCAAACGGCAACACAGTAGCAATAATATAGCAACAGGCACAGCAGCAGCAGCAGCAACAAATAAAAACAGTTTTGCCGCTGCATCGGATGATGTAAAGAATGCTTCCAGGAATTTGGGTCATAATTAATGTGGCATGATTTCAAGACATTTTAATCAAAGCGAATTGAGAGAGGGCAAGCACAGCAGCAACAGCAATTGCAGCAGCCACACACACAGCAACAGCAACTGTAGCTGGCACAATAAGCCAGCTCAAGGTTTGTTCTACCTTTGAAAAGTGTCACATATACAGACGCACACACACACTCACACTCATACAAATAAGCTCACTCGCATTTAAAGTCACATCAATCATACGCAGCGGTGGCCCAGCTGTTCAATTGCAATACCATAACTCATTTTTATAGGCCGCCGCCACGCTGCCAGTGCTCAGTTCGCTGAAAACTTGCGCACCGGGATTAAGATTTGCGGCCGAGATTCCGGCCATGCCCCAGCCCCAGTCCCAGTCCCAGTCGCAGCCCCAACCCCAGTCAGAGTCAGTAAATTACAACAACTATTACGAGTGTGCGCTCTGCCTTGTGCCAGTGCTAGTGCTTGTGCCCGTGCCTGACTGTCTGGCCGGTGCCTGAAGCCTATGTCTATGTGTCTATGTGTCTATGGCTATGGCTTTTGTGCTTTTGTGTTGGCCGTGTTGTAATTTCTTGGAAATTTCTGTTTTATGCGCTCACAACACCGAACACTGAGAGGCCAGCGCGAAATTTATGACAGTCACCAAGTGCAACACACTATGCAACACCTGGTAGCCCAGGAAGCGCAGCTCCACTAGGCTTGGCCTGGACACTGGACACACTGGACACTCGCAGCTCAGTTCAGTTCAGCTCAGCTCAGCTCACTTCTGTTGTGCCTCAGTTCGGTTGAGTGCAGTTCAGTTCAATTGTGCCCCACAGGCCAACTCACAAATTGCATTGGCAGTGCTTGGTATTAAATAGACTTTGATATGCCTGCTGAATGGACCCGCATTTATATGATATGTGCCTCCTTTTGTGACTTTGCCACTGTGCGTGACATTTGCGTTAAGTGCGTTAAGAGCACTGTGGGAATATTTTGCAGACAGTTATATACACACACACACGCACACTCTCATACACGTATTAGGCAAAAACTTTTCATTTGTGCGATTTTTGTGCCTGCGATAAGCTAAAAGTCGACACACTCGAGCCAAAAAATATACGAAAATAAGAAAAAAATTGTAAAATAAATAAAGCGTATAAATAGGCGGGTTTATCATACAAATAGGCTGTGCCGCTTTGGCTCACTCTGTACAACTGTAGCATACAAAAGTGCGACTGCAATGGCAACACGCACAGCCTGCACCGTTAGATTGAGTGTGTTTGAGTGTGTGTGTTTGAGTTTGTGTATTTGCCAATTGCATTAGCTCAACTGTCGCTGAGATAGCCATAAAGTAAGCCTCATTTTGGGCAATTTTCCATGCCAATTAATATTTATAAACAATAGTTTATTTAAAGTTAAATTAACTTTTAATTTTTATATCTTTGTTCTGCGTATATTTTTTTTATTAATGATAAAATATTATTATTATTATTATTATTAACAAGTTAGGACTTAATTGAAATTACGTCTAACATAATGTTAAGCTATAGCAGCTAAGGCCTTAAGCTTAATGATAAAATATATTTATTTAAATTGTGTATAATTAAATGCTTTTTATTATGAGGCTTTATTTTTTTTATTTAAATTTTTGTTGTGCAGAATTATCAATTGAATATTGCATATAATTTCAAGCTAAATTAAATATAATTAACAATATTTCTACCTAAATTAAAATTAGTACAAAAAAATAAATAAATATATTAAAATAGTGCATAATTTTATACAGTATTTTAAAAGTTTTATTTAATAAATTATTTACAATTTATTTGAATTTATTTTAAACTCATCTAGATATAAACTTGAGTCCTCTTCAAGGCATACTTGTGCTTAGATGTATATTATATTTTGATCATATTTTATTTTATATATTTTATTACCTAACGATAGCCAAATCAGAGCATTAGTATAGTTTTCATATTAGATCTTTGTAATAGTTTTCAAGAACAAACCAAAGCTAACCGCAAAGTCTCGCCAAACTTTGCCAAAGTCTCCATACTGTGGAGTCTACATAAATATATGTATTTTGCATTTGTGAGTGTGTGTTTAAATAGTTATGTATGTGTGCGTTTTTCATCGAAAAGGCAGCCAAGAAAACAGCAACAAGAAATAAGTAACAACAATAAATACGCAAGATCAAAGTTATGTGGCAGACAAAAACAAAATAAAACAAACAGAAAAACACGACAAAAAAAAAACTTCAACAAAAAAAAATATATACAAAGTTATTGCCAAATTTGCGGCATGTTTGCTTTTGAAATTTAAATTTCACATGACTGTTGTTGTTGATATTGTTGTTGTCGTTTTTATGGCTTGTATCATAAAAAATCTCTCTCTTGCGGCGGGCTAAGCGTGTGTGTGCCAAGTGTGCGTGTGTGTGTGCGAGTGTATGTGTAATAAGCGCGTCAAAATCCATTAAACTGCATTCGCATATGAGCGTGTGTGTGTGTATGTAAATGAGCATGTAAAACTGCCCCCACATGCCTCCCTGTTTAACAGTGGGTCGCTCTGGTATTTAGGCTACCCCAAATGTTAAACACAGCAATAACAACAGTAACAGCGACAACAACAACAACAACAACAGCAACTAAAAGCCATATAATAATGACAACTAAATTGAGTTACTGTTAAACTCAGTTTCTCAGTTTCTGACAACTCTGAGCTCATCCCAAATGTGACACATGCAGCCTAATGAATTTTAAAATCAACGCTCGCCACAGGTGCCCCCAAAAGCATCGCGACTTGAGCTGAGGAGCTCAGCTCAGCTCAGTCCAGGCAGCCGACAAACTGTCTGTCAAAGTGGCAAACAAAGCGAGCGATTTGAATGCGAGTTCTGAGTGCATGAATGAATTACAGCAGCAGCAACCGAATCAGTGTGCTCCCCGGAGTTAAGTATCGGATGCTGTAGCTGTAGCTGTAGCTGTAGCTGTATCCATGTTGAAGTCAAAGAGTCTGAGAGCCATGAAATCAAATCAAGCATCAATAAAGTCGGCATATGAATAACATGAATTAAACATAAATGCAAACTGCGAGACGACGCGTCGCTAAGGAGCTGCCTCTAAATAAGCTGATTGATCACTTGCACCCGCTCGGTCTGTTGCCTCCCTCTATCCCCCCCTCCCCACTCTTCCAGAGTGTACAACGGGGCTTGCTTCACATTCCACGACTCAAATTTTAAATTAAAATTTTCGCACACTTGAAGAGCAGGAAATAAATTCAACAGCAGCGGCAGCAATCGCAGCAGTAGTAGCAACAGCATCGATGCATGTCACGTCCGTCCGTCTGTCCGTCTGTCTGTCTGTCTGTCTGTCTGTCCCACTGTGTCAGCCTCTAGCCCGTTCGTCGCTTTTTACGTGGAACTGTCAAAATGCAAGCAAAAGCTGCGCTCAGTCAGACAACAACAACAATGATAACAATGGCAAATGCATTGCAAAGCTAAGTGCCAAGTGAAAATGGATTTTCGGGGAGTCAACTGTCAGTTTTGACAGCAGCAAACAGCAACAGCAACAACAACCACTATAACGGTGGCACCCACTTTTCTCAAATTGAAAATTAACTTAGCGGAACTTCAAATTGTATTTTGGCCCCAAAAAGACAGTGGCCACAATTTTCAGAGCAATTCTCTTTATTTTCTGTTTTTTTCTTGTTTTGTTTTTTAAATTTGTAGGCGTGTGAATCTAGAAATTGTTGTAGTTGCTGTGGTGCTGCTGTAACACTAATGAGCATGGATAATTTGCCTCTATTTTGTTTCTCTTTTGCAGAGCACAAATTGCGCGCAATTAGAAAACATGAAATATCAGCTGAAAATTGCTGGGAAATTGTAACTGAGCCAAAGCTTACAATTTCCCGACATTCACAGTTTCATACAATTTGTAACGAAAAATAACAAAAAAAAAAAATAAAGAAAAAGAAAGAATTCGCCTAGGACTAGAGCACTGTTTTGTGTAGATTCTTTTGCCTAGGTCAGATAATCGATATCATGATTTTAATTAACAGTCAAGGACGATTTAGAATCTGTTTTAATATATAATATTTTGACTGAGTTTTATTTAGAAAACTGTGATAAAAAGCAAGAGCATTTTGCAACAATTCCTAGAAAAGTGACTTCTGTAATAATATATTATTAATGATGTTTCAACTCCAAATGGATGAAACCTTAGGTCATCTTCAAAAAAGATTTTTAAATAATTTTCTGCATACTTTACTGTAAAGTTGTTTGTCTTATTGATATTAAGTCTTACTTCCGAATGTCCCCTTTTATTTTTTCATATTTTTCCTCTGATATTTCCTTACACTAAGAACAGTTAATCTACCTCATAAACTTCATGACGTAAAACAAGAACTAGATAGAAAATGCTTACAGAAAAAGATTCTAATTTTCCTAATAATCATTTGCCTTTCCAATTGCTTGAAACAAGAGACCTTGCCTAGTTTTAATAAACTCAATAAAGTAAGTTGTTTAATGCTTGAGATAGTGCCACACTTGCAGCACTGATTGTGGGTCTCTACTCCTAAGGGATGCAAGCTAGACATGAATGCGGCCCTGGTGCTGGAACTCTTGTCAATTCCAGCACAATTGCCAACAGTTGACGCCCCTGCCCCCATGCAGCCCCTTGCCCTTGGGCAACAGCCAACAGGAAACGGGCAACATAAAAAGAAGGCGCGAAGCAATCGATTTGTGGGCTGAGCAGGGCCACCCCAATTTTAGTTCCACCCACACATATGACTATGGAGTACAACCACCCTGAGCACTGAGCACTTTCCCCCGCCCAGAACAACGCATTCATTAAAAACGCATTAGAAATGACATTAGGACAAATATAGCCTCGGCGCGCCACTAAAATTACTTAAACAATACATAAAACATAAACCTCAATTCAGTTTGATTCATAGAGGGCTGGGTTGGGTTGGGGACACGGCCAGGGGATATAGAGGACGAGAATTCATTTCACTTACTGTGCTGATGATAGCTGGGATAGTAGCGTCGATGATGTCCATTGCTTTCCAGTGCGTAGAAGGCGCTCATATCGCTGGTATCCAGACCAAGGCCGGCGCCAGCGCCACCTGCACCACCGCCCAGTGCGGCACCCACACTACTGCCCGCCGAGGAGGCGCCACTGGACAGACTGTGATGGCTATGCGCCAGGCTACTACCGGCACTGCCCAGGCCATTGGTTTGTGGGGAACCACCACCGCCGCCGCCACCACCTCCACCGCCGCCGCCTAAGCGCGGACTGTCGTACCAGCTGCGAGCGGCAGCCTCCGCTGTTGAGGTCATATCCATTTCGAGTATAATTTTGAATGTTTTTGTGATTGAACGTGGGGAGCGCAAAATTTGACAGAGAATCTCTGTTTCTCTGCTAACTTCTCTCTACTTTGCTCTCACTCCGACTGTTGAGTAGATCAATTTCTCTTCTTCTATTGCGATTTTTGTTTTGACTTTGCTTTTCAACACATGTTTAAGCACGCGTTTTGCAACACTGGGCGAGCTGTAATAAATTTCTTTGGTTTAGTAACAATTTCATACCAATTGTCTTTCATTTCTATACAAGGTCTGAGTGAGTGTGTGAGTGTGTGTGCAATTGATACGATTTTAACGGTAGCTACTGGCAGCTTCTTATCGGCTTCACACGTTTGCTTATCAGCTCCAAAAATACAAACACAATATAGTATTTGGTTTCTAATTTCTTCTCTTCTTTATATTATTTTTATAACTGGCGTACAGTTGGCACTTGGTTATGACCAGTTGATTTACGATTGCACAGTAGCACAGGTAACAAATATTTTCGATTAGAAGTTTGGTTTTACGATCGCACAGACTTTAGACTACGAGTATACTACGAGTGTATAGTATAGTATCATATTGTATATAGTATAGTATATCACTTTGCTTTGTAAAGTGTGGGAATGCATTTCAGACTCCTTTGATTGATGACAAAGGACAACAAGTACAAGATACAGCCGTCCTCCCGGGGGATCTAATAAACATGTCGCATTCTGAGGGCTGCCTAGCAATTTTCTTCTCTTTTTTGGGTATTGTTCGTCTTTGTTTACACTGCAATTCAGCTAATAAACCAAAGCAAATGTCAAATCAATTGTGTGCCGATTTCTATGGGAAATCTATAGGCTAGTATGCTGCTCACCAAATAGTAACTCAATCAGATTACGAGCTTAATATTTTTTAAATATTTTTAAACTATTTTTAGATGTAATAAAACCGAATTTTTAGTTATATATAACTTGCCGCAAAAGCAGCAATAGCTGTATTTAAATTAGTTATGCAATTTGCTAACATAAATGACAAACAGTAAAGAATAAAATCTATTAGTTAAATTACTGGCATTTGCAACAAAGTTTAAACTGTTTTTAATTAAAATAAAAATGAATTTAGTTTTAGTATTTTTATGTTACAAAACCTGTAACAGTTGTGTAATTTTAAATAAATAATAAACCAGAGCCAAGTGCAATCCTCAAACATTTTACCGTGTGCAGTTTCAAGTAGAGTTTGTAGACTAGTAATTTCTTGAGCTGAGCTGCATACCTGGCCTAAGACTGCCTGCTGCCGGCTGTGTTGCAATTGTCAATTGTCTTTTGTGTGTGTTTTTGTTACTGGCGCTACAGCAGGCATCCTAAGAGTCTTGCAACTTGTTGTGTGGGCGTTTGCACCGACGGAAGGTAACTGTGCGTTTAATGCAAAGGTGTGTGTGTGTATGCCGAGTACACCTGGCTAGCAATTAGTGCTAAACAAGCGGTTTATATCCTACGCTCGACTAGCTCCAATTATACGACAGTGGGGACAGTGTCGCATCGCTGAGACGCAACATTGAACAATATGTAGCTAGTATCTATAGTATCTGTTCCGATCTGTTATCTAGCCATCTTGTCTATCTTTTGTTTAGACAGGTAGCTGCGGCACAAAAATGTTGAGGAATTCTTATCAGTCATGCTATGTGTATATTTGTTGAGTATCTGCTGGTTGTATCTATCTATCTATCTTTGGTATGCTCCTCAGTTCTTGCTCAGATTTTTATCAATATATTTTTTCCAGTATTTTGTTTGCTTTTTGGGTTTTATTTGTTTTGGCTTCAAAAAATTTATTAATAATCGTAATAAAAAGAAGAAGGCTAGAAGACAGTCCCGCTTGTTGCGAGTATTATTATTGTTGCAGCACTTGTTGTAGTTGTTGCTCGTGTTGTTGCTGTTGTTGTTGATGCCTATCGCACAATTGACAATTGCGCTACAAATAACCAGGCGAATGATAAGGCAACATAACTTTGAGTATCGAGTCGATAAACACCGTGCACCGTTTCAGTCTTTGAGTCTTTGATTTCGATTGTTTAAGGTTTGGCTGTAAATTTGTTTCGGGTACCCGAAACTCAATCAATTTATCAGAGGCAGCGATAACTGAGCAGTTGTTGTTATTGTTGTGGTTGTTGTTGGTGGGGAAAACACTTTTCATTATAAAATTTTAAGAATTGATAGCAATAAACTGATAAGCAAACTGTCAAATATTTTTCTATATTTTTGACAATGACGCAGTCCATGGGCATGAGTAAGTAAGGTTTTTGTACACTCTCTATAGTATAATACTATATCTGATCGGAGATATTATTTGCTGATTATAACTGATTATATTTCAGGTGGGCTGATAAGCATTGTTAAAATCACATCAATTGCAACTTGTGTTTGGGTTTTCTTATGTCACTCTTTGTACTTTGTACGCATTCTCTCAACATTTTCCTTACATTTTGCACACATTTGTTTTGTTTATGTTTTCTTCTTTGGTTGTTTTTCTTTTTGTTATGCACTTCTTATTGAAATATATTCTCTTGTACGCGCGCTATTTGCCGACGCGTTTTCTGTTAGTTTTCTTATTTTGTTTTATTTGCAGTTTGTCGCTTTACCGCTGTTTATTGACATTCAAGTGGAATTGTCGTTGTTTCGTTTCTGGTTGTTGTTGTTGTTGCTATTGCTGTTTCTGTAAATAACGCACGCAAAACGCGACGCCAATACGTAACGAGTGTACGTAGCGAGAACACGCGAGCACGAGCAAACGAGGCGAACGGGCGAACGAGGCACGAGCAAACACTTCAACGGCCGCAGACCAACTGAACCACGAGCGCAAAACAGGAAAGCCAAACGCAGCGACACACAAGCGCTGTCTGTGTGCGTATGCGTGTCGACTTGTGCACGTGTGTGTGTGCGTGAGTGCTTCAAACTTGTCTGACGAGGGCTGGGCTTTGGCATTTGGCACATACAAGATGGTCGCGTCAGCAGAGGGCCAGTGCATGCGTCAGAGCGAGTTGACTAGTGTGTGCTGGCAATATGCTTGTCACTGTTAGACTTGCATGCGGGGCGTGTTTTTTGCTTTGTTATGCAGCGCGGGCAGGTAAACCGGTTTCGTTTCGCTTTACTGTTGTTTTTGTTGTTACTCTTATTGTTGCTGTTGTACTTGCAATTGCATGTTTGTTTGTAAGGGCTGACAGTGGTGCTGCCTCTGCCTCTGCCTCTGTCTCGACTGTTGTTGTTGTTGCTGCTGCTGCTGCTCGTCATGCTCGAGTGCATCGTTCAATAATCTCTCTACGGCACGCCTCTCTGCGTTGCGCTCAGCACTTGGCACGGTGCTTCAACGTCGACTCGCTCATGCGCCAGGTGAGGCCTCGGCTCTGGCTTCGGCTTCGGCTTTGGCTTTACCGTTTAGCTTCAGCTTTGACTCTGAGCTCTAGGCTCTGGCTTTGGCTTTGGCTTTACGTTTTGCTTTGCTTTGCCTGTCTCTCTGTCTGTCCGCTTGTCGCGCGCTCTCGTGTTCTGCGCTGCTGCTCTGCCGGCGACTGTCGCTGTCGCCGTTGTTGTTGTTGTTGTTGTTGTTGTTGTTGTTGTTGTTGCTGCCTACATTTTGCTCGCTGCGTTCTGCCTCTGCCAGTGCCAGTGCCTGTGCCTTTGCCTTTTACCCATTGCCATTGCCTGGCTGTCAAACAGTGACAACAATCATCGATCGTTCCGTTTGTGATTATGTGGTTTATTTATGGGCTTTAACATGTGTGCAGATTTGTCTGCCGATTTTGAGTTATGCATGTGTGAGTGACTCTCGCACTATCTCTCACTGCCTTGCTTCTCTCCTCTCTCTGTGTGTATGAAACTACTAAATTTGCATAAATTAGCAGCTCGAAATTAAGCTCAAATGCGAAATTATGCCTATGTTTATTCATTAGTCTGCAGCATATTTACATAAATATGTGCACATAAATGCTTATTCACCTACAAAGCAAATAAACACAAGGCACAACACGTTTGCCCGCCTCAACATGGCTTTCATTTCGTTTTTTCTCAGGAAGCATCTTTGGCAGTCGCAGAGAACTATATCTAGATACAAATTATTAATATCGAGCTCATAATTTTTGTGCTCGAACAACTTGGCAAGTTGGCTGCCGTCTTCAACTTTTGGCCTGAAGTTGCCGCCGTACAGCTGCTGCGCATAAACACAGTCAGGCTCACATACACACACACACACACACACACATATATATATATATATATAGTGTATACGTATTTGTATATAGGAAACGCTGCTACGTGCTCTGCTTGTAGTAGTTTTTTGTTGTGTCGAGGTTCCCGCATTGATTTTCGCTTTAATAAAAAAGTTTTCCTCTCGAAACTTTTTGGCAAAAGGGTTAAATGCTGCGATTGCTGTTGTTGTTGTTGTTTCGCCGCTTGCACCTGAAAGTAGCGCAGAGACTTTTTGCAAAATGCCTTCAGGATGCTGCGGCAGAGTTTTGTGACTTTTTGCCACAGCTGCAGCAAATTGTCTTGCCCCTCTGCGAGCAGGCAGACTCATTTCATAAGTTCAACTGCAAGTGTCAGATACAAATCTGTAGAACTGGATTAAGTTTGTGTCTTAAAGCAAAGCCCAAAAACCAGCAAACAGCAATCAAAAGCTTGTCATATGCTCACACAGATAGCTGCAGATACATGAGCTCAGATACAGATACACGTGAAATATAAAGTTAAAATAAGATCTTAAGATGTCAGCATAGACTTTTTCTGCTTATAGCTGTGCTTCAATCAGCACAAATTCCCATGCAAATCGATGCCTAAAATATAACTTACTTTAGCTCAAGCAATTATCTATTTTTAACTAGGTTACAGGCACTATTTCTGATAAGATTAGATTTCATAATTCAAGTGCTCCATGGCTGCGCCAATAGATCATAATTGACGTCAGTTCTATCGATAGAATTATTTTTAGTGCCAGCCGCAACAATTAGCAAATCAGATTGAAATAAGAATAGAGGCTCACTGTTCATATTTTCTTATTGTATCTGAAGTCCAGTTATTAATATCATTTTATAGCATTAAACTGGAAACAATGCAAAGCATTATTTTGTGACTCTATTTAACTTGATTACTTTTAAAACGTCTAACATCTTTTATAGTCGAACTTGTTTTAATTTGGCCAATAGGATTCGGCCCGATCTCAAGTGGAACTTGTAGCGTACAACTTAACGGTACCTTGGCATGTCTTGCGCACTTTTTCGCCATCTTGCCTCCCCCTCCCTCGCCTGTTTGACTTTCTTTTGATTTGCTCGCAGTCTACGCAGAAACCATTAAGCGTATAAATAGCTCGACCTGCACAGGTCCAACACCCACACCCACGCAGAGACACGCAGACATACAGTTAGGAAAAGCACTTCTAATGCATATTTTTCCAGCACGTGCGCAGCTTTTCCGGCTGCGTCCACGTAGTCGACAGAGCGAAGCCAAGCAAAAAGCCAAAGCCAAACCGAAAGAGACAAGGCCAGCCAGCAAACCCTCCGTCCCCCCTCACAAAAGAAAGAAGAGTAAACCATGTGCAGCGCAGCGTGTGTAGTTTAACCCCCCCCTTCCACACCCCTCCACTCCCCCATACCCCCGTTCAACACCCGCACTTTCAGGCGTACATAACAATTCCAGCAATGAGTTGAAGCCGACGCACGTTGCGTGTAATTTTGATTTTAATCGCATAAAAATGTTTTGTTTATATGTATAATTTAGTTTTAACAATTTATGTTAACCTTTTGTTACCATTTTTAATTTGTTGTTGCCGTTGTTGCTGTTGCTGTTGTTGTTGTTGCTGTGGCAGCTCATAAGCAGCAGCAATTAAATGCGCCATAAAATCGGTTTAAATACGCGTTCATTCTACAATTGTATCTGTGTGTGTGTGAGTGTGTGTCTGTCTATATCATAAATGTACATACACTACGCTCGACATATAGACAGTTATTACTATTGTTGTAATTGTTATAATCATTGCCAGGCGATAGAAATCAGCGACATTTTTACAGCATTTAAACAAAGCATAAATTCTGATTTAGCTGCTTCTGCCACAAGTGTGTGTGTGTGTGTGCCTGTGTGTGTGTGTGTGTGTACTGTACTGTTTCTGTATGCAATATGCTGCTGAAATATAATCATAAAAACGACCGCGGCAGATTATAAATAAATTCAACAAATAAAATGCTATTTAAATTGCCACTCGTAATTGCAAATCTACCGCCCATCTACAACCCACTGCCACTCCCCCTTGGCACCACCACAGCCCCCACTGCCAGAGCTGAACGAAATTATTGAGGCCATAAATATGCATGCCACGTTCTGTCTATGGACTCAATGTATCTTTTATCTTTTGTCAGTCTCCAACTCATAGATACAATTTCGAAAAGCAAATGCTTAGCTCAGATACTGTGGAATGTCTATACTATCCAGTCCAGTCCATCATTTTCACAGTTATCTATATTAATTCTGCAAAACCTTAATGATAATTACAGCCGAAACATAGCATAAACATAGCATAACATGGTTCCAGAACAAGCTCGTCTAGATTTATGTCCCTGATAAGCATTTGAAGTTGGACTTTTTTTCTAAATAGTTTATCTTTCACTTTTTAAGCATACTTTCTAAATGTGCCAGCGGTCATGTAGCACTATTTAACATAAAAATAGATTAATTCAATCAATGTTTACATTTATTTATTTATTTTATAGTGTCATCTAAACGGAGTTCAAAATACAGAACTAAAATCAATTAATGAAAGTTAAATTCAAGTTAATGATAATGATAAATATCCCAGATATAATAATAAAAACAAATTTAGGGCTGTTACACCATAGAAACACTACATACGACCTGAAGATTTTTTGACTGTAAGTGTTCGCTATCCTTCCAAAAGACCCTTTACTTCTTTCATGAAGAAGAATAAGTCTCTTGTTGAAACTTTTTGTATTTGCGAGGTCTAGTATTCCCCACGTAGATACTTTACTCCGGGATAGTTTTGTCGGTGCGTATTCTTCCTTGAAAAGCCAAAGCTCTAATCGTAAATAAAATCTATTTATATTTAGTTTGCATTTTCAATTACTCCATACCCGACATATACTACTGTTATTCTACATAAACTTTTCCTCTATGCATTATTTATTTGAAACAATTCAAACTTGTCGAGATTGTAGCAGGCAATAAGATTTGATAAAAATACTTTTTGTACTTTTGATCCGCTTTTTGATCGATTTTCTTGATATACATATATATATTATATTATATTTGATACACAATTTGTTCTTACTTTGTTTTTAACCATCATTTGTTTGAGACATTACCAAAATTACTGAAGAGGTTAAATTTAACCAAAATATTAATAACTTTGTATATTATAATTTTCTGTTGCGCTCGACTATAGCCTGCCCGTTTCATGAATTCTCAACTGATGTCACATTTTATTTTACTTATTCTAATATAATGTGATATTTTGAATGAATGAGTGAATTATTTATTAGTTCCCATAATAATAACTCTAAGAAGGAGTCGAAAGTCCCATCTCAAGCAGTCTAGGAACCCCTTTTATAACATAAATTTATAAACTATGTAAATAAATAATATTATATTATTGCTTATAGTATGAAATATCTCAACTCAATTTACTCACATCTTAGCTTAATACCCCCATAGACACCATCAATAGTCACGTGTATCACCCCTGGCAATAATCAGCACAAACATTTCGCTTTATTTTGCTGTGGATTATGTTTGTGTATATGTGTGTGTGTATCTACTATATATGTATGTACATATGTAACTATATAATTTAATAACTAAAACAACAGCAACTGCAAGCTGAAGCAGTCGTAATGTGCGCTCCGGCAGTTCATATGTCATGTGCCAGTTTTACGACTGCATTGCAGCTCCTCCCCACCCACTGCCTCCTCCTTACTCCACACATACAGCTGGCTGCGTTCTAATTTCATAATAAACTGGCTGGCAGCCATTGCAACAACAACAACAACAACAACAACACCAAGAATAACAATAACAACGGCAACCTGCAACAAGAACCAATTCAAATTGACAGAGACTCCAAACCGCAATGGGTGTAAATTTCATGCAATGGCCGACGAGTGGCACAGAGAGAGGGAGGGTGGAGAGAACCCCTCCTACCCTCCCACCCGCCTCCTACTCGCCACGACTGTTGTCCAGAGCCTGGCGGCATATATCCTGTGCAGCTCGTAAGCACCTCATGCGCCAGACTATAAATGTAAATTGCCTAAATGTGCAAAAGCTCGAGCATAGAGCATACGTTGCCCGCACACTGACAAGGCATAGACTGGACGGTGGAGGAGGGGGAGGAGGTGTGGGGACGGGTAGTGCGCCTCGTAAATGAAATCAGTTGGTGCGCGAATCCTGCATGGGTCAATTATGCAAATGCAAATGTCCAGGCCACGCTCCACTGCCCCCCGCCCCTCTCTTTGTACACATGCACATGCATGCACAGACATGCATACATAGAGGACATAATGGTCAGCAGTCGTCCTCATTCCCCTCCTCCTCCTCCTACTCCTCGGCCTCTTCAACCTCGTCCTCTGTGCATGTGCGACATGGCGAAAGTGATTTGTTGTTTGGCAGCGCAAATCTGTTTTCATATTAAGTATTTTAGCGCAAATTAAGTTGAAAATGGCAGCCGAAATAAGCGATCCCAGACATTTTAATGGTCTATGGATACATTGTGCAGCTCACAGGATGGGACAGGGTGCCAACCACTCCCCCTGCCACCACTCCTCATCCACAACAATGCCCGCAAAACTTTCACTGCCCGTGCAAAGAGAGCTTTCCATTTCCATTTCCAGCTGCAGTTGAAGTTGCAACAAAATAAATGCCCAGGCACGTATGCAAAAGCACGACGCGACAGACAGACAATAGACGAAAGGGCGAAGGAAGACGAAAGACGGAAAGGGAGTGGGAGTTAGACACTTGGACTCTTGGTCGTTAGATGGACGGGCATAATGGATGCACTATTCACAAATGTGCTTTGTATGGGCATCAGTCTGAGATCGACCTTAGATCTGAACTACTTACTACTATACATATAGCGCGTCGACTCGAAAGATCTGACCACTATGAAAACTATGTATTTAACAAGCTAAATTGATAATGGTTCTACTTCAGCAGTTGGCAGTTTAGAATAAAGTTAGTCAACAAGCGATCAACATAAACAGTTATTTTCGAAGTAGATATTCTTCTTATTGAAAATATCAAAATTGGCAATTAATATGTTATATATTATAATACAGCCCAAATATAGTACTAATATGGCAAACTTTTCTGTTCTGTTCTAAATTTATTAGATAGTTTTGTCCGATTCGTTCGACCGTTTACAAATTTTGAATCGATCGGTTGTTTCTACTATCCGTAGAGATAATATAATCATTAATATCGATTACGACTGGGTAACTGTTATTGAAATGTTTTTTTTTTTTTGAGATGCAAGTAGCGCTTAGTTTCAGACCTATAGGTTAGGTTAGATTGAGCGGTAGCTGAGGAGTGAACCTCAGATCACTAAGGCCAAAAGAGGCCCATTGTGGTACCGCATGGGCAAATATAAAAATTTCCAATTACTTCGTTCAAGACCAGCCTGAGGCTTTAATGTACCGTCTCAGATTCCTTACCATTATTTTCGGACCTATACTATTTGTATTTTTTATAATTGTCTACAGGGCTTATCTATATTTCCAGCTATTATTTGTCAATTCATTTTAAAATTTGTTAATCGATTTTGTTTTTTTGCTTGAACTATATTGACAATATCTATATTTATTATATGCATTAACTTACAACAGAATAAAATCTGCTAACTGAAATATAGATCTCAACTTATAATTAAAATTTATTTTAAAAAATTTCTATCTGTAAAAAGTAATCAATCAACATTGATGTGTAAATCCCTTTTCCATTCCAGGAAGTAATTCTAGCACTGTACGCATAGAAATATGTTACACATTAAACTTTGTCAATCAATGCCTGGATCAGATCATGCATTGATGGCATTCCATACAACTATATTTTAACAATATCCAAAGTTTTATAAGCATTATTAAATATGTGCACACTGGAGTACACATTTTAAAGTATTTCCATTCTATTTCACACAGACTGTCTCTGCTGACTGGAGTGGGGAGTGGGAAGTGGTAAGTGGGAGGGGGTAGTGGAGTTTTAATGTTCATTTGGGTCTAGAGCAAGCGTCCATTGTTTGCTCACAGTCTGCGCGAAGTTTGCCAATTCATGAGGCGTTCGCCTGGCACACTGTCTGTCCGTCCGGATGGTCCGGTACAATACGCTTGGCAAATAGCGGACAGGCCGACAGGCTGACAGACAGACAGACATATGAGTATGCATGCAAGTTTTCCGCTTTTCCGGCTCGTGAATGAAACGAGGTACGACTACATGGAACGTGCGAGCACACATACACACAGAGACAGACACCGACATATACATACACATGCGAGGTACAAACTGACTCTGGCTATGGCCACTTCCGCTCCGTCTGCTGTTGCTCCTGCTGCTGCTCGTCCTCCTGCTGAAAGCTTGGCTAAGCACCTGAGCAAACTTATGGCTGGACTGCGCATTGTTTGCCAGCGTCGTTGGCTTTAAAAATGAAACCAGAACCGTATACGTCAAGGTTAACATGAGTGTGGCTGCCTTTTGGCCACGCGGCGACTAAATAACGACGTGTCTGCCAGGATAATTTTACGATTTCCTTTTGCTCAAGCCCAAAGCGTATGCGAAACCCTAGCCTGGCCTGGCAATGAATCCTTTCAGACTGCCGCTGCCCATTAAGCAATCTAGCCAGCAATCCGTTCAACACCTACACCACAACAACAAGAACAATGAGCAGCTGAGCGAGTAGAGAACCAGAGAGCGGCTCTTGCAAATTACTTAAAAGCAACAACAATATCTCAGCTGAGAGAGTGGTAATGATAGAGAGATGCGACGCGAGTGATAAGCGATAGACGATAAGCGATAAGCGCTTACGCATTTCTGAGTGCGAAAGGAGCGATATGCAGAGATCCGTAAGCGGAGTAGTGGAGGGCGGGGACGGGGTGCAGGGACGTGGACATATGGGCTAGAGTGACAACAACAACAACAGCAAATACGCTTGAAATGTTTTTTGCGATTGCGCTGATCAGATAGGCGATCGTGTGCGACGGGGCGTGCGGCACTGGCAAGGCATAAGGGACAAAGGAGGCAAAGGCAAAGGGAAAGGGAAATGGGAAGGGGAAGGGGCAAACAGGAATGGGAATGGGTATATGGGTATGAGCAGCACTTAAACAGGGTCCGCAGTAATTTGATGTCATATTGTGTCACACACAAAGCGACAGATACAAAGCCAGATAGGCAGAGCGAATAGAGTCCACAGTTTCCACTGCGATTTACCTGCCCCACAGAGGCGGCAAACTACACAGAGTTGTGGCGAGATCTTGGCATATTACTACCGTTTCCTTTTTCCTTTTTTTGTTATTGTAGGCGGAGCAATATGCCAATGGCCTGCTACACTCATCAGTTCGGCTATCAGCATCTATGCTCTGTTATAATTCTGTTTTTTGGCTAATGGATATTGGCTCTAAGTTGAGAGTTGAGATCAAACATTTGGATACGGTTATATGCTGATTAAATTTGTTATTTCTCTTCCCTTGTTTTTGGGCTGGGGCCAAGCACGCGTTTATTTTGATTGCGGCGCTACTTTAATGGTCAATCAGTTTGCTCAATCAGTCAGGCAGTCGCTCAATCAGTCAGTTAGTCATTTGCTGGATTTCTCAGGTTTTATTTTGGTTTTTTCTTTTTGGAGTTCTGCTTTTACGAGCGCTCTGCAGTTGTCTTCTCGCTGTGGTTTTATGAGAGTCGTCGCGTTGCGCATACAAATGATTTGAAATGATTTTTTTTGTTTCTGTGGATTTGGTTATTTGGATGCGTGTGCTCCGCTTTAGGGCATGATTTGAGTTGAGTTACTTCACTTTGTCACTTGGCCATTTAATGCGTTTTCCTGGGAATTTTGCTAGAGCCACAGCAGCCGCTTCAGCCCAGAGTCGGGCTATTGACTTTGATTTTTATGACCTAGCCGCTCCTGACTCTCAGCTCTTAGCTCTTGCCTAATTTCACCAGTTCAGTTCGCCCGCTCAGCACTTTCTTTAAGCGTCTTTCGGTGATAGTGATTTTGGCCAGCAGATTGTGATTGTGAGTCGGAGTCGGAGTAAGATTGGTTTTCTTACTCCACCTGTTAATGAGTTCATTTTAAGTAGTTCACATTCATAGACTACAGTCTCTATAGACGTTCTAATTTGGTTCGATTAATATCTGGGTGCGCTGTTTAAGTGCCTTTTAGCTGTGATTAGTTTTAATGGCCGGTTTTAATGTGTTACCGATATGGCAATAGTGTAATAAATTTGCTTTTACTTTGCCCAAAAACTAGAATGCAACAACACTCGTTCGAAATAAATGGCGCTTTTAATGAGGCCCAAGTGTCAGCCACATTTGTCAGCCATGCTGCTGATGCATGTTGGCCAAAAGCCGTCGTTGGCACCTAATAAGCCACTTTTTGACAGCAGTTGGCAACTTGTTTCAATGAAGCAATTAACGCCATACACACAACAACAGCAACAGCAGAAAGAGCTGTAAAAATTGCCAGCAAGTGAATTGATACAAACAGGACATCAAAAAGTAAACATAACACAATTTACATTGAGCATAAAGCTAACACTCTCTCACTCTCCACATATCCATGTGTGTGTGTGTGTGTGTGCCCCTAAAAGGCTGCAGCTTTCGACGTTTTCCCCGCATAAAGCAGACGCAACTCTTATCACAGATGCAAATAGCAAAAAGTGCGACAAACACAGCGTGTGAATTTGTATGCATGTGTGTGAGTGTGTCTATGTGTGTGTGTGGCATCTTTTGTCTCCATTAGCTAGCACACACACACTCGAACACACACGCAGAGCAGCAGCAGCCTAATGCAAATAATTTTGACGTTCACTGAACTTTGCATAGAAAATTATGCAAGCTCTCGTCCCTCTAGCTCGCTCACTTACTCTATCTCCCTCACGCTCCCTCTCTCTCTCTCTCTCAGTCTCTCTCTCACACTGTATGTGTGTGTGACAGCTGTGTGTGACCAAAATTATAGCAGAAAACTGCAGCCAAACAATAAAAGCGAAACGAGCCAAGACAAAGTTTTCTCGCTGCTGTTGCTGTTGCTAAATGTACCAGAGTTTTTTTTACTCTTTTCTTTATTTGTAATTTCTGCTTCGACAACAACGAACATCTGCAACGTCGCACAGCATGCACAGATGTTGTAGTTGTTGTTGTTGTTGTGGTTGTTGCTGCCGCTGCTTCTGCTGTCGTGTGCGTCACACTGCGCATGCTCGTGGCCAATGAGAGCGCGCCAAGCAAACGCCGCCCAAATCAAAAATGGCGAGTTTACAAGAGAGAGCACAGCCCCGATAGCTAGTTGTCCCGTTCTGCCGTACTCTGGCGTACGCTGCTGAGAGCGGCAAGCAGTGCAAAAGCAAGCAGTGCATGGGCTATCGACTGGCTGCTGCTGCTGCTTATTTTGCCGGTCATCTCAGCGAGCGAGCTCATCAGCCAAGTACAACGGTTGTTATTGTTGCGAATGTTGTTGGTATTATTGTGGCTAGTTGTTGTTGTTGTTGTTGCTGCAATCCTTTTCGTATTTGATTTCAATTTCAATTGTGGCGCATCCTTTGACGTCGCCATTTTGTTTGTTATCAACAACGAGAGCTGTCGCTTTTGTTTTCCATGATAATTGCATTTGAGTGTGTATTGACGTCGCTACTCCCCCTCCCCCCACTCCCACGCTCTCTTTGACATTTATCAATGCTGCTGATTTTCTCTACTTTTTTATTTGGCTTGATTTTTGTTGTTTGTAGCTTTCTTTTCAAGCTTTGCCCGACAAAGCGTACAGCGCATGCAGATTAACTTTTCACCTGTGCACAGGTGGAAGCTGCGGGCTCAGCAATCAGCCAGAGTTGTCAATGCTCCTGCTGTTGTTGCTCGGTTGGTTTGATTGAATTGTTGTTTGTTTTAAGCCAACGCTGTGGCTTTTATTATTGCTCATTCGCAGTCAACAAAAAACAATGGCAACATTTTAATGAATATTGCCGCTTGACTTCATTTCAACTGTGCGCATTGATAAACACCCTCAGCAGCAGCAGCAGTGGCAGCAATCTCACATTTTCAAATTTTCATAATAATTGTGCTTAAATTTGCAACAATTGTTCAACCACAAATGCCACAGAGTAGTGCCGGGTCTGTGATTCCTGTTGCCAGATTAGTGGCAATCCACCCACCCAGCGATACCAGTGATACCAGTCACCGCAGTTAGCAACCACCGATTGCAACCCCAAAACGGCCAAGTGAGACTGCCGCTTAATGCTCAAAACAAATCCAACAGCAGCCGCACACCATTCCATACCCAATTCCAATCCCATTCCCAATCCCAATCCCAGCCTCATTCCCAGTTGCCATATCGTCGATCGCATCGTTCTATTAAATTACCAAAAGCTGTCGCTCGCTCAAATGGCAAAACCCAAAAAGGCAACAGCGACGTGTGCAACACACACACACACACACTCAGGCACACAGTAGCTATTGGGGGGTGCTGCTGGAATTGCCTGGTCACAATTGAGATAAGATTGCCAGAGCTGAGATACAAGATATGTCATGTATCGCACGTTTGTCTCAGATTGGTAGCCAGCGGCTGGGGATGGAGACGGGGGCCAGTGGCAGGGGGCATATCAAAATGCATCAAAACCAAATTACATCAAATTCAAAGTGCCATACTCAACGTAGACATCGCCAGCTAAATAATTATACAAGCTACAGCGCCAGATCGCAGATAGAACATGCATAGAATATATGAACGAACAACAAATTCATAAACATGTGTGTGTAGCTACACTATAAAAAATTCCAAAATTATAGCATTAATATTTGTAAACACGTATAAACTAGTATGAGCGATAATAAACACTAAAATATAAGTATTATTTAAATATATATAAACCACTGGGTAGAAATAGCCCTAAATTTACAGATTATATTTTAATATAATAAAAGAAAATTAATATCTCGAGCTCTTTTAGTTAAGATGTGTTCATTTTTTCTTTAATATTATTGAATAATATTGTTTATATTTGTATTAGTATTATATTAACTTATATTAATTTTATTTAATATTATTTTTTTTTTTGTCTAACAAATCAACAGCCATAACATTTAAAAAGATACTTCTAATACTATCTCTTAGATGCAGTAAATATTAGCACACTAATATTATTATTTGAAGTAAAAATAAATATTTATTTAATATGTATTTCAAAATAAAATTTTAGGTATGACCAATTTAATTGAAAAAATCTAATTAAAGTTTTAGCCGAAAAAATGGATGAAAAAGAAATTCATTAATCTAATGACTAATTTAAATTCAATTAAAATAAATTCTTATAATCTTGAGTCTTCAAAAGCAACAGAATATAAAACTGACATCAAGAAAAAATTCGATCTGAAAATATCAAACATATTAATTCTGAAATTCAAGAAAGATCTGTGAATTTCATACTTGTTTTCTGTTCTATTCATGACATTTTGTTCAGTGTTAATACACAGATAAATATGAAGCGCACGGCGTGCATAATAGAAATTTGCATGCGCAATTATTTGAGCAAACCGCAGCAATTACACGCCAGCAACACAATGCATAGTAGCAACAGCAGCAGCGGCAATGGCCAGACAAGCTAATTAGCTAAGAAAGTTACAGCTATGAGGTCCTGGGAGCAGGATACTATAACTCTCCTCACTCTACCAGCCGTAACGAATCGATTTTTGTATTTTATTAGGCGTGCAGTGCTGCTACTGTTGCTGTTGCTGCTGCTACTGCTGCTCTGACTGTTGCCAGCAATTTGTGCATCGTTAAGGGTTAGTGCATCGCCAACACCATCGACATTGCGCCCCACCAATGTTTTGATTTGTTGTGACAGTTTTTGGGTGGTGCTGGTGGGAACGTGGCTCGAAATGTTGTTATGCAAAAATTAGGCGCATAATTTTATTGCAATTTTTATGATCGAACGTCGCTGTTGCTGGGAAACTTGGCCAAGCTGATGGCTATTTAATAGCACTGCTCACAAATCTCTCTCTGATTCTGTGAGAAACTTGCGCGAGTCTTCTCTAATTGAAATTATGTCCATTGCCATTGGCATAATGGAATCATCCCACAATTTCCACGGCTTTTGTCATAAATTTTCCATGTTGAGCGTGCCTAGCCTTTAATTATGATAATTTCACTTGAAATCCTTTCGACCGCAATACGAGATTCCCTACAAAAAGAAAAACCTCTGCACCTGACAAAAAAAAATAATGGAAAGAGAAATGAAAGACTACAAAAAGGTTGTTGAAATGCGTTTCATGTTTGGCAACAACGAGCGCTGATTTTAGGCACTTAAACAACAACAACAAACAGCAATCGGAGAGTTTTTCAGTTTTCCCTTTTCTTTTCTTATAGTATGCTGCCACAACAATGCGTGGAAAATTATGAAAATTGCGTTGAAAAAACTGTCACATCATCGTTCAATTTAGTGCTCTCATTCCCCAGCACACTGTCGCCTGTCCTGCATTCACTTTGAAGTTGCATATCCCTTTGTCAGGACTCAAAAAAGAGGATCACAACTGAGGAGAGCATAGAGTTACACAAAAAACAAGGTATGACAGCATTTAGAGATGGCATTAGGTGCATAAACCTGTTATAAAATAGAGGTTTGCCTTCAAAAAATGTTTTAATGTTTCTAAAAAAATATTTGAGTAAATTATATTAGAGTAATTACATACTAAAAATATATAAAATTTCATACAAAGAAAAACTGGAGCGAGTTTTTAACAATTTGTTTTCTTTTAGTAAGGCTACAGCCGGGCGCCACCGACAGCGAAAGACCCTTAGTTAGGTATCAGGTATCAGCAGTCGAAAGCAACAACAGGAATGTTAACAGAATTATAGTATATACTAAATCTGTTCATTTCTTTCTGTCAGCCATACCTTCTATTATACAAATTTCCATAAACTTAATATAGCCCTCTTAATGCGAAACTCTCTCGTTAAACTCTCAGCATTATAGATCGCATAACTTCAGTCATGTTCACCTATTTCAAACTGCCTTTCAGCCCTTTTACACAATTATCTATTTGCTGATCTACTCATACCGTATTGCTGCAATTCTTCTGCTTTGCTGCACAAGCATGAGCAAATGCTCCTCTCTAGGTCCAACGGGTTTTCCCTATATCCTTTGACAATTCTCATTTTGTTGCATGCACTCGACATAGTTTTGCTTTCGGGGGGTGTTGCCTTTGTTGACAACAAGAAAGCGCAAGAATTGAAATTGAAATTGAAAAAGGAAAATGCACAAAGGGAGAATGTTATTGAAATGTTCCTGTGCTGGCAGTCAACACTTTGCCTTGCTTTTGGGGTCAGCTTGCACTTGAGTTGAGAGCGCGTACAAAGAGCAAAGAAGCTGCAGCCTCTCATTGTGTCAAATGGAAATAAGCCCATTTTACTACACTCAACACTCCACTCCTACTCCCATGCCAGCTCCAGCTCTTGGCCTGTCCCCCACTCTCTCTGGTGGCACATAGATACATCTCTGAAAGCCATAAATTCTTCAAACAGAGCAGCCCCTAAACCACCACCAGCCACAACAGTTATCCGCTTGGCAATACAACAAAAACAATAAAACGTGGCAACAGCAGCACCACAACTGCCCCACCACCCCCAGAAGAAGGCAAACCTCCCCCCAGCAACCCACACCTGCCTACAAGTTGCTGTAAATGTTGTTGTTGCTGCCTTTTCCTTTTGCCCTGGCAAAAAAAAACAGCGAGCACACTGTACGCGCCATTTTCCGTGCGATTGGCAATGTTAAACGCAGCAACCACAGCAACCCTCAGTCGCCAGTGCACCCACACAGACCCACTTCCGCTGCCACACACCCACTCCACTGAGTGTGTGTGTGTGTGTGTGTGTGTGGGTTGTGGGTGTCCTTGCTCTGGCTGTTGTAGTAGTAGCTCCCTCTGGACCAGAAAAAGAAATGTTTCGCATAAAATGTTATCGCAAAGATTTACGACCCGACTTTTGCGCATCACACGCCCCGCTGCCCTCGTGCCCGCCACCCCTCCTCTCCCCTCTACCCGTACAGCTAGCAACTGCTGCTGCTGCCTGCTGCCTGCCTCCGCTTGCAGCATCCAGCAACTTGTTTTATGATAATATACGAGCTTTCTCCGCTGAAATATAAATGTTGTGTGTATGAGCTGTCTTGCTGTGTGTGTGTGTGTATCTGTGTGTGTCTTCTTTGCGCCATTTTTGTTGCTTCTGCTGCTGCTGCTGCTGCCTTGTCATCCTTTCAGGAGGCATCACATGGCAGCGCTATCTATTTATCTGCGCATTTGTACATATTTATTTTAATGTTGAGCAGCCACAGCAGCAGCAGCAGTTGCTACAATTGCTGCCAGTATCCACCTAAGAAGTAAATCTACAATAAAAATGGCTGCTGTATCCGTAAGATACATGCCACTGATTTTGGCAGCGCTTATCTGCAGCTGAAGCTGCGCCTAGCTCCACTTGATATGTTTAGTCTCCAGCCCCAACTGCTGCTGCTGCTCCACAATTGCCTTGTCCGTATCTGTGTGTGTGTGTGTGTGTGTGTGTGTATCTTTGTGTGTGTCGAGAATCGTAAAATGAAGATTTTTCATGTGGATTGTTGAGGCGCATCCTTGTCGCTGTCATTGTTGTTGCTGCTGCTGACTTCTTGGCTAATGCCAAAAGCTGCTGCTGCTGCTGCTACTGCTGCTTCTGCTGCTCCTTCTCTAGTTGTTGCTGCTGTCGTTTCCCCAACGGAAGTAATTTATGACTTTTCGTTTTGCAAATGTTTAAATCTAAACATAAATTTCCACACTCTCTCTCTCTGTGATGCTCGTAGTATCTCTATCTGTCTCTGTGAGTGTGTGTGTGTGTGTGTGTGAAACATATGAGCTGCGTTTATATTTATTTCATTTTATACGCTGCTTTTATTCGCACTGATAAATTGTGCAATATATGATAGCCATAAAAAGCCAGAATGGCTCAAATTGGCTTAAAGCGCGCCACAAAACTTTAAGAAACATGACAAAACAATTTTGACTCGTGCCCACACACACACACACACTCACACACATACTCATTTATATGTACCGTTGTATGTGTAAGACACTTAATCAAATTATCTGATATGTCAGCTTGATCCGCGTCAAAACAAACACGCAGCTAAGCCGACTACAAAGGCAATGGCAACTGGCCATGTAGTACAAATTAATGTTATTAAAAGCAAATAATGAAAAACTACAGCTAGCTATACAGCCCACACACACACACACACACATACATATAGTGTAACTTTGCCTTTGAAATTAATGAATTTCCAATGATTATCCTGACTACATCAACAACAAAGACCACAAATTCAATTACCTATGCCAAATAAGTCCAAGTGCTTAAATCAACAAAACTACAGCCTAGTCACAGTCACACACACACACGCACACACACAGATAAGCACGAGTGGAAGGCTATCAGGCTGGCAGATAAGCAGCCAAGTGGCAGAGACAAACTGATCAAATATTCTTAATTATAATTTGATTTGATTTATGATGCTCGTCGATATCATGTGACATTTGTAATTATTCTTGTCGCGCCCGAAACCCAAACTACGCCACTGCAACACGATCAACAAAATCACAACCAGCAGCAACAGTCAGCAGCAACAAGCAGCAGCAACAGCAACAGCAGCAGCAACAACATCATCATCATCCTACAGCAATGATCAACGATGTCATCGCCGCTGACAACGACGAGGAGCAGGCGACAATCCTGAGCTGCATACGAAACTAGTGTTGCTCAGACTATAGCTAAATATACACACACACACACACACACATACAAATGCATATATATGCAGAAGAGATTGTGTGTGTGCACTCTCTGCTTACAAGTAGACGTTGTGTACTCGTTTGTTAAGGTATCACATGATACTTATTGCTCATCAGTTATGCTGGCAAATTGTGAAAAAAATACTCATAAATTGTTTAATGATAAAAGTAAAATATAATAAGTAAATTAAAATTTTTTATTACAAATTTTTAACATTTTTTATTTATTATAACTCGTTTTCCTAGGTTTATTTAATTACATACTTATTTACTATCAAATCAAGCAATAAAGAACATTTTATAACTAATACAAAATATTTGTATTTTAATAATTATAAATTTGTTTATAACCAGAGCAATAAGTTTTTATAATTCGCATAAGCTAACAAATAATATACCTGAATATTTTACTGCTCAAATGTTAAATTCTTATTATCTTATAAAGAAAATAAAATTATCAAAAATATAATTTAAATCGATATATTATATAATTTCGACTCTTCTCTAATTTAATATTATTCTGTTTAGTTAGGAAAGTTTGTCTAGAATATAGAATATATTTGACACTATGATTATATATTTATTGATCTTACGTAGACCTTAGAGCATTCCCACTTCGATCAAGAATCCCAGGAATAATGAGAAGCCATTTTTGATGTGTAATAATTTGATGGCAATGCATTGCCTAGTCGTTGTCTGCGCTTCTAGACTGTTTATTATTATGATTTCGCTTTTTATATGCTTATTATTACCACTATGACAAAGATCATGGCAGTGAGTATATGAATAAGTATACGAGTTCAGCTCAGTTGAGTCTATGGGGAATAAATCAACACGCTGTGTGGCTTCGTCAACGATCCATCTTGTGGCATGGGGCATGAGGCATGGTATGACTGGGCCTGCTGCCGTCGATCATAGCCTGTTGATCGGAAATTCTCGCCTACGATGCGAGTGACAACAACAATAGGGTAAACATGAAGAAAGATATACATATATATATTTATGTATAAGTACGTACATATAAATAGGTAGAGGTTGGCCTGCGTGGCTTTTGATCAATGGATCACAACAGCGATCACCGGCTTTATACCCTATACAGTCACTGGCAGAGAGTTGCTGAACTAAGTCAAGTTGTTTATAATTAGTTAATTAAATACAAATTATAATAAACTTTGTTTTGAGTGAATACATTTGTTATACTAACTGATGTGTAGCTACCTAGAAGTGCACAACAAATTGCCCCGATTAAAAGTAGCTTGTTTCTTATAAGTAGAGCTAGTATATTATGGCCAATTATAAAACGTTCACATGGGTTTAATAACAGATATTATTGTTAAAATATCTTTTTAAATATCAGCACAAGCTAACTTTATTTATAATTAAGCTATATCATGAATACACACTTTTATAGAGCTCACTGTGGACAGTGTATACAAGTGTCACGTTAGGCCTGTATAGATATGAGGCTAGCTATAGACTGTGTATATATCTGTTTGTGTGTGAGTGTGTGTGCTGATTATCGCGGCTCGATCACAAGTTCGATCAGTTAAGGGCAGCGGATAATAAGCCGAATAGGCGTATGACAATAAGCCATGTAATTAAGTGTATGGCATATCAAACCAGAGCAACTTGAGTTCAGCTAAGGAGTGGGAGGGAGAGGCTGAGGGTGAGGTGAGGTGGTAGGGGTGAAAGGCGGATTACTGAGAAATGCGTGGGCTGGCAAGAGAAGCTCGGTTTGTTACTCAAATCTCATGGAATGTGCACGTAATTGTGGTTGACAAATTGCAGTCAAAATAAGATAGATTGCGCAAAAGCTGAATGAAAGAGACGTCGAGCCAAAGCGAAAGAGAGATGGCTATTGTCTGCTATTGTCCCACTCCCACCCACTCAATACTTCTATCTGTCTGTCTGTCTGTCTGTCTGTCTGTTCGTCTCTCTGTCCGCTGTCCGTCGGCTGTTTGCGGTCTTTTAATTAGCATGTCATGTGTGTCAGTCGGGCACTTGAACTGCTCAGCTCCCGAGACTTGATGTGCCACGCCCACACAATGTTTGGGCTGGGCGCGAAAAATGCATTTCGTTCCATGACTTGCACTAAATTCAATTTACTTTTTAAATATTTTCCACAGTGTGTGTATATTTCTTTTTATTTTCATTGGTATTTGCTGCCACTCAAGCCAGTGCCGCTCCTGCAATGATCGGCGATTTTTTTTACGCGGAATTGAGCTAATATCGATGACTCGACCATTGAGTGGCCTCTCTCTCCTTCATTCAGTCTTCCTCTCTTTCTCTCAGTCACTTCACATTTATTAGCCCTGTGCATTGAGATACGCCACTTGACTTTGGGTTTTGCGTTTTTAATAAGCGGTTGTCGTCTAAACCTTTAAGTTCCTTGGCCACTTTTCAATTAGCTCGGGGTTTTCGACTTGCCCTCTGGCTCCCTAAAACATCAGTCTACCTTTCGGACGCTGCACTTTAATTAATCGCCGTGTCTAACAAAATATGACAAGCGCCATAAATTAAATGCCAGATACCCGGGCCCAGGCTCCCAGTTCCCAGTTCCCAGTTCCAGTTCCTGTTGCCAGTCGCCTGGGCAGGTGTTGCCTGTGCGCCATAAGAATTTGCGTGTGCGGACAGCTAAACTGCTACCGTAGCTACTTGTATCTACCGCATATAAATGAGAGGTGTTTAACTAGGCGACACTGACTCCCAAAACAAAACACACTCCCAGCTCCCAGCTCCCAAATGACATGCAACCAGCTCCAAGGAATGGCACCACGTGGGCAGCAGATAGTACTAGTAGGTTTTGCGGCTCCTTCTTCTGTTTGAGTAGGCGTTGGGAGGAAGAAAATTATTACGATTGTAAAAAGGTTCGATAAATTTCAGAGATATTCTAAAATTTATTTCCATAATTCACAGTATTATAATTTATTTATTTTGAGAATTATATTGTAGAGAAAATACCAAATATAATATCAACTATATGGTATTAAGACTTAATCTTAGGCAGAAGAAAATTATTACGAGTGTAGAAAAGTTCGATAAATTTCAGAGATCCAATAATATAAATTTGGATAATTCACAGTAATATAATTTATTTACTTAAAGAATTATACTTCAAAGAAAATACTAAATATAATATCAACCAAAAGGTATTAAGGCCTTACACTTGATGGGTGTCATCAGAATACGAATGTATTAACTAAACTAAGTGTAGTTGATATCTGTGGATGCTACAGGAAGTAACTATGGTTCCTTGTGTCTTTAATATATATTATAGATATATCATGTAAATTATACATATTTCATCGAGATGCCTTAGTTCGAAAATGTTGAATACTTTTGTTGCAACCTTAAGCTTTTGGCAGCAATAAATCTGCAATCTGTGCAATTTTTATGTAATTATCTTTATAGGAAAAGTAACTGGCCTTAAAACGTATTACCAGAAATATTTACGGCCATTTTCTTGTAGCTATAAAAGCTCGTACTGTTGCCATTCGCCTCCTGTTATATATGCATTATAAAATTATATAATATAGCAATAAATTCCTTTACAGTCGCATATAAATTAAAAACAAAAGGGTTTTACTACACTTACTTTTGGGTATTGTAGGTGGAGGTGGTCGTGTGGCCAAGGGAGCGGAGGGGAAATGGAAATGGAGGCACCACACAAGCCACGAAACCAAGCACATAACTCAAGGAGTTTGTGACATTTTTATGGCAAGAATATATTTTATACGTAGATTTTTGTTTCGCCTTTTGGGGGCATTTCGCGCTCTGCGTTCAATTAAAACAAAAAGGGACACATTAATCCTTTTTGCACAATATCCTGTATGGCCGGAATACACTCTCTGGGTATGAATGGGTGTGTGTGTACTGTGTGTGTGTGTGTGTGTGTGTGTAGGCGGCTCCATGGAGACACAGAAACCGCAGCTAGAGACTGGGAAGTCGGCCATTTTCTTGTGCCAGCTGCCATTTTTATGCTCAGTACTTTTTATGTTTGCTGCTCTTTTTTGGCGTTGTTATTGCAATTGTTTCTTGTTGTTGTTACTGCTGTTGTTATTGTTGTTGCTTGGCATTAAAAATGTTTTATGTTGTGTGCGATTTGCACAACCTACTTTGCACATGCTTCAATGAAGGCCAAGGGGCCCAAACAGGGTCTAGGAATATTTGCGTTTGGTTTTGCTTTGTTTTGTTATATAAATAAATAATACCCTTGTGTTTAGTTAAAACGTGGTATGTTATGCTAACGAATGACTTGTAAATAGTTAGCAAGATTTTAATTAAGTAGAAATTAATATGGACGCCAATAATACGCATAACAAGTTGCAGGATTTCATTAAAAATATGGGAAGTACGCAAATAAAGTATTTATATATAACTTGAATAGGTAAATAAGCAGCCCATTATCTCTTCAAAAATGATTTAAATTTTAAATAGAAAAATTCTCTATTGTGTCAAAACTTTATCGTCAATATCTAAAACTTCTTTTGCTTGGCAATTTTGATATATACTTTTCTAATTTTCTTTTCCCATTAGGGCACATTGAAGAGACTTCTTTCGAGCATTGGAAATGTGTTCATTTCTCTAAATAGTACATATATATAGAAAATTAAAAAATTTGATTATAAAAATATTCTAAAAGTCTATAAGTTAATGGTTAATCGGAAATTTATCGACTTATCGAATTATATACGGTTTAAGAGTGATAAAGGTTATTCTTTTGCGTATGCCTAAGACAAATGTGAAGAATATTCAACGTCAACATTTACATAACATCAAATAAGAAGTAAAATTACAGTTGTTAAAATGAGCTCAACTTTGCCAACTATTAATATGCTAAACTTGCCGCTGGGTATCTGTTAGTTGTGCATTGTTGGGTGTAGTTGGTTTAACGGTTCTGCCGTAAATAAATGTAAGTGTCTATCTGCTGGGATATGAGCTCGTTTGTTTACGTAGAAAGGCTTAATTTGTACAGAGCAAGAGCACACACGCACACACTGAAACGAGGGTGTGTGTGTGTGCGTGTGAGTGAGGACTAGAGGTGTGTGTGTGTATGTGTGTATTACTTTTGTCTTGGTTTTAACTGTTTTTATGGCGCATTGCGACTTTTTATGGCCTTGTCTTGTTTTCGCTTTGCCTATTCTAATGTGTAAGTCCCCCGTGCAGTGGCACGCCCCCAGCGCCCCAAAGGGGCATAACGAGAAAAAAGGAAAATAATAGAAGAAGGGAAGGATAATAATAAAACTGCGCTTATCGCAGATGCTGATGTGAACGCACAGCGAGCGGCGTTATAATAAAACAAATGGCAGGCCATTTAATTGCTGGCCATAAATGGGCGCCCTTTATCCTTTTGAAGGATGCTACCATGCAAGGAAGAATGGAGTGGGGGCAGTTTGTAGGAGTGCGTGAGGTTCTTCACTGCCTCTCTCGCTCTCTGTCCGCAGTGTTTTTTGGCTTTTTATTATTATTAGTATTTAAATTTATTTGTTGCTTTATAGCGTGCCGTGGAATGCGATAAATCTGAGCCAGCGTTTCGTTTTTAATGGCCCCAGTCATAAAAGGTAAGCCCAAAATGTTATTATATAATTTGAGCACTCCGTATACACATACAGTGTATATATGTATACATATTCAAAGCAACTTAAAAGTCCATTTAACTGTTCTGCGATATGACATAATTGAGTGGCCGCTTATCAGGCATATCCTCGAATATCCTTGGGAAAATGCTCGCATATGCAATGCCCATTCTGTTTCGACGCTTCTTCTTCTTTTAGTTTCTCAGTTGTGGCTGTTGGGAAGTGCAATACAATTAATGCAATTGGACAATTGTTATCCTTCTGCTACTGCAATTAAATTGACAACACCAACAAGTTTTGACTGCGAAAGTTTCGTAACATTTGGCACATTTGTTTTTATGACTCAATTATGCAACTAATTCGTGGGGAGTCGCACACAATTTGTGTACTCTCACCCTAAGCCACTGATTGAGAGCTAGTAGTGTGTATCTCAGAGATACACAGATGCAGTAGCAGTAGCAGCAACCCTTGGCAACACCTCATTAATTGCGGCTGTTGCAACCGCAAACAAACACCAGCTACTAGCACTATAAGAGCGCAACAGTAAAGTGTACTCGACTCAATCATACCCTGTAAGCAGCTCTACTCAATATACATTTTCAGAGACATTAAATAGATCAATAACATTTGGGATCATTTTGCAATTTGGGCAAAGATGCAGCATATACACATTAAAAGCAATTTTGATCTATTTATGAAATATCATCTAAAGGCAGTGGACAGAGAAATTAAGGACTAAACTCCAAATTACATTAGATTAATTTGTTGTAAAACAATAAAAGTTTATTAATAATGATAATGATATGATATTGCAGAAGCTTCAACAAATTTACTGTGAAGAAATCGAGAAAGTTGTAAAGAGAAATATTCTTATAAGACACCACAGAATTCTCTTCAAATATTTATAAAAATCATTACATTATTTTTGTAAATCAATTAGGTAAATAATACCAGGAAAACCCTTAGCATTGATGGGTTATTAGCATCTGCTATATCATGGAAGTGTAGATACCCAATTGTCCAATTGTTTACAGGGTATGCCAACTAGTACTTACAAAATAACTACATTTGTTATGATTTTTTGATTTCAATTTCAATTTCAATTGCCCGATGATTAATGCAGCTGCCACACCCACTTTGTCAGCTCAACTGCATGCTATACCTACTATACTCCACATAGACCCAAGGCCTAAGGTTCCTGGTTAATGATAAATGAACACAAACTGGCGCTCTGCGCTTCTCATTTCTCATATGTAACTGGTTAGATGCTTATCCGTAGCATTCCTGCCGCCCAAAGTGTCATTGTTGTCGATCATTTTTATGTGTGAGCTCCATTTGATTGACATGCCCGTAGAGGTGATCATCTTTCCCTGGTTCCTTCCCTTCCCTCGCGATCGCGTCGCTCTCCTTCTGTGGTTTCTGATTTTATGGGCAAACAACTTTTGTGTCGCCTTTTATGATCAGGCAGTGTGTGATGTGAGTGATTTTTACGATTCCGACTCCAAAAGTTATTAGCATAAAATGTACATTAATCATTTTATAGGCTGCATAATGAACTGTGCGCTTAGTTGGTGGCCAAACATGAGGAAAAAAAGGTCTGCCCAGTTTTTGGCACAGCTTCAACTGGGCTAGGAGCCAAATGGCCAAAAAAAGAGAGGCGGGGAAGGGGGGAAAGCTTGGCATAGCTGCGTTTTGGCCAGTTACTATTACTGGCTTTTGGTTGTAGTTGAGTACTGGTTCTGGTTTAGGTTTTGGTTTGGCTGACTAGCACTTAATCCTGGCGCACAACTATGCCGTTTGCATTGTTTCACGCACAATGGACACAAAGGACATGTTTGCACTGATTATCAGATTAGGCCATTGTACGTACAAATTGATATTGTCATGTTTCAAGTGCTCCGGCCGCGGCACACAAGTGAAAACTCATTGAATGCTGTCGCCAGTGCCGATTAAGAGATTTTTTTCGCACTCCCAAAACACAGTGAGAGAACGAGAATGAGACCGAAACCGAGACCGAGACAAACCGAAACAATGGCTGGCCGGCAGGCGAAAGATTTGCAGCAGTTTTTGATGAAACAATCGGCCAGACAATGAGTGGTTTGAGTGGTTTTTGGTTTTCAGTTTTTGCACTGTGGCCAAGGTCTGTGTTCTAGTTTTTAGCCCGGCTCGATCATTAGCATAAAGCCACAACGGCGGCAGACAACTACAATCTCACAGACCCTCTCACTGGCTCACACTCTGGCTCTGTTTTATTCTGCTGGGCGTTAGCCAGGCGAGAGCAGAAGGATTAGCAGATTCATCCTCAGAAGGAATGTGCATATCATTCTCGATCAGCGGCGACTTCTCACTGCTAGGGAGAGAGCTCTTACTGCAGATTCTATGCTCTGATAGCTATCTCAAAGATTGCCGATCAGACAAGTGCTTATCTTGAGCAGTAGGCGTTGTGTGCCCATGCTCATATCTTGGCCTGGCCTTGATTGTTCTGCCTGCATATTAGGCTGAAAATGATATCAGATTTCTCTGGAAATCACTGGAGAACTTAAGCACAGGATTTGTCTATCAATGCAAATGAATCTGGCCTAGTGTTAGCCTAGACAAGTTGTCGGCCTCCCAGCACAAGCAGCTGGAGAAAGACGATGCCGCCGATTCGTTTGAGCAATTCAACAATTCGATCTTAAACCAAGCGATAAAGTAAGATTATACGACACATATTTATATGGTTTATATACATACATGGTTCGCACTTTTAATGTAGAACTACATAAATAGAAAACTAATCCTCAATGAGCTGCAAAGAAAGACCAGAGCAATATTGTCTTCATTTGATATGTAACAATCTGATAAAATCACAGCAAAAAACAAAAAGATGCCATATGCTATGATTTCGAAACTTTACAGGACTTGGGTCATTTTTTGGAGAATTTTTAAAAGTCCTCTCTTGATGTTCTTTTTTATGAAAATATCAGCTTCTTAGTCTTATATATCACACCAATGATATTAAAATATTCTGTTAAATTTCTGATTGACAAAACCATTAGAATGTATATCGATAACAGATCAGATGAATGTAAAACTATTGCGGCTCTTATAAGACTCATCGCACACTAAATACTTTCACACCAGATAAACGTACTTTAGATATCCGAAACAATTTCCGATCAGAAGTCAACCATGTATCTTGATAAAGTAATTATTTTACAGTTGAATAGCCAAACAATTTTGATAATAGTGTCTTTATATCTATGTATATATATCTATAACAGATTAAAACCGCCCTCAATTTAAGTATCTTTAAGAGGCTATGGTAAATATGTACTTTATGTACCCTATTTTAGAGCTTATCCCTTTGAAAATCCTGGCGCCAGTTAGAATATATCTTTTGTGATCTTTGTTAAGCGAGTGACCGATCACGGCATGATATCAGCTCATCCGTACTATCTATTCAGTGCACTTGGCAAATGCCTTTCACAGCCTGCAGGGTCTCACTGGGTTCTTAGGGTCCTAGCGCCGGGTCATAACTCTTAGCGGATGCTATTTGTATTTTCATAAATTTTTGTGCAAGCGGCAATAAAAATATTGGCCTGCCTTCGGCAGCAGCAAACACAAAAGAATTGCACCATAAAATTTACACACCGATATACATATGTACAATACATACAGATACATATAGAGAGTAGAGACTCTCAAACAAAGCGCCGCGCGGCTAAAGCCATAGTCTTTTGTACCCTAGGAGCTCGAAAGTAGTGCAACACTTTTGGCTTATAGACAAAGCCAGCAACCTGCAACCTGCAGCCAGCAACCTGCAACATGCAATTGCAACTCAGAATGAGGCAGAGGTACTACACTGAGAGCAGAGTCTTGCCTCCATTCTGGCCATTGTGTTCGCAGAAGTCGTTAGTGTGACAGGTTAGATTTGTTTTGTGTACGGTGCCTAAGTCTGTCATCATCATCAGCATAAGACTTGTCTGGCGCCAGCATTAGGGACAATATTTTCGACTAAATATTTCGTCACAGGCAACAACAGCAGCAACAGCATCATCCGAGGGCGTAGGTCAAGCCTTAAAAAGAAATATTTTCCAGGTCTAGAAACTCATGGTGCCAAACTGAGGTTCAAGGCCTAAATTCTAGACGGCGCTGCGGGCGTTTATTTTGGTAGATATCTGCCGACCCCTTCGACGTTGTTGTTGTTATTCTTATTGTTGCCGTTACATTGATGATTTATGCAGCAACTAGAGTTACAGGTGCATGGGTGCAGGTAGAGTCAATAACACTATCGCCCATCGATGCTCATTGATTTCATTCAGCTGAAATTTTACCTTATATAAAGTTCTTCATAAACAAGGAGAATTAATTCAATATAATTCTCTACCAATTCTTGTAAAATTCTGTTAGAACGATCGAGTAGTTATTGCAATAAGAATTCAGGTACAAAAGATATGTAAATTAAATTCAAAAGGAAATATCAAATTGGGAAATTACTCTCTGCTTTCCATGGACAAAGTTTCTAATTGTCCTATTGATAAGCCAAGACATGGGCTTACCTCCTCATCGTCGTCCGATGATTTGCATACTAGTGATTCCATTAATTAGATACATATCAAATTTAAGACATTAGTATAATATTATTGTATCTTAGCATCGATATTTCTGTACATCCCCAACAAACCAGAGTTCTTCTATAGTTCTTCAATTTGTTTTATTCGATTGCCGACAGTCTCAAGACGTACATGTTATATATAGAAATTGGCAAACAGTGTTCATTAGTCCTTGCATTCTCGCAAATGCTGGCAAGGATGCTGTGGCATGTGCTACGTTTCGAAGTTGCAACATATTGGCATACTTGAGGCGCCTCGTTCGACCTGGCAGGCACGCGCGTTACAGCACTTGAACTCCAAGCACCAAGTGCTGCTGTAGGTCGTGACCAGGAACGATGGAAGGGGGTGGCGGGGCTGTGAAGGAAGGTTAAAGTTTTTAGCAGCCGTTCGTGTTTTTTTTTTATTCTACTTTCCACAGGAGTCGCACGCCCTCTATTGGAATTTACACAATGAACACACTTAAGTTTTGTGTGTTTTTTTGTTGAGACGTGTGGAGTAGCGGTGCTAACATCGAGGGGGTAGGGTTGGCTGACGGGGTGGTCTGAACTTTTTCGGTTCAAGAACAATGGTTCAAGAGCTGCTTGCAAAACAAAAAGCGTTTTAAGTTTTAATTACACCAAGCACAAAAGACTGCAAGAATGAACATAATGAATAGAGGGTTGTTGGAGGATGAAGTTGAAGTTCGGAGAGTGGTTAATCGGAAACTGTATATATATGTTGGTATCAGCGAGGCTATATTTTGTTGAATAGTGTAAACTAATGACAGTCCTCAGGTACTTGGCACGGCGCTTATCAATTAGTCTAAATCTTTTACAATGTGGGCCAACTTTTTGTTGGGGAATTGTACGTGGGGCATAGCGGGTCGTATGACGTGCCATCTGAAACTATCTATCAAATACAGGCAGCCATAGCTTGTCAGCGATTAGATTTCCAGCTCTCCACCAAAAAAGAAAAAACCAGAACTAAGAAAGAAGAGAAAAAAATTATAAAAAATTGCTCAATTGTGACTGATTAGACTTTGTTTTCAATTTGTTCGTAGACGCGATGCGGTTGGGGGGAGTGGAACAGGGCAGCTGACAGTGCTACCTCTTCGTAAAGTTTTTAATCAAAATTGTACAGGAAATCAAAAATCAGTTTGGAAAAATAAAAATCACAGTTTCTTATCATGATGTTCTCTAGCGCTTTACCCCAATTGCTATCCCCCAGCCATTGGAGCTATACCCAGTAAATTAAGGTTCCACAAAAAAAGTATTTGAGTTGGATTATTGTTGGGTAAGAAAAATATGATTACAGGGTATGTCTTTTATACCCATAGCTGTCATAGATCTCTTTGGAATCATGGGGAAGCTTTGTCAGCTGGACTTCAAGATCGTTTGCAGGGTATCTAGCAGTTTAACCACTATGTGTTCGTCGTAATTTTCGTCTAGCTTGTTTGCTGATGTTGTTGGTGTTTTTCAACCGTTTCTTCAACTGTCTAAACAATGGGCTTGTGAGGCCCTTGGCGTGTAATTTTTGGAAGAACGCAACGCAGTAGCTATGAAATCAATTACGCGATAAAGATTTGACAGCACAAGCGCAGCAATGTGGCAGTCGATAATTAATTTTAACGCTTTATCGCATTGAGGTGCGCCCTGTGCGTCTCCCTGATAGTCGCTGATAGCTGATAGCTCGATAGCTCCAGCAGCAGCAGCAGCAGCAACAACAGCAGCAACAACATTGTCCGATTTGATTGAAGTCTGTCTAAAGACATTTCTGTTTTCTGTTTCTGTTTCAGTTTCCTTCATTTTTATTTCTAATCTCTGACACAATTGGAAAATTATGAGTATGTGTGCCGCATGCCTATGAATTTATTAAATTTTTTCGTCTTTCTTACTGTTGTTTTATTTCGTTTTGTTTATTGTTTATGGCTGTCTCGTACCGCAGATGTTTCCCATGATATGCAAACGAACTCAATTATTTATTTTATCACAAATGATTTTGCTTATCAAATCTAGAAATCGGCTCGTCGCTCAGCCATGCCCGTACCATACCTTTTTCTCAGCTACCAACTCCAGCTACAACTACAACTTGAGCTCTCCAGTTCCAGTTCTCCAACTTCCATTCGAAATTCAACATCAACTCGAGCTCTCTTCAATCCGAAAACCAACTCATCTCTTGTGTGTTTTATGTTGTACCCTCTTGAGTTTTTCTTACAATTGCTTGGGTCCAAGCCCAGGCCCGTCCTGGCCCATCCGTCCGCCATTATTCAAGGAGCCAGCATCAGCAAAAGAGAGAGAGTGAGTGAGTAAAATGAAGGGATAGAGAGAGAGCAACTCATTCGCAAAGCGGTCGCATCTTTTGGCGCTATCTTTGCGTTGAAATCTCTCACAGTTCATGTCAAATTTCTTGTGTTTTTATATATCATCGCCGTGGCAGGCTTCCTTACCTTGCCTTACCTTGCCCTGCCTTACCATTCCATTTCATTCCTCTTCCTTTTGCTTTCCTTGTAAGTATGTAAATGTCGAGTCGGCGAATCCGGGAATCCAGGGAGTTGCAGCTGCATTTTGCACTTTGCCTGCCCCCGCAGCTGTGACTGATTGTCGTACGTTTATCTTTTGATATGGAATAGCTTCCGTGGCCTGTCGCAGATGCATCTACAGCTCTGGCTTAATTAAGTTTCAAGCCGGTACCGCCTGCTTGTCTCCATTTTTCTTAGCACCTATTGACATGCAAAGCCAAAGTCAAGCAGAGACATTCTAGTCAGGCCACACAGACAGACAGACTGCCAGACTGCAATTGGGCCCCAGGCAAATCAATCAATTCAACACGCAATTTAAGTAGGCAACAAGCCAGAACCAAAGCCGATAATTTCTCTATTTTGACTGGATAGAAGCCCATACCCCAAGCCAGGGACTGACAATAAATAATAACTCAATACAAATCCCAATTACAGTCGAGTGCCACCCGCCTCGAAGCAGCAAAGGACAACCCCTCGATGTGTGTGTGGAAATCCTTGCCGGCTACCAGGCAACCTTCTCTGATTGTCCTTTTTGCCCCTTCCGCATGTGTGTGTGTGTTCGTTTTATTTGATTCGATCAGCGGGGTTTCGCCTACCATGGGCCACAACGATGTCGCCGTCTAGCGCCAGGGTTTACGTATACTTTTTGTCGGGTTTATCCTGACCCCTCGCCCGCCACATAAATCGTTTGTTTTTGGCCAGGGCCAGCCCCTGTTTATGTGTGTCTCCATGTGCGGGTTTGGGTGTTTTCTCTTTTATTTAAATTTACATTTAATTTGTTATTTGTTTACATGAAATACACCGACGTGCGACGACGACAACGGAGGCGACATATGACAACATTCTCAGCCGGCCACAATTGCCATTGTCTGCCTCTCAACGCCACCAAGGGGGGAGAAGAATGCTTCTATGCAGTCCTGTACCCACTGACCACACACCTGGACAGTTGGCCACTGTTTGGTGACTGTGTCTAATTGTGCCCTTCAAACCAGAGGCAACTCCATAGAGAGCCGCATTTTGCGATTGTTGTAAAGAGACAAAACCCTCAATTGATATTTCTTGGAACTAACTATAAGGGATAAAGTGCAGCTAAAAATAAGTAAGTTAGGTATTAAACAAATGGAAAGTAGAGAAAGAGTTAAAGTCATAACTCAATAATATTATGGATAAGAAGATATGTAATAAGAGAATATCAAGAACATAAGATAATCATTTGAAATTCAAAAAAAGTAGAGTTTATTTGATTCGCTTACAGCAAATTCAAGAACTCACTCACTATATCCTCCTCTAACCAAAAGCTATTTTTCTAACGTTTTAAATAAACATAAAACTTATTTAATTTATATAGAGCATTAAATTGACATATCTTAAACAGCAAAACAACTTTATTTTATAGACATGCCAAAATAATTCTCACCCGTTTCCATTTGAACACATAATTTATGCAAATGATACAGTTTTAATGAGTTCCACGAAACATTTAATGCATTTTTGCTTTGACTCTTGAGCAAACTAGTTCACCTTTAATCAGGTGTTGAGGGCGCTGTAGGAAAAATAAATAATAAAAAAAAATCCGCTCTATGATAAGCAGAACTGGTCATAAATACCCTTTAAATAAATAACAGCAACAGTAATCGGAGTAGGCATTAGTGGAGCGACTAGACAGCAGGCTTTAAAATCAAAATACAATCTGAACAACATCTTGAACAAATTAAGTGGACAACAATAAATCAGCGGCTGACGACGGAATTCAAATGAAAAATCAATAAGCTGAAAAATCTATGAAACAAGCCAACACCGAGTTCGAGTCCGAGTCGGAGTCGGAGTCCGAGTTCGGCTTGAAGTCCGATTCCGATGGCGATGCCGAGTCTGATTTTGACTTGTCGTTGTTGTTGTTGTTGGGAACGAGCTGCGTGTTTAACAACAAACAATTAAGATGGCGACCAATTGATAAGCTAGCAGCCAAATCATCAGCTACAACAACAGCAGCAACAGCAAGACTAACAGCAATCACAGAAGTTGTGGCCAATGGTTTGTTCGATGAAAGAAATGGCTATAATGAAATAATTATGGTTGCGCCTTAGGGCCAACCATTTATATGATAGCCAGCGCCTCAGTTGTGTACATTGTCTCTGAGACCCCTAAAACGCATGTTAATCAAACAGTGATTGCAACAGCAGCAATAATGGTAACAACATCTGCAACAGCAATCATGCCTCATGCCTCACACTTTATCGCACCAATATATCGAGTTGGTTTTTGCCAGAACGCACCGTGTGTCATCTAAGGCAATGCAAGCAATGAAAATTATTAAAGCATATTTTCTCTTGCTTATTATATATTTTATTTTAATGTTATTATTATAATTATTTTAATGTTTTTGTTTTTAATTTCATTGTTAATTTTGTTTTTAAATATTTTACCCATTTATATATGCATGTGTTCTACTGACTATTTTCCAAAAGAAATTAACGAATATATTAGTATTAAATGCAAATAACCTAGACACAAAAAAACATGTAATTACTTGAAATATTTCGGAAATACTTTGACATACTGATATTAAGGACCAACGAGTATATTTAAAGAAATGCATAACATTTCGCATGAAATATATTTGAATAAAAAAGCAAATTCAAAATCTAATACAAATACAACTTAATACAAATTGTTTTCTTTCACGTATTACCTTGTTTTAAGTACTATAATCATATTTAATATTATATATCATTTTTAGCAGCCGTGGAAGGTGTGTGCCTCAAGCACCCTATGAGCCATGCTTTGGTTATCGTTCCATTGGCATCTGCCCAGTATCCATTGTCCATTGCCCATTGCCCATTTGCAGTTGATGACTTTGATTGCTGCTTTTGACCATGCGTGATATTTATTTGTTACTTGACACAAAACGCCAATACTCAAGCTGGTCCAGGGACCAGACTCATGCCAGCTTGTTGTGGCATGTGTCTCGTGTTGGTGGCAAAGACAATTGAGTGACCAACATGAAAAATGAAACGATGCAGCAGCAGCAACCGCAAGCTGGCAACATTTTTAATTTGGCCTGCCATTGTATGGCAGCAAAAAAGGCAAAAAGAGAAACCAAAACAAAACCAAGCCAAATTGTAAACATTTTTTGCGCGCCTGCATCAAGATAAAGCCAGCGCAACACAATGCGTAGTCCCAAGAACTATTTGGCCAGCGAGAAATTAGACACGTGATTGGGATAACTCCAGAGATGGTCACAACAAAAACTCGCCAGATAATCAATTGAAAAAGAAGAAATGAAACGAAACGAAAAAAATAACTATACCGACTTCACTTTTTGCAGCTAAACACTTCCGATTCCGAGATTTAAACCAAATACCTACGGGATTCAATCAGCTCATCTACTCATCATTTGAATAGGTGCGAACATCGATTCAAATCTACTGATAAAACACAACACCAAAAGGAAACATAATCAGCAACCTCAGTAACAGAAACCGAGACAGGAAACTGTTAAAAACGTGGCTGCTGCCAAATTATGACTAGAGACACACGGGGACAGAATGCTGATACCGTTTACCAGAAGACACAACCCAACAACAGTTCTTGGGGGCACTGCGGTGGCATCCAATTAAATTCAATTTTCCAACAAGCTCAAGCGATGCTACTGCGATAAATTAAGCAAACATTTTGTTTGGTTTTCAGTGTCCGCCATCAAACAAGAATTCGACTCTATAATAGCGAGTGTTACGACTCTAGTGTACCCTTGACTATTCGGCTCTCTCAAATGAAAAAACATATCTAGAGATTGGAAAAAAACTAGAAATGGGGTTCCAAATTTATAAAACCAAATTAAGGTTTTCGTTCCTATAGGATTTTAGACCCTGTACTTTAAAAAAGTACAAAAGGGTCTATTAAGTTTGTGCAAATGACATTTGTGTGTAACAGGCAGAAGGAGGCGTGGCAGACCCTACAAAGTATATATATTCTTGATCAGGACGACGAGCTGAGTCGATCTAGCCATGTCCGTCTGTCTGTCTGTCCGTCTGTCCGTCTGTCTGTCCGTCTGTATGAACACCGAGATCTCGGAAACTATAAGAGCTAGAGACGTAATTTTTTTTTTGAATGGTTCGTGTATTACATAGGCAGGCCAAGTTTATGTTTTTAATTTGATATCTCATCCCCCTCTCCCTCAAATTTTCAAAAATGTCCTTAGTATATACAGTTTTAGAGTCACTGGATTAATTTTTTGGAGGATTAAAGCTTTAGTTACTTTGCATGTTTGGTGCGAGTTGCAGCCCAATCGGATAATAAACACCGGAGATATTGGACAACAATTTTCAGTACTAGGCATTTGGCTAGGGGAGTGGGGAAGCCGCAGCGTATGCGGCCACTAGGGCGTATACGTGATTTTTGATTGTGAGAATGAATTTCTGTATGAGTATTGGTTATTGTTTGTATTTGAGCGAATAATTGTATGTATAAGTGCATGTATATGTGTATGTGAGTATGTACATATATGCTGCTGCTATTATCGACGCCCAGGGTAAATCAAAGTACAGGGTCTTCTACTGTTGGTTGCGTGCGACTGTAGCTTTCCGAGTTTTTTTATTCTGGTTTCTGTAATTTGATAAGAATTATAACAGTAAAATTTCGTAGTATTTCAAATCGATATTCAAATTTAATACACCTCGTTTGATGTTGCTATAGGGTATACAAATCAACTCACAAAACAAGACACTTGCCAAACAGTGCAAGGCGAGAGGCCAACTCAACGCACGCTGATTATCACAATTTGATAAGGCATTAGATACCCAAACACTACCCATACACACATATACCGCACATTGACCTAGAGGACCTATGTTCTGTTACGGTTCACTTGCTTCGTGTTTTTTTTCGGTTAAGGAAAACAAATAAATTTCTAACGCGCGTTACAAGTTTATTTGTGCGTAACAAATATTTATTGGAAAGGTAACACTTGCGTCCAACTGCAAGGGGAATGTATGGGTGTAGAGGCAAGAAGGGGAGAGGGTTCAACTGTTGCCCAATTGACCAATTAAGAGTTAGCAGCTTGATGATGTGTGTCGCCACATGTGTGTTTCCACTGTAGTAGTACTAAGTATGCTAAGGTAATGCTGCAATTATATTTGTGGTTTGTTAACAATGTACGTTGAGGGGTCGCCGACTTTTAACGGTACAGTGAAAACTAGTGAAATGTAACAATCACATCTCAGTTAAGAGAATTTAATGATAACATAAAAAATACAATTTAATTAAAATGTATAATGTTTGTAAGAATCGGTGAGGATATATATGAAGTGGGATTCGTAAAACTTATTCCGATTAAACTGTTCACAGCTCCTCTATACAAAATGTGGGCAGAGAAGTACGGAAATTATGATCATACTAAAAATTTAAGCAAATTAAAGCTCAAAAAATACCGTATCATCATTTAATTTTCTTTCTTAAATGCAATTCTGATCCAATTTCAGGAACCCCACTATATTTATAAGTAAATAGAATTAAGAAGGAATAACCTGAGTTCAATGTGAATCAACAATCTGGTAACGCCAAGAGAGTATTAAACAAAAGTAAAAGAAACATTCATTGTAATAATACTAGAACAGGAAGAAGGAAACGTGTTACTTTTAAAATCAATAAATCATTAAAATATCTTTCACACTGAGTATTTTCAAGTTTGTCTACTGTCAGTGCCCACTGTCATAATTATAAGCATTTCTATGTGTAATTGTCAAATTGCTCTCTTTCTGCTGCTGCCTTGCTTTCCCTCTCTCTGTTGGCGCCACTGTGCATGACTTGCAGTTTGTTTGCCATTTTGCTCTAACAACTTTGTAATTTTTTGTTTACACGCTTAAATTGTGCCATAATTGCTGCGGGAAGTGGAAATTGCTCTATGTGTATGTCTATGTCTCCAGACTGGCTCTAGTGTTTGGGTTTATCAATTGTCAAGCGCTGCGAATGCACACACATGTCACAAGCGACTTTTGAACGTGGTCAACACAAAAGCACAGCGAAACACCCATTCCTATACGCACTTGGCGCTGTCAAAGCCAAGCAGACAGAGCTACGGGGAGACAACTGCAGCTTAGCCTTAGCCTATAGATAAAACAGATGCTAACGCACTGATAAGCTGGACGATTGCGTCGTAATTCATGTAATTATATTCTCAATTACTTAACAAAAGCGATTCAGATTGAGATGATGTCTTCTCGATTAGAATCCCAAAAAGTAAAATATGAAAAATCAAAAGCAGGCCTACAACAAATAGAGTCATGAATGGGAGATAAACTTCTGAATGCTGTTCACTCAAGCACAGTCAAACAAACCAACAGACACACAAAACAGAATACAACTCAACGGCAGAATAGCTGACAGGAAAGTAAGGGATCTAAGGCTACTACACTGAAAAAAAGACCTCGAACTGTGAACCATTTCAAATATAATTTGATGAATATTAGTTTGTTTACTTAATAAAAAGCAAATAAAATTAGTGAATATTAGATAGAAATGTTAATGTATTAAATAGGCCAAATTTCAATAAAGTTAAAAATTTTTAAAAATATTTGCAGAATTTGTAATGAGTTGTATAATTTTATTAATTTTTAAAGAAATTTAACCCAAGAAAAAGAATGATTTAAAATAAAATTTAAACGTATAAAAATTAATACAAACAGTTTTTAGGTAACAAAGGTCATATTTATTTTACATAATTAATTTTATATATTTTGACGATATTTGTTATATTAATATTGTTTTACTATTTATTATATTACTACAAATTAATTTTGTATTATTTTTTAGCAGTGCATTTCCTAAGCCTGCCTACATATGCAAATGGCAGTCATCCTGCGGCCTGTCCAGGCAACTTAAGTGGTTTCTGCTCGGCAGCAGCAGCAGCAACAGCAAAAGCGATGTGATGCCTACTACGATATGATATGATTATGTTAAACGCTCGTTTTGTTTGCTGCCTCACTCGTATACGCTAGGCAGTGGCAGATAGATAGAGACTGAGACTGAGACTGAGGCAGTGGCAGAGGCAGCGCGCTGCCTGCTGTCATTGGTCATTGGCGTAACGCGCGAGCAGCAGCAGCAGCTGAGCTAGTTGTTGTTGCTGTTGTTGCTGTTGCTGCGTCCTCGTCATGCTCTCTTAACTGATTTCCCAGTCTATGGACTGAAAGGAGCAGCAGCTCACAGTGGGGCTGCATTCAGTTCAGTTCAGTTTGAAGTTGACGATTTCATAATTCAATTTACAAGATAAGGCGAACAAACCAACCAACCAAACGGCCAACCAAGCGACCAACAGCAGCAGCAACAACACCAACAACAACAATCAGCAATCGGTTTAGGGCGTGTTGTGTAAAGAAGACAGCAAACAGCAACAGCAGAGCAGACAAAATAAAAACCTTTTAATTAATTATGCATCAGCGATTGTGTTTAAATCAAATGAAGCTCAGTCAAATCTCTGGCAGAGATTATATGCGCATTGTTGTTGTGGCAAGCAGATGCTGCAGTCGACGCATGTTACGCATACGCCGCATGGGACAGTTTAAAATAATCGTATACGAACAATACAAAAGAAATAATAAATGAAATATTTCCATTTTAAATATATTATCAAGCAATTAAGATATGACAAAGATTATGCCACAAGAGGTACTCCAAATCGCAAACAGCAAACGCTCTGAACTCAACTGAGACTAATTTTGGTAATAAAAGATTGTCAAGAATTAAACTTTGATGGAGTTTATTATTTGATTATTATGTTTATTTAATGTCAATTAAAATCAGCCATCAGACAAATTTATAAATAAATATATTCGAATAATAAATATAATTAAATATCAAAATAAAGATTCTGATGTTATAGTAAAGATAACAAAGAAAATGAATGAAAAATGTATAAAAATAATAGTATAAGCATTTGCTGCAAGGGTGAGCTATATGAAACTAATAACTATATTACAATATTACCTTCATATATACACATTATATTAATCGTACTACACTTTCCCATTAGGTTGGACTTCTTTGAAGGTATATAAAAATAAATAGTTTAGAATTTCGAAAGTGATATATTGGTTCTAAATACATTGCAAACAATTCACCTATCTGATTGTTTCTTTTCAGCTTATCAACTAAGGTTTTAAGAATTTACAGCAACAAGACCGCAGAAGAAAAAGCTCGTCTTCTGCAAATAATACGGCAGATCCTTTAATTCTCAGCATAATTTCAAATCAGACAAGCGTTAAAAACATTTCATTATAACGCTACACAATCGGAATATTTAATGATTTAATCGGCCAACGAAATCAGCCACAACAACACTTTCGAGCTGGAGCTGCAGTTGGAGTTGGAGTTGGAGTTGGGAGTGGAAGTAGAAGTGGTCGGCTGCAGCATCTTCTCAGACAACGTACCTCGATTAACTGCTTCAAATTCACAGATTTTAAATTTAAAACGTAGTCACAGAGTGCAGAGCATGTAAACAAAAAAAAAACAAGGTATAACAGTTGATGGTGAAGCACCGATCTATAGATACCCTAGATTACTTAGTGATGTGATACAAGTACTTTAATTGGAGGGAAACTTAAAAATGTAGTAGAGAATAAGTTATGTGAAATACATTAAGTATATTCAATATAGACATTGTTATAGACAGAGTTTATTATTAACAACAACAAAATAAATAAAGGTATAAATAATTTTATAATTTTATACATATTATCACAAAAATTGATGATAATTACTTTGTTGAATTTGAGTTCTTCATAATTCAGAGGCAATTACTCAGTGAAAAGCTGATATGATATTTGATACTAATCAAACTAGTATGATACCCTTCTTAAGGGTATTAACACGAAGAAGTAGAAGAGCATGCAAGTAGTATACCCCAGCAACTCCCTGCAACTGCCAACTGGTATTGTGTGGCAACATTCAGATATAATGGCGCGAGTTTCATGTTTACAAAAAGATTATGCAGCGCCCAGTAAACGTGCTGCAGCTGTAGCTGTAGCTGAACCTGGAGTTCTAATTAAACAATTCGTAGAATTTCGCGTTAATTGCGAGAAAACGACTCGAACGTGCACCGCGGATTTGGTTGAAGCTGCAGTTCCAAGTTGCCAATGGAAGATGGCACTTTAAAGCAGAAACAGAGGCAGCAACGAGGGGCAAGGGAGTGCGGTGACACAGCTTAAGTCTAGTGAGAAAGCTCTGCACTTTGATTAGGCTGCTATAATGTGGCATTATTATGTGGGCAGACATCTATGTAAGTGGCTCTAACCCGCATCTGGCTGGCATACATCAAGAAGCTGAAGACTGTATTATTAAAATGGCATTGTACTTTCCTGTTTGCTACACACGTGACATGACCAAGGGGAGACGCAGAGACAGCGGGAGAAGTGAGCTAGTGAGGATCGCAAACAGAGAAAACTCAATTCAAATTATCGCCATACAAGATCGACAGATGTTCTACAAAAACGCAGAGCATCGACAACCACAACAACAACAACAAGTACAAAGAACAAGAGAGGTCAATGAGGTGCAGCGACCGTTGTCCAGATCGATCGATCCTTCGTTTTAGGCCAGAGCCAAAAGCCAAAGCAGTCGCACGTTTCGCTGAGCAAATAACGCCCCATTTGTTGCCAAAATACTAAACTAAAGCCCTTAATCTAAACCACTTTGGGCAACCAAAGAGTCTGCCTCTGAAAGAGGGCGAAGAGGGGAAACGCTATGCTTCTGCGGGTTGATCGGTACGAACGATCGACATTGGACAACGCCACGCATATTTCGCATAACCCAGGCACACCTTTACACAAAAGCCAAAAATACAACAAACGAAAAGCAGAGGAACCCAACACAAAAAGGGATAACCACAGCAACCACAAAAGCATAGAATATGTATATGTCCATATGTATAAGTATGTATATATGTGCCTTATTAAAGTACCCAAAACCCGCACGCAGTCAACTTCAGCGCCGACGTCAACGTCAACGCTACCGTCTCGATCAACATGCTCGTCATCATTGCTCGTCATTCAAGAGCCAACGCAGTCCCAGTCCAGGCAGACACACAGACACACAGACAGACAGACGAACGGACGGACAGCTACTCACGGGTCGGCTTATCAGCGCCGATTAATCAGCATCGCTGTTGCTGATAACGCCAGGCAGCGCTGTCGAGAGCCAGAGCGAGAGCTTGTAGCGCAGTGTTGAACGCATTTGTTCTCAGCAGCAACAGTCGCAGTGGCAGCCAACACTCATGTTTAAATTATGATGGCTTCTATGTTGCGCCCCGACTCTGGCTTCAACTCCAGCGGTGGCAATGTCATGCACACATACAAACATCCACATATACACACGCACACTCACAAACGAACACACTTATATGTGGGCATATGGACAAACGCCTCTGATCCGATCTGATCTGATGTATTTTGATCCATTGACAACATGTCGTCGCAGATTTTTTAGGAAAATGTTGCCAAGGCATCTAAAGCTTTCGTTATCAACAAAGTAGAGAGCTTTTTCATTGCTCTCACTTGTTTATACACATTAGTGATACACTGAGAAAAATCAAATGTAGTTGCACAAACAAAGCCCGGAATGCTACAGTCAGACGCATCTGATAGCAACAGCCGCCGATGTGGCGTCAAATACCTTCTTTATGGATCCATATAAATATATATGCAAATTTAAATACATATATATTCCAAGTAAATACTTACACTTGGGGTCTTTATAAACATGTATAAGTATAGCAAGTTGATGTAACAATTTGGGAACTTAATCTATGTAAGTCTATACCAATTTTAGATAAAATGTTACCAACTGTTCCTTAAAGGTTTGGCAAGATTGTATAGAATCTTCTGTTTGACATAGCAATCGGGAGGAAGAAACTATTTTCACTATTTCCACTATTTCCTGTAACATGTTATTGCTTCTTTTCTTATTGCTTCTCCGATTTCTTTTACTATTGAAGCTAATGACACTCTTTTTTTGTAAGATGCATATATCATTATTAATTTATTAAGTTAATTAAGTAATGGCAACATTGTTGCTGTTGATAGGGCGTCCCAGTGGAATAATAATATTACACACGCCTCGCCGACTTATCTGGGAGTCCGCGATAAGTAGCATCCCACGCTTTCCCTTATCCCTATAAATAAAGCAAAGCCACAGTAAAACCGCTGATAAGGCCACAACAGCAGCAGCAACAGCAACAGCAGCAGCTGTTGATGCCAGCACAGCGTTCGAGATCTTTAGTGCATTCTACGCGGTTTTAAGCTTCGGTTGTTTTAGAGAGTAAGAACGTGTGTATTCCCTGCTCTATATACATAGTACATATTAGTCAGTTATGTATAGCAAATTGCTGCTGCTGTTGCTGATAGGTATACATGAACAGCAGTTGCTGGCATCGCCCATATACGATGAGAGGGGTCTCCTCAATGTAAGCGCTAGTTGTCCCAGTGCCTCCTGTAGTCTGTGGCAGTTGGAGACAGATTTGCAACAGCCACTACGGTACACAAGCGACAAGGTGTTGCAGCTGCAACAGTTGCTACTAGGGAATAATCGCATGCGTGCTCTGCCCTTCGAGCTGCTGCAGCTGGCTCCCAATCTAGAGGTGTTGCTGGTGCAGAACACAAGTGTTAATCGTGTGAACAAAAAGGATTTCGAGGGGATACCAAAGTTGCGGCAACTGTACTTGCAATGCAATCGCATTGGTCCACTGAGGTGGCAAAGCTTTGAGGCACTGCAGCAACTGGAGGTGCTGCAACTGGGTAACAATATGATTCACAGTCTGCACGCTGAATCTTTTGCCGGACTTAAAGAGTTGCGTGTGCTGGGACTGGAGCACAACGAGATGATGGAGCTGGCAGTGGGTGCGTTTGATCCATTGCCAAATCTACTGCAGCTCGATCTGAGCAACAACGAACTGAGCCTGATCACGGAGCAGACTTTTGCCAAGAACAACAAACTGCAAACGCTACTCCTGGCTAACAATAAGTTTGTAAACTTTGAACCACGTAGCCTGCTGAGTATCACCCAGCTACGGCTGCTGGATCTGAGCAATGCGGGTGAGCTACAGAAGTTGCAGCTATATGGCATACAGCAGCTACTGCTGGAGGGTAGTGGTGTGCGGAGCTTGATCATCGACGGCGGCGTTATCAGCTTGCAGGCGGGCAATAATGAGCTGACGCAGCTAAGAATTGGTGATAAGAGCGCCGTCATCGAGCTGGACCTACACGAGAATCAGCTGAATAGCAGTGCGACCTCCGAGTTGCTCTCTGGCATGTGGAATCTGCGACGTTTGGATCTATCCAAAAATAAGCTTGACTCACTCCGTCTAAACTCGAGCTCCTATCATCTACTGCTGCCTAGTTTGACCTACCTGAATCTGGCTGACAATCCGCTAGAACACTTGCCACCGGACTCCCCGCTGCTCCCGCTGCATTTGGAAGACCTAAACATCGCCAACAATCACCTGATCACAGTCAGTGCTCAGAATTTTGCGGCGCTGCCGAATCTTCAGCGTCTCCACATGGAGGGCCTGCGTCTGTCCATCTTTGATTACCAGCTGTTCCACCAGCAACACAAACAGCTGCAGGTGCTAGGGGTATGCGACAACTCCGACTATGGCTACATGCACAAGTTGTCCCTCTACTACAGGGATCGCAGCGTGCAGTTGCCTGTGCCTTGTCATGATCTGGTAAAACCACTGCCCCACTTGGACAGCACAAGCCAGGCTGAGTCACAGACCCTAACGGGTGTTGGTAACATTCATCCGTATTGGACCACACGAGATGTTTTGGCCTTTACCACACTCTTGGTGGTATTCATCATACTGCTGATGCAGCTCTATCGCATCCTAGAGGAGGAGGGCTGCATTCGACGCATGCAGCTCTGGTGCCGTGGCAGACATCCAGCTGGAGCCTATGGCCCACGCACCAGACGCCTCAACAACGAGGAAGACTCTGAAGTATGATTTCCCTTAAAATCTCTACACCATCATTTGCATTTTTCTATTTTTTTCTTTTCTTTTTCCTCCATTTTCTGCCATACCACAGAGCTCAAGTGCATAACCACATCAAGCATACACTCAGAGAAATTTTTACACACTAAACAATTGGCTAAGGTAAACAAAAAACGCTTACACTTCAATTTAATTTAATTTAAAATAATTATAGGAATATTTAAAAACAAAAACTGAAATAAACAGAGATTGTAAAGAAAAACTGCGAGAAATGTTTATACATTTTTTAATTTATTTTAAAAATATTTACAGATAAATTCAATTTACTTAAAATGAAATCTATAATGAAAATATTAAATATATTAAAAACAGAATAATAAAGAATTGACTAACCAAAAAATAAAGATAAAATAAATATAAATATAAATAAAATTCAAGCAAAATATAAATCCGAGAACAAAAAGTTAAAAATAAAATTAATTGAATAAATCGTATTTTAGTATACTTGCAGCTGCCTCAAGCTTAGATCCCGTTGAGTCCGCCCGACTGTTACCCTGACTGCTTTTGTTAATGGCATGGCAGCCACATGTTGCTAGCCGTTATCTTGGCAACATGTTGCTAAGCCAAAGTCAAAGTCACAGTCACAGCCAAAGCTGTGCATGAGTTAAACGACAATTGCTGACAACTTAGCGCTGGTTTAACTTGTGTTGTTGCTGTTGTTTGTATATTGGAAGATTGTTTGCATATGAAATGTTGCACAGGCACTGGCACTGGCACTGGCACTGGCACTTGGAGTCCCAGAGACAAGAGATGCTTTTACAAGATTCGTTCCAAATACGAATTTAAGTTCAAAATAATTGCACAGCATGCATAGAGGACTCCAGGTGAAGAAGGATGGGAAATGGCAGACGAGTAATGGAAGTCGTGTGTGCAACATGTGACTGCCGGGTTGCTGCTGTTGCTCTGTTTCTGTTGTTGTTGCTCTTGTTGTTGTGGCTGTTGCCTGACCAATACCAACGACAACCACAAACAACAGCAACCACTTGAACAGCAACTTTTCCGCCTCTGTGCATGGTGACTGCACTTGCCACATGTTGTTGTTACTCTATGTTGTTGCCTCGCTAGTTATGTTGTTGGTGTTGCTGGCACCCGCCGTGGCTTGGCCCGTCCCCATTTTTTTTCGGCCAGATTTGCCTACGACATGTTTTGGGTGGAAATTGTGGTTTCATGTTTAGGTTGTGAATTTTTTTTTCGTATTTATTTCGGGATGGCTTCGTACCTCGAAACCTTGTGGCACTCGCACTCGCACTCAAGATTTTGATATGGCATCGCAATTTCTGAGAAATTGTATTTTGATTTATTTATAATGTTGCAGCGACATGCACACAATTGCATAGTCAGCAACGGGGCGGGGGTGGCTAGGCAGGGGAGCCAGCCAAGATATAGCCATGGAAGCGTTATGGCCTTGCCCAAACATATGTACGTATATACATACTATTGTACTGCTCTTGCAGTTGTTGTTGTTGTTGTTGTTGCCTTTTCTATTATGCATATTCAATTTAAATTTATTGTTTATGTTTCCATTAAATTAGAAATATGCAAATGTGGTGCCAGGCACTAATTACGCGCCACACCTCCTCTCTTAATAGGCCTTTTAGCCAGCGGAGGACGCACTTAAAACGCGTGCAACATTTATACAAATTTAAACCAAACACACACATAAGTTGCATAAAGTTTCTCCAAGTATACTTGAGTTAAGCCTCGTTGTCAAGAGGCATACTTACGGGGTATTACTTAAAAAGTGTAAAAGCATTTCTATTGCCAATTCCTATCATCAAGGAATTTCGAATTTTGCAAGTCAACTGGCCAATAAATCATTGAGAATTCTTAAGGAGTTTGTTCTTTACGAATTCTGAAAAACTAATCTATTACATATGTACATTATAGATATACTTATTTTTATGTTCATATTGCAACAAAAGCTAAAAGTAACCCAACTAGATAGCTTATATGTACGTTGATATTCAAAAACGCGCGCGATTATTCTGAGCAGTTTTATCCGCAAGCAACTAAGTGATACTGATAATTATTTAATTTAAGCCTATTCATACACATTCATGCCGCATATACTCGTACAAACACGCGTATCTGTCAGTTCAATATAAAGTAGTCTTTCATGTTGCGTTTTATTGGCGTTTTTAAACGCGCGCAGCAATTAAATAACTTCACACCGCTCGCGCTCCTTTTGTGGGCGTACAAAAGTATAGCGCGCGCGGCATTCTTTAAAAAAGAAATATATATATATGAATATGAATTTGGTATATTTCAACGATTTGTAAAAGCACAAAGAAATCGAAAACGAAAGGCTGGCAATTGCAATTGTGCCACAAGCAAGTTGCAACGTGCAGCATGGCTAAGAAAATTCACAACAATTTACCAATCGTTCACGCGCGTCCACTACAGTTCACAGAGCATTTTATTGCGTGGCAGCAGTACCCCCTCCCCAAAGAGGACAACGACAACAACAACAAGCTGCAACACGAGGCTGCTACATCTCTCTAACCCCTTTTGGGCTGGGGGTTGGGCGTGGCCGCAGAGGCTGTGCAAAGTGTAAATTTATGATCATGCGATTTTTATCGAATGTGAATGTGAAAAAAAGTACAACAACTTTTGCACTTTATAAAAGCAGTCGGCCACAACCACAATTCCAACCACAATTCGAGCCACAGACACATTTAGAGCCGGCAATCCTGCCGTTGGCCTGAACGCATTATTAATGCTCGCACGCCGTCTGTCATGTTCTGTATTTAGTCAATTTTTACTTGTATTCCATTTTATTATTATTATTATTATTTTTATTGTTTATTGTATGGTTTTTCTTCGTTGTATTTTGCGCATTTTTAACACTTTGCCCGTTTCAGTCGTTCCATAAATCATTTGCGTGTTCGTTTTTCTATACTTTTGACTGCGTTTATCAAATTTTCGCACACTTGGGCTCTGGCTGAGGCTGTGGAAAATGTGATTTTCCAAGCGTTTTATGCGACACGCCCCAAAGACAAAGTGCAACAGCAACAGCAACAGCAGCAGCCGCCGGCGTTTCCCAACCTTTTTTTATTTTGAAGCCCAGGCACGACAATGACACGGCGCGACCTTAGCAGTTCAGCTCAATCACTCAGTCAGTCAGTCATTCAATCAGTTAGTCATTTAGTCAACTCACACGTGGATACTGTCATTAATGCGATTATTTTGTGCACTTTTGGCAGCAACTCATAGAATTAATTCCAGCTCACTGAACGGGCATACGTCTGGGTGTAGACTCTGTGGCAGGAGGAGGCGGAGATGGGGTATGGGAGGGAGACTAGAGCTAAGTTCCTCACATTAAAGACATTTTAATGGGCAACCGCTTTAGGCAAGACAATGCATAACCACAATGTACTATTTGCCCCTGCCCCTTCCCCTGCCACTTGTATCAAATACACTGCACAAAATATTTCTAAAAACTCTTCTTCAAGAATTTTTTATTGATTTTGAGTAAGCGTTTATAAATAAATTCAACTAATTCTTTGCAAGGCATTGTTCTTTATCTCTGTTCAGTTCGAATCACATATTTCAGTTCTTTATAAGCGTGCCAAATCAAAATTCTACGAAAAATACAAATTATGTTACGATTTTTTCTAGAATTTTATAATCATTTTGATAAAGAATAAATAAATTGCAATAATTAAAAATTAAATTACTTCAAGAACTTTCTTTGGTTTCCTTAGAAATTTATATTGTTTTTTAGCATGAGAAATTTTTAGCTGTTTATATTTAGAACAAAAATACTAATATTTTATTAAATGTTTTCAGCTTCGTTATAGATTTGCTTGACTTACATATACAATTGCGAACATAAATTTAATCTGCTTAAATGAGCACAATGACCGCATACGATAACGGTTTTTGTTGCAGTGTAGATGCAACTTCATATATTTCACACCATGCTTAGGTGCAAATTTGTAGCGCTAATCCTTGCCAGCGCCAAATGCGGCAGCGTCGTCATCTCATTACCGCCCCATCCAGTGGTGAGTGGTGCGTGTTGCACGTTAATCGTATTATTTACAGCAAACAGGATCAACGGCATGACTTTTCCACTGTCCTGCCGCCCAACCCCCACAACGCAGTCAGAAGTCAAGGCGTCAAACAGTCCCACGGGGATATCAATGACATATGTAAAGTGTAAGCCTCGGCCAAGTATGCGCAAGAGGAGGGTTGGGCGGGGCAGAGGCTGAGCCACTGCCACTGTCAAAGCGTCGGCGCGTGCCGGCGTGCGGTTCGTGTAATGAATATCCGCTTAGCTGGTGCGCTTTTGCCGCCCGGGGATGCTGCAAGTCGAGGGTTGCAAGTGCCACAGCGTCACCCGTCAACGTTTTGGGTGATGCTTAGCCCCTTCCCCACCCCGTGTCTGCCTCTGTTACTTGTTTCCGTTTCTGTGCCTCTTCTGGGTGTTGCCGCCGCGTTAGGCGTGCTATGGGAAACTCAACTCACTGACTGCCACAATATGTTGCACGTTTATGTGGAACTTTGGCTACTTGCCACTTGATTGACTTGCCACCGAACCGGACAAACTCTATCTCTGCAGCACTTGCAATGGTGTGAGAAAAAAAAAAACCATTTATCTTGAAAGTTGTGGATAAATAAACACAATATACTCCTGAGCACTGAATATTATTTTAAGGCGACAGTTTTTAGCGTTTAATTAGCCTCTGAAACCAATACCTAATAATACCCAATGAATAATACAGTCAAACTTCCGTATAGCGATGTTTAAGGGACTGAAAAAAACTTCGTTGTATAGAAAATTCAAATAATATAGAGTGTATTCGTAAAATAAAGAATATTCAGTGTTTTTAAAAAAATTCGTCATAAACAAAACTTTGTTATACGGAAGTTCTTATATTTATTATATTTATATTTCATTTATTGTTACAATTTTTCTGCAATCTTAAAATTTGATAAAACATAAAATAGGTTAACTATAAGAAAATAAACTAATTTCATAAAGGAGAACATAAATAGTACAATACTTCAGGCTATAAGCAATACTGACTCTGATCAAGTAAAGTATAATATTTTACACAAAATAGAGTTAATCGATTTCTCAAAGAAAATTAGGTGAAAAAGACTATTAAAATTTGCGCAAATAATATAAAAATCACAGTGTTAGCATAACTTGATTTACAAATGGGCAAACGTATAGGCCGAAAAGTAAGTCTTGAAGGGGTCTACTCTGTATACTCTGTAGATCTAACCAATAAGTATTCTAGCTAAATCGCTCAAGTTCCTGGTATCTTAATTGCTTGCTTTTAAAATTTAAAGAGTGCAAAGTAGTCCTACTGGAAAACATAAACGTTAACATTCACAATCACATTTCCATTCACATGCCCTTACTCACATTCGTTTTCCCAACTTTTCACGCATTTTTCCACAGAAATGCCATAAAATGCCGAAAGTGAGCAGTGAAAATATCCCAGCAAAGTAATTAACGCAATCATTAAAACACGCACAGAACTTAAAGGAGAGAGTCAGGCAGCAGGAGAACCGACGAAGAGACATATAGAGTGGCAGAGATATAGTATCAGTAATTAGTTTTCCACCAAAAGTTAATGCATTCCGATAGCTGCCCCAACTCTCCGAAATGATGTGTATTTAAAGCCTTTCTCGTTGATTTTTAATTTTTATTTGATTACTGCCTTTTTTTATTTTACTCTTTGGGCTTTATTTAATAACATTCCCAATAGCGAACGCCAGGATCTGAGTGTGGCTATTTTTATGGACTACCAATGGATAGTACTGCGCTCCAGTATAATAAAACATTTATGGTTGCCAGCTAATGAACACGCTCATTGAGGCAGAGGCAGTGACAGAGGTAGAGGAAGAGGCAGAGCTGAGATTGAGGGAGAGTGGCGCTGTCGGCACAGATTAACATATTAAACGAAATCGATAGCGATAAGGATAAGACTGGCAAACGCTGCCAGTTTAAAGGATACTGCGGCACAGGAGCACGTGAAGCGCTAATTTTTGCCTTAACACTTGCCCGCAGCACAGTAAGTAAGGATTCGGAGTCGTTGTCGGATTCTGATTCAGATTGGGGTTATCAGTTAGTGAGGGGTGGCAATGCACAATGAGTGCGGCGTGTGGTCCGCCGGATATGTCAGAAGTGTCGTCATTGTGGCACGTGACTCGCTTTACGAAAGAAAGAATAACACTGAAAAACAAAGCCAACGCGGGCGGTCCTGGACCAGGGAATCTTTGAGGGGGAACTACCTCAGCTGCAACTCTAACTGTAACCCGAGACACCGAGAACAATGAGCTTTAATTTGTTTTTTGCACTGGTTTGATTTCTGGATGAGTGTGAGATATACATAAGTATATATTCATATATCTATACCAAGGTACAATATAATCATATCCGATCAAAATGTATATTTATTATATTTGCAATCATTATCATAGCTTTAGGATGTTCATAGCACCTGTACACTTATAAAAAATAAGAGTTTAAATCGTTATGTTATAAAATCATGGAAATATCTTATAACGACTGACTAGAGGTATTTGAATTCGATTTAGGAAGCAGACTTGACTTACAGTCAAAAATCATCATTACTACTGCTTAATCCTTTTATTTCAAAGAATTTTATAAATAGTTTGATTCATTGAAAGTGTTAACTTTTATAGCTGCGGGTGGTCTCAAATGTGCAATTATAATCCGAAATTTAGATTCTATTTTTATACAGATTCTTTGAAAGCTGTTTTCTTGCTAAAATTTTAATTCTCATCTTAAATTACTGAGCAATTAAAGTGGTAAAGAAAAACTAACACGACTAGTCGATACCCTGCCAGATTGAAAACACAATCGATTCCAGAAGTTTTAGAGATACGACTTGATCGACGAAGTATTCATGTATGTATATGCATATAATCTTTAATGCAGGTGAAATTCTGTTACTTATGTACATACATACATATATGCATAAGCATATCAGCATATATATAATTATCAGCATATCAACGTAATTATAATTATATATAAGTTTATTAGGATATAGAGTATACAAAATTACTCAAACCTCATTTCTCTCAATACCGATAAGCATTGCAATTCTCAAATTCCTCTTTTAACCATTTTCTCTGAGCATATGTGCATACTCAATTATTGATAAGCACTCGTTAATAGCGTATATCAGCACTATATAAACCCCTGCTTAATGTAGATTTGGGTACTGTATAACATTTGCCTTCAACTGCAATGCATACTCTAAGCTTCTTGATCATCGCTCTGGGTCTGGCTACGACTTTCCAGTTTTGCTCAGCTGAATACTCTAGTAAGCTTTGCATACTAATTACTTAAAAGTCTCAATACTAAATTTTAATATTCACTAAAAGGTTGCCTTAGAAAGGATGGAACCGACGGATATTGCGTAGGAGTGGAACAATGTCCACAAATTAACGATATTGTTCAGAAACCCCGTAGTAGATGGACAAAAGCCGAAAGGATAAATCATCGCAATTCCGATTATAGTTCTGTTAGTACATTAACTCCTCTAAAAGAAGTCCTCAAGTTATCCAACCTTTCAATCTTTCACTGCAGGGTTTTGTTTGCTGTGAACAGCCGCCACGGGGCATACAAATTTTAATGGACCAAGATTGTGGTAAATTCTCAATACCCAAAACCCTGGGGGGATATGAAATAAACTTAATGTCAAGACCCTGGATGGCTTTAATAAAAACAAGAGAACATATAAACGGCAGTATGGAATACGCATGTGGTGGCACTCTTATAACCGATCGTAAGTGTCCAAAAAACCAATAAGCTTTTCTTCTATGTAATATATGTATACTAAAATTGTACCCTCTATATGTAGGATTCATTTTGACGGCAGCTCATTGTATGCACGATAGCACAGTGTAATTACTATTAGTTTTAAAAATTAATGTTATACACTAATTGGATTTCTAAACTAACTATAGGTTAAAAGTGCGTTTGGGAGAGCACTCAATATGGAATAAGACAGATTGTCAGAAAAACAGTTGTGCACCGCCGGTTGAAGACATTAATCCTGAGAAAATTTTCATACACCCCGAATTCGTCTATCAGAATCCTTCTTCAGGTCATGATATAGCGCTTATAAAGCTATCAAGATCTGTTCAGATAAAAGGTAAGCCACGATTACAAAGTTTCAATTTAAAGCTTAAAATTTGTAATATGTAAATTGGGTTTTACAGATAACACTCGTCCTATCTGCCTGCCTGTAAGTAGAACTCTTCAGAACTATGGTGATGTTTATAAAAGTTTCAAAGTAACTGGTTGGGGTATAACCGAATTTGGACTAGCATCAGATGCTCCCATGGAAACAACCATTACTACACACGATTGTATTGAACCTATATCTCGACATATATGTGCTGGAGGAGCTGAAAAAAATGCTTGTACTGGTGACTCTGGTGGTCCAATATTTAATGTGGAAGATGTGAATGGCAAACAAAGATTTGTACAGTTTGGAATAGTCAGTTACGGGTGGGGCGGAAAGTATTGCAGAACTGATACGGCATCAGTCTACATAAAAGTAGGCAGCTTTATGGGCTGGATAGCAGGTATATTAGAACACCACTCATAATATACATAAATTTGTTTAAAATATGATAATATTTGTTGCTTAATGAAGAATTTGTCGAAAATAAAAAACTGCAAAATTGATTAAATATTTAACGTTTTTGCAATTATTCTTAAAAATCATACTTATTGGGTACAGCTAAAATATTTAATGATGTTGGTTTCCTATTTTAAGATTTCTTGAGTCTCTTGAGAAGTTTGAGTACAGATGGGACTTGAGTTAAGCAATTGTCTCTATGTGTTGCAAAATTGGTGTATATATATATGTACATACATACTATATACATATTTATACTTATTTGTAGCTACAGACAAGACACTTTGGTTTTCCTCCAAGTGTAAATTTCTATAATTATATCGACTGAACCATGCCTTGAAGTGGAAAATATGTATCTCTACAGAATAGATACTTTATGTATGATTAATTATAATAAATTATTATAATGATCGCTTAGATTAAAAGTGTATTAAAATTAATAGTCGTTGTATTTTGTTGTTTTTTTTTATGTAATGTTAAGGTGATTAACGTATAATGGCAGCTGCAGGGGGCGTTGTTTGGCGAGCAGCCAATCCCCTGGCGAATGCAAAATAGGCTCAAAAATCACACAACGGCAACAAAAACAACAACAACTCGCTGGTCCGGCCACTCTCTTGCTTATAATGGGCAACAAGTTGTTGTTGTTGTTGTTATTATTGTTGCAACAACTGGCGAGGCCAATGCAAAAGGATTGCATCTGATTGGATCTCTCTGCTGGCCGAGGCACTTGCAACGGCAACAACAACGAATGAAGCTCGAATTGATGCAGATGCAACGTGATGCTTGTTGGTAATAAAATTGGTGCTTAAACGAATCCACTCACAGCCATTTAGCAATATCAGACATGGCTGTAAAATTAACAGAGCAACACACAACGACCCGGCAAACGATGGACCCCGGCACCCGGTACCTGATACACGGAACCTGCAATCCGAACGAGGGAACGGCCTCAAGTAGTAGTAAGTACTATATCTGTGCAGCCTTGTTGTTGTTGTTATTGTGGTTGTTGTTGTCATGTGCAATTATTTTTTGTTGTTGTGGCTGTTGGCTGCAGTTGCCTTTTTGGCCAACGCTCGCGTTAATGATGCAGTAGGAGTCGAGCTTGTAAAATGGCAGACTGGTTCTGCTGGCAAGGGGCCCCAAGACCCGTTCGAAGTCGTAGCCGATCAGGCCAGCCATTGCGTCTGCAGCGCAGCACATCAGGCAGTTAGCAACACCCACTTTAAGATCACGAGCAGCGGTGCAATATGCTGCCCAAAAAAAATTAAAGAAAAAAAACACGGAAAGGTTTCGCCTTCGTCTCGGTCTTTCGGTCTTCATCTACACAATATTTTGTTAAGTGCACACAAATTTATGACAAAAGCTCATGAGCATCGGACTGATGGAACGCGCAATGCTTGGTATTTTTTTTTGCTCTTTATTGAGATTTTCAAAAGTTTGACAAGCGATTGGACAGCGGGTAATGCGGGGTAGTACAGGAGGTGGCACCGCTATGGCTCCTTAGCTCAGGTATATGGACTCAACTTGAGGCTCTGCACGATCGCATTAATTCATTAATTTAATGGCAAAAACGTTATGCGGCCAAAGGGGCATAGAGGCATGGGAGAGTGGCAGCAGCAGTGAGAGAACAATAAATACAAATGTTTCAGTTAGGCGAATATAGTAATATACTTAGTTGTAGTAATACGATTTTTATTATGATTAAACGAAAAATAAATATATTACTTGAAGATGTATTATTGTTATTACGATTAAATTGAATTGAAAGTAAAAGAAACGAAAGACTTCTGTAATGCGAATCGATATAGAGACGAAGTTAGCTTAACATAACATATTCTGTTACTTAACTTGCGAGGAAATGATATCAGCCAAAGTCACCTATAGAACCTTAAGGATCATTGGAATATAACTATGTATTAGGGAGTTTTCACACGTCACATATTGCATAAAAATAATTTAATATACTTTGAAAGGGTATACATTCAGTGATAGAGCTGCGGAGCAACAGATTGGGAGAGAGGAAACAAGTGAGATGACTTCAGCCGAAGCTCTTCCCCTCAGGCTGCAGCGCATACACACGGGGCGTTTCTAACAATTTTATGCCAGATGAGCGCCTAAATGATCGCGATCAGTTACCTGCCAGCCGCATCCATCGTAAAGTTGAGAGACTGAGGTTTTCGGCAATGTTGGAGTTGGTGTTGGAGACGGAGTTGGAGTTGAGGCTGCAGCCAGGACAAGTTAGGCAAACGTGCGTCCACTTAAACCGCAGACAATCTTTATTATGGTCACTGCAGGGCACACAGCTGCAGCAGCAACAACGATGCGAGTTGCTGATGCAACTGTTGTTGCTGCTGCTGCGGCTGCTGCTGCTGCTGCTGCCAGGTGAGGTGTTTATTAAGGTGTAATGCAATTTTTCATATTTCTTTTATTTGGTTGAATGTTGCGCGTGGGCGGAGTAACTGGAAAATTGCAATAATATGTTTGTGTATCTTTCATTTCTTTGGCTGCCAACAAAATGGATGCACAATGCAGGCCACGTTAAGGAACCTGCAATGCCAACAACAACGCCAAACGGCAAATGGCCACAACGAAGCAGCAAGAAAAAAAAGGAACTGTGGCAACATGTTTGAGGTTTTCGCTTTTCCGACATAAATAATGGTCATAAATTGAGCATGGCCGGAGCTAAAAATTCAGTATTTATAGCCAAATGATAAAAATAAGATTTATTAACATTTTTGCTGCCCCACACACACACACACATACACCAACACACACCAATACACACATAGACGCAGCTCTTTTGCGCTTTTCACACACCGCAAAAAAAAAGCTCGACGGGAAAAGCACCGTGTCCGGCGGAGAACATCCGTTTCATTTCGCCGTGTGGCTGATCCTGCAATTCGTGTGGGCGCATCCTTAATTTCTTTTTGTCTATGCTCTTCCAAAGGGTATTTGCATTTCCTCACAAGACGTGAGCGAGCTCGCTAGAAGACTTAATACTTAAACTTGATTCAACAGCAGATTAAAACAATTTCATTATCCAATGATAATATTTAACTTATGTTTATGTTTTATCGGTAACTTGAACTAGTTATTGCTTTTATACTATACAGTATTCAAATTTAATATAGCCAAATTTGAGTTAAATCTGTATTATATATAGCTGATTGTAGCAATGTGAAGCGTATGCAATCTTCGGGGATTTCGGTTTATCTTCCATATGCATTAACACGCTGCGGCGACCACCCAGCTAATTATGCAGTTTTTATGCTTACCATATTCAAAGTTTGTGCCAAGAAGCATGTAGTAGGGCTAACAAGGACTAGGGGGAATTAAAAGTAGTGGGGGTTGACTGGCTTTTTATGGCGTTTCACAATTAGTGCAGTGCAGCGCCTGCGGCTGCCTGTGTTGCAAACAAGATTTCAATAAGAAAATCAGAAAAATCAGAAAATCAAGCAAATATAGCAGCCAAAAGCCAAATAACAGCAACAACAACTACGTTCGTACATACAACAGCAACAACAAGCAGAGCTGCGACGCACACGCAGGCTGATTTTAATCAAATTCACAGCATTGTTTGCCTGTCAAGCAGGAACGGGCGATTATCACGGGCGCAGGATGAAGGAATCAGAACAAGAGCAAGAACGAGGACGAAGACGAAGACGGCAAAGGAGGCGCGACGACAAGGCGAAAGGCCTGCATATCGGACGAGCTTGTAGCAGGAGTTGTAGTTAAAGTCGAATTTGTTGCTGTTGTTGTTGTGGCAAATTCCAAGCGCATTTCATACGCCACCACAGGCAAAATAACAATAATAATAAGAACAACAACAAGCAGGCAGCAACAAGCCATAAAACTGCTCCAATATTGTTGGCAACGCGGCATAGCCATCGTCATCGCGCGTGACCACAGCTGCCCCAAGCGCTGCTAACCCACCCACTTATCGCAACATTGCTTTATAGCGTATTCCCCCCAGCCAATATATGCCTTCTTTATGTAAAATATATTATGTATAATATACAAAACTCATGAATATCATTAAAAATTATATACTCTCAACAACCATCAAATGGTTTTAATAACAACAAATGTACTTACTTGTGATGAAACATTGATAACATGCGCATTGCACATACTAGTATCATATACCACATCATTTTTCAAATATTGGCGGTAGTAGTGTTGCCAGATTAAGTGAACAACCAGAATTGTAATAAAAGTGCCACTCTGTTTAATTAACAATTATATAAATTAAAATAAATTTGCACTGTTTCACTTTTTCTAAAAATTGTCTGTTGTCATATGAAATTGATAGAAGAAACAATTTTTCAAAAGTTACTTTTGTTCGAAAATAAAATGTTGTTATAAGTGTTCTTTGTTACCAAACCATTGTATCACCGGTTTAAAAGTTTTGGCGCTGAAATTTGAATTGACAGCCAGCTGTGCAAGAGTGGCAGTATTTCGGGGCTGCCACACATAGGGATTTTATGCCAAAAGTGGTGGTTTTTTTTCATATGGTGTATTGGAGTTTTTTATTGTGGTTGGCACTTATATATTTATTTATTAAATTAATTTTTAATTTTTCAAATGATTTTAGCGATCATATTTTAACAACAGCATGTTGATATAATTCCCTCTTCAAAATAATGAATGAATTATTGTCTGCTTGACCAAGTTGTTTGGTGAAAATATCCCAGAATTTGATTTATGTTTGGTGCCTTGTAGCATATAAGGGTGGCAACAGGGACAGCGCTGTGAATTTGTTATCGCACTTTCACAATAACAAATCGGTCGAAAACTACAATCGGCCGGAAAAAGCTTGATCATAATATTCTGGTTTTTATTTTAATTTAATTCCATAATTAAATACATAAGTGAGCGAGAACGTAAGCAACGAACAAAGAGACTGCAACACCGATTCCAATATCAATACAATGCTACGGGCGATAGGCAAACGGGACAAAGACATCTTCGATGAAGTATGGCCCGAAAAACGAAAAATTGTTCTTAAGTTGCTGCGCCAAGAAACTGTATCACAAAGGGAATGGCAGGATCTGTTTTTTGGTGTGCATTTTGTGTGTTTGTGGGACGAGAAGGGCGCCGCTAAAATATATGATGGTCTTCAGCAGGATATTGTTGAGTTTATTGTGCAGGCACAATCGAAAGTGCAGGCACAACGCGGCGAGCAGGCGCTTCTGGCCACATATATTGTGGAATGGCGCAAATTCTTCACACAGTCCAATTACCTCCCATTGCCTTTCCGTCAATTGGAGCAGTCGCCACAGGTAAAACCATCATCGGGATCTGGTTCGGCGTCAACATCAACTGCGGCCGGTGGAAGTGCTTCAACATCCTCAAATTTAGCAACGTCCTCCGGCAACCAAGTCTCCTCAAGCACCAGTTCCTCCACGAAAGCGTCTACATCAGCAGCTGCGGTTGCCACAACTAGTGGCGGTGCCTCCACCAGCTCTGGTGCTGCCAGCAATTCAGCATCCGCAGCCACATCTAGCTCAAAAAAGAGTCCAACCGAGGATAGCCCGGTACGGAAGCTAATGCTCGATTCTTGGAATAAACACATCTTTCACGATATCAAGGATCGACTGCAGGAGTCGGCAATGAAAATTGTTCATGCCGAACGCAATGGAGATGCTTACGATGCCCAACTTGTAGTGGGTGTCCGTGAAAGCTATGTGAATTTGTCCTCCAATGCTGAGGATAAGCTGGAGATATATCGCGAGCACTTCGAGAAAGCCTACTTAAAGGCCACAGCGGATTTCTATCGCTTGAAGTCCACGGAGCAGCAGCAGGAGAATGGAGTCCTGGCTTACATGAAGTACGCGGATGCCAAGCTGCGTGAGGAGGAGGTGCGTGCCAAACGCTACCTGGAGCCAAGCAGCTTTAATATACTAACATGCCGTCTGGTCAAAGTTCTAATTGTGGATCATCTCAATTCTATCATAGCCGAGTGTCCTGCCCTGATACGAGATTACGAAACGGATCGGTTAAATCTAATGTTTCGCCTAATGGATCGCGTTATGGACGGCGAAGGCGTCGAAGCAATGATGGGTGATCTGCAGCGGCACATTAAGTCCGCCGGATTGGCCGACATGCTTTCCGCGTCGGAGATCATAACACAGGACTCTGAGAAGTATGTCGAACGTCTCCTGGAGTTGTTCAATAAGTTTAGTGATCTGGTGCGCAATGCCTTCAACGATGATCCACGCTTCCTCACTGCCCGAGACATTGCCTTTAAGATGGTGGTTAACGATACCAGTGTGTTCAAAATGGAACTTCCCACAAGTATTGCCAATCGCGGCGTCAAGTATACAGCACCGGAGAGTAAATGCCCCGAATTGCTGGCCAATTACTGTGACATGCTGCTCCGGCGGACGCCACTCAGCAAGCGGCTTACGAGCGAACAGATCGATGCACGTCTACGCGATGTTCTGCTGGTGCTCAAGTATGTCAACAACAAGGATGTCTTTATGCGCTACCATAAAGTGCATCTGACACGACGGTAAGTGAAGAACTTATTCCATCGATCGAGGATATCAAACCTAATTCACTGCCACTTTCAGTTTAATCCTGGGCACCAGCGCTGATAGCGAAAAAGAAGAAGATATCGTGGAATGGTTGCGTGAGGTGGGCATGCCCGCAGACTATGTCAACAGACTGGCGCGCATGTTCCAAGACATTAAGGTAAGTAACCCATTCTTTTGATTGTTCAATTCCACTATACAGTTTTTTTATCCCCAGGTGAGCGAGGATTTAAATACTCAATTCCGTAATTCGATAAGTCGGCACGATGCCATCAATATTAAAATACTCAATGCGGGCGCATGGGCACGTTGCTCGGAACGAGTCTCAGTATCGCTACCTATTGAACTGGAAGATTATATACCCGATGTGGAGGACTTCTATAAGAAAAAGCATTCCGGCCGTAAACTGCAATGGTATCATCACATGAGCAATGGCACCATCACGTTTGTTAATAACTTTGGTAGATACGATCTCGATGTAACCACATTTCAAATGGCTGTCCTATTTGCATGGAATCAGAGACAGGACGACAAGATCTCCTATGAGAACTTACGTCTGGCGACTGAGTTGCCAGGTAAATAGAATCACTATTTAGCTTGCACTGTGATATTAATGTTATCTTTAACAAACAGATCCCGAGCTTAGACGTACACTGTGGTCACTGGTGGCATTTCCGAAGATCAAAAAGCAAATTCTTCTCATGGAACCCACGGCCATCAGTTCGCCCAAAGACTTTGTTGAGAACACAATGTTTTATATCAATCAGGAATTTGCTATTGTCAAAAATGGCAAATCGCAGCGTCGTGGCAAGGTATAAGCGAACGCTTAATGTGGTTCTACTATGAGTTAACCCTTCTGTTTAACATACTTTTAGCTAAACCTCATTGGTCGCCTGCAACTGAGCACGGAGCGTTCACAGCAGGAGGACAATCAGTCTATTGTGCAGCTGCGCATCTTACGCACCCAAGAAGCCATCATAAAGATTATGAAGGTTCGAAAGCGTATGAACAATGCAGCGTTACAGGTGAGTCTCTATCTCGATGTAGTCTTACTCGTGCATTTCTTAAAATTGTCTTATCCTTTGCAGGCGGAGCTTATTGATATACTGAAGAACATGTTCCTGCCATCAAAGAAGATGATTAAGGAGCAGCTCGAATGGCTAATCGAGCACAAGTATATGCGACGAGATGATGACGATATCAACATGTTCATTTATGTGGCCTAACTGTATTTATTATTATTTATACTACTCTGGGCTAGTGCGTACGTCCTTGCCTCTTCTACCATTCCTCCTTTCCGCACCCAGAAGATCAATTTTCATCCCTCCAGAAATATGTATATTTCACTCTCAACTCTTTTTTATTGCGTGTTCCAAGCACGTGTTTTAGCAATATTGTATTTAGGGGGGTTTCTTGTAATTATCGTTTGTACTATCCTATAAAGTCTCATATCGATTAACTTAAATCTTGTATTTCATGTTAAACTGTATTAAAGAGTCATTTTAAGGATCAGCTTCTGACCATTAGTATCAACGATAGTTCTGGGACAGCACTTTGCTATGAGGCAAATCGGTTTAAATTTCTTTAGGTATTAGAAAACAATTTTTATTTAGCGCCCCACACATAATCATAACTTGTTGCTCTTTTCAGCAATTGTTTTGTCTTGGTTTATGTTGTGTACTTTGAGTTATTGCTTTAAATATATTTATAAAGTCACCGAAAACAAGGGCATAAGTGAGGATTTGAATACTTTCTATATTTAAGAAGTCGTCTTTTGTTACAAGTTGAATCTCTTCAAAGAATCACACCCAACACAATGGCAGAACTAACACTAGTATAGCAATATTATATGTTTAAGTTAATGAAATTATAAACCATATAAACTGTATTTTAAATAAATTAAGCATGAACAAAACACACACATTGAATTCTGTCAGTTTACCTTTTGCATTTTATTGCAGAGCAGCATAAAAACTATTTATAAAATTGAATTCTTGACAAATGTGTACAAAGTGTATAAATTATTGGAAATACATTAAAAAGTAAGTAAAATTGTACGTAAAATTTACAGGGTGTTGACAATTGCATAACGAACTGATGACTACGCCACTTGATAGAATAATCATTGATTTAACTTCATTAGAGATATCGACGGATCTATCAAGTCTAATTCGAAACGATTTCATCGAGTCACATTACAATGAACTTCATCAGTAACGAAACGAATAAATTAGCTTAGCTGCCAGTGCTACTTCACTTACAACTAAATTAGACCATTACGAAAAGTAAAAGGAGACGTGAAATACTCAAAACACAATGTTGTGCTGATTACATTACAAAATAATTACTCATTACATAAACCTAATGCGAGTGGCACTACGAACTACACTTAGTTACAATACTAAAACTAAATATTTAGTTTTCATATACTCTTTTAAAATACTATTGAATTGGCCACAAGTTCACATCAATGTGAGCATCTATCTACGCTTGCGACCCTTCTTATAGCCCTTGCCATACCAGCCGGCCTGGGTGCGTGCCAATTTCCGTGGAAAACTGTGGCTTAGCTGCAATCGTCGCTTGGCTGTCTCGGCGGCAGCTATGTGAGCCAACGAGATGTTGTCATCATAGTCATCCTCATCGTCGCTAGTTGGACAACATTCGCAGACCACAAAGCGTCCACTTCGTGCGCGTTTCTTGTGCTTCCGCTGATTGAGTTGCCAGCGGCGATAGAATTGGCACTCCAACTCGGCGTAGCGGTCGAGACAGAATTCACAGCTAGCCGCCGAACGATTCATAGCGAAATTGGGTACCACTTGAGAGTTCCAGATGTTGAGATCAGATGGCGGCGGTATCAGTATGCTATGCAGTCCGGAATACGCATACTTGGCATCATACCAACTGGGCAATTGAAGTAGTAGCTCATGATCGCTGTGACGGCGCCGCAGTAAGTCGACTTGAGCCATATTGAAGTGATCATCTTCCTCCTCCTCTCCGTCGTCTGTGGTTGATTCCGGAGAGCAGGTGGCACTGTCGCTTTGCAAGTTCAAGGCTTGCAGTGATGGCGGCAGTACATGCTGTGATTGTGGCTGGACAAAAGGGGTAAAGAGTGGTGCACCGATGGGCACCAGCGGCGGTAGCTGCAATGGCTCAACGAGGGGATCCAGACGCAACTCAACTGGTGACTGGCAGATGCCCGCAGCGGTTTTTTGTATGGCGACTAGTTTTGGCAGTTCCAAGAGACCAAATGTTTGTTCCTGGTTTTGCTGATGTCCATTTGTGACTTCACACGGTTGCTCCACTTTGGGCGTTATTGGTTCTAGCTTAGGCAGTATTTCTTCCTTAATAGGACAAAGTATTTCTAGACTAGTTTCAAGCGGCTTCTGCTCGTCTTTTACCTCCTCTTTTAGCTCCCCAATGTTTATCATTTCAGTCTCTACTTTGATTTCAGCTTTCGTCTCCTGTTCCATCTCCGGCTCTTCAGTTTTAACTTGCAGACAATTCTCCTTTTTGGAGTCATCAGTCGTTGCCCCGTTAAGGACTGGCGTGCCGCTTATGTCTCTCAAATACTTTTGTCGCATCTCCAGATTTGTTTTAATGCGCCGCCCATTCTTAATGGGCGTCCTTATGCGTGGACCCTTGCCTATGGGAAGATCGCTGTAGCTGTCTCCCGATATGGTCGAATCCTGTGTCTCTTCTGTGGTGGTTGTGCAGGATTGTGTATCGCCCGCCTCCTCCTCTTCGGCATTTTTTAGCAAGGGCTGCGTCAGCGTGTGCAATTCCTCAGGCATTAGAAGCGTGGCATGAGCAAATATGGGATCCTTCTCCTTGCTGTAGACGGGCACCGAAATGTTCAGAATGCGCATGAGTTGAGCCATAACATTATCACACTTTCCATTAATCTTGATGCTGGCCATGTTATCTTTGGGCGTCCATTGCAGATTCACTACACAAATTTTGGCTCGCAGCCGTGCCGGTTTATCCATCTGCCAGAGCCACGTGTATTTTTTGAGAACTTTCAAACTAGACCCCAGGCAGAGTATGACATCCGCTCGTTCAGCATGCTCCGTGGCGCCGCCCCAGTTTAGTGGCCACCTTGCATTACCACGCTCTCCAAAATGCACAATGGTATCATACAACGGTTCCGAGCATCGATGACAGAGTCGATGTGTCTTATGGCAGTAACGTGCTGTCATTTCTGTGACATCAAATTGTCGCCAGTAGACGGCATTTGGTTTGCAGTGCTTACAGATCTCCACATACATGTTGCCATGAATCTCGGAGAGGGACTGTCGCGGCAAACCTGACCGCAGATGCAGTCCATCACAATTCTGCGAGACAACATGCCGAAGCAGCCGACGTCGATGCAGCTCATAAAGTGCCATATGCGTATAGGTGGGATTTGCACTGGAGAGATCGTGCTCACCAATGTCCTTGCCCTTCTGCAAGAGTGTCCAGATACCCTTTGACCCACGATAGTCAGGTATCAGTGCCGCTGTGCTAATACCAGCACCTGTGTAGCATATCAAATGCTTTGCCTGAGCCACGATGTTCGCTAATTGCTCCACCTTTGCCTCAATTACATGTGGTTCGTCCTCCTTCTCTACGACACGCTCCTTGTAGATCTCAACGCGTTCTCTACGCTTCTTTGTCGCCTTCACCATTTCCGGATGCTTCTCGAGAAATTGTCGCTCCTCAGTAGTGCGCACAGTATCGGATTTGCGCAAAATCATTGAGACCTGAGTAGGTAAAATATTAATTTGAGATGTTATTGGAATACTTTTAAATTGGTTTTTCTATTTTTGGATTTAAAATTAAATAAAATAACTTAATAACCTAGGTTAAGTAAGTTCTTAAGCCGGTTATGCATACTATTAGCCGCGTAAATTTACTTTTGCACCTGCAACCAAGCATACTAAGTCAACTTCATAATTTTTGGAAGTGTTTAGCCTTGGCATATGCATAATACATGTGTATCTACATACAAATAAACAATTATTCACATGCAAGTCACAACCGACACACACACAGGCACAGCACCGCACTCAAATACTAATAAATATATACACACACACACACAAGTAAACATGCAGTTTTGCACGATAATTACCTTTCGCATAGCATCCTTTCGTCGTCTTTTCTCGTTATCTTTTTTTTCAGGATTGACTTTGGCTCGCGTTTTATATGATTGCACCACGTCGGGCATCTGGGGCTGCAGTTCGTCCGGCTCCATGTTTGTGCCTAATTGGTTCGATTTTGGACTCAATTCCACATACATGTGTGTTAATGTGCGTCGCAACACACCACAAAAACGGAAAGGGAATTAAAGCGCAGTCCAATCAAATCACGCAAATGTTCTTTAAAACGCTAAACTTCTTGTTTCCATTTTATAAAGAATCGAATATTTTACCGAGCTCTTGGCGCGTGTAAATTTTGTTGTTTTTCACAACATTAATTAATGTTTCATTTTTTTTGTAAACAACAATAGAGATGTGTGGTCACGGCTACCTCACTTGGCGTTTTTGCGTCAAATTTAGCGCTTTATTATTTGTTGGCGCAGGAGGTGAAAAACTATCGATACTCGCCGATAGTTTTACTTTGTTTTAACCATTGATGGCTATTGATAGTTTTCGATTGTGTACATATTTTAAATTCAGTAGTATTTACTCAGGATAGTAAAAGGTTTGCCACTGCCGGCAATAATTTCGCCGGCTGTTCATTTAGATTAAAGAGAGCTCTACAACTTCGTCCTCAAACTGTTGCGACACAGCTCAATGTCCAACTGATGGTACTAAGCATGCCATATTTAAATTGCAAAAATATCCAGAACATTTTTAAATTACATTCATAATTTAATTGTGTTAAAAGTTATTAGCATAAACTAGCAAATTGCTAGTTACTCATTAGGAATATATTAATTTTTTTTTATAATTTCTCTGATCCAATCCAAATAATAATGTACTCGCGTGTAAACGCTTGGTATTTTGGGTGTACCACACGCTATACCCGCCGATGTAATACCCATTACATGGTACATGCACGGATATTCCTTATGGTACACAAGTATAGGCCCGCCCGAATCTCCATTGCAAGTATCCATGGGTTTTGACGATCCTATACACATTTGTGTAACCGGTTCGAATCCTTGAGGATAATCTTCACCCTGTCCAATTACCTTGCGACACACCTGAAAAAAAAAACTTAAAAAATTTTCATTGTGCAGTCTTTTTGAAAACAAACCTCATCCGTAACACGTTCCAATTTGACCTTTAATAGTTGGGCTGAAGATTTGCCGGCTAAGTGTGTGCTTCCCCAACCGACGGCTATAAACGAATCAACGTATTGGCCAGTCTCAAAGGGCAAACATGCCGGATGCTTGTACCGATCAAATTTAACTGATTCGGCCAGTTTGACCAAGCCAATGTCGTTGTAGAGCTCAGGTGTCGAAAAGTTTGGATGTGTAAAATAGTTATCCACAGCATAATTCTGAGGCATGGCATCCTCTTCATCCGATTCGAAGTCCAAATCACCCAAGCGAACAATATTCACCTCACCCCTAAAAGACAGATACGAGTATTACATTTCAATTCGATAAATAGATGAGTAAATAATTGCTTACTGATCCGATTCGAAACAATGCGCAGCAGTTAGCACAAATCTGTCACTGATCAGCGTGCCACCGCAGAACCAATCTACAATATCCTTTTCCTTATGCCGGACACCGAGGCGTGCCATGTTGGGAAACTCCTTGGGGTCTGCAGGTTGTCCGCCCACAATCAAAGGGGTATACGTACGACATCCATCAATAGTCTCGTACATAACGGGTGCATTGGGAAAGAGGAAGCTGTACCCCACCTGCTCCTCAAACACATCCTTCTTATATTTGGTGCAGGCTGAAAGTGGAGATTCTATTTAGATAAATTTAATAAATGTACCGATTTTTATACTTACAACTGACAATATCCGTATCTTGAGCCAAAATTCTGCTATTTGGCTGTAAAGCCAGCAGCAGCGTCATCAGCGCCAGCCACAACATATCCAACTGAATTTGGTTTATCAAATACACAATCGGCACAAGCCTTTAACCGGTTTGAGGAAAACAAACGCCTCGAACTTGAACGCGAAATCGATTGTTCTCACTCTCCTTCTACTCTCTCTCTCTTTCTCTCTCTGCTGCTCACTGAACTGGTTTCCCGCTGGCTCAATTGCACGCCCACACTCACACACACAGAGGAAGCCTAAGCTTAGATAAAGCACGCGATCAGCTGATCGGAAGGGCTTGCTCTCTCGGCTTACGCTCTTCTGAGCTCACTCTTCAGCTTATTGCGCATACGCTGTGTTGACCCAACAATTGTTAAATTATAACTGCAGTGTAATATTTTGCGAGGCTGGACTAAGTCTTTAAATAAATACTGCTGCATTGATGTAGCAGAATGAGAAAGTCTCGCTAAAACGAACTAGAAGAAAGAAAAATAAAATAAAATAGCATTTAATTATTTATATTATTTTATTTAAGTCAATTACTAACCACAAATCTAATAATAGCTAATAATGAATTAAATGAAATGAATTAAATTGTAATTACAGTTATATTCAATATCGTTTTATTTAATTTTTATTAATTTTAAAATTTTCAGCTCTGTGTCCACAATTAAATGGAACTGTTATTGTTACTTGTAGTTAAATTTTACTGTACTTAAACATAGAATTTTTAATTAATAACGTACTTTCCCGTATCGATTTCAACAATCTTAAACATGCAAAATCCCGTTTTATTGTTTCTTGGAACTATACTTAATCTTAGCCAACTCCTGGTTAATCCAATTCAAGTAAAAATACACTCTCGTGTAAAAACTGGGCACATTAGGAGTGCCGCAACTAATGCCAGCCGAGGTGATACCCATCACCCGATACATACAGGGATGTTGCTGCTGATGGACCAGCAGAGGACCACCAGAATCACCGTTGCATGTGTCTTTTTCCTGGCTAGAGCCAATACACAACTGTGTGCTGTCATTGTATCCATTGGGCAGCTCATCGATATCACCTATGCGTAGGCATCGATTTCCAAAAGCGTTCAATGTCACTTTCTGTAACTGTTTGGAATCTTTGCCGGCAAACCTCGTATCACCCCAGCCAGTGGCAATGAAGCTACTGTAACTATCTCCGTTATCCAGAGGCAGACACGCGGGATGTTTGTAAACATTGAAAAGTACAAGGCGATCCAGTTGCAGAATAGCTATATCATTGTATAGCAGTGGATGCTTATAATCCGGATGCTCTGTCTCTGTGCAGACACCAAAGTCCTCGGGATCAGCATCATCAATATTGCTGTCAAAGTCCAGTTCCCCTAAGCGCACCACATTGATCATGCCACTGCAGAAGAGGTAAATAGATTGTGAATGGAAATATGTAGAAAGTGCTGCAGTCGATTGTGCTCACGTACGACTCAGAGTAGAGACAGTGTGCAGCTGTGAGAACCAGCTGATTGCTTATCAATGTACCACCACAGAACCAGTTGGTGACGTTGTCACTATTGCGATGACCCAAACGTGCCATGTGTGAAAACTCTTTGGGTTGCGCAAGTTCTCCTCCAACAACATGCAACACGTCATGTTCAGCGACATATCCCTCTACTGCCAATAATATGCCGTACAATATTTGCAATAGAAACGCATTTTGCAAGTAAGTCGCGATATGCATATTATAATTTCGATTATACCATGTATGTATATGACAAATTTTATATAAAATCAGACAGAAGCTGAACACAACCGTCGCTGAACTGGTCCTAATATTGACTGAATCGAATGACGATCGCAATTTGTTAATTAATGTATAAATTCGGGTAATTTACATATTTCAAGCACACGCACAGCCACATTTATACGGTAATTGGTGATAAGATGCGAGTGATCAGAATCTTGAACTTTATAAAATACTTTTAGGATGACAAAATTTCTTCAACGTAGATATTTAAAGTATTAATCCCGAATTTAAAAAATTATAATTGATAGGGACACCAGATTTGTTAGATAGAACAGATCGAACAGATCAAGTTAGCTTCGGACATCTCCCCCTTTTCCTTTCATTTTTTCACTCAAAGTTTACAGTGTAGGTAATTGCTCTACGATTTACTGATGCTAATCAAAATTAAATTAATAATATTCATTTAGACACTCGCTATTGCATCTAAACACTAGGAAATGCTAGAGTCGGACGCAACCGAATAAGAAGACTCCGACTTAGCATTTAAATCAGTAACTAGCAGCAGCTGCAAAATAAAAGAAATTGACTACGAATCAAAAAATATAATAATTAAAATATAAATTCCGAATTCGAGGTGTTCACGGACCTCTTTTGGTAGCAAATCGCCTATATTGCCTTTAGTGCCTTTATTTTAATTGATTTCATCTTATCCTCTCAATAAAAATCCAAGTGTAATTTCAAAAATTTAGCTCTGCTGCTGGCGAAATGGATTGAAATATTATTAATTACATGCTCTCCTATCATCGGTTGCGTCCGACTGTAGCTTTCCTACTGGTTATCACGTAACCTTGGCCATTTCCTGCTTAATCCAACCCAGGTAATGATGCACTCTGGTGTATAAACTCGGCACATTGGGCGTGCCACAGCTGATGCCCGCAGAGGTTATTCCCATAACATGATACATGCAGGGATAGTCTTGGTGATAGACCAACACTGGGCCTCCAGAGTCGCCGTTGCATGTATCTTTCTGCTGGCCAGAGCCAATGCATAATTGTGTGCTGGCATTGTAGCCATTTGGCAGCTCTTCGATCTCATCTGTACGGAGGCATCTATTGGCAAACGCGTCCAGTTTCACCTTACGCAGTTGAGTGGATTCCTTGCCAGCAAAAGTTGTGTGACCCCAACCCGTGGCAATGAAGCTATCATGGGTGTCTCCATTGTCAAAGGGAAGGCATGCGGGATGTTTATACATATTGAAACGGACTGAGCGATCCAATTGAAGAATAGCTATATCATTATAGAGCAGCGGATACTTATAATCCGGATGCTCAGTCTCATTGGACACTGCAAAATCCTCGGGATCTGCGTCATCCATATCGCTGGCAAAGTCCAGCTCACCCAAGCGCACCACATTGGTCATGCCACTGCATTAGTGGAAATTGTGAGTGAGTATAAGTGGAGAGTGCTTTGATTTGGTCACTTACTACTCAGAGTAGAGACAGTGTGCAGCTGTGAGTACCAATCGATTGCTGATCAATGTACCGCCACAGAACCAGTGGGTGACATTATCGTTGTTCCGGTTACCCAAGCGTGCCATGTGAGGAAACTCTTTAGGCTCTGCAGGCTTACCTCCCACTATCAGCGGCGTGTAGCTGCGGCATTTGTCCAGCTTCTTATATGAAATTGGTTCGTTTAACAGTAGGAAACTATAGCCCTCCTGTACATCAAATACACTCTGCTTATACTTCGTACAGGCTGTCGAAGAGCATATAGATACAATATAATCGAGTAACACAAAATGCCCTACTCTTGCTTACAGCTGACAATATCTGCATCTTGGCCAAAGATCTTGGCTGCTAGCAATAAGACAAACAAAATTTCCATAATTTCCATGTGTATAAGTTATAATATATTCAAACACACACAAGCTGAACACTACCGTCACGGAACTAGTCGCAAAATGTACTGCGGAGAGCATGCCGATCGTATTGAGCGGTTCATTTCAGATTTCAGGAAATCTATTAAAAGCGCACACTCTCGCTACATGATAAGCTACAAATGTTGTTTTGACGGTGTTTGTGTAATTATTAATCTATTGCAGTACAGTAGAGACTCCAAATTTGCATACATATATTTTATTTAGATATGCTAAGCACAACTGGAATCTTAAATTCAGTTTGCATCTTCTGCGACTTTCGCCATCTCCTGCTTAATCCAGTCCAGATAAAAGTGCACACGTGTATAGAGACTGGGCGAATTGGGTAGTTCGCAACCAATGCCAGCTGAAGTGATACCCATCACATGATAAATGCAATGAAATTTCTTATGAGATGTGAGAACTGGACCACCCGAGTCACCATTGCACGTATCCTTACTCTCGCTAGAACCAATGCAGAGCTGAGTGCTGGCATTGTAACCATTGGGTAGCTCAACGATCTCCTTTGCGCCCGAAAAACATTTATTGCCAAAGTTTTTCAAGTACACCTTGAGCAACTGGTTCGAATCGCTGCCAGCGAATTTCGTATGCCCCCAGCCGATGGCAATGAAATCCTCCTGCTGCGCACCATTGTCAAAGGGTAGACAAGCGGGATTTTTATATAAACTAAATTTGACGACACGATCCAGTTGCAAAATGGCAATATCGTTATACAGCAATTGTGGGTTGTAGTCGGGATGCTCTGTTATATTGCTTACACCGAAATCCTCGGGTTCTGCATCATCCTTATCTGAGTCGAAAACAAGCTCACCCAAACGCACCACATTGACCTCTCCACTAAATGAAAATTGCAAGATTAATGCTAATGATAGGTAAACAGTTTCAATTACGTACTGTAATGTGTAGAGACAATGGGCAGCAGTTAGCACCAAGCGATTGCTTATCAGTGTGCCGCCACAGAACCATGTGGTTTTGTTTTGGCTATTGCGATTACCTAGACGTGCTATCTGGGGAAACTCCTTGGGTTCAGCTGGCTTCCCGCCGACTATCAAAGGCTTTGAGCCTTCACAGATATCAACGGTTTCCCAGGTGACGGGCGCATTGGCATAGAAGAAACTTATGGGTATTTTCTCCTCGTACACAGTGGTCTTAATCAGTGAACAAGCTACAGAAATAATATATTGCTAAGAGTTGATTACAAATATTAAAATATTCACCTTCTTCCACTGCCGGATCCACATTTTGTCCCAGCACAATAGTTTCTACCAACAGCGATAATAGCAACAACAAACGAACTTTGTGCACCTGCGTCATAATTCCGGGCTAATTTTTTAGCGACTCGCTGAACTCTATTTAAACAAGGTTCAACGTTGACTGATTTTCATAACTTGTAGTATCAGTTGATTAGCTGGTAGAAATTGCACAGACAGCACAAACGGTGAAAACAATATTTATTAGTCTCTCACAGTCTCTTAGAACAGCCGATTAATAAGGAAATTGCACAGACATTCAATTCTACTAAGAATTAATTTCAACTAGCTGTAAACCGGTCTGAAAGAGAACACAGCTAGAAAACAATTGCGAGCTCCCTTTAATGGATTGTCAACTTCTCATATTTATAACGTTTAATAAAGTTATTAAAACAAACGCGTAACCTAAGATTCCATATAAACAAACTAGACAATATGTTTCAGTTAAAGTGTATGCCCGCTGAATTGAAAGCCAGCAAGAGGCGCGTAAACTTCACCTCGTCCATTTTTCTCGCACGACATTCATCCATTTCTTCCTTCTTCAGTATACCTATGACTTTCTCCTGCATGTTGAAGTTTTCCTCAATTTCCTGAAAGATAAGAAAAACGTTAAAAGAGTGTATCTAATTACCACTTTGATATAGACTTACCTCATTTCGCAACGACTTGTATAGCCTGTAGTTTTTTTCGAGCATTTCAATGACGGACTTCACCTTGAATGTAGCAGCTAGTGTTTTGTTCTTTCGCAGAAAAGCGATGCGGGTGAGACCATCCCATTCGGTGAAGTTTACCGGCGGCGGCGGATTCTTTGGCTCCAGACGCACCACGCTCGATTCTACCTTAGGTGGAGGCTTAAAATTGTTTTTGCCCACTTTCATTAGCATATCCACGCGTGCCAATAACTGTGTGTTTATGCTCAGGCGGCAGTATAGCTTGTCCCCCGGCTTGGCCACCAGACGTTCGGCAAACTCACGCTGAAACATTAGCACGGCACAGCGGAAGAGTGGGCGATGCAGCAGCAGCTTGAATATCAACGGCGAACTGATCTGATATGGTACATTGGCAATGCATAAATCGAAGAAGGGCAGTTCCGCTTTAAGGAAGTCACCAATCAACACCTGTAGCTTGGGCTGGAGTGGTGTGGCCTGCACACGCTTTTGCAGCTCAGCCGCCAGGCGGGTATCTATTTCACAGGCAATAACCTTCTTAGCACGCTCAAGCATTCGTACTGTCATGTTACCAGTACCAGGGCCAATTTCCAGCACCACATCAGTGGCACGCAATGCTGCCTTCTCCAACATGCTGGTTATGATCAGTGGATTTTTTAAAATATGTTGACCGAAATCCTTGTTGAATACAATGCCTGCAGAACAATTACTTGTGAATATCATCGCAATACTTGTGTATTTCATTACGAGTACTTACCTTGCTTTTGCACTTCATTGTGTATGCGAGATTTCTTCTCCGTTTTTACTTTTGGCATATTTGAATCCTAAATAAACGCAAAACTAGTTACTTGTTGCAGTTCCAAGACTTGAATTTGTATTGTTTGTTTGCTTTACTACCATGTGCGAGGCTATGGTGTTGCCACTCTTGGCGTTTTTGCGGGTTATTTTCATTTGTTGTAGTGGCAATTTCATTGTACTGGTGGCGCCCCCAACGGAAAAAATATGAGAATGGGCTGATGTTCGATAATTTTTGCGTGGCTCTTATCGAATTCGAATTCAGTTTGTTCGGTTATAAATTTGATTAGGAAAACTTTGTAATTCTCAAAATATAAGCTCACTTTTACAAGGAAGAAAAAAGAAGTAATGTTAAACTGCAGGTTCATGGTTATAATGTCAGCACATAAACATTTTTAGTTGCAATGCTGTAAAGAATAAAACAAACTGGTTTAATACATTTTTATAGGCGTTACCTCTTTATTTATTAATTAGTTTTCCTTCATTAAATGTTCTCTTAAAATTATAAATCAATTTTAGTAATTTTGTTTTCTTTGGTAATCATTTCTCACTTCAACCTACATCCTCTGTTTACCATTTATTTAGTTGCTTGAATAACACACTGACTGTCTTCCCCTTAGTTCATTTTTTTTTACAACATATCAACTGTTGACTTTTGACTTTTCTTTGTAGCTTATTTATCCATCCTTTAAACATAACTTAAATATTAATTATGCTTGGTTTACTTCAATATAACTTTGTGTGTTTTTAAATACTTTGGTTATTTCATACATTAGTTTAATATTCATTCAGTGAGTAGTTCCTATTTGCAGATTTCTCTCTTTCATTTCTCATTCTTCTTACATCAGTTAACAATTAAGTTTACTTTTAGATGTCTATTTATAGAATCTAAATTGCGAAGGTACATGAAAAGGTGTATTTGTAGGCGTGGCGCGTGTGTGACTGTGGGATGAGACTGAATACCCCGCCGCAGAAGTTATTCAAGCGGATAGCGTGTGCTAATAGTTTACAATAAATAGTAGTAGTAGTAGTAGTGTTGAAAGAGATTAGCCAGAGCATGCCAAATTGAATTCAGTAGTAGTAGTTGAGTTTGTTTAAGGACAGACTTTTAAAGCTGAATTACTATACAGCCGAATGTGGCCTCGAGTACATAGCATTTATAGGATGAGCAATGGTTTAGATTCTTTTTATTAAGACAGTAATTAGCCAGACAAAACAATGCATTACAATTTGGAACATTTGCTCTACGGTTGAAAATATCTCATTAAATGGGGCTTATAACTAACATTCTGTTTTCAACTTTTGTGTGTGTAAGTTAAGTTGTAGTTCAGGTTACGCGTTACATTTTGTTTAATTTTCTTTCTCTGTATCTCTGCAACTGCTTGCTTTTAGCTTTGGTAACAACCAACGATATATTATTTTTTATTTCGTTTTTCTTCTGTTTCTTTTTCTTTTTTGCTTGTTCCTCAACTAATGAAAATATGTACGAAATATATGTATGTTGGCTGGATGCGTATGTAAACGTATGTAAATAATGGCAATATCGTACTTTCTTGTTGCATTTTGTAACTATTCATATCTCTGCTTGTCCTTTGTTCTCTGTCCTTGTGTTCTGTCTTCATTTTGGTTTAGTAAAATGCGGTTCTGAGAATACTTGAGGTTAACATTTAAATGGGTAACTAGCGTTAGCTTGTTTTGCTTGCTATTTCATAAACATTATTATAGTAATTATTACATATTTTTAATCAATTATTATTATTTCACATTTTTGGGTTTCTCTTCCTTTCTTTTGTTATCGTTACATACAAAGTTTGTTTAGTTAACAATGTTTGCTTACAGTTAGTAATTTTTCTTTATACTGCCATATTTAATTTATTTGTTTATCATTTCTCATACAAATTTATCAAACTTAGTATTCGTCAATTTGCAATTTGCGCTTCCGTAAATGCAGCACATGAATTATATATGTAGCACATATTAAAAATTCAATTTATAAATAGTTGCTCTTAAATCAACAGCAGTAAACAATACAATACAAAACAAAAGGCTTTTACAAATTAAACTTGAAATCAAACCTAACAAATTTCGATGCCATATTTATATAACTGAGCTGCAGTTACACAAATGGATTTTGTTTCTTGCAAATTGTATTTATAGTTTTTGAGTCTTTGGTTTTAAAATCAACACATTTCCATGTATATATATATGTATATATATATTTATATAAATTTATTTAATATTGGTATTATTACATACAATTATCTTTGTTTTTATTTGTTACTTTGTTCTACAGTATTAACTGTTTAGTTATTCCACATACATACGTATATACTAAATTTATTCTATTTATGCATATGTATATACACACACATATATTTATACTTTACGCAATTGGTTTTATACTTTTTCTCCAACTTACCAGCTAAACACATTTTTTATTTTATTTATTTGAAAGTATTTATAATTTGTGACTCATAAAATATATATTTGTGTGTATTATGAATTTAATTTTCTCTTTCATTTCCTTTAGGTAAAGATTAAGCTTAGTTTCCGCTTTCGCTTCACTTTGCTTGGTTTTATTGTTTGCTTCTGTTAGTTAGCTCAAAAATTTCTATGGGCGTGTGTGTGTATTTACTTTTGGCTTTGTTTTTGTTGTATTTGTATTTGTATTTATATTATGTTTGTTTGTTTGTTTGTATGAATAATAATAAGTTAATTTTAAAATAATATCGCTTTAATACTTGAGAAGGAAATTGTGCAAGAGTTCAATTACGCATTAACTTGGCTAAAATATTAATCATACTTTCTCACTTTCATGTGTGGATGTGTGTGTGTGCGTGAGCGTGTGTATGTGTGTGTGGCTATTGGACATTCTCTTGAGATTCGCATGGGAGCTAAAGTTATGCTATGGTTAGGATAGAGCTCTAACGCTGATGCTGGTGCGAAACGTGAGATTCGGCACATTAATTAAATAAAAAACTAAATAACAATATAAACGCGTTGGCGCAACAATTGCAATAACATTGACATTGACTAGATCAGGGTTGATTTTGGTTTGGCAATCAATTAAATTCATAATAAACACTATAAGAATATTGATGCGATCGACTTGAGCTAAGGATGCGAAAGTAACGGAGTGCAGACTGACTGTGCATTAGGAAATATACCCAACATAATAATAATACCCAACAATTTGTGTTTTCTTTTGTTAACGTGCTAAACGTTGTTGTTCATTGGCACTGGTCGCAGAGGACGATTGAAGTATACTCTCTATAAGTCTGCAGTTAGTCTACCTATGCATAGATATAGTAATTTGGGTTTCTTAACTTCTCGGTTTCTTTAGAGCTACAATTTGTAAATTTCCAAGAGATAACTTAAAACGAAATAAAGACTAAAGACGACAACTGGAAACAGACAACAATAAAGCGTTCATAAAGTATTCATAACGGAAGCAAAAGTTCAATTTCTCATATTAAATTTTCATTTGTAGTTCGAGTTCAAGCACTAGGGTTAAGCTAAGGGCTAGGAATAGGCTGAGCTAGCATTGTTCCATGTGTGTGTGTGTGTGTGAGTGTATCTATATGTGTGTACCTAATTAAAAACAGGGCAAACAATTTGCCCACTGCTTCAAAATATCGACTGATCCAATCCAGCTTGCTGGCCTCTCTTTCAAAGACCGACCAATGTTAAGCGCATGTGCACCCATCTTTTAAGAGAACCGATGTATTTAGAATACCTTGCGCTCTGGACCAAACTTGGGATTAACAAAGGAGAATCCGGCGAATTCGTCCTGATTGATGCAACGTATAACTTCATTGCCAATGGGTGTTAGCACCGGATCCTCTTTGGTAAACTCCGCGTCGAAATTGTTAGCATCACGTGGGTTTTTCTGCAGGAAAAACAGTTTTTAATGTTAATTTAATTCTATTATAGGTCTAAGGTCATAACGAAATACTTACCATTTTAGGCCGGAATGGTGGCTTTATGTTGCGCTTCTCCAGTTCCTTCCAGTCGAGCTTATTAAAGAATGCGTGTTTGCGTATTTCATTCTCATCGCCAGTGCAGCCCAAACGTTGCTCAGGGTTCTTGGTCAGAAAACCTAATGCAGACATAGATTATTACAAAAATATTGTTCAAATAGAATGTTGATTGCAAACTCACCCTTCAATATGGACACAGCTTCACGAGACAACCACACTGGATAGAGTACATCGTCGTGCATGATTGAATCAAACAGCTCATCCTCATTATCAGCCTCGAATGGAGGCTGACCCGCCATCATCTCATACATGAGCACGCCCAACGCCCACCAATCAACGGAAGCACCATACTCCTGTTCTTTCAATATTTCCGGTGCTATATAATCGGGTGTGCCGCAGAATGTGGTGGTGAGCATGCCGTTCATGATGCCCTCCTTGCACATGCCGAAATCAGCTAGCTTACAATGGCCTTCCTGGTCGAGTAATATGTTGTCCAGCTTCAAATCGCGGTAGATGACCCCATGGGTATGGAGAAACTGTAACGCCAGCGTCACTTCGGCCGCGTAGAATGCAGCACGTGCCGCTTCAAAACGACGCGCCTTTTGAATTTGAAACATCAGATCACCGCCGTTAACGTACTCCATGACAAAAAATAAACGGTCTGGAGTCTGAAAACAAGAATGTAATGCCGTAAGGAACGGATGATTGGCAGCCAGGGCTAGGATGCGTTTCTCTGTCATTGTACAGTCCACATCGTCGTCCTGGATTATGGCATCTTTCTTCAGCACTTTAATGGCATAGATCTCGTCGGAACCCTTCTTTTCGGCCAGCATCACCTTGCCAAACGAGCCCTTGCCCAGCACCTTGATAAAGTTAAAGTCTAGCAGCGAGCATTTGCCAGGACGCGTATCTCCAGTGCCGCCGCCGACAGCCAGGCTCATGCAGCTACTGCTATTGTATCCGCTGGTCAGCGTAGTTGTCGACGTGGCCAAACTATCCGCAGACAGCGTACCACTGCGAAATGAGCCGGCTGGCATATTATCACCACCCTCGCCGCCAAGCGATGCACCATAGTTATCCTCGCCACCCGGCTGGCTCAAGTATTTGGAGCGACGCGGCTGCTGGCCCTGCTTATCCGGTGAAATGCCCAACGAACTGAGTATTTCGGCCATTTGCTTGGTATTGATGCCACATGTGTTGGCCACATTCTTTTGGCATCTCTTGTGGACGTTCATATAACATGTCTCGCATTGCAGGCCCTGCTTAATGAGACCATAGAGCAGGGACCCGCAATGATCGCAGAATGTGAAGCGCTTATAACTGTGCACCACAAACCGATGCGGCACATTCACATTGAATCTCTGTCCAGCTGGCACCACTTCCACTTTGGTTTGCTGCGATAAGGATAAGGAGTCGTGAGTTGCATTCGATTAAAATTAATACCACATTGTTTACTTACCTCATCTCGCATGCCAGGACATTTGGAGACCACAGAAAGATGGCATTTTTTATGTACAACTAAGGTGCAGACTAAAATTGATGAAATCAGAATATAAAAGATAGTTAATACACAATTCCAATAAACTCTCTTCTATTCCCGCAGAGCGCATTCAAGGCAATCTTTAGCAGGAATTAACTAACGAATCACAGCAGTGCAATATGTAATACATAATGATATTCTAGATATATATACATAGCTAATAAAATTGATTGTTTTTGGTGAACATTCATAAAGTTAGACACACGTTATAATTAACTTTTGCCACGAGCAGTTTCCGTGATTGTTGGTGTATGGGTATAGTATAATAATAAACAATAATAGTATGAGTAAAGTTTTACTTTATAGTTAGTTTACCTAATGTTAATTACAAGTGATTCACAACATACAAATGTCTTAGCACGTGTGCAATTGTTTCGTTTTGGCGTGCAAATCATCTCAGGCAAAAATATCATTGGTTAAAAGTGCCAACATTTAACACAAATAATTAACATTTATTTCAATTAATTATAAAATGAAATCATACCAGAAACAGAGCTGATTGTAGGCATAAATGTGCATTTTTTAAAATATAGCTATATCTATTGCAAGCCCTCGACTTAGCGCTATTCTAAGGAATCCACATATTAGTGATTTTGTAGGGTATAGTAGTGAATAGTGTGCTTGTTTGCAAATCTGTCTATATACTTGTCAAATTGTCAGATAAATGATAATATTTGATACAAAGATTGCAAAAAGTAAAATTAAAATAAATTAACAGACTAGTTATTTCTTAATAATTGTAATCTTTTATTTGGCCTAATGCCAGTCCTTAATGTTGAAACCATTCACTACAATCTGATCTTATAATTCTCACACTGACGGTTGTTACATGTATCTTTAGGGTCTATTAATCCTCACAGAGTTAAGTATTAGTGTGTAGGCAAGACAGTTACAAAATGCGTGTAAGTGTATTTAACAGAACCATAAATAAATTGGTCAATGCGGTGCTTAGAAATGCAAAAACAATGCAAGCCAAAGCAACAACTGCAGGTAAATATACATAGATATACATTTCCTTATGTTGGTATTTGCATGTAGTATAGTTTAATGCAGCTTATATTGAACAAATGGGCAAATGCTTTTGATTCTGAACAACATCAACAAACAATGATAAAAAAAAACGAACAATACGACACGAAACGAAACGAGTCAATGCATGTGATAGATAATTGGTTGTTCTTATGTCTTGAAATAATGTTTATATAATATTCTTTGTGGAGTCTCTTGAAGAGGTACTCCGTTGTAAATTTGAAGCAGAACACATACCTTGACATTGATAGCCTTGTTTACCAATTCCCCTGCAAAAAGGCAAGAAATTCCGTGGCTATTGCATATATATTTTCTTTTTAACTGAATGATGGTTGTGTATGTTGTGTGTGGTGTGGTGTGGTTTGGTGTGATGTGTGTAACTCGTGAATTTATGCGAATGACCCAAAGAAAAAAGTAAAAAACGAAGAAAGCCCTCAGCTCAGAACCAAAGATGATAGTCAAGCATATTTGATGTGGATTTTGTATTTAATGAGAGACCAACCCAGTGAGTAAATATTGTGACCCCACGATAATTGCAGCGACAAAAAAACCCAGAGTAATGTGAGAGAATTGTTAATCAAGTGAAATATAAACTAAAAGACTTATTCATAAGATAGCTAAAAATACTTAGTGGAAACCGAAATAGTTGTATGTGTTACGGTTACGATAATAATAGCGAGAATAAAATCATAATTTAAGAGCGTAAAGTAATGCTAATGATCGAATGTGTGTGTCATGTGTGTGTGTTTGATCATTATTAAATTATATAAAAATCCCAAAATAATACTGCATGTATTAATTACTGTAATTACAACTTAAACGATGGTACTGTAGATAGTATGACAGCCTGGCTGTGAGTATTAAGTATATTACGTATAATCGCGATTCGCGATAGATCTTCTACTCACCAAATAAACTCGCGACAATGTGAGCAGAAGGTGGGCTGACGCAAGAATGTTGCCATAAACTTATGTCCATTGACCTAGCCAAAAGAACGTGAAGTCCATTAATCAGTTGTCATAAAAATATCACTAGCATCACAACTCACCTGATGCACACGACGACGCATAGCACCGCGGCGTCTATTGAAGCCGGCACGTTCTTTGAACTCCTTGTTAACGGCCACCGTCTGCTCCACTTCGGTATCGGCTTTGGCTTGATCTATAAAATCGAGAGGTTTACACTGCTCTAATACAATTTACATACATGCTAGATGAACTAACCATAATGCTCATGCCTTCCATTGCGGTTCTTCAGCTCGATAATGACATGAATTTTGCCTTGTGGCTCCAGATTGACCTGAGAAACAGAAGCAAAATTAACACAAACTCTGTGATATACCACGACTTATTACCCAGAGATCTGGAGCTCCTGACTCGCTCTGCATCAGATCCTCGAATGGTATTATGCAATTGGCAACAAAGTCATCTGGCGGTAAGGCCGCATCATGAAATACGGTTAAATTGATGTTGCGCGCGTTGGTCACGTCGTGAACGAACTGTTCGTTCCATACCGGATCGAACGTCTTTGGTCTTGTTGTCGAACGGTCTGTTAGATAGATTACAAAAGGTAACAGCTAGATTATATCTTTAACACGCTTTTTGGCACTTACCAAAGTGACTTTCGTCGACATCTATGGACACGTAGGGATCGATGAGCTGCTCATCGGCCAATTTACCAAATGTTAAATTGTGGCGCTTTTGAAAATCTGTTGGACGCAGGCCACTTGCCTCGCAAACCTTGATCTGCAGTTTACCCGTAAACATTTCGCTGAGTCCTTCAGCTAAAACTTGTGCGTATTTTGTTGTTGCTGCTGTTGAGTGAGTTTTGATTTTTTAATTTTTAATGTGGTTTTGAAACTTGGCAGGACTAATCGGCAGCGCCGCGTTTAATACAGCTGAGGTGGTTAAAAAACGGTGTCAGTTAATCAATAATCTGCCAGCTGCTGGTGGCAGCAGTTTTCCTAAAAATTAAAAATGATGTGATTAATATTATATGAAAGTTTATCATTTGCATGTATGTGCAACTATTCTTAGAATTCAAATCATACATAAACCGACAGACCGACCGACAGACCATGTAATGGCATTGGCGCTCAGCTGATGTGGAGCCAACTTAAGGTTTTTCTTTGCAAAGTGTGGCAACTCGGGAGATCACTTGCTGAATTTTCAAGTGTTTATATTTTTCAAATGTGCAAAATGCAGAAATCCTGTTTCTCAACACATAAATACTTGTATCTGATGATGTTTTGTTGCTCTAGGTCATTGACATTCTGAAATTGCGTATAATATAGATGCTCAAATGAATTTCAAGGTCGCACTCGAAATTGACATTGATGAAAAATGGGAACACGAGCAATTTTAATGGCAACACACACACACACACACACACACACACACACACGAATTTTTATCCGTTGCACTTCCGTTCTGTACCGTTCTTCAACATTTAGATTCGCGTTTAGTCAGCATTGGAATTAAGTCGCTCGCCAAATTATGAAACAAGAGACAAACACAGGGAAATGTTTGTATATACATACATCTCTATGTATGCACATACATACACACATATGTCCGTGTGTATGCAAGATAAATTCAAATTAAACTAGCCCTTAACAATGTTGTCGTCGTTTAGTTGTGATTTCCTATTACATATTATTCTTGCACATACAATAAAAATAATTATTTTTTATGTATGGACGTATGTATGTATTTGTTAACTACAACTCATAAACAGACGCACACACACATACATATGTATGTATGAATACAGAGAGGCAATCACTCGGACAGTGCATACATAGCAGCAGTAGCAGATATTTTTCACAAATAAAACAACAAAGAAAGAATAACAAGCAATCCTAATACCTCTGCGCCAGCCCCCCTCTCTCTCCTCCTTCCTCCTTCCCAGGCCATTTATCCACACACTACTACACCCCCACAGCAATCACCCCGTACACACACCCGCACCCACAAGCAGTACTGCGATTGCTAACCCAGCAGCTTGCTCTCTTTCGAGAAATTCTCATACACACAGGCACACAGGCACACATACGCACACACGCACAGATTCCAGAACAAACAATACACACACGTAACGGCACGCAGAATAGAACTGAAATTGGCAAGATGCAAATTGCACAAGTATATTTGACAATACGACAATTGCGACTAGTGCGTTAATTTACAATTACCGTTAAATCAACAAAAAAAGTCCCACTTGAAAAACTTAAACGAAAGAGAGAACGCGCAGCTCGAGAGCAGAGAGCGAAGCAACAGAGAACAAACAGAAAAGAAGCAAACAGGCAGGCGCAGTACTTGAATGACCCAAATATGACAGTGCACACTGGTTGGAAAAGCACATTTAATAAACATTGCCCCACATTTCTTTTGCATCAATTATATTATACTGATAATTGTAAATACTCTAATTAGGCTCCTTTCGACTGTCACTTTGCAAGATTCACTGTACCAGTCGTTTCCAATCAGAATACATTGTTTGATTTGTGAAGAGAGGTGGATGTTTGGTAAATTGAAATTGAAAGAGGAACGCGCAGACCAAAGCAGACCTTCGGGCATGTCGGTGGACATTACATTACATTACACCTCAATTACTTACCTTTTCTCGCAAGGGTACCGTGGCTGTGGCTTTGGCTGTGCGCCGTGCTGCTGCTCTCTTTGGCTGGCTGTGTGTGCGCTCACGATTGTTGGTATATTAGAGAAAAATTTTCATACATACATATGCACACATACATACATATGTGCGAAAAAATTAAGGATGGCACATACACAGGCACTAGCACACATACGCAAACAGACACCCTGTTTGCACAATTCCAATTGGAAATACTTTACTACGGAATTTTGCCTTTATTTTTTACAATGGCAATGTGTTTCACACTATTTTCTCACACAAACACACTTTCCAACATTTTTCGACAATAGAATTTCATTTCAAGCACGGTTAATTGAAGTAAAAATAAAAATTATTTATCGTCTCTCGCTCGTGTTGCCTTTATTCGTTTTGCGCTGACTGCACGGTTGCTACACTTGGCGTTTTTGCGCCAAAATTGGCACTTTTTTATATGTTGGCGCAATGTTATTTTTTTTTCTTAAATAGCCAATTACGTTGCTAGGATTACCTTAAACTTGAGTTATTATCAATTTCTAGCAATATATATTGAAGATATTTTCTTCTGTTAAGCTGACAAGCCGATTTATATATTTGCCATCTGAAGGCTATGCAGTGGCTATTCGGAGTTGTGGCATGCACTAAGGTTGTGAATTTGGCTAACATAGATTGTGAACTTGGCTAAACTACACAACCGTCAAATAGTTTTGTTCATGCTTTGCTTTGTTTACCTTTCTTGGCGCGCAAAGACTCAGTTGTTGCCTCTGTTGCCCTCTTTTAAGTGATTTTAATGCACTTCCTGTGGTTTTGGATCAGTAATATTTAAGAAGACAAATTTTTTAATACAAATTTGCATTTGGATTTCCGATTGCCGCCAAACTTCTAATTTGTACATACATCGAATATTTATCGCTTGATGTTCGATAAAACTTTCTCGATGTCCGATAGAACTTGCATACATACAAAATGTTCCAATTTTGGCACAAAATCGCCAAGTGTGGCAACCGTGTTTGTCTGAGAATCAACTCTGTTTTCCCTTGTTAATTTGTAGTCGAAGTAGGCTAAAATTTACAAAAGATTCGATAAATAAACATAAAATAATTTAAAATTTAATATAATTAGAATACGCAGGATGTCTGTGCGTTACGACTGGTACCAATCGGATAGCAAAGTGGTAATTACCATTCTGCTTAAGAACGCTGCGGAAAAAAATTATGCTGTTAAAATTGAGCCACAAGATGTACATTTGACTGCTGAGGGTTACGAACTGCTGCTTCATCTAGCTCATCCCATCATTGTGGAACGTTCCTCTCACAAGGCTTTTCCGTCCAAAGTGGAAATAACTTTGGGCAAAGAAACTGGTGTTCGCTGGGAGAGTCTTGAACAAAAAGCTGCTACTGAAACTGCTGCGGCTTTGCCGACCCGCCAGGCAAAGAACTGGGATCTTCTGGTCAGTGAGGAGGAGAAACTTGATGAGAAAGAAGCCAAAGACGAGAAGGCTTTGAATAACTTATTTAAAAAGATTTACAATTCATCCACACCGGAAGTACAAAAGGCCATGAACAAATCGTACTCGGAGTCTGGCGGAACTGTGTTGAGCACAAACTGGAACGAGGTGTCCAAGGAGAAGGTTACCGTCAAGCCGCCAGAGGGAGTCGACTTTCGTCAATGGGATAAATAAGTGGCATAATCAAGCCCACATATGTACATATACAATTCTATGTATACACACACCTGCACACATTTAAATACATATACATTTAGCGCATAAATAACGATTGGAAGATACAAAAAAAAAACCGATATTATTATTAACAATTTTTAAATAAATTTAAATTTGACATGCTTCTGTTTACATATATATCGTTTAAACCAAAAATAGCTAAATACAGTTAAACCGACAACACTGTGGCAGTATGTTTGGTACTTTGGGGTGGAAGGCAAGGGGAAATTTGTAATGGAAACAGCTGATCGACGGCCGGCGATGTGCAAGCAACGCACAAACTTGTATTTATTTTTATACTAGGCGAATAAAATAAATTACGTTAGTCGAGATGTACAAGAATCTAGAAGAGCACAATCGGTTAGTGAACAAATATCTTAAGATATTTTTCGTTGTGGCGCTCTATTGGTGGGTATTTTTATCAATATGTATCTGGTAGATACATTTTTTAACACGTTGCATTTGCAAGCAGGTGTACCTCCATACTGACGGTGTTTGTCAATAAACATTTACTGAGCAGCGATGCGGTAAACTTGGGTGCTCCACTCTTCATGTCATGGTACCAGTGTGTCATATCTACAGCAATATGTTTCCTCATGAGTTGCCTCAGTCGCAAGTATCCAAGCGTGTTTACCTTTCCCGATGGAAATCCCCTGGATATAGATACGTTTCGTAAACTACTGCCCCTCACTGTGTTGTATACGCTTATGATTGCTGCAAATAATCTGTCATTGACCTACGTTACAGTGGCATTCTATTATATAGGACGATCTTTGACCACAGTGTTCAGTGTTGTGCTGACCTATGTTATCCTGCGACAACGCACGAGTTTCAAGTGTTTATTATGCTGCGGTGCTATTGTCATTGGATTTTGGCTGGGCGTGGATCAGGAGAGTTTGACCAAGGCCTTCTCCTGGCGGGGCACCATATTTGGCGTTCTCAGCTCCTTGGCACTGGCTATGTACTCGATCCAAACGAAAAAATCACTGGCGCACGTCAACCAGGAGATCTGGCTGCTCAGTTATTACAATAATCTTTATTCCACGGTGCTGTTTCTGCCGCTAATCATAATGAACGGCGAACTGAGCACCATCATAACGTATCCACATCTGGGGGCCGCCTGGTTCTGGGCTGCCATGACGTTGAGTGGATTTTGCGGGTTTGCGATTGGCTTTGTGACTGCTCTAGAGATAAAGGTAAGTGACTCAGTTTGTTGTTATTAACAAAGACAGCATGTTGTACTTATCGGGATCTCTGTGTTTTTCTCTTGACTGATTACAGGTTACCTCACCGTTGACACACAACATCTCTGGCACGGCCAAGGCATGTGCGCAGACAGTTATTGCCACGCAGTATTACAACGATGTACGATCGGCCATTTGGTGGACTTCAAATATAGTCGTTTTAGTTGCAAGTGCCGCCTACACGCGCGTCAAGCAACTGGAAATGTTGCAACAGCATCAACAGCGCAATGCTGCAACACTGAAGGCCTAAATAGTTGATAATCTAAAAATATGCAATGAACTTATCAATTGGTTCACATGACAAATATCTAAAAACAATTCAACCAATTTAAACCACACTATTTATATACGAATATATGTAAGTGTAGTGTCTGAAATTATCTATGTAATTGTCGCAGCACACAAATGACTATTTAACCATTTTTTACGTACATATTTTATACATAAATAAATCCAAAGGCTATTGATTAAATTAAAGCTAAGCAGCTGCAAGTCAATTCTATACACTCTTAATTAAGTATTATCCAAGTGTTTATCTGACAATTATATGTATAGCAATTGAAATCCACTTCCCATGTTCCCTTTTATATATAAATGTGTCTAATATCGTATGTTTTTAAAAGCATATATTTCACTCAACACTGCACAATTGCATTCAATTGTAACAAATTAATATGTTTAAATCTAAATGGCCGCAGCTGCCACTGTGTCTGCTTCAGGCTCCACTGGCTCCTCTTGCTTCTCAGCTCTTCTGTTTGGTTTAGCAGCACTTTTGTCGTATAATTCCGGGACATATACAAACGGATCAATCTTGAGCTGCTCGCTACTGGGCGGACTCTTCAGGAGCACACGTGTTATGAAACGGCCCTCACGTTTGGGTCGCATTGTGTTCACATCTTGCAAAAGAAAGCGAATATTTTCCTCTAAATGTTGTGCATCCATATTCAGAGTTCCAACACTGGCCGTAATCAGGCCAAAGTTTTGTTGGTATTCATCTTTGGTTGCACTGTAGCTAATGCCATTAGAAAACTTGGTTATCATTTCGGCTAGATTTGTCCCTAGTGTTTCGCTTTTTGGATTGGGAAACTTGCGTTTCATCAGGCCACGTAGAGCTACAAGTTCAGCCAGAATATTAGGATGTGCAATGACGTACTGATAGTCAGACAGCAGCAGCTCGCCACTGGTAATGTCCTTAATTAGCTCCACGCCGCCCACATGCGATGCGCCTGCATCACGTGCTTCTTGTATTTCATCCTGTGTGTAAGGATTTGGATTCAGTAAGAATAAACATTAATTTTTTAGTCACATACGTTGCCCTTGGTGAATACTATAATCTTCCGTTCTTCGCCATGGTCAAATTTGTTCGGTATCATCGCCATGCGCTGAAAATTGTCCACAAATCGTGTTGCTTTCTCTCCTTGCATATTAAGCTCGATGTCCACATTGAGTGACGCATTTGGCACATTGTACATGCTAGGATGGTGCGTTTCTCGATGGCATTGTATAGCCTCAGCTACTGAATAGACCGCCCAGCGGTAATAGCGGCCGACGTAAACATCATCTTTGGGCACCTGCTTCCAAGAGTCGTCCACGTGCTTGTCCGCACGTTTAACATTGATTCTATGCAATACATAACAGCAGTTAGTTAAAGGTCTCATGGAGAAATACTACTCAACTTACTTCTTGTCCCGCTGATTGTGCGGAATGAATCCCACCTTTTTCACTTCCACTTTAACCTTTTTCTTGCGGGCTTTCTCGCGTGTGCCTTTGCGCGCTGCTTCCGTAACAGCGGTGAGGTGCAGACATCGCAATGCCTCCCCTGATTGCTGGCGCACGGCCAGAGCGCGCATTGACGATAAGAGTGATAACATTTCAGTTATAATTATTTAATTAATAAGTAATGCAGTTTTTCTTATATAATTCTAAGAAATTCCGGCTGACTATACATTTACAATAAAAAATAACAACAAAAGAGTGGCCAGATTACAATATTTGTCAATTCGATTACAGTGTTATCGGTACAACAACTAGCCGAGTTTCAAACCATATAATAGCATTTTGTGGGATATTAAGCAAAGACAACGTTTAAAAGGCAGTTATAAATACAACTAATGGGACATTTATAAAAATACGTTAAAAAGCCTTTGAATATAAAATTTAAAATTTAAATTTAAAAGCGATTCTCAATGAAGAGAAATGGAGACAGCCAATAAAGAGCAGCGCATTCTAACTGAAACATATATATAAATAACAAATTTTCCGATCTCATATGCAGGAAAAACGTTCGCCGAGTTCATTTCTGCTCAGAATAGTTTCGACCAACGAACGGCACAATACGGTTTCCGAATAAACGCAGCGTGAAAAATCGCGAAAAATTACACACGGGCCAGTTGAGATTTGGGGTGATTGTATGCATAACAAAAGTGCAAGTAATAATTAGTAGTACTCAACTTATGCAAACCTTCCCGAAGGAAAAGAAATCGAATAATTAAGTGAAATTAGTTGAGTAATCTCAGAGATTTTCAAGAAGAAAATGTGTATTCAATATGGCAAGATTTTCCATATAACATTCTGAAAAAGTGGCCAAATGAACAAAGTGAAAGTAATGGGCTATAAAATATACATAAGATGATGTGCCCCACACACAAACACGCACACACATACACACAGTGGCGCACGCAGATACGCATACAACTGCAAACAAAATTTCCCCACATAAAAATTGGAAATATTAATTACGTGTAACCTAAAAATGAAATAATAGAATTGTGCATACTTGAAATGATTGAGGAATGAGGTGACAGGGGCTGCTGCTCTTTGGGGGTGTGTCCAAAGGGGGGGACGGCGAGGCACAGTGAGGCAGGGATGCCAAACAAAAGAGTGTCAGCAATTTAAAAATAGTTTACGCCATTGTTTCTATTTATTTTGTGAATATATTTCTCTTGTGGCTGCCGCTGCTGTTGATTGCTTGCTGTTTGCTATTTTCTTTGTCGATCCGCTGGATGCTTAAGTATACACACATACAAACAAACAAACATATTTATTTAAATTGTTTTCATTCTTTTGTTGTTTTATTTGTGTTGTATATGCGAAGTGCATTCATTTCAATTCGTTTCAATTCGAACCGAACCCGATCCCGATCCTCGATTCGTTCAATCTGGTTCGCGTGGTAAATATTTTCGAATAATTCTATAATATTTATAAAACTTTTGCACATGTAGAGCGAAACGTGCTAAAATTCGGTTTTTCCAAAATTTATTGTTTATATAGTGTATTTTAAGCGTTACACTTTAAGGCTTTTCGAATTACCGTATATATGCAATATATTTATACATAAACACATACATACATACTAATACATACATACGCATAAGCTTTGTGTACGTGTGCGTGTGTGTGAGTGCGAGTGTGGCAGCGGACGTTCCACATTTGTCTTCCTCTTTTATAAACAAAATTTTTGATTTCGATAATTCGTGGGATATTCTTGTCTTGCGTGCGCTTCTAGTGCCGTTTTTCGCTGAGTAAACAAACAAAAGCCAATTGAGCATTTCAATACGCACACACACACACGCACTGACACACTCTCACACACACTCAACTAATTAGACACACATTTGTATACGTATGTAAATAAAAGTGAGCGCGCAGTGGTCGTAGCCCAACGCCCGATATGGATAAGGGGCCACCGCCTAAGCCGCGTCGCACGCGACACCGAATCAATCAATTGCACTATGAATCCTTGCCCACGGCACCACCTGCCATGTGTGGTCGGGCCGATGAGAACATCTTTCAGTTTCCCACTGTGGCATCTCGGGCTCGCAATCTCTCCGCCTCGCCCAGACAACGCGAGGCCAAGGATTTGCCGGTGTGTGAGCATGGCAAGCACAGCTGCTACTTCTGCCAGCCGTATCGAGCGGATCGTGGCACCATTGATCCGCTAAAGAATCGCCTCAACTCGGCAATTGAGGCCATGGATCAGTTGCAGCGCACCTACGCATTGCTTGAGGGATTCCTTGAGCAAAAGCTGGCCACTATCACGGATAATGAGGACGAACTGGCAGCTGAGGAAGCAAACAAAGCTGTACCAATCGCTTCTGTTGTCACTCCAGTTACTCCAGTGTCACCTGCTGTATTTGCTGCCACTTCAACTCCAGTTCCATCCCCTGCTGCAACTTCTGTTGCCACCACTCCAGTTACTGCTACAAGTCCCACAGCAGATGCGCGCTTTGAGCTGGAGCACTCGCTGTCTTGGCTAGAGAGTCTATTGGGCACGGAGGTAGTGCCACCCATAAAGCAGGGCAAGTTCAAGCGGTATGACTTGAGTTACTCTCTCCCACATTCAGCACTAACAACATCTTAATTCCCCATAGCATACGGGAGCGCAGCAAGTCCATGATGGAGGATGAGATCAATATGTTTATGAGGGGCGAGCGACCGCTCAAGTTGAGCTCCTCGCGTCCCTATTTGCTGCGCCGTCAGAGCACCTACAACGACAACAAGTCCAAGGTGTCCAAGTGGACCAAGGTGAAGGCTGCCTTTAAGTGGGAGCGGGCGAATGTGCCGCCGCCCACTAGCCAGGAGCCAGGCACATTGCTGCCGCTTAACATGGAGGTAGAAAGGTATAGATTTTGCCAATCCTTTGCAGCAATTGCTTTTACTCTGCCCACGAATCTGTTGCAGATATTTGAAGGTGCCGATCAGTACAGCGGGCAGCTCAGCGGATAGCAACATTAGCTCCTCGTCGGGTCACTTCATGAGCGAAACTGGCGGCACACCGGGCACCATAAGTTCGGCCAGTTCCATGGATGATCTGCAAGTGGAAACGGGCAATCGACAAGCAATGCGTAAATGCCATGTTCCCAGACCAACTGATCCCATGTTCTCTAGCTACTCCTCTCACCCCCAGGTCGTCACTCGTCTAAGAGCGAAACACATACCTCTGGCCCATTTAATGCAGAGCTCCGAAAATCCGCTACAGATGAGCGTCTGGATGCTGCCAAGCCAGCGATGCCCAAATCATCATCGAATAAGTCACTACGTCGCTCCAAGGCCTTCTCCGATTTCGAGGTGCTGCCAGAGGATCATGTGGCGGATATTAAGTCGACGAGCAGCCGGCGAAATAAGCTGCCGCCAAGTCCACTTAATCTCAACCAGGTTTGCAGTGATCTGCCACAGCTGCACTCTCCGCTAAAGAGCCCCAAGGATGGCAATCAGACACTGCCCCGCATGCGTCATGTCAGTTCGCCGGGCAATTCCTCAGTGCCGAGCAGTCCCTCCCGGCATTCGGATTTCTTTGGTGAATTCGGTGGGTGAGAATGAATTTTTGTACCCTCTGTTGTGGTTTCCATTAATGAACGAATTCTTACAGAGAGCGAGGATCTGTCCAGTGGGGATTTCTCGGAGCCCACAACGCCAAATCGTAAGACCTTGCAACAGCAAAAAGATGAAGTATTTCAACATTATCAACTTCTACTACTCAAACTAGATATGGAGTTTAAGCACAAGCAACGCGAACTCGAACGATCCAGTGCCAGTAATCGCAGTAAGCCCATCGCACAACTCTCACATCCAACAGCTGAATCCTCTCCAGCAATTACTGATCACCGCCTTCCATTTATAGGTGTCAAACTGGGTGGCAGCACTGGCAAGCGGAGCAGCGAGGAGCATTCCCCCACGCAGTTGCTGCATAGCGAACTGATGTCCACCGAGCAGCTCGAACAGAATCTGACGCCGCAGTTCAAAAAGAAGCTACACAAATGGCGGGCCAAGCAGCAGAGCAGCTCCAATAGCTTTGCCAACTCTGAGCCCGCCTCCAGTCCAACGGCCAAGAGTCAAAGTGGCGGCGATTTAAAGCCCAAAATTGACTGGAATCTCTGGAGCTCCGGCGCCTTGAAGCTAGAGGGTCAAGGCTTGTGTGCGCTGCCCGATCAGAAGGATCTACCCGAGAAGTTTCAGAAGAAATTGGGTAAGCAGTGGTCATCTCGTTATCTATAGCTCCACTTAATGCACCCTCCTCCATTCCCACAGAGCAATGGAACCGCTTGAAGTGCACACCTGGTGGCGGCGCCAACTCCGACAATGATTCTCTCAAGCGCATTTCCAAGCATAATCAGTCCACACGTCGTGGCTCCGATGATGATCGCTGGTACAAGCATAAGTCGCACGACAAGGAAAAGTGTGTCCACATCCATGAGATTGCATTGAGTGCTCTTTAATCCGTTTACATCCCTTGCAGACTGGCGCGACTTAAGGCCATTGTGGCACCGGATCATACGAAGAATATCGAGGTGAAGACATCACAAGGCGAGGTCATGAAGTTTGAAGGCATCTCCAGGAAATTCACACGAAAACTCTACGAATGGGAGAAGGCCCGAGGCATTGGTCCAGAGGCATCCACGTTTGCTCTACTCCATCCTGGCTATTGTCCCATTGATGTGCGTCGCATTAACAAGGAGTGTCATAAGGGTTAGTAGCAAATAGTTCAGGGATCAGCAATCAATATACCCAATCTCTTTGCAGCAACCGCCGAGCACTCCCCCACGCTCAGTCGTTCCTTATCTTTGGATAGCGTGGCTCCCAGTGTTAACCAGGCGCAGATCATCTCCCAGCAGGCCTCATCTTTGTCCCTCAACGATATGAATGACCTGAAAGAGATTGAGGATTGCGTGGACTCTACGGATCATGAGTACAAGAAATACGAGGAACCAGAAGCAGTCATGGTCGAGGTGGAGGAGCACATCCATGACACCGCCTCGCCACTAGTGACCGCCCACACACTGGTGGAGCAGCAGACGCCCATCTACAAGTACGAGGAAGTCCAGTGCAATGACTATGTGTAGGTTGAACAATGTGAAGAACCATATACCTGATAAACCTAATGCCACCATCTCATCTGGCAGCAATTCGAGGCGTGTGCAAAGCTTTGAGTCGCACACTAATCTGGCACCGCTGCTGGGTGCACTGAAACGTGCCGATGAGCTGTTTGGCCAGCTGAGAGCAGCCTCTCCAGACATGGTGGAGCATGTCGCAATGCGGGACTGCCAGACGGCATTGCTGAGCATACGTAGCATTTACCCATACTACTCCAACAATCTGATGAAGCCGAACGTGCTCAATGCCGTGTCCGATGTGCAGTCCGAGCTGGGACGCCTGGCCGAGCTGGTGCGACCTACTTGCTCATACAGTGTATGGCTTTACTTATTGCCTTTTGTGCTTTCAGTGCACTAAGTCGCCGCTGGACGAGGCTTGCTGTCAGGAGACCATGCAGGAGCGTACCAACGAGTATATGGAGGAGCTGCAGGGTCTGCACGAATCCCTGCTTTGCCTCAAGCTAAGCATACGTGAGTGCGAGCTGACAATGGCTGATAGAACGCTTCATCCACTTAATCTCTTTCACAGAGGGTGGATCCAATCGCTATCCTCGCGATATTGTGCCGGACATCAATATAACCAGCGAGGATGGGCAGCAGCTGGAGACGAGTTCATCGTATGCCACCTGCGATGCATCTAGCCGCGATCATCTGACACTGGAGGAGCACAGTCCCGCCTCGCCCTCACCATCGCCCATGGAGCATGAGACTGAAACGAGCACCACCACAGCCACAGTGTGCCGCGCCAGCAATGTGAGCATTATCTGCAATTCCAATGTCTCCAAGAAGAAGCTGCGTCTGCGCAAGATGGGCTCACGCCAGAACAGCAAGACGGAGAGCGACAGCAGTGATGCGGACACACAGAGCGTACTGGAGACACCACGTCGTATGCGCCGCAAGAACTTTCGGCTCAAGCAAAGATCCCTCGATGATGACTTCCGTTTGGGTCCCTTTACCACAGTTCCACCCATCACTGCTCCAGCCGCGGAGCCAGCCGAGGACATCATCTGCAGTTCACTGAAGGTGAAACCGGGAGAACGCATCGAGGAGTCTCAGAGTATAGCCAGTAGTCAGGCACAGGCACAGACCCAGGCACAGGCGCAGTCACTGGCCAAGCCCAGTGGCTTTGTGCCACCACCGCTGCCGGAGCTACATGCTCGCCATTACAACACCAATGCGAATGTGTTTGTGAAGACCAAGCGGAAACTGTTCACCACTGTGCTGGAGCCCACTGCAGTCGAGGGCATAGCACTGATCGAGAAGGAGCTGGAGAGTCCCACACAGAGTCCAGAGGAGGCGCAAATCAAGACGAAAGCCAGCTCAAAGGTGGACACCAACTTGAGCACACCACGTCCACTTAATATCTACAAATCGATCAGCCTGGAGCGTCTGTTGCCACTGCAAAGCAAGCAGGAGCTGCGTCGGTGCCACAGCCAGGATAATGTGAGGCGAGTTTCCATACTCGTGCGTCCTCCATTGGCCAGCGACAGCATGCAGCGTTTGGCCCGCTCCAAACGGCAATTGGTGTCCACACCAGTGCCACAGGTACCGCCACGACGTGGGCATCTCTTCAAGAAGCACTCGTTGCACAAGTCCCAGAGCGCCACAGTCAGTAACAACATTGAGCATCGCATAGCCAAGACCAGTTCCGGTTCGACCGTCAGCAAGGTCTATTCCAATCCCAATCCCAACCCCAGTGAGATGGCGCCTCTGACGCTGCCCAATAAGCTGGACAACACGCTGCCACGCATACAGCGTAAGCTGGAGGGCAAGGGTAAGGCTCAGTTGACGCCCACGAAGCCCAAACACTTTGAGTTTCCGCCCACCATCTTGGATGCAGAGCGTCCAGCCACACCGCTCTCGGAGCGAGCGCAGCGCCTGCAACAGGCCAAGGCACAGTTTCTGCAGAGTGCTCCAGTTACGCCCAGGCAGGAGCTAACGACTCCCCTGACTCCCGGCGATGCGGCACTGCTGCATAAGAGCGTCAGTGTGGGCAGTATGCGTGGCGACTCCAACAGCCGTTTGGATCAACAGCAACAGGAGACCACCACGGATCAGGAGACTGTCAGCAACTCCAGCGCTTATGACAGCTTGCCACGCTCTGTCAGTCGCTCTGGCCGCATCTCGAGTAAACTTGGCTTTGCCACACTGGCCTCCAAGCTGCGTCGTGGTGGCAAAAAGTCCAAAGAGGCAACTAGTCCTGTTATACCTGGAGGCAGTGCCCTGTCCGCGCTCTGTCGCCAAACCCTGCTGGCCGATGTGATTGCTCTGCCGCAGGTGTTGAGCGGAGATCGACAACCGCCCAGTCCCAATCCCAATGCCAATCCCAACAGCCCAGCATGCAGTGTACACAAGTCACAGAGCTCACCGCAGGCAGCAGTGGGTGTGGGAGCCATTATCTACGAGGGTATCAACAAATCCCTCAGCGAACAGTATGTGCGTCAGCTCAAGGAAAGCGATGTCTAGTCAGCTATTCAGTTAGGTCTATAGGTCTCTATCTAAGCACAGTCGAAGGCATCATGCCATTGGCTGGTCTAGAGATAGGAACTTCACATTAGTTGAACCATTAGTTTTAGCTGTTTTATAGTATTCTCCAGATGTCAAAAGATTTCAAATTATAATTTCTAAACGAAAGTGCAGTTAATTAAAGCAACTAGAATTAGCTAGTACAACTTAAGTAGTTTGCATTACTGAATCTGCTGTTTTCAAACAATTGTTAAGCTGAATTCGTTTTTTTACTATCCTAACATTTAAAGTTTTTGTTGAATTACTTAAATATTATTTTAGTTCTTTAAAAAAAAGTAAAAATTTAAAACTTTGCAACTTAAAGTATTATATAAATTCAAATCATGCTCTGCTCATTATAAATATTATCAATGAACGTAAAGTTAAGACAGGAATCATTAAACTTGCTGCAAATATGCTTGCTATATCAACTAAGTATTTAAAAAGTCGAATACTATAGTTAATTTATATATAGGTTAAATTCACAATTCGATTGCTTCTCTATAGCCAGCCAATGCCATGATAATCCTTAGCTAAACGAATCACATTATTATTATACATCTATTTTTGTTATTGTATTTATTTCGCTTTTACTACTTGCAAATATAATTGGTAGTATAATCAATTGTTTCTCATCTATCTATGATCTACATAGTCATCATCCTCATCGTCATCGTCGTCATCATCCCAATCCGTTTCCTTCTCGTGAGGTATTTCCATTGGGGAGCCCCCAGTGTTCCAATAGCGATCTTCCTCTGGCTGAACGAAATCATATTCCACTTTATCTCTATTCACAAAGGTAATGCACGTGGTTAGATTCTCTGCGGTTTCAATCATCTGCGGAATGCTATTGGCAAACCCAACTCCACATTGAGCTGACTCTAGGGCAGCTGCAGGCAACTGATTGTTGACCTTATCGTAGCCATCGATACCCACAGCAATAATATCGTGGACCCGACGGAGAGCACTGAACACATTCAGTGTGCCCGACAGGATTTTGCCCATAATCGTTCGCTTGGCGGCAATCTTTTTATAGATCTTAACCAATCCCTGAACATTGGACTTGATTTCCTTGACGGCAGCGACAGTTTCCTGTTCAATTTGGTGGATTAATCCCATGGTATATTTGTAACAATCGACGCCTCCATTGACCGCATCCAGCGCCTCAGTAATTTGTGGCACATGGGAGTAGCTGCAGTAGGCGGCCTGAGCGCCACGTCCCCAAACGCTCCACATGATCTCCAGGCCCGCAATGGCAGCAGTGACGATCTTGGGTTTATTGAGTTTTAGCAAAATGTCTTTCAAGTCAAGAGCACGTTTCACCAGCTGATCGATGCCCGCTTGCGACTCGTCAAGCACATCCTGAAGTATATCGCGCAGATCCTCCAGCTCCTGTTGCTGCTGCAGGCTCATATTAGCTGTGGGTAGTTGTATCAACTCATCCAATGTGGGCAGTGATGTGTCATACACAATAGTTGGTTTGTAGCTGAGATATCCAGTGAACTGTGCACGCAATTCCTCGAAGGCGTGGACATAGCTGGGATCAAGCGGTGGCACCACTTGCTGTTCGGTCTGGGCGCTGCCATCTCCCATCTGCAACTGCAGATTGTAAAGATAGTCACGCTGTGCCTGTAGTTCAGCATAAAAGGGACGCAGTGCATCCACTTCAGCTGTGGATAAGCCCAAATCCTTCTCTTGTTGCGCAAGCAGATTACTTAGCTCCTGTAGAGCCCAAGTATTGCTGCTAAGGAGCACCAGAGACAACAGCAGCAGAGACTGTTTCCACATATTGCCCATTTGCCACCTTCTGCTACGAAGTAGATTATCCAACTAGCAAGTCCAAGTCCAATTGAATTCTTTTGGCCATTCAACTATCTCAGCTATAGGCGAGAGCTATAAACATTATCAGTTACCACACTTGGATTTCCTTAAATACCACGATAAGATGCGGCTAATCTTGTTTATACCTATCGCAGTCCAATAAAAGACCCAATTCATCAATGCGTACTTAAATTCACAGATATAAATAAAAGTTTAACAGTAGCTAAAGCGTAATCTTGTTGGAATATGACTTAATAACTAATTGCAATACTACATATATTTGCACTCTTGTTTCCGCTTTTATGCATAATTTTGTGTAAGGAATTTCGATAGAAATTTGATCTGATTTCACTTATAAGAAATGTATTTTTCAATATAATATTTAATATGTATTAGATATTAAATTTTACTACAGTTATCACAAGTACTTGAAGACC